>CM061550.1:227326455-227947169 GCA_030864225.1 Capsicum baccatum var. pendulum
TTCTGTTCAGGACCCTCCTGGAAAATGGGACTTTACTTTCTGTTCAGGACCCTCCTGGAAAATGGGATTTTACTTTCTGTTCAGGACCCTCCTGAAAAATGGGACTTTACTTTCTGTTCAAGACCCTCCTTGAAAATGGGATTTTACTTTTTGTTCAGGTCCCTCCTGGAAAATGGGACTTTACTTTCTGCTCAGGACCCTCCTGGAAAATGGGACTTTAGTTTCTGTTCAGGACCCTCCTGGAAAATGGGATACTTTCTGTTCAGGACCTTCCGGCAAAAATGGGACTTTACTTTCTGTTCAGGACCCTCCTGCAAAATGGGATTTTACTTTCTGTTCAGGACCCTCCTGAAAAATGGGATTTTACTGTCTGTTCAGGACCCTCCTGCAAAATTGGATTTTACTTTCTGTTCAGGACCCTTCTGAAAAAGGGGACTTTACTTTCTATTCAGGACCCTCTTGAAAAATGGGACTTTACTTTCTGTTCTGGACCCTCCTAAAAAATGGGATTTTACTTTCTGCTCAGGACTCTCCTGAAAAAATGGGACTTCACTTTCTGTTCAGGACCCTCCTGAAAAATGGGACTTTACTTTCTGTTCAAGACCCTCCTAAAAAATGGGACTTTACTTTCTGTTCAGGACCCTCCTGAAAAATGAGATTTTACTTTCTGTTCAGGACCCTCCTGTAAAATGGGATTTTACTTTCTGCTCAGGACCCTCCTGCAAAATGGGATTTTACTTTCTGTTCAGGACCCTTCTGAAAAATGGGACTTTACTTTCTATTCAGGACCCTCTTGAAAAATGGGACTTTACTTTCTGTTCTGGACCCTCCTAAAAAATGGGATTTTACTTTCTGTTCAGGACTCTCCTGAAAAAATGGGACTTCACTTTCTGTTCAGGACCCTCCTGGAAAATGGGACTTTACTTTCTGCTCAGGACCCTCCTGGAAAATGGGACTTTAGTTTCTGTTCAGGACCCTCCTGGAAAATGGGACTTTACTTTCTATTTAGGGCCCTCCTGCAAAATGGGAATTTACTTTCTGTTCAGGACCCTCCTGCAAAATGGGATTTTACTTTCTGTTCAGGACCCTCCTGAAAAATGGGATTTTACTGTCTGTTCAGGAACCTCCTAGAAAATGGGATTTTACTTTCTGTTTAGGACCCTTCTGAAAAATGGGACTTTACTTTCTATTCAGGTACCTCTTGAAAAATGGGACTTTATTTTCTGTTCTGGACCCTCCTAAAAAATGGGATTTTACTTTCTGTTCAGGACTCTCCTGAAAAAATGGGGACTTCACTTTTGTTCAGGACCCTCCTGAAAAATGGGACTTTACTTTCTGTTCAAGACCCTCCTAAAAAATGGGACTTTACTTTCTGTTCAGGACCCTCCTGAAAAATGAGATTTTACTTTCTGTTCAGGACCCTCCTGAAAAATGGGACTTTACTTTCTATTCAGGACCCTCCTGTAAAATGGGATTTTACTTTCTGCTCAGGACCCTCCTGAAAAGTGGGACTTTACTTTTTGTTTAAAGATTTTTACTTTCTGTTTAGGACCCTCCTGAAAAATGAGACTTTACTTTCTGTTTAGTGATTTTACTTTCTGTTCAGGACCCTCCTGAAAAATGGGATTTTACTTTCTGTCCAGTGATTTTACTTTTGTTTAGGGATTTTACTTTTCTCAGGACCCTCCTGAAAAATGTGATTTTATTTACTGTTCAGGACCCTCCGGAAAAATGGGATTTTACTTTCTGTTTAGTGATTTTACTTTCTGCTCAGGACCCTCCTAAAAAATGGGAATTTTATTTTCTGCTCCGGACCCTCCTGAAAAATGGGATTTTTCTTTCTGTTCAGGACCCTCCCGAAAAATGGGACTTTACTTTTTGTTCAGCACCCTCCTGTAAAATGGGACTTTACTTTCTGTTCAGGACCCTCCTGGAAAATGGGATTTTACTTTCTGTGCAGGACCCTCCTGGAAAATGGGATTTTACTTTCTGTTCAGGACCCTCCTGGAAAATGGGACTTTACTTTCTGTTCAGGACCCTTCTGGAAAATAGGATTTTACTTTCTGTTCAGGACCCTCCTGGAAAATGGGACTTTACTTTCTGTTCAGGACCCTCCTGGAAAATGGGATTTTACTTTCTGTTCAGGACCCTCCTGGAAAATGGGATTTTACTTTCTGTGCAGGACCCTCCTGGAAAATGGGACTTTACTTTCTATTCAGGACCCTCCTGGAAAATAGGAATTTACTTTCTGTTCAGGACCCTCCTGGAAAATGGTACTTTACTTTCTGCTCAAGACCCTCCTGCAAAATGGGATTTTACTTTCTGTTCAGGACCCTCCTGCAAAATGGGATTTTACTTTCTGTTCAGGACCCTCCTGAAAAATTGGATTTTACTGTCTGTTCAGGACCCTCCTGCAAAATGGGATTTTACTTTCTGTTCAGGACCCTTCTGGAAAATGGGACTTTACTTTCTATTCAGGACCTTCTTGAAAAGTGGGACTTTACTTTCTGTTCTAGACCCTCCTAAAAAATGGGATTTTACTTTCTGTTCAGGACTATCCTGAAAAAATGGGACTTCACTTTCTGTTCAGGACACACCTGGAAAATGGGACTTTACTTTCTGTTCAGGACCCTCCTGGAAAATGGGAGTTTACTTTCTGTTCAGGACTCTCCTGAAAAATGGGACTTTACTTTCTGTTCAGGACCCTCCTTGAAAATGGGATTTTACTTTTTGTTCAGGACCCTCTTGGAAAATGGGACTTTACTTTCTGCTCAGGACCCTCTTGGAAAATGGGACTTTAGTTTCTGTTCAGGACCCTCCTGGAAAATGGGACATTACTTTCTATTAAGGACCCTTCTGGAAAATGGGACTTTACTTTCTGTTCAGGACCCTCCTGGAAAATGGGTCTTTACTTTCTTTCAGGACCTTCCGGTAAAAATGGGACTTTACTTTCTGTTCAGGACCCTCCTGCATAATGGGATTTTACTTTCTGTTCAGGACCCTCTTGCAAAATAGGATTTTACTTTCTGTTCAGGAGCCTCCTGAAAAATGGGATTTTTTACTGTCTGTTCAGGACCCTCCTGCAAAATGGGATTTTACTTTCTGTTTAGGACCCTTCTGAAAAATGGGACTTTACTTTCTATTCAGGACCCTCTTGAAAAATGGGACTTTACTTTCAGTTCTGGACCCTCCTAAAAAATGGGATTTTACTTTCTATTCAGGACTCTCCTGAAAAAATGGGACTTCAATTTCTGTTCAGGACCCTCCTGAAAAATGGGACTTTACTTTCTGTTCAAGACCCTCCTAAAAAATGGGATTTTACTTTCTATTCAGGACTCTCCTGAAAAAATGGGGCTTCACTTTCTGTTCAGCATCCTCCTGGAAAATGGGACTTTAGTTTCTGCTCAGGACCCTCCTGGAAAATGGGACTTTAGTTTCTGTTCAGGACCCTCCTGGAAAATGGGACTTTACTTTCTATTTAGGGCCCTCCTGCAAAATGGGAATTTACTTTCTGTTCAGGACCCTCCTGCAAAATGGGATTTTACTTTCTGTTCAGGACCCTCCTGAAAAATGGGATTTTACTGTCTGTTCAGGACCCTCCTAGAAAATGGGATTTTACTTTCTGTTCAGGACCCTTCTGAAAAATGGGACTTTACTTTCTATTCAGGAACCTCTTGAAAAATGGGACTTTACTTTCTGTTCTGGACCCTCCTAAAAAATGGGATTTTACTTTCTGTTCAGGACTCTCCTGAAAAAATGGGGACTTCACTTTTGTTCAGGACCCTCCTGAAAAATGGGACTTTACTTTCTGTTCAAGACCCTCCTAAAAAATGGGACTTTACTTTCTGTTCAGGACCCTCCTGAAAAATGAGATTTTACTTTCTGTTCAGGACCCTCCTGAAAAATGGGACTTTACTTTCTATTCAGGACCCTCCTGTAAAATGGGATTTTACTTTCTGCTCAGGACCCTCCTGAAAAGTGGGACTTTACTTTTTGTTTAAAGATTTTTACTTTCTGTTTAGGACCCTCCTGAAAAATGGGACTTTACTTTCTGTTTAGTGATTTTACTTTCTGTTCAGGACCCTCCTGAAAATTAGGATTTTACTTTCTGTCCAGTGATTTTACCTTTGTTTAGTGATTTTACTTTTCTCAAGACCCTCCTGAAAAATGTGATTTTACTTTCTGTTCAGGACCCTCCGGAAAAATGGGATTTTACTTTCTGTTTAGTGATTTTACTTTCTGCTCAGGACCCTCCTAAAAAATGGGAATTTTATTTTCTGCTCCGGACCCTCCTGAAAAATGGGATTTTTCTTTCTGTTCAGGACCCTCCCGAAAAATGGGACTTTACTTTTTGTTCAGCACCGTCCTGTAAAATGGGACTTTACTTTCTGTTTAGGACCCTCCTGGAAAATGGGATTTTACTTTCTGTGCAGGACCCTCCTGGAAAATGGGATTTTACTTTCTGTTCAGGACCCTCCTGGAAAATGGGACTTTACTTTCTGTTCAGGACCCTTCTGGAAAATAGGATTTTACTTTCTGTTCAGGACCCTCCTGGAAAATGGGACTTTACTTTCTGTTTAGGACCCTCCTGGAAAATGGGATTTTACTTTCTGTTCAGGACTTTCCTGGAAAATGGGATTTTACTTTCTGTGCAGGACCCTCCTGGAAAATGGGACTTTACTTTCTATTCAGGACCCTCCTGGAAAATAGGAATTTACTTTCTGTTCAGGACCCTCCTGGAAAATGGGACTTTACTTTCTGCTCAAGACCCTCCTGCAAAATGGGATTTTACTTTCTGTTCAGGACCCTCCTGCAAAATGGGATTTTACTTTCTGTTCAGGACCCTCCTGAAAAATTGGATTTTACTGTCTGTTCAGGACCCTCCTGCAAAATGGGATTTTACTTTCTGTTCAGGACCCTTCTGGAAAATGGGACTTTACTTTCTATTCAGGACCCTCTTGAAAAGTGGGACTTTACTTTCTGTTCTAGACCCTCCTAAAAAATGGGATTTTACTTTCTGTTCAGGACTATCCTGAAAAAATGGGACTTCACTTTCTGTTCAGGACACACCTGGAAAATGGGACTTTACTTTCTGTTCAGGACCCTCCTGGAAAATAGGATTTTACTTTCTGTTCAGGACTCTCCTGAAAAATGGGACTTTACTTTCTGTTCAGGACCCTCCTTGAAAATGGGATTTTACTTTTTGTTCAGGACCCTCTTGGAAAATGGGACTTTACTTTCTGCTCAGGACCCTCTTGGAAAATGGGACTTTAGTTTCTGTTCAGGACCCTCCTGGAAAATGGGACTTTACTTTCTATTAAGGACCCTCCTGGAAAATGGGACTTTACTTTCTGTTCAGGACCCTCCTAGAAAATGGGTCTTTACTTTCTGTTCAGGACCTTCCGGTAAAAATGGGACTTTACTTTCTGTTCAGGACCCTCCTGCATAATGGGATTTTACTTTCTGTTCAGGACCCTCTTGCAAAATGGGATTTTACTTTCTGTTCAGGACCCTCCTGAAAAATGGGATTTTTTACTGTCTGTTCAGGACCCTCCTGCAAAATGGGATTTTACTTTCTGTTTAGGACCCTTCTGAAAAATGGGACTTTACTTTCTATTCAGGACCCTCTTGAAAAATGGGACTTTACTTTCTGTTCTGGACCCTCCTAAAAAATGGGATTTTACTTTCTGTTCAGGACTCTCCTGAAAAAATTGGAATTCAATTTCTGTTCAGGACCCTCCTGAAAAATGGGACATTACTTTCTGTTCAAGACCCTCCTAAAAAATGGGACTTTACTTTCTGTTCAGGACCCTTCTGGAAAATAGGATTTTACTTTCTGTTCAGGACCCTCCTGGAAAATGGGACTTTACTTTCTGTTTAGGACCCTCCTGGAAAATGGGATTTTACTTTCTGTTCAGGACTTTCCTGGAAAATGGGATTTTACTTTCTGTGCAGGACCCTCCTGGAAAATGGGACTTTACTTTCTATTCAGGACCCTCCTGGAAAATAGGAATTTACTTTCTGTTCAGGACCCTCCTGGAAAATGGGACTTTACTTTCTGCTCAAGACCCTCCTGCAAAATGGGATTTTACTTTCTGTTCAGGACCCTCCTGCAAAATGGGATTTTACTTTCTGTTCAGGACCCTCCTGAAAAATTGGATTTTACTGTCTATTCAGGACCCTCCTGCAAAATGGGATTTTACTTTCTGTTCAGGACCCTTCTGGAAAATGGGACTTTACTTTCTATTCAGGACCCTCTTGAAAAGTGGGACTTTACTTTCTGTTCTAGACCCTCCTAAAAAATGGGATTTTACTTTCTGTTCAGGACTATCCTGAAAAAATGGGACTTCACTTTCTGTTCAGGACACACCTGGAAAATGGGACTTTACTTTCTGTTCAGGACCCTCCTGGAAAATAGGATTTTACTTTCTGTTCAGGACTCTCCTGAAAAATGGGACTTTACTTTCTGTTCAGGACCCTCCTTGAAAATGGGATTTTACTTTTTGTTCAGGACCCTCTTGGAAAATGGGACTTTACTTTCTGCTCAGGACCCTCTTGGAAAATGGGACTTTAGTTTCTGTTCAGCACCCTCCTGGAAAATGGGACTTTACTTTCTATTAAGGACCCTCCTGGAAAATGGGACTTTACTTTCTGTTCAGGACCCTCCTAGAAAATGGGTCTTTACTTTCTGTTCAGGACCTTCCGGTAAAAATGGGACTTTACTTTCTGTTCAGGACCCTCCTGCATAATGGGATTTTACTTTCTGTTCAGGACCCTCTTGCAAAATGGGATTTTACTTTCTGTTCAGGACCCTCCTGAAAAATGGGATTTTTTACTGTCTGTTCAGGACCCTCCTGCAAAATGGGATTTTACTTTCTGTTCAGGACCCTTCTGAAAAATGGGACTTTACTTTCTATTCAGGACCCTCTTGAAAAATGGGACTTTACTTTCTGTTCTGGACCCTCCTAAAAAATGGGATTTTACTTTCTGTTCAGGACTCTCCTGAAAAAATGGGACTTCACTTTCTGTTCAGGACCCTCCTGAAAAATGGGACTTTACTTTCAGTTCAAGACCCTCCTAAAAAATGGGACTTTACTTTCTGTTCTGGACCCTCCTGAAAAATGAGATTTTACTTTCTGTTCAGGACCCTCCTGAAAAATGGGACTTTACTTTCTGTTCAGGACCCTCCTGTCAAATGGGATTTTACTTTCTGCTCAGGGCCCTCCTGAAATGTGGGACTTTACTTTCTGTTTAAAGATTTTTACCTTTCTGTTTAGGACCCTTCTGAAAAATGGGACTTTACTTTCTGTTTAGTGATTTTACTTTCTGTTCAGGACCCTCCTGAAAAATGGGATTTCACTTTCTGTCCAGTGATTTTACTTTTGTTTAGTGATTTTACTTTTCTCAGGACCCTCCTGACAAATGGGATTTTACTTTCTGTTTTGTGATTTTACTTTCTGTTCAGGACCCTCCTGAAAAATGGGATCATAGTGCAGAAGAACTAGGTTGACAGCATCCTATGACTCATGGGTGGATTCATAGTTCAGACCCAAGATTCGTTGGACTCAATCATGGATATGAATCTATGGATAATTCTTCAGTATATGACTCACGATGGCCACCTACATGTCTTGGGTTGGAGTCACAAGTCATGGAACAATTTTTAGAAATAATGTTTTGTCTTTATCTTTAGAACTCAATGCACGAGTCCCACTCACAAGTCATAGGTCCCATTGATGTGTCATAGACAACACTTGTGTGTCTCCAACTCTTCCTCACTTGGACGATTTTCATTCTTTCACTTAGCTTTTTTGTTGAAATATGTTTTTTCTACCCAATCAACAGAAAACTCATCATACCCGAACAAAAATAGCTAAGTCCTTACATAATATCCTAGTTTTAAACTTTGTAATGACAAGAAAACATAGAACATCATTGGTACCAGTAGTTTTTGCCCTTAAAATTTGGAGGCATTACTTTTATGGCATTGTCACGACCTAATTTCTTAGGTCATATTGGCACCTACCATAAAACACTAGTAGGTAAGCCAAACTCGTAGTCCAGATTGGCTACAAATGGGCTACCAGTACAAGAGCATCTACATAACAAGATTTTAAAGTGAAGTACAAATAAATACATTGATACAACTTAACTCTGAATACAATATAGAGACTATCCTAGTACATAAGTGAGAGATTTGTAATACTCTAAAAGTTAGGAGCTCACTCTATGTCTCTAAAATATAGTTTCTCCACACGACACATATATCAATGGCGATAACCCATATTTTGATTTGTAGGCTTCAGAAGTGTAGTATAAGTACCAAATATGTGGTACTTAGTAGGCACTGTTGACTAGGCTCCATAGATAAAACCGATATATAACATATAAAAATAATGGAAAACTACACCTAAATGTACATTAACCATATAAGATAGAAAATAAGAAAATATGAAAAACTATCCTATTCATGTACAAAAGACTAACATATTAAGCCTAAGGAAGTTGTAAGAATTCACTATCCTATTTCATCCATACTTAGAAATCTAAACACTATATCATTTATCATTGGCCAATATATAGTAAGAATGTAAAGAAGATATATAGAAGTATACAAGGCCAAGGAATAAGTATAGAAACTGATTAAATGGAGGAACAGGGGATATATGATAATACCTACATATATATAGGTATGCATATATATAAGAATATAACCAAGGTCTACTCGAAGTACAACCTAAATCATCATACTAGATATTTAAGACCTCTTAACCATAGCAGGAACTAGCGTGTAACGGCCCAAATCCGGTACCCAGAATGCTACACGGTGCTCATGACCCCAAAGGACCACAAGCTAACCCATGACTAATATTTGTAATTGAGCACTGAATAATACATTATAAATATGCGGGATATAAGTTGTAAGTCCATAAGGCTCAAAACTAAACTAATACTGAAAATAAAACAATGTTTGTACTGGGGTATGAATATACCCAAACCTGAGATAAACTGTCTGAAACATGTTGTAGTTTGAAAGCGTCTAAACTGCCTAATAACTGTAGAGTTGATGGTACATGTCTCCAACTAACTCTGAACTATTGAAATAATAAATTAATAAAATAATCATGCTATCCTCAAATGATAAGGACTCACTGCTAGTCTGGCTGCTGAACGTCTGATCTACTAAGGATACTCGAGAGTTCTTACTTCTAGATGTATGGTTTAAAACACCATAGCGCAAATGCGTCAGAACGTTGAATGTACTGGTATGTAAGTGAGGTAGGCTAAATAGAAGGGTTAATATGCTTGACCAAAAATAACTGAGTATATTACATGAACATGAGAATACATGCACAAATACGTAACTGTAATAGAGATCGTGATAATGCTAACTAATGAATTCTAATAACGTGGATTTACTGATATCTGAGTACTAATACTGGGATACTAAATGACAGTCTATTGAATACTAAGAAACTAATTTTATATTACTAATAAAGGAATGATTATTTCTGACAGTTCTAATTATAAATAACTGGTCTGATGGACTGTATCTAATAGTCCTGAAACTAAATACTTATAACATGGTTTTTGTATAATTAATATAATATTAATTGAGTTTGTGATAACATGATTACTAAGTTTGAATACTAATAACACGAGTGACAATATTTGACAGTCCTGATACTGATGGAACTAGATGGGTTCCACACTGTAATGATTTGATTGTATCTAACAGTCCTGCATTTCTATTGAACTAAACTGAGTTCTATTAATAAAAATGGATCTAAAACTGAGACTGTAGGAGGTAATCATCTAATTGACAGGCCCCAAACTAAACTGCTGGGGTCCAACCTATAACCCCAGCTGGAAGGGTGTAATTACCATGCCATGAGTAAAGATAAGTTGTGAGTATACCCTCTCTGATAGGGAAATCTTCCATCAACCCCTCCTAGTAGGAAACTCAAATGAGATGTATAAATCTCTAAACATGTAGGGTGCATCTCAACCTACGTTGGCTACGTAGTTCTGGAACACAAGGATTGCTTCTAAGGATCACAGCTTTCACTGAATAACAGGTGAGTCCCCATCCTTGAGTTCACTCAGTGATGAATCCTACTCCCAATTAAATAGACACTGAACTGATTAACTGAAGTTAACTGATACTAATGGTATTTTTTAGTGGAGCTAAACTGAGTTCACTGAGTTTAATTGACTAATGGAATGCTACTAATATTTGAGGACTGACGAAAAGTACTGAAGTTACTGAGATTCCTTGGAATACTGAATTTGAGCCTTGGCGTGATGTGCCATAATCGTGGACGCTTACTGGATTTTTACAATTGCCATTTTAGCTGGATCCACAATGTGTTGATGGCTCAGGTGGCACACTGTCTTACTAAAATTGCTCTAACTCTTCGTTCGGGTGTCACATTTAGAAGAATTTGGTATCAATAGAAAGCTTATTCAATTTCCCATATGATAAGAAGTAAAAATTTTGAAAATATCACATGTATAAAAGTGGATTCATCTTTTAAACAAGTATTTAACATTTCTGGGATGATTTTGAGCTAGGTAGAAGTATGATGTATTACAATATCTCCCCCTTGGAAAGATTTGTCTTGGAATGAGACTGATTTAGCTGGGAGAAACAATAAGATGAAGTACATACTGAACATGAATAGCTTAAACATGACTATTTAACTGATATTACTAAGATTCATACTAAGCATGCATATCTGATGCATGATTTTATGACTGAGCTGATACATGAATGCACGACTGAGAGTACTGATAAGTTGATCATGCATATCTGATGTGTGAATAAATGACTAAACTGAGTCATGAACATGCAATTGAATATGTATGGGTAACGACACAAAGTTTGAAATAAAAATTGAGCATGGAATTGAATACCACATTTGTAACTGAAACCTGAACATGAAACTGGATAATCTTAAGAAAAGCTATTACCGTAGGGATAGACTAAGCTTAATTACTAAATATGCATGAGCAGAAACATGAGAACATAGTTGGGTCTGGAACATGATATATGAGCTAATTATCGTGATTTGAACTACGTACCTTGAATACATGGCATATGACCGATATTGGAGCTAGAGGGTCAACCTATTGGTACCCACTCCTCCAAACTTGATTCGTTATAAGAAGAGAGTGACATGTTTTTGTCATGAAATTTTTGGGGAATTATAGTGTATCTTCCCCTTGGGACACTTGGTCCCTATAAGAATATTGACTTGACTGCGATACTGAGAAAAACTGGGATGATGTAAGGGCACCAATAAACTGAATCGTAACTGAATATTTGGGATATGAAGCTAAGTCATGATACATGAACCAAGTTGAACATACAACTACCTAGTTTGTCCATATTAGAATGATCACATTCATGAGATTTTGAATAGTGGATTAGGTGGAATTATGGGAAAACAATAGCATCTAAACTTGTCTGTTCTGACTGCTAAACTGAAGTACTGTCTTTGCGGACTAACTCATGCTGAAAACTTATACTCAATTGGAGCATTTTTGTGACACTCTTTCTATAGAGTTCTAATAACTGTAGAGATAAAACAAATCTTGGCCTGGTCTGAGTAGGACATCTAAATGAGAGATCGCTACATGGCTGGGATTATTGTATTAGGAGGCAAGTCCTTTGAAACATCATCTAAGATAAAGTGACTAAACCTTATTCACTATAACTAAGACTGCTGAAAAGGTTCACATAGTGTTGAGCACGAATGCATAAATATACTAATATATCTGATTAACTGAATAAATTATAGATGAATGCTGGCATATAAGACTAAATTATTCTTAGTCTAAATAACTAGCCTGAGGCTGTAGAGTATAATGCATATGAGGTAAGGACTGACTGAGTGACATAAGGAGACTGGGCATGGATTTATGAAAACTGTATTACTTGAAATTGTGAGACCAAGCATATTACATGATTCAAAAATATTCTGTAACTAAGGTACTGAAATACTAATAAATGAATATCTAATAAATGTACACAACGGTCAAGTAAACCCTGAAACTTAACTGAGTTACTGACCCGACTACTAGGATAGGACTGGGAATAAGATTGTAGCTAAGATGGTAATCGAGACTGTAACCATAACAAAGACTGTAGCTTGGACTAAATGCTGGTTTCTGATAACCAAGGCTTAGACTGGTACTGAAGTACTGAATTCTGAGACTGAAAACTGATTTACTCTAGTACAACTATCCCCATGAATACATAATTTGTTTAACCTGGATAACTTTATCCCAACTCTACTACTGCTAAAGTCCTGAGTTTATGCTTTTAACTCTAGGTCATATGCTATAAGATTCTAAGAAGAGATCCAATGACATATGAGTTCTCATGATCATGAATAAGAGCTGCACAACTTTGGAACATAACTGAACTGAAGGGAAAATTTTGAGCTTGTGGGCAATCCCATACTAACTGTCTGCGGGGACTGTTGGAGAAATTCCTATCTCTAAAACTTTGAGCTTCACCGTTTCTGTTTCCTTAAAAGTAAGGTGAAGTTGACATGAGTGAATCATGATGACAATCTACATAAGTTTCTTAGAGAATCTTTCTATAGCATGACCTGAGACATGAAAAAAAGGAAAACTTTTCCTAAAACATCTCATAGCCTCCTTCACATAAGTGTGGTGCACAACACACCCATGCATAAAACTCTACTAGATGCACATTTTTGGACTTCCTAAGACACTATTAAACCTTAGGATCTGATACCAAGTTTGTAATGTCCCGAATATAGTACCTAAAATACTACATAATGCTCATAACCCTGAAGGACCAAAAGCTAACCCATGACTGATATCTGTAACTGGGCACTGAATAATACATTGTATATATATAGAATATAAGATATAAGGCCATAAGGTTTAAAATTGAACTAATACTGGATATAAAACAATGTCTGTAGTGGGGTATGACAATACCCAAAACTAAGACAATCTGTCTGAAAAATATTATAGTCTAAAAGCCTCTAAACTATTTAAAAACTATGAACTTGATGGGACATTTCCCTAACTAACTCCGAACTAATGCAATCATAAAGTAATAAAATAATTATACTATCCATGAATGATGAGGACTAACTACTAGTCTAGGTGTTGAACGTCTGATCTACTAAGGATGCTTGGGAGCTCGTGCTTCTAAATCTATGGTATAAAATACCATAGCGCAAATGCATCAGTACATTAAATATACTATTATGCAAGTGAGGTAGGCTAAATGCAAGGGTTCATATGCATGAACAATAATAACAACTATATAACATGAATGTGAGAATCCATGCATGAATACATAACTGTAACTAAGATTGTGATAATGCTGACTCATGAATTCTGATAACGTAGATTTACAGATATCTGAGTACTCATACTGGGATACTAAATTACTGTGTTTAGTGAATACAGAAAAACTAATGTCATATTACTAAAAAAGGAATAAATGTTTCTGACAGTTCTGATTGTAAAGAACTGGTCCGATTGACTATATCTGACAGTCCTGAAACTGAATACAGATACATGGGTTTCATATAATTAATATACTATTAAATGAGTTAGTTATAACATGATTACTAAGTCTAAATACTGATAACATAAGTGACTATATTTGATAGTCCTGATACTGATGGAACTAGATGGTTTCCGTACTGTAATGATTTGACTGTATCTGACAGTCCTATATTTCTATAGAACTAAATTGAGTCTATTACTAAAAGTGGATCTAAAACTGAGACTGTAGGAGGTAATTATCTAATTGACATGCCCCAAACTAAACTGGTAGAGTCTAACCTATAACCCCAGTTAGAAGGGTGTCAGTACCGTTCCATATGTAAAGACAAATTATGAGTATACCCTCACTGACAGGGAGCTCTTCCGTCAACCCATCCTAGTAGGAATCTTAAATGAGATGTATAAATCCCTAAATACATAGGTTTCATCTCAACCTACACTGGCTATATGGTTTTGGAAGATAAGGATTGCTTTCTAAGGATCACACCCTCCACTAAATAATAGGTGAGTCCCCACGTTGGATTCACTTGATGCTGAATCCTACTCCCAACTGAATAGACACTGAACTAATTAAATGAACTGAACTGATACTAATGGTATTGTTTAGTGGAGCTAAACTGAGTTAACTAAGTTCTATTGACTGGCGGAATGCTACTAAGATCTTAGAACTGACGAAGAGTACTGAAGTTACTAAGATTTCTGGGAGTATTAAGGTTACCAAGATTATTGAGTACTGATATTACTGAGACCATTGAGGTCACTCATATTACTGAGTAGGACTAGACTGATACTGAATTTATTGAGTTTTTCTAAGTATGAAACTGACTAAATTCTAAGGATCATGGCTTGACTAAGAGTATCGTGAATACATGACACTGGCTCTAGGCCTATAGGTAAATTGTCGGGTACAAGTACCCCCAGGACTTGATAGCATAAAACTGATAGGGCATGACACTTCTTGAACACATGACCAATAACAACAATTCATAATACATTAATTTGGGGATTTCATGAAGCACATAGTTATCATAGTCTTGTTCATGAATGGAATTGCATATAAACATGTCATACTTTTATCAACCTAATCTTATGGACATTTCCTCATCCATTCATAATGCACACAATATCATGGAAGTCATTCTTAGTCATAGGGTAAAGCATACACTTATCACTTGGTTCACAATTAAGCTATAATACATAATTTCTATTCTCTTAGGAATTTTATCAAACACCTAGGAAGCATGACTTAGGTCATAAGTATGTCCATCAAATTAATACAAAAAAACACCATATCTTAAATCAATTTCAGATGTTTCAAACCACATACAAGAATAGGTTCTTGAAGAACACATAAAGATTCCAACTTGGAAATTATACAACCATAATCACATGAACATAATCAACCCACAACAAAATATTCATAATACAAGATTTAAAACATGATTCTTGGGATTCATGGATGAAAGAAATCCATGAATGAACATTTTTCATTCGTTAGTTCTTTATTCTACAAAGATTCATGGAGAGATTCTTGAATTTGAGTCTTGGATTTAAATCGCCAATTGAAAACCATAGCTTGTTCTTGAGAGAAACTTGAGAGAAATAACATATTTTTAAATAATTATAGCTGACTCATGTGTTATTAGGTATATATAGGGGTGATAAGTTGACCTTTCTAACCCTTTAACGTGTATTTTAATTCTGTGAAAATTTCCCAACATGGACCCCTGGCACGATACGGCGTTATCGCGCAGTGTCACTGAAATTTGACAACTCTAAATTTAAGCATTGGCGCAAAGTGCTACAATAAAGGAGGCTCACTGTATTTTGACGATTGCCATTTTGGCTAGCTCCGCAATGTGTTGATGGCTCAGGTGGCATACTGTCTTACTAAAATGGCTCTAACTTTTCGTACAGGTGTCGGATTTGGGCGAATTTGGTATTGATGGAAAGTTTATTCAATTTCCCACATGATAAAAAGTGAAAATATTGAAAATATCATATGTACTAAAGTGTATTCGTCTTTAAAATAAGTTTTTAACATTTCTAGGATAATTTTAAGATAGGTAGAAGTACGGGGTATTACATAGTGCTAGAATACTCAGGGTTCTAATCCATATATCAAGTCATTAGACGGTCATTCATA
Source organism: Capsicum baccatum var. pendulum (assembly GCA_030864225.1). NCBI lineage: Eukaryota > Viridiplantae > Streptophyta > Magnoliopsida > Solanales > Solanaceae > Capsicum > Capsicum baccatum. Next base: position 227,342,162 of record CM061550.1, read on the forward strand.
GTAATATAATCATAAGATAAAAGATGTTAGAATCATACCTTAAGTACCGATATGAATTAATGATGAATCTATCATAAACTAGCCATAACAATAATCATAATAATGATAATCACAATATCAATAATAACATGAATAATAAGTTATTCTGGCCAAACAAATACCTAACAAAGCCTATCACGTTCCCCCATCACCCTAGGATATAAAGGTTAAATCAACATACAATACACCATAAGGCATAGTCATCACCCATATCTATGTAACCCTCCCATATGAGCTGATAGATATAGACGCATACTGGTGATAGGAAATGCACATGCAAGAGTCAATGCAACAGAATCCACAATACCATAGTTGATCCAAGCATCATAATATTTATTTGGACATGAACCAGTAATTATATTAATAGCCAAACTTAAATTAGTAAACATAATTATAGCAAATTTTTAACCTTTAAATACAATCAATAGTTGGACTCAAACCAATAAATATATCATCAACACTCAAAATTTAAATGGTCATTAATATAAAATAAATACCCTTAATATTGTCAATATCATAAATATAATCAATACATATAGATATACAATAAGTACACGAACTCAAGTTATGGATAAAAAGAGTGTAAGTTTACAAATCTATTGCTCTAAGTTATATTTGGGACTAAATCATTGTAAAAGTGTAAAAAGGGTGGAAATATATTACAACTTAAGTAGTAGTGTTAAATCATAGAGAATAACCTATGTAACATCCCAGAATTTTAGCCTTTGAAAAATTTGAGGTTTAAACATACAGCCCCCATCCACGACTCACCTAATAGGTCGTGAAGACACTATGACTGAACCCAATGAGTCATAATATGGGACTAAGAGTTACATGGTACAACTCATAGAGTCAACAAATGAGATGTCATAGGACACTACCCAGACTATGAGTCTTAGGTATTATTCATAGTTAGTTGTTATGAATCATAACGTGATCCATAATAACTGGGTAGTAAATTTCACTATTTCATTAAGGGTAGTTTGGTTATTTCTCTTTTTTGCATAATTTTTACCTATGACATTAAAACCCTTTTGGGACCTCACTATAATCCAAAACATACTCAAACGTACTCTTAAACTCTTTCAAATCCCTAAGTCAAGAATAATTTAGGGTTTCTCAAGGTTGATCATTTATAGATTCCAAGTGGTGATTTCTTTCCATAATTATGATACCTTCAGTCATATTACTCTTCACTTTAAACTTGTTTTACTTAAAACATGTGTTTAAATGGTTGTTCATGTGAATTTTAATATAGGTTTTGATATGGGTTGGGGGTTTGATATGAATGTTACTTGAATTGGATCCCATGATTTTATATGCTTTTTTTATGCTTTATTAGTGGTTTTTAAACTAATTGGGTGCAGGGGTTTGGGAATTGATAATGGGGGGTGGAGGTATTACCCTAGTTTGATGATCTTAGTTTGGAATTTGGTTTTGGAGATTGGGTTCCCTCAACCCACTCGCATAATTGGATTTTGAATTATGATTAATCACATGATTTGGTTTACTTCCATAAACTATTATATTGCATAAATGGTTAAAAGGATAAAAAGGGGTTTTAAAGGCCTTTTTGTTCATGGTTTTTATTTTAAACCTGAATAAATGAACAAAGTGATCATGGCATTCCCCCAACTTGATTTAATGAACAAAGGGGGTCATGGGATTCCCCTAAGTTTATGGAATTAAAGTGGCATAATTATGAGCTTGCAAGCATACTGGTACAATGATACCTATGGTTGATACCTTAACATATAAATCTTTGGCTAAATAGATGGGTTATGTTAAACTTGTTTTAATTGGGCTTTACGAGTGTTGTGTAGCTAGTTCATGAAGGTAAAGTTCCCAGAGGGACCGATATTGGAAACTGACATTTGACGGTATGAGGGTTGGTCTTGATGACTGTGTTCCTATGTCACACTATATATATATATATATATACTGGATTGACTTTAGGTTGGGGCATTCAGTAGTTTTCCAAGGATATCTCTGGTTCATACGGCTAACACGCACTGGGCTCTATCAATAGGGGGAGCTAGACCCATATAGCCCATGGGTGTTTTGATAATGGTTAAGCTACTTAGTCCAGGATAATGCTTTACTCTCATGCCAAGACTTGTTCCCTATCCCGACATGTTATGTATATGTATATATATAATTATGTGCATTATTTTGAATTATTCCTAACTCATTTGATCATGGTAATATTTTATCCCTTCCTTGAGTTACATGCTAGTGCTCACCCTGCTAACCATCTTTGGACATTTTATCCCCATTCGATGTAGGAATCAGTAACAGTTCTACTTTTTCTGTGCAGTTTTAGGTGATCCATTGATTAATCATGAGTCAACTTGAAGTGGTGAGCTTCTATTCTTTGGAAGACACTCATTTTATGTTTTGGTTTCACTATGTCATAGACTCTCTTTTGGATTATTTTTGGCTATCATCGGGAGCATGTCTCGACTTTGATTTATATTGGTTTTCTTAGAGTTTTGTGCATTACTTTGTATTAGTATGGTTATTGAAAGTTTAGATTCTTTTCTAAGTTAGTTGAGTTACCTATCTTGTTATATATTTAGAACTCAACCCTGTCTTATAATTTGTTCAAAACATAGCCCTATCTTGTTATATGTTTATATTTTATCCACTGCTATTTGTGTTGTGTTCTTGTTGGGTAGAGCCAAAAAAGAGTTTTCTGATCCTCGATAAACTTGACATACCCATCACGACTAGGCCCTATTTTGGGTCAGGACAAGCTTGGTATTAGATGTGTGGTTCATAGTTATTGGGAGTCTAAAAATTCGTGTCAAGTAGAGTTTTTTTATGGGTGTGTAGTTCACTACATTTAATAGGGGGAGGCTAGCATTTAGGAATATTTCCCCTTTCTTGTGATCTATTTTTGGGGTATATAGTCTAAGGTTAAATCTCCTCTAATTTCATTTGTTCTTATTTAAGATTATACCTCCCCAAAGATCTGATGCTAGAGGAAACTCCTCTATCACACTATAAGAAAATATGGATAGAACTCATTTTAGTTATGGAGTATAGACCCAATCTAGGGTCCCTGCTCCTGACTGCACTTCCTCTCCTAGAGTTCCATCGGTCCCTAGCAGTCCTCTTGGGGATTCTTTGGTGGATGATGTCCATGTACCACTTCCTTATAAATATATTTCTAATGTTGATTTCTATCAATCTATTCATATGTTGACTCTGTTGATAACGTCTCTATCTTATCGGTCAAATCATGTTGGTCGTATTTCTCTATCTTCTGAGTTCTCTAGAGTTGACTATTTTATTAAGTTGAATACTCCAACCTTTAAAATCTCTAATATTAAGCACGATTCTTAAGTTTTTGTTGATGAGATGGAAAAGATATTCAGGGTAATGCATGCTACTAATCTAAAGAGTGAAGAGTTTATTGCATATCAGTTGAAGGATGTGGCCTATCGGTGGTATGAAGAGTGGGAGCAGTTGAGAGGTGATAAAGATGAGTAGGCTATGTAGGAGGAATTCTCTGGGACTTTCCTTGATCATTTCTTTCCTCAAGATTTAAGAGAGTCTAGAGTTGATGAGTTTGTAAACCTAACACAGGGAAAGATAACTGTGAAGGAGTATGCCTTAAAATTCCATCAGTTGTCTTGTTATGCTCTAAGACACCTCTTGTTATGCTCTAAAGTTGGTGTCTAGAATGAGGGTTAGGATGAGAAAGTTTGCTTCAGGTTTGTCTTGGGTCTTGATACTACAGTGTAAGGTGGCAATGTTGAATAATGATGTGGATATATCTAGGCTGGAGGTATATATGCAGCACGTCAAGGATGAGAAGAAGCAGCAAGTTGAAAAAATAAAAAGGCAGATTAAGAAGTTTAGATATTCAAGGATGGGTGGAGGCCAGTAGAATAGTGGTATATATAGTCAGTAGTAGAGCAAGAAGATAACTTGGTGAAACTCGGTTTCATATTTTATGTATAGTCCTCCATATCCCAAGTCGCCTAGTGCTCGTTGTTTCAAGGTTGATCATGGATTTAAGGCACGAGGTACCCAATCTCAAGCTATAGGAGCTTAGTCAGTTCTATTAAATATTCCTTGTAGATTTTGTGGGCAGTTCCACCATAGTTTTTGTGATAATGGGAGGAATAAATATTTTAGATATGGCCATCTTGGTCATATTCAGAGGAACTTTCCTTCATGTAATGTTGCTATTAGACCTAATAAGGTTCTTATTTCTACTGCTTCAGCTCTTATACCAAATAGTGCTACTTCTAGTACTAAAACTAGTTGAAACCATTTTTATGCTCTTGTCATCCATCAAGAATCTTAGGTACCTCCTGATGTTCTCACTGATATGTTAAAACTTTTTTTTGTGATGTATATTATCTAATTGACCCAGGTTCTACCCTTTCCTATGTGACCCCTCATGTAGCTGTTCATTTTGGTTTTGGTCCTGAGAGTATCACTAATCCCATCTCTATGTCTACCCGATGGGTAATTCTATTACAGTTATAAATGTTTATAGAGGTTGTGAGGCATATATTTATGGTAGGGAACATTGGTGGAGCTGATGGAGTTGGATATGGTATACATTGATATGATCTTGGGGATGGATTGGCTCCATTTATGCTACATTTTTCTAGATTTTCCAACTCTTAAGGTCAGTTTCAAATTATCGAATTAACCAGTGATTGAGTGGGAAGGGAATTCTCTAGTACCTAAGGGAAGATTTATTTCCATCTTAGTTCCCAAAAGTTGATCTCTAAGGGGTGTCTTTACCATCTAGTTAGGGTTAATAATTCTAGTTTTAAGGTTCCCTCCATACAATATATCCTTGTGATTAACAAATATCCTGAAGTGTTTCTCAATAATCTTCCTGGTATTCCTCCCAATAGGGATATAGACTTTGGGATTTATCTTATACTGGATACCCATCCTATCTCTATTCCTCCTTATAGAATGGCTCTAGTTGAATTGAAATAACATAAGGAGTAGTTAAAGGATCTTCTTAATAAGGATTTCATCCATCTTAGTGTTTCTCCATGGGGTGCCCTTAATCTTTTCTTATTTAAGAAGAATGGTTACCTTTGGATGTGTATAGATTATCACCAGAAGAATAAGGTTTTGGTGAAGAATAAGTACCCTCTTCCTAGGATTGATGAATTATTTGACCACCTTCTGGGTGTTAGATACTTTTTCTTTAAAGATTTGGAACCATTATTTGCATGGGGTTCATGTATATATCTTCTCAGATCATAAAAGATTGTAGTATGTGTTCACCCTAAAGGAGTTTAATCTCAAGTAAATGAGATATCTGGAGTTGCTCAAGGACTATGATATGAGTCTTTATCATCATTTAGGTAAATCTAATGTAGCTGTGATGCTCTTAGCAGGTTTTCCGTGAGTAGATTATCTTATATGTATGAGGAGAAGATGGGATTGGTGAAGGATATTCACTGATTTGAGAATTTTGAATTGGTGAAGTTATCTCTTGGTGCAGAGGTAAGGGAAAAGAAGGTTTTGGATCCACTCTTAATGTAGATTAAGGATGATATGGGTTAGTAGAGAATTATGGCTTTTGAGAATGGCGTAGATGTTATCTTGAGGAACCAAGGTATATTATATATTTTTGATATTGATAAGCTAGGTGAAAGAGTTTTCACTGAGGCTCATGAGTCGAGGTATACAGTTCATCCTAGTTCAACAAGGATGTATAATTACATGAAGGAGATCTATTAGTGGAACAACATTAAGAGGATTTTTCTAACTTCATGGATAAGTGTATGGTGCATCAGAAAGAGAAAGTTGAGCACTTGAGGCCTGGTGGTATGTCCCAAGAAGTGTAGTTTCCTATGTGGAAATGGAAGGTGATTAACATGGATTTTATTACTTTTCTTCAGCAGTCTTGTAATCAAAATGATTCCATTTGGGTCATCGTGGATAGGTTGACTAAGTAAGTGCAGTTATTTCCTGTGAGGACTACCAATACTGGAGAGGATTATTCTAAGTTATTTATTTAAGAGATGGCTAAAATTTATGGTGCTCTAGTTTCTATTATTTTAGATCAAGGTACGCAGCTCTCTTCTTGTTTTTGCATTTGTTCCAGAAAGGCTTGGGCATAGGGTGAACCTTAGAACTGCATTCCAACCTCACACAGATGGAAAAGCAAAAAGGATCACTCAGACTTTTGAAAATATGCTAAGGGCCTGTGTGAATGCTTTTGGTGGTAGTTCGGTGTATTATTTACCTCTCATGAAGTTCTTTATAATAATAGTTATCACTCAAGTATTGGGATGGATCCTTTTGAGGATCTTTATGGTAGGAGGTGTAGATCTTCTATTAGTGGTTTGAGGTTGTTGAGACTAGGTTGTTCGGTATGAATTTGGTTCACCAAGCTATAAAGAAGGTGAAGGTTATTTGGGATAGACTTAAGACTACTCATAGTTTTTGAAAGTCCTATGCGCATATGAGGGAAACAGGGTTAGACATTGATATTGCCATTGGGTGTTCTTAAAGTCATCTTCTATGAAGGGAGTAATGAGTTTTGGGAAGAAGGGGAAGCTCAGTTCCCGATATATCGGTTCATATTTGATTTAGAGGAGAGTGGGTAATGTTTCTTATGAGTTGGATTTGTCTTCGAGTTTGGGTTCTATTCATCCAGTTTTTCATGTTTTGATGTTAAAAAAGTGTATGGGTGATCCTTCTTTGGTTGTGCATATTGAGAGTATTGGTATTTCGGATTCTTTGTCATATGAGGAAGTACGGGATGAGATTTTTGATAGAAAAGTCCATTATTTGAGGACAAAGGAAATGGCTTTATAAAGGTTCTATAGAGGAATCAAAAGGTAGAAGAATCTACTTGAAAAGATGAAGAGAACATAAAGTCCATGTATCCATTCTTGTTCCCTAGATTAGAAAGTCGTGATTAAGGCATGTGTTTTTCTTTATCTTCTTTGTATTCTAACTTTGTTAAGGGTAATTGTGGTTGTGTTTTAATCTTAGAATCGTGCTATGGTATGCTTGACTCATCATTTGGGGATGAATAATCCTGGAGGGGGGAGATAACACCCCATAATTTTAGCCTTTGAAAATTTTGATATTTCAGCTTACTGCCAAATCCACAACTCACCTAATGATTCATAGTGCCCCAATTATAGGATAACCGATGTACGTACCAAATTTTCTATCCTGGGTATGATTAAGACCATACAATTCATAGTAAGACATTATGAGTCATAATGTGGGATTTGTAGTCTCAGTAGTGTAGGGGTCCCATGTTTTTATTATGACTACGACTAGACCCTATGAGTCATAATGTGGGACTATGAGTTGTATGGTATGACTCGTATGGTCAACCGTTGAGATGCCTTGTGACACTGCCCACACTAGAGCCTAGGGGTGACTTATAGTCAGTCGTAAGGTGACCCATAATGACTAGGCGATAAATTTTTGGTGTTTTATTAAGGATACTTTGGTTATTTTTCCCCGATTGTGACTCACAACCTTAAAAACCTTTTGAGACCTCATTATCGACCAAAACATACGCAAACACACTCTTAAACTCTCACAAATCCCTAAGTAAAGAACAATTTAGGGTTTCTCAAGTTTTATCATTTAGAGCTTCCAAGTGGTGACTTCTCTCCATAATTATGATAATTTCAGGTATATTACTCTTCCCCTTAAACATGTTTTACTTAAAGCGTTTGTTTAAATGGTTGTTCAAGTGGATTTGAATATGGTTTTGATATGAGTTAAGGGTTTCAGAATGAATTTTACTTTAATTAGATTCCCATAATTTTATATGCATTTTTTATGCTTTAACAATGGTTGTTGAACTAATTGGGTGTATGGGTATAGGAATTGGAAAAATGGGGTCGAGTCATTCCCCTAGTCTAGTGATTTTTTTTAGATGTTTGGAAATTGGATTCCCTCAACCCACTTGCATAATTGGATTTGAATCATGGTTAATCACATGATTTGGCTTACTTCCCTAAACTATTGCTTTGCATAAATGGATTAACGGATAAAAATGGATTTTGAAGGTCTTGTTGGCCATGTCTTTTTATTTTAAGCTTGATTTAATAAACAAAGGGGGTTGTGGCATTCCCCTAACTTGATTTGATTAACGAAGGTGGTTGAACCATTCCCCCAACTTGATTTATTTAACAAAGGTGGTCGTGGAATTCCCCTAAGTTTATGGAATTAAAATGACATAATTATAAGCTTGCAAGCATAATGGTATGACGATACTAGTGGTTGATGCCTTAATGGATAATTCCTTGGTTAAATGGATGGGTCATGTGAAAATTCATTTAATTAGGCTTTAAAAGGGTTATGTACCTAGGACGTGGAGGTGGAGGTCCCGATAGACCAATACTAGAAACTCACCTTTGTCGGCGTGAGGGTTGGTCCTGATACCTGTGTGTTTGTGCCACACAATATATTTATATATATATATATATATCATGTATTGATATGGGGTCGAGCATTTCCTGGTTTTCCATGGATATCTCCAATTCGTGTGGCTAACACTCATTGAGGCACTTTCAGCAAGGAGAGATGGACCTATCTAGTCGTGGGTGTTTTCACGATGGTTGAGCTAAACAGTCCAGGCTAATGTTTTACTTTCATGATAAGCCTTGTTACATATCTCAACATATTATCTATATATATATATATATATAATTGTGTGCATTGATTTAAATGATTTGGAAATTATTTGATCATCGCATTATTTTATCCCTTCCTCGAGTTACATGCTAGCACTCACCCCACTATCCATCTTCGGATGTTGTATCCCTATGCGATGCATGAATCAGAGACACTTTTGCTTTTCCCACATAGTGTTAGTTGATCCATTGATTGCTCATGAATTATCTTGAAGTGGTGAGTTCCCATTCTTTAGAAGACCCTCATTTTATGTTTGGGTTTCACTATGTCATAGACTATCTATTAGTATCTTTTTCTATCGTAGGGTGCATGTCTCGACTTTGATTGATGTTGGTTTTCTCAGAGGCTTTTGGATTACTGTGCATTGGGATAATTGTTGAAATTCTTAGATTGTCTTCTGAGTTAGTTGAGTTACTTATCTAGTTGTATATTTGGAACTCAACCCTATCTTGTCATATGTTCGGAACTTAGCTCTATCTTTTTATATATTTGAAATTCATCCACTGCTAGTTGGATTGTGTTCTAGTTGGCTATTGAAAAGGGGAAGGTCTCTGGTCATCAGTGGACTTGAAATACCTATCATGGCTAGGCCCTGGTTCGGGCCATGACAATCTGTTCCGATCAAATCTTTAAAGGATAATTATTAATCTCTTTTATATATAAGTTATCCATTAAGTTGGGCAATATTATTGTAAAGAAATCTATTTTGAAGATTAAAAGTGGGCTTTAACTATTGATTAGAAAGAATAGTCATAAGATCATATTTTAATTGGAATCACATCATTTACTGTTATAATGATCATGAATGTACTAAATCTTTGCATGCTATCTACAATTATCAAACAATGGAATCATAAGTGCCATATCACATCTTCCTCCTCCTATATCACAGAGAAATATATATAAATATCTATATTCAGAACTACAAACTCACCCCTTAGAAGGATAAACACTTCCCGGATTTCCAACCGATATCATAACACGGCCCTTGGCCAAATAATGTGTCCAGAGTAATTACAGAATCATAATTATGGCCTTCGGCCCACATACATATCTAGAACCCATATAAATAATAATATTTATACATTATACCATATTTATAATCATAGCATATTTATGAGGCAAAACATCTCTATTAGCCATAAGGCATCTCTGTAATTATCGCACATCTATGAGGCATAATATATCAATAAGCATCTCATATCTAGGAGGCATCTCATGCATATAAGGCATATATCATATCTATAAGGAATATATCATCTATAGGCTATATATCATAGCTATGTCTATTCCTATATTATCAAGCATGTCAATAGACCACATCATAAATCAAGTCTGAAATGCTATAGCATAGCTACAAGCCGTAAGTCATAATCCAGGGAAAGTCATCATAATTAACAAGTCGCATAATAACCTTATTCTAAAGGCTCAATTGTATTAACTATTCCTAACATCTACAACTAAGTCCACACGACTGACACAACTCTTTGCCTAAGGTGGGTTTGAAGAACCCACTTCTAATCCTTAATTTCCATATTTAGGCAATTTATACCCCAAATTAGGAAAAGGTACCTAGTTTAAATTTCTCGATGCCAAGTAAGCTATAACCAATCATAAGATAGGAGTTCGCCTAGAAACATGGGCCTTTAAGTAAACTCCACCTAAATTAAGGTTTCAAGATTAGCGAAATCACCCAAATAAGGTTGCATATACTAACCATGCTTTTAATCCTTAAACCACATACAGAACCTAGCATCATAGCATATTCATTCTTTGAATTAGCTCAATCTAGAGAGAAGACAATAGGATTCGAAAAGAGTACTATGCAATTCACCTTACGGGTCACAAACCCTCATCTAATTCCAAAAATTTAATAATCAATACAAAGTCATTCTACCCATAATCAAACTTAACAAACACAAAATATGTACAATAGACATCACCTAATGGAGAAGTGTAGACAAAATCCTACCTGAAAGTCGAATCACAAATCCTTAAATCATTCACCAAATGCTCATCTTATGGATTTAACCTCAACATAAGTTGAGCTATTGAAAATGATCGTCCTCTACCAATTTATATAGTAGAAGTAAACGTGAAAAAATGGCATTGTTGTCGGGAGTGAAATTTATTTTTCCCTTGTGTGGTGTTGATTCTACTTTGGGTATACCCATAGGGGAGTGTATTTATATTGTTTATTGTTTCTGCTTCCTTTTGGGTGTTCTAAATAGTATACATAGAGTCATAAGTGACAATGCAAGTCATGTCAGGCCCTTCGATGGTCTTCTTGATGATGAGGAGCAACTCTATGACATTGGGCATACAAGTTCCATCCATATCCTACCTACTCATAGGAACGGAGTCATTCACGTCACGAATTTCATGTTGTATATGCTACAAATGAAGTGACTTTTGGGGGGCAAGCCTATGAGGACCCCAATTTGGATTTAAAGAATTTCATAAAAATGTGTGCTCCCCTTGATATTGCACACACATACCAAGAGTACATCCGGTTGCTCCTCTTCTTATTTTCTCTAATGGGTCAGGTTGTATTAAGTATTTGATCTCTTTTAACCGGATCAATTACTTCATGGGATGAACTCACTGTTCGCTTTCCTTGATTGGTACTTCCCACTATCCAAGATGCTAGAATTTTATGATGAAATCACTAACTTTTGTCAATTAAATAGAGAACCCTTGTACGAGGTGTGGGAAAGATTTAGTGGAAAACTCATGCAATATCCCAACTATGAGGTCCCAGAGAAGATGCTTCTCTAAATCTTATATCGGGCTCTAGATACTATGGTAGACAGTGTGGTGGGAGGTTCTCTTCTAAAATTAACTTATCATGAAGCTACAAACTTGCTTGAGGAAGTTACTAAGAAAAATCAAGGGTGGCATACCCGTGAGGCCGAGTTGCCTCCCCTGTTGATAAAGAGAAAAGGAAGAGAGATGAAGAGAGGAAGGAAAACATGGCAAAAATAATTACACAATTGGAGCTTGTAACAAAAAAAATATGATGGGTGCACCCACAAAAGTTGTGAATATCATGGCATCCAAGGCCTATGATGATGAAGAGGCCAAGAAACCTTATAAGGAGATTCAGTATTTGGCCAATTATTTCAGAGATTCCCACCCCGCCTATCAAAGGCAAGGTGGGAACCAATGTTGGAATGAAAAAGATAGGGATCACGACCGTGATTGGAGGGATAGAGATCGTGCCTATGATTGTTGTATGCCCCCTCATGACCAGGAAAAGAACAAAGCAAAAAATACCGTTGACCCCAACAAATATAAAGCTAATGATGTCTTGGCAAGAATTTTGATGAAATTGGAGGGAATTGACAAAATGCTTTATGAATTGAAAGGCGAATTTCATAAATCAACCAAATGGTTGTTTCCCACTCCACTTATATTAATCAATTGGAGATGTAAATAGGTCAAATCTCTTCTTAACTAAATGCTATAACAATGGGAGGCCTTCCTAGTGTCACTATTACGAACCCGAAAACTAATCCTCAAGTTTTAGCAATAGTCACTAGGAGTGGAAAGACCCTTTAGGATCATTTGACAAAAGTTGAGGGAGAAAGTGTAGGTATAAAAGAGACCAACATGGAGCACATAAATATGAAGAAAAAGGATGTGGTTGATCCAAAAGATAAAACTCCAAAATCTCAAGAATAAAGGGCTGAAAAAGAGCCAGTTAAAATTGATGAAGAGGTGGTCAAAAATAAGGAGACACAAGGTGATACATTGGCCAATGTGCAAATCCCTTCTCCATTTTCACAAATTCATAGGAGAAAAGAGGATAACGACAAACTTAAGAAATTCATGGCTAAGCTTAGCAATCTCTCTATCAATACCTCGTTATTCGAGGCTATCTAAGAGATTCTAGGTTATTCTAAGCTTATGAAGAAATTAATGTAGAAGAAGAAACTTGTTAAAGGTTACACCATTGAAGTCACCCATGTGTGCAACACTATTATGAGAAGTGCAATAGCGAAAAAGAAGGAGGACCCCGGGTCCCTTACAATTCCATCCACCATCGGGGCACGTAAGTTTGAAAAACCTTTATGTAACCTTAGGGGTAATATTAATATCATAACCTTTGCAATATATCATAGTATTGGCTTTAGCACCATACTTAAATATTGATCAGGCTTTAGATGGCGAATCGGTCTATCTAGAAATAGGTTGGTGTTTTGTTTGATGTGTTAGTAAAAGTGGATAGGTTCATCCTTCAAATGAATTTTGTGGTGGTAGATTGTGAGATAGACTAATAGGTGCCTATTATTCTTTTTTGACCTTTATTTTCAACTAGAATAGCCATTATTATTTTAGAGCTTGGGGAAATAAGGTTTAGAGCTCAAGATGGTGAAGTGTCCTTTCGGGTATACAAAATGAAGAAACAACCCACAGAGCTTCAAGTGGTTTCATTTATAGATTTTAAAGATAATGAAGTGAATGAGGGAATCTTTGTGGATCCATCTTGAAAAATATGGAAGACGTCATTCCACGATGATAACTGAGGCACAATGTGGGAGGAAATCTAAAAATGCCACGAAAGTGGCTTGTATCTTTTGCTTTTAATTTGGTAGAGTAGAATTTAAATTTTTTTCATTGATTAATCCATGCATTTGTGGTACTAAGGAGTGTTTTGAATGAGTTTGAGTAAGGGAAAGTGTAAAATTTTGCATGTTGGACTGAATAGGGGAAAATAGAGGTGTAGAAATTCGCTTTGTTACCGGGATCGCAAGCCTTGTACCTCTGTGATTGCAGTCACCCTCTTGTTCACAATTGTTAACCTTGGACCGAAATCATGGTCAAGTCAGTTTAAATGGACATCTGAATTCCCTATCTCCCCCACACTCCCTTATCAACTTTTCTCTAAAATTGTACCTACTCCTGGTCATATTTTTGGGCATCCAAAAGTATCTGCGCATCTACTTTGCATCATTAATCTAATAATTGCTTCAAACTTATGCTTAAATGGTTGTAGGTAGGCCATAGAATACATGAACTAGGGGAGGCCTAATCTTGTGCTTTTTGTTTCAAAATTGTTAATTATTTATACTTGTGTGATGGTTCACTATTACAAATGGTGTACACAAATGTGGGGAAGTCTTGAGTACCCAAATTTTGTTGAAAATAGAGAGAAATATAATGTGCACACCAAGTGGTCGATCAAATTCCCAAACAAACTTATAACTAGTTGTTGTCACATTCTAAGGGCATGATCGAGTATCTCTTAAACTTGTTCAATGATATTGATTTTAAATCCTCTATTTGAAAATTTTTGTCTTAGAATTTTGAATCTTGCATTATTGAAAATCTGTCTCAATTTGTCCTCAGATACCGCGATCGCGGTCCAGTGACCAGTAATTGCCATATCTGAGGTTGATTTTCAGCCTAGACCAAAAATCCTACATTGTCAATTCTTGTCCAAACACTACCAAGTAGCCATCCCATGAACTTTATTGGACAACATAGTATAGTTTGTGCATGAAAATGTTAATAATGAATGTTGTTGTGTTGTTCTCATGTTTTCCAGGTTTATATCATGGAAGACTACGATCAAGTTCATTTCATGGCCCTTGAGTGCCACAATCTTTACTATGGTGATCTTTCAAGAACAAATCTACTTTCAAAAAAGGGAATATTCTTGGAGAAGATGCGAGAAAATCTTCCATCATTTCATGACAGTCTCGTGGCCACTAGATGGTCGTGCTTTAGCCTGAATCTTTGCAAGGCAAATAAGAAGTGGGTATGATAATTCTATACTAATCTTATCATGGTAACTTTCTTGAACCCAGTCATCAAGATCCGAGGAAAGGTGGTTAAATTTGGTTATTAAGATATAAATGACATCTATGTGCTCCCTAACGCAGACAAGGATCAATTTGAGGCCAAAGATGTGAATCGGGAAAGTTGTTGGCATTGAAACTATATCTGGGAAAGGAGGTCCCTTGGGCAGCTACCAAGAGGAACATATATATGAATAACTTCACTGCCAAGGCTGGGATTTGTTAACAATTATTTGTAGTCGGGTCTCTCTTTGCACCCATAAGATAGCAGTTCAAGATTTGTGGGCCTGGATGGTTACTTGAATACTAGATGGCATTCCGTTGAATGTTGGTTGACTTATGGTCTCTAATATAAAGTTCTTCAAGAAACATGGTTGTATACATCTCTTATTACCAAATTTTATTACTAAGTTATGTAGGAGAGTTGGGGTTGTAGAGTACCCTAGAGTGCACACCCCCATTTATTCTATCAAAATTTGGGTTAAGGGTGTATCGGGAAAGAGTAAAAAGATAAAGATCGACTTGCGTAAGTCGATATGTGAGGAGTAAGAGTCCTATAGGCCATACAATACAGGGCCTTTTGAGGATATCGATATTGATTTGAGAGCCATTGGGGAGCTTGTGTAAGGATTGCCTCAGGGGAAAACAGAGCCCTTCACCACCCACAATTTATATGTGTCTTGATCTAATTATGAAAAGTATCTGAAGGACCAGGAAATGCAGGAAGACACCATTGCTAGGATTGAGAGGGACTACTCATTCTTTTCAGAGTCTTATAGAGAGCTCCAGAACCCATATGAGAAGATGCAGAAAAGGGAAAAGAAGAGGGACAAGTTCTTCAGTAAAATGTGGAAGTAGGTGAAGGGCCTATAGAAGGTCCTAAAACCCTAAGATAGACTACCTTCTTATGGATTTGAGAGGGATAATGAGTCCCCGACTGAGTGGGATGGTTTTTATGATATTGGAGATGACACGGAGTCCAAGGGAGAGAGAAGCTCTTGATCTTGTTTCAAGGAGAACCCTTATTTCTCTTTATTCTTGATTATTTATGAAGTGAGAACACTGAAAGTTTTTTAGTTGGGGGTTAATATCTCCATATTCATTTATCATTTAGGCCTGCATTAGTTAGATATTTTCTGGATGTTTTGATGATATTTTGGATTATTTTTATTTTTTATTAGGTTGTAATATTCAGGAACTCTGATGGTGCCCACATTTTCATGGATTAGTTCTTTGTTTCAGTTTAAGATTTTTACTTTATCTTTATTGTGATTATGGTGACATCCGACGAGCCTTTCCCTATGATATATTGAGTGATGACGTTCTTAAAGGAAAATCACCGTGATTGGGTTTTGATCCAAAAAAAAAAATCTAAGTACCTATAGAATTTTGGATTTGGGATCTCATTTATACCTATGGTGAAGTCTAAGTAACCATATGTTTTGCTCGTATGAATGATGAAATATGAGACGTCGTCTTGGTTTAGTGCCATAAATAGAAAATTATGTATGGTGCAAATGTGAAGCGAACATCCCCCTCCATCCAAAAAAAAATTAAAAATAAAGGGCACGGACATGACCGACCTTGTAACAATACTTTACCTCTTTATGTTACTCCAAAATTTTGGCTTGTAGAAATTAGTAAATACTCCATTTTTGCCTCTAGTGGGAAGGGCAATTGATCCTCCTAAAAGAGTTTGCATACCATGTGTGGTGAGTATATCTGTCTAAATCTCATGTATTTTGTATAATTTTGAACATGCCTCATTAGTCTCTTAAGGCTAATTTTGACTATGCTTTATTGGTGATATGATCCTAGTCCATCTTTGTGATCATAGGAACTCACTTTAGCCTAAATAGCCTACCCCATACATAGAATAGCTCTCTTCGTTACCCAATTTGAGCCTTCAAGCCTTGCTTTTGCAACCACATTACACGCCTCAAACCATTCAAATTTTTTACCTCTCTTAAACCCTACCCTCCTTGACCATGAAAAATAAAAATTAAGGCTAAATGCCTAAGTTAGGGGTGGTAAGTTTGGAAGAGATGACCTCGGGCCAAGGTGGTGTAAGTGGATACCTATGAGATAAACAATCAAAAAAAAGTAAACAAGAAAGGAATAATGAAAATAAGAATGAGGCATAAATTGCAAAAGAAATAAGCCCATGAAAGATGCTTTCAAAAAGTTGGGTAAATCAAGGTAGCTAAAATAGGCATGTGTAAAGTGTGAAAACAAAAGATGGGGTCTATGTTCAAAAGTTGGATGGAATAGTATAATGTAAATGTTCAAGGAGGGTATATCCACTTTGTTCCTAAATGATATCCTACCCTTCAACGAACCTATGTTACAAGCTCAAAAAGCCCTTTGAAATCTCCAACCAAGTGTACTCATTGTAGTGACGATTGAAAATATGGCAAGCCTATGGTATGGTACCTATTATTATCGAGACTCTTTGTGAGAGAGAGAAAGAGCTTTGCACTTAAATCCCTTGTTGCATGTTAGATAATTTGGTGTATGTGGGATATCTTTCTTGTGAGGAGGCATGTAAAAATCTTGAGGTAGGTGAATGATAAGGCAAAATGAGTATAGTGGAGTAGAGGTCAATAGAGAGTCATTTTTAGAGTGTTAATGATTGTTACATTGTTTTTATTTAAAGTCCTTTGCATCTTTGAGATTGTATTTCACGATAAGGGGTGTTGTTAGAACAGCTTTGCCCATGTGTGAATAGCTACTTTTGGTAGCAATCAAGTTTGAGGTCATTATGGTTTTTGGGTTATATAAATGGGCTTAAATTTGCATTGTCTCATTGAGTAAGAATTTAAGTTTCTTGAGGACAAGCAAATGTTAAAGTTAAGGATGTTGATGAGTGGTTAATTTACCATTCATTTACATCCTAACTTCGTGCACACTACTATGATTTAAAGGTATGAATAAGACAAGCTTATTAGTTGAATGCACTAGTTTCCATATTTTGCAGGTACACAGGTGATTAGATAGAAAATTTTTAATTTAAGCTAAAAAAGAATCAAAAGGAGAAGAAAGGTGATCAACTGAAGACCTTGCACCTAATCAAGCTCAGTTACTGAGATTGCATCAGTCAAGATTAGTCATCCTCTGCGATCGTGAGGATTTGACTATGGCCGATATAGCCATGATCGTAGACAAGCTACAGAGATCACGGGTAGGCCGGTTTATGCCTAGGGGAAATTCAATCATTATGCCCAGCCGATCCCAAATCCCTTATAATGCTAAAAGACTTTCCCATTTGAAATCTTACACTTTCAACAATTGAATTTTGAAGAATTTATAACCCTACTAATTGGGAAAACTTTTGTCTTTGAATTTTTCATATTGAGTTTGGTAAAATTGAATTTAAATTGAAGAATCTTCTAATTTTCCATTACAAAGGATGCTTATAATGAACCTTTTGGTATTTCTTATTCTTAACTCCGTGAGTAGATAAACTTTCTAGTCTTGGGATTATGTTGAACTAAGGTGCAATTATCTGTGGGTTGTGATGTATTTGTGTAGACTCTAGTTTGTTGATGATGGATTTCACTATTGCTTGTTTGATTTAATTGGGGGGTTTGGGTGAAATCCCCAAGTTCCCAAGATTGATTTTTGGGTGAAAGCCCCAGGTTTTTAAAAGCTCACACCATCCTTGAAAGATGTATGTGAGGAGGTTTCGGAACCCATATCATCCTTGTAAGAGGGATATTGATGAACAAAATAGTGGATAATAATGGATGTACTTTTCTATCTTTTCACTATCTTATAAATATGGGTGAGTAGAGAGTTGGTTATTTCTTGGGAAACTTCCTAGAAATAGGGATGCCCAATTAAGGTAATAGGTAGTTTTAATTGACACACTCGTTAGGTACTCTAAAGGGTTAATGAGTGATATTCATGAGGTTTTGTTGACAAACTAGCCTCAAGGACCTTCAACCTAGCCTACCAAATCGTTAATGACTTAAATTTCAATCAAATCATCATGTACCTATGCATAACTTATTAGGTAGACATAATCCAAATATCTTACTCATCTTAAATTTTTAATCAAATTTGATTTCTTTAGTTTGTTAGCATGAATAGACATTGATCAATCCTTGTTCCAAATCAACCCCCTATTTTAATTCATGAATTTTTCTTTGTTTACATTATGTGTATCCTTTTAGTAACTATTAACATCCATGTGACTAGAAATCTAATTTTTCTCCTCGTGGATTCAACATCCACATAAGTTAAGCTATTGAAAATGATCGTCCTCTGCTAATTTAAATGGTATAGGTGAGTATGATCAATCATAACCCTCAAAAATGGGTGAAATGAAGCTAATTTAGGGCTAAAATCAAGCCCTCAAGCTATTTGGGGTTTTGGATCAATAACTAAGAATTTTACCAAGAAAGAAATGAAATCTTACCTTAAATTTAATGATATTTACGATAAAAGATGTTAATCAAGCTCCCAAGTCACCCACAAGACTCAATTATTATTTATCACAATTATTTAGAGTTTTTGGCTCTCAAGGGTGAGTGAAAATGGGCAAAATATAGCCTAAGGGGCCTTTTTATACCCATACCAGGCATAGTGATGTTGTTATTGCAGACTAGTGTGTGCTATCTCAATCCCTGGTCTTGTAAGGGGATATTTGATCGTAATACCCCTTTTACAATCTTCATAGTGTGATATCCATAGCTTTTGTGTGATCGCACATGCATCAGAAAATCAGCTGAAACTTGAAAATTTTCCATGTTTCTGCTAAGGCCTTAGGATTCATTCAGAATCTGATTTATGCAAACGAACAATGTAACCACACTAAATTTGACATTCTGTATGTCATGGAGAAGTCCAATTTTCCATCCAAGGTTGTTTTGACCAAATGTAGTTCCCAAACCCAAGTTTCCAATTTTCCAATTTTTGACCAATAGGTCAGAATAGGCTCGAGTCCATTAGGACCCAAACCAAAGGTCTACCTAGTCTAAAATTTATATTTTGGAGCTATTAGCACAAGCGAAATTTATATCTGAGATTATTTTTACTAAATTCATTGCTTGGTGGCTATTTCGAACCAATGAAGACTTCAAAATAAGGAATTTGCTCTAATAAACAAATAAATTTCTCAATAACAAAACTGTTAGTCCTAGTATGTCATAAATAACTTTGGGAATAGTAAGTCATAAATAACTTTGGGAAGATATGGAAAAGCTTTAATTAGTGAATAAAAGTACAAATATAAAAAATGACCTAGAGGGTCATTACAAGCTTCATTATGGGAGCTACAAGGATCACCATAGTCTTTATCACCTTATGACTTAAAGTGATCTTAATTTTAGATTGTGTAAATAGAGGGAGTGGTTGAAATACTATGGTATATCTGTTTTATGTATCTGAGTAAAGGACTAATATAGTAGCAAATTCCTTAAGCCGAAAAAGGGTAAGCATTGGCAGCTTGGGTTCTATTTAAGTTTTTGAGAGATCGTTGGCTTAGGACATCTAGTCCTTAACAACTTGATGGTTTAAATTGATATCTCAAACTCTAGGAGGATCTTTCCAAGTGTTGAGGATAGCTATACTTTATTTAACCAGATTAATAGTTACCAATATAAGGATAGTAGACTTTGTGGCATTTTTGACCAGGTTTTGAGAGGTGAGTACAGGAGTCTACATTGGATTCAAAGGGTATTTTGATATATGATAGCAGCATTTATGTTTTGAAGGTTGGAGACTTAATTCAGTTGATCTTGCGAGAGTCTTACTACCCTAGATATTCTATTGACATTGGTATAAATCTTTACTGGTTGAGTGGCATGTAGATAAAGGTGGCAGATTTTATTACTCATTTCCTATGTAGTCATTAGGTAATTATCGAGCATCAAAGACTTTGTGTGCTGATTCAAGGATTACCTATTCTCTAGTGGATGTAGGATAATATCACAATGAACTTCGTTAATAGGTTGCCTCAAACTTCCTAAAGTTTCAATGACAATTGGGTTATTATAGATTGACAAACTAAGTTGGTTCATTTTATCTTTATTTAGATGTGTTTCAGTTTTGAAAGGATAACTCATATCTATGTTGATTAGATAGTTTGTCTGTAAGGAGTACCCATATCTATTATTAGATAGAGGATCAATGTTCACCTCTAGTTTCTAAAGTAATTCTTAGGAGGAGTTGGGTACTTGGGTTGACCTCAATATAGCCTTTCACCTTGGGACTAATGAGCAGTCAGAGTAGACTATTTGGGTTCTTAAGGATATGATCCAGGCATATTTTATTGAGTTAAAGATTTTAGGAGAAACACTTAGACTTTGCAGAGTTTGCCTTTAATAATAGCTACTATTTGAGTATTGATATGGAACCATTTGATACACTATATGGTAGGCATTGTTGATCTTTGATAGTCTAGTTTGAGACCTCTTACGTAATTCCCCATGGTACCGAATTACTTTATAAGTCATTTGATAGAGTCTGGATGATTTAGAATAGCTTGAGGGTAGATTAGAGTTTGTAAATGAGTTATATTGATTGTAGGCTTTGTTCCTTGAGGTTTGGAGTTGGAGATTGGGTTTTCTGGTAAGCATCGCACATAAAGGGCATAATAAGGTTTGAGAAGAGGGGAATGCTTATCCCCTTGTATATTGGTCCATTTGATATGCTTTAGATAATTTAAGATGTAGCTTGTGAGTTGGATTTTCCCTAGACTATGCACCTCTTCATCCAGATTTTGATGTCCCTATGTTGTAATTTTATATCTCAAATGAGTGTCCAATGCTTCAATGGGATTCAGTATAGTTGGATGGGAGGTTGACCTTTGTGGAGGATCAAGTTCTCATATTAGCCAGGGTTGTCAGGTAGTTGTACTTTAGAGAGATTCTAATGGTTAAGGTTTAATAGAGACACCGCTCAGTTTAGAAGGCCACTGGAAGATCAAAGGTGAAACGCGAACCTATTATCCATACATATTTGAAGCTTTTGGTATACCTTAATCCTTTAATTTTGCATACGGAAGTCTTTTTAGTAGTGGATATTTCTTTTTGCCTTTCCACATTATTTTACCATATAGATCTTTCGCTTAGTTGTCTCAAGTCATTTATGACTTATTGGAGCTGATAGTTCAGTTAATGGGAAGTTCAATTGGTTCTTAGATCCAATTCTCTATTTTGAAGTCCTTACTATTGAGAATTAGGTATTGGGCATAAACATTGGGATAATAGACTCGAATGCTATCTGATAATTCTATTAGATTTAAAATATAAATTTTAGGTTGGGGGCCTTTGGTTTGGGTCCTAAGGCTTCTGTTCAATTCCAACACTAACAACTCATTATGATTCTTCCATCTATTTTAGTGTTAAATTGTATATTGGTGGGTGATTATGTGCGACTCTATTGGTGTAAGGGGACATATTTTATTAAAGAGAAAATGATCAAATACCCCCCTAACCTATAGTCGGAATCTCAACTACACTCTCAACCTTTCAATTAGACCTATTGCCCCCTGATCTTTCTTTTCCTATATTTATTAACCCTCTAAATGCTAAGCTAGCAACATAAACCAAGTAAAAAGAATTTCATGCATTTCACGTGCCTGGCCCACCTGGCCCACACCTAAACAAAACAAAATATATCTTTTATTTTTTATATTTCATTTCCTCTCCCCTCTCTCTTCTCTCTAAACCTTTCATATTCCTGTCTCTCTATTCTCTACTTTCTAAACCGTGATTTCATCAATTCTTTTGGGTGATTTTTGTTCTAATCAAAATATTTTGGTTGTGGATTTCCAAACAATCATCTTTTTATTGTATCAAGGTGTTTTTTTTTCTAAACTGAAAAAATTGAATTAGGGTTTTTAGGTAATCTCCAATTTTATAAATTAATTGAGTGAAATTAACTGACTCTTTCTGTTATGACGTTGTTTACGTGTTTGATTAATAGCATAATATGTTCATAAGTACATGATTTTTTGAGTGTTTAAGTGGGTTTATTAGAAATTGAGGCTTTTCTTCTAATATGAAAACTTAAAATTTCAGTTGTATTTAATAGGATGTGCGTGTTAATATGTTGTTAGTTTGAGTGATTTTTTCCAAAACTGAGTTAAAATTAATTAGGGTTTTATGCTAAACCCCAAAATTATGATTTTTGTTCAGTGTTTAAGTTGGTTTATAAGAAATTAGGACTTTTATCCGATTTGTTGTTAACATGACAAAATTTAAAAATCAATGGTGTTTAATAGAACGACCATGTTAATATCTTGTTATTTTGGTGTTGAATTATGTAGCATGTTCATGAATTTTATTTTTATTTTTCCAAAATGTTTTTCGTATGCTACAATGTCTTATTTGATTCTTTATTGTCGTCAGGTAAGACATGAATGGTTTTACATTGATAACTCTAAGTAAAAGAAATACTTATTCAAAGTCCAAGATGCCCTGGAAATTGTAGTGATGTTGATTGTTTTAAGCACTATTTTAAGTTAGATCAGTTGACATGAAAACAATTTTATTTTGGTGTTGGAAAACAATTAAAGCGCTGTATATATATTTTGTCGATGAATGTTGCCTAATGGTTGGTATGAATGATTATGTTGTGCCTAATGGTTGGTATGTATAATGATGTTGTGTGAAGTTAGAATATTTTGTTGATGAATTATTGTTGTCATTACCCATTATTGTTGTGTTAAATGATTGTAAAGTTGATATAATGGCAACACAACATTGTTTACACAATCTCAGTGTAAAAACATAGCAGAAGCACAGGGCTTTGCCTAAGCAATACACAAATTTTCAATTGTAAATAATAACATAGCAACAACACAAGACACTGCAAGTGTAAACAATAACATAGCAACAATACACGACACAATTTTGTAAGTGTAAACAACAACGTAGCAGGAACACAACACAATTTGAAAGTGCAAACATTAACATACCAGTAGCACAAGTGCAATCAATAACATAGCAGCTGCACAACAAATATCTGAAGTAAGACTACACAAAAGATACCATAATATAACATAGTCTGATATATTTAGAGGGGTATAAAAAATTTACACCATAGTCGACCATATCTATCAACTGCTTTCATTTCATTTGTTGCTGATGAACATAGCAGCAACACAAATCAAAATACCTAAAAATATCTTCCTATACAACCTACACTGTCTCCATCTTCCATTGAGATTCTTCTCTCGCATCAAGTTATCAATTTGGGCCTCTTTAAGCCATAAGTCTTCTTCCAACTCATTGATTTTGTTAACCAATCTTGGAATGATAAAATTTGATATTGGATCCACTTTTTCTTGGTCCCTCCATAGACAAAAATTACATCTTTGAGACTGAATTTTTTTTAGAAAGCAGGACATTATTATAATTTGAATATAAATTGACAACAAAATACAATGTAAAATACATACACCATAGTAGGGGCATGACCAAAACCTTCTTCCCAAATTTGACTTCAACCATGAGGTTTGCAAGTCAACCAAACTACCATGTTTGCATCTCACAACAGCATTGACCATTGGATCTGATTCATCCATACAAAGCTTATTCAATTTCAAATTTGTCATTTCAGGAATTCCAACAAAATCGTTCATCAAATTAAAAACCTAAATTAATAGTTGAACCAAATTACAAAACAAAATTCAAGAATCGAATTACAAATTAGGATTAAAAGCTAAAAAGTAAGTTAAAGAAAGAGCAAAAAAGAAAAAAATGCTTGAACATGAAGGAAATGGTGGAGAAAGACATGAGTCATATAAAGAGGAAGAAGATGATCATTGGAAGAGAGAAAGAGTAATTTTCCATATGTATTTCATTAAATAAACAATAAATAACGTGTATAATACACGTGGAAGGCTAAACGTTTAATTTTGGATGTGCTGGGACTAAACCAATGTTCCTAGAGGAGGTGTTCTCACTTTCCATGCCTGCTCAGCATTTACGGGGTAATAAATATAGGAAAATATAGATTAGGTGGGTAATAGGTCTAATTGAAAGATTGAGTGTGTAGTTGGGATTTCGACAATAGGTTGGGGGTATTTGACCATTCTCTCTTTATTAAATTTCGGTAACTTATTAGATTCATTAATTGAAAATTTTTATGATTTTGCTAATATTATAGAGTTAATTCTTGAGGCTAGGAAGTCTTGAATTAGTAGTCATGTGTTTTCAATTGTAATACAACATATTTTATGTAGAACTTCCTATTAGTGTAGTTGTTGTTGGTATAGCAGAAGTGTCTTAGTTTAAGTAAAGATGTTAGTGTCTCTCTTTATAGTGATAAGTTTAAAGAGTTGTTTCGAGGACGAACAAGGATTTTAGTGTGATATGGTGATCTTATGAGTATTTCCACACCTTAGTGTCATTATCTACTTTTGTTTAGCTTATATTTCAGAATAAATTAGTGTGTTTATGTGTTTATTTAGTAATAGTTGTGTAATCTGGTGCTAATACTCATGTTAATATGATTTTAGGTGTAATTGACCCAAAACAAGAGCCAAAATAATCAAATAAGGATTAGACGAGATAACTAGTCAAGTCAGACTAAGCTATGCTTGTTCTACTGTGTTGTTGATGAGCTTTATTGTATTTTATGGATGAATGTTTGTTATGATATATTGTAGGAAAATATTTGAACTACTTTAGGTGATAAATAAAGATATAAATTTGAAAATCAAGAGGGGGCGAATTAAAAAAAAATTGAGCTGACTATTGACACGTTACAATCGACTTGCCTGTAGATCAGTATACTTAACAATACAAATTAGATTTAAAATAAACAAATAAATAAATAAATAATTGAATTTAAAGTAAAGAATGCAAAGATTTATCCTTGATCGGAACATCAATGTGGTGTCTGCTTCCAGTCACCTTGGGTTTCAACATTTCCTTAGATCTTTCAGTGTTGGCTGGAGTACAATGATGAGAAACAGGTTTCAAAAACTTATTTTATTCTTTAAACCTTCTGACATAGCTTCAATTTGTATTACAAAGTTGACTCTATCCTATTCATTATATAAAAATTGTAAGCTAAAATTTACAAAGCTTTGTGAGACTAAGATTTAGACACTTTGACGTTTTTCCTTGAAGTTGCTTGACCTTTGTCTATCTTTAGTATTATTTTTAATTGTTTTCATACACTACTCTTTATAAGTAAATCCAAGAGATTTCTACTCAATCAAAGATTTGAGGGTGATCCCTTCATTAAGGGATTGAACCATAAAGTATGTCCATATCAGATATGTCCATATGTGGTGTACCCTTCCCAATCGTACATGTCCATATCAAATATGTCCATGTAGAGGGTGTGATCTTCTTTCCTTTGCATTAGTCTTGATTGACTTATTTTCCATAAATCTAGAAAGTAAATAGTTTGTGATGAATGCTACTTCAATCTTTGTGCGATATTCTTTCCTTCTACCTTTGATCTGTTTGCCATAAATCTGGGAAGTTGGTGATTCAATTGATTCTCTTTTCCTTGCTTCCTTTTTTAGATCTTCTGATTGATTCCTCAAAGATCTTTTAAATCTTCAGCATATCTCATTTCCTTGTGTCCATCAGTAGAGATCTTTAAATATCCTGCAGATTTCCAATCATTAGATTGTCATTATTAAAATTTAAAATATAATATTAGGAGGATAATAATCTCCCCATTTTTTATAATGGTAAACATTAAACATCAGTTAACTTCCCTAGTTAATATAGGAAGCTGACTCCCCCTATCTTCTAGTATTAATGGCTTTAGTTGACTTTTTTATGGTAGTCGACTAGCTCCCCCAGTCTTGTTGACTGATGTCTTCTCCCCCTTTTGGCATAATCAAAAATGGACAAACATAGACAGAGCAAACAAAAACAAAATAAAGTGAGTGTAGGATATGCAAATCTACAATTAAAAGTAAAAAAATGTCATAACAGAAGTGTAAAATGTGTTTATATAAGCTAGAGTATGAGAAGGGATGGACCCCATTTTGAATGCGAGATAAGAGTTCAGAATTTGGCTAGGAAATAGATTAGAATGTTATGCATGTTGGAGAAAAAGCAGTCATAATATTTCTCAACACTTTTGGTGACGTTGGAGTATGAATTCTAGATAGAGATTGCAAGTTTATTGGAGGAAGAGGAAGTCTCAGATTTTATGGAGTCAACTTAAGAGAACATTCTATTAAACAACTTTACTCCTTCCTATTTGAAATCATAGAGGGAAAGTTGCACTTTACCTATGTCGGTTCTGGTCTCCTTAGTCAGCTGTATTAGCTTGGTAGTTTACTCCTGGATGTTGGCTATCCCTTCCTCAATATTGGTGAGCCTACCTTTGAGTTCCTAGATATCCTTATCTATATAGAACACAGGGTTAGTCGCCGACTTACTTACCTTGGGTATGCCTGGCCAATTTTGGCAAAATCCTTTTAACACCATTTATTTTCAATAAAAACATAGCCTATGCTTGTAAACGCCTTTGAATCATAGGTGGTAGAGAATTCTACCGCTGGATAGGCTGAGCGATCAACTCTATAGTGAAGGACAATCCAAGTGATGAACAATCCATATAGAAAGCTGCCCGAGGCATGAGAGTCGGCGGCACTTTCTATCTTATATTAATGGATCCAAGTACTCCTATTGATTTTGTACTTCTTAATCAAGTAGTAGATCAAAAACACATCTCTACATGTCATATTACTGAGATATCCTTCTGAGGAATCAACTTGTTTGCAATGATGAGGGCCAAAATTCTATTTTTGAAACTGAGGGACAGAGGCCAAAAGAGGGACCATTTGAGTCAAGATCAGAGACAACCTTCTTTGCTTCGTCAAAACTAAATTCATATTTCTCTGTCCATGTGTCATTCATGAAAGGAACTATGCTTGATAACTTGGTATAAAACACTTGCTAAAACAAAAAGTCATTGAGAATAATACGACTTCCTAGAACCAAAGTTTCTAATTCGCTATTGTCCAAGGATAGGCGAAGGTTGGCATAGAATATGCGAATGGGATCTTCAAATACTTCTAGACCACATAGGAAAAATAGTATCAGCATGTCTTGGGGTTTGAAGAAGTGTTATATTAAAATGGGATTCCTCTAGGTGAGAGAGATTGATGACTCAACTGGATACAATAGAGTAATTTCTGAAGGTGAGGTAATTTTCTTTATAAGTGAAAGTCTAGAATTTGTGCATGTACTCTGGAGGAATAGAGTCTATAGAAGAGGACCTTCATTTGTTGGAGGAGGAAATAGGGCTTAAGGTAGTTTATTTTTTGGAGATAGTTGACTAGAGTGAATGGGAAGAGGCTTCATCTGAGGATTCTGAGAGAAGGATGGGGTCGAATTTAGAAGAGTTTTGATTAGGAGAAATTTAGGTTATATTAGCCATTGATCAAGTTCTAGTCATGGTAGAGGAAAATTGAGATGGACGGGTATAAAAAAGTGAGAAGGAAAATAAAGGGTGGAGATGAAAGAGGGCGTGCGATGAACTTGGGTTAGGTTTAGAGATAAAAAGACGGAGGAGTATTGGGAAAAGAGAAAATGCAGAGATAGTAATGATGAAAATAAAAATAGGGCATGAAAAGGGGAGGATTTTAAAGAAAAGGAGGGAGGACAGAGGATATCCGACGTATTTTGTACCAAAAATAAAGGTTTTAGAAATATTTAAGTTATGGTTATAAATTGATGAGAAAATTG
Source organism: Capsicum baccatum var. pendulum (assembly GCA_030864225.1). Classification (NCBI taxonomy): domain Eukaryota; kingdom Viridiplantae; phylum Streptophyta; class Magnoliopsida; order Solanales; family Solanaceae; genus Capsicum; species Capsicum baccatum. The sequence goes on from CM061550.1 coordinate 227,370,339, forward strand.
TAACAAGTAAAAGAGATTTCTTTCCAAAAATTCATAACTCATTAAGACCGAGAATACTAAGACTTTTTCTAAGGTAAAAAAATCTTTATTACAACAGCGGTTTTGTAAAAATATCTGCCAGTTGATTTTTGGAGTCAACAAATACTAACAAAAAATCATTTTTTCTATATTATGCCTGATAAATTGATGCTTAATATCAATGTGTTTAGCCGTAGAATAATGCACAGTATATTTAGATAGACTAATAGCACTGTTGTTATTGCACAATGTGGGAATACATTCAAAAGACAAATTAAAATCAAGTAGTTGATGCATAATCCATAAGATTTGAGTACCACAACTTCCAACATCTATGTATTCGACTTCAGTTGTTAAAACTGCAACTAAAGTTTGCTTCTTGTTCATCCATGAAATCAGAGCATCACCAAGAATTTGACAAGTTCCACTAGTCTTTTATCTATCACTTTTATGACCTGCAAAGTCAGCGACTGAATATCCAATTAAGTCCAAATGGGAAGAGCAAAGGTACCATAATCTAACATCTTGAGTTCCTATGAGGTATCGGATGATCCTTTTGATGGCAGTCAGGTGAAACTATTTGGGAGTCAACTAGAACCTGGCACACTTACATATGTTAAACATGATGTCTGGTCAACTAGTAGTCAAATAGAGTAGTGATCCTATCATTCCCCTGTACATTTTCTCATCAAATTTTTCAAACGATTCTGAATCAAGGCTTGTGGATAGACTCATTGGAATTCCATAGGCCTTTACTTTTTCCATGCCAAATTTTTTGATGAGTTCCTTGATGTACTTAGCTTGAATGATGAAAGTACCTTTTGTACTTTACTTGATTTGTAATCCCAAGAAGAATGTGAGATCACCCATAAGACTCATTTCAAAGTCTCCTTTCATCAAATTAGAAAAATTCTCACTCAGAGAGATTTTAGAACTATCAAAAATGATATCATCAACATAAATTTGCACAATAGGAAGATTTGAATCAAGCTTCTATATGAACAAAGTTGTATCAAGTTTACCTCTTTGAAAATTTTTATTTAGTAAGAAAGTACTCTATTTCTCATAGTAAGGCTTTGGAGCTTGATTGAGACCGTAGAGTGCTTTTGACAATTTAAAAACATGGTTTGGATACAACAAATTTTCAAACCCTGGGGTTGTTTTACAAAAACATCCTAATGAATAAAACCATTTATGAAGGAGCTTTTGGCATCTATTTGATACAACTTAAAATATTTGAAAGTAGCCAAAGCTAATAAAATTTGAATTGATTCTAACTTTTCCACGGGGTCAAAGGTTTCATCATAATCACTAACTTCTTATTGGGAATAGCCTTGAGCTACAAGTATCACTTTATTTATGATAACCTTACCTTCTTTATTCAATTTGTTTCTATAGACCCATCTAGTTCTTATTATTGAGCAGTTCTTGGGTTTTTCAACCAAAGTCCAAACTTGGTTTATTTCAAACTAGTCCAATTTTTTCAGCATATCTTTGACCTATGATTTATATTTGAGGGCCTCATCGGTCTTCTTTGGATCAATTTGAGACACAAAGGCTACAGATGCTTGTTTTCTTTGTGATTCTCTTGATTTAACCCTATCATCTAGATTTCTGATGATGAATTCATTTAGATAGATAGCACGTGTTTCCATTCTATTGGAACAGTTAGTTCACTATTTTGTGGTGGATGTTGACTCTTAATGGGGTATAGTCAACTTGTCTTGTGATGGCTCAGAGGTTGTGCTAGCATTTTCTCCAGATTATAAATCACTCACTTGTTCTTCATCAATACTCAAACTCATAGGGGGTGATTACATTCATCAAACAAAATATGCATTGATTCTTGAACACATAAGGTTCTTTTATTTTAAGCTCTATAAGCATGACTAGTGGGAGAATACCTAAGGAAAATACCTTTTTCACTTTGTGGATTGACTTTACCTAAGTTATTATTACCATTATTATCGATAAAGCTTTTGCATCTAAAAGGATGGAAGTAGCTGATATTGGGATTCTTTTCTCTTTAGAGTTCAACAGTATCCTTTTTATAATAGGTCTGATCAGGCATTTTTTGATGATGTAACATATTGTGCGTACTGATTTTGCCATAAAGTGATCTACAAGATTATGTTCTAATAACATAGTCTTGGCAGTTTCTTGAAAAGACCGATTCTTTTGCTGTACCACACCATTTTGCTAATGAGACCGAGGTGATGAGAAGTTCAGGGAGTATCTGTTCTAAGCATAGTATTCCTCAAATGCCTTGTTTTAAAATTCTTCTCTATGATTGTTGTGAACATAAGTGATAAAGTGGCCAGCTTCTCTTTGTACCTTTCTATAAAAGATCTCAAAGTTTGTGAAGGACTCATGTTTCAAAGCAAGAAATATTAGCAAAGTAAAACATGAGCAATCATTAACTATAACAAAAGCATATTTCCTTCCACCAATACTTGCGGTCTTAGTGGGGCCAAACAAATCCATGTGGATTTTTTGAAGAGGTTTGGTAGTATAGGCAATATATTTGACTTTGATTGATGTCCGAGTCTGTTTACCCAATTGGGAAGCATCACATATATGATCCTTTTCAAACTTGAGCTTTGGCAGACCTTTCACCAATTCCAGTTTGGATAATTTCTCAATGATATGCATACTAACATGCCCAATCTTTTTGTGCCACAACCAAATATTATTGATTTTCACAGTGAGGCAGGTTAATGTGGAAAAGTCAGGAATATTTAAGACATAAATATTATCAACACATTCACTAATGAGAGAGATGTCTCTTTTTCCGTGTTTGATGGAACTTCTTTTATCTTTGAAGGAGACTCTAAATCCGATGTCACATAATTGGTTATGCTGAGCAAGTTATGCTTGAATCCGTCTACCAAATACACTTCAGTAAACTCATATGAGGAGCTGAGCTTTGCTGAGTCGACTCTGATGACAATGCCGCTAGTATTTTCACCAAATCTGACTAATCCCACATCTACTTTCTTTAAAGTAGAAAAATTTTGTTTTTGGGGTTATGTGTCTGGACCATCCACTATCAATGACCCATATTTCCTTTTTATAGCTCTTGCAGTCTTGTTCTTGTAAACTAAGAAAATTAATTTTGTTTAGGTACACAACTAGTCTTAGGTCCTTACAGGTTAGAGGTACTTCCTTTAGGCTTCCAAAACTACATACTTTTAGGCTTGTGCCTGAAGCTATAGGATTGGTGCCCTTTTTGTTGACAGATAAAACAAATAGGTCCTCAAGGGGATAAAGAGGTCTTGGCTGATTTAAATGATCCTGATGAGGAACTTGACTTGTTTTTAAAAGAGTTTGATCTCACAAAACTATGACTTTGTGATTTCCTAATGCTATTTAACTGTATTTTTACATCATCAAGTTTTTCATGAAGTAAGACAATTTTAATTTGACATGCTTTAATTTCTATTTGACAGTTTCTTTGTTCCTCTATGATTTTTCATTTAAATCTTGCTTCACAAATATTTTTATCCTAAATGAGTTTATTATTTTCGTTACAACCTTTTGAAGCTCATAGGCTATCATATATAAATTAGATTTAAGGATATTATAGTTAATATAGACGTGTGGCCTTACCTCTCTAGATTCACCTTTTTTTATGAAGTACATGTGGGCGGCCTCTGTTTCTTCTTTGGTTTGATCTATCACTCCACTCTCTAAAATTTGATTCTTTCTAAATGGTGTTCTTCTTAATTCTGGATAGTTTGTTTGAAGTGGTCAGGCCTTCCATGGTGATAACATCGATCATTGTTTCTATTGGAGTCATTACTCTTGGCTCCTTAGGATTTTTACTATCTCTATCTCATGATTTACCTTACTCCACAGTTTATGAGATCCATTATTTTGCTATTCGCATCTTGAAGAATTCCCTTTTCTTTAGTTGGTTCAGTTTTGAAGGCTATTGGTTTCTTCTTTTCCTCTTTTTTATACCTCTCGATATAATTTTATTCATATGCAATGAGGTTACCTCGTAGTTCATCATATGTCATGTTATGAAGATCTCCATTTTCTAGAATAGCAGCCTTGGTTTCCAAAATCTTGAGGAGACTTTGGACCAGCTTTTGGACCTACATTCTAAGTGGATAGATCATCCCCAATGATTTTAGTTTGCATATCATCTTGCTGGATCTGGAAAACATTGTTACATTGTTCTCATTCTTGTCCATTTTGAACAGCTTGTATTCATTGACCAAGACAACAATTTTTTAGTTTTTTACCTTTGTGGTTCCTTCATATGTCACTTCCAAGTTGTCCCACATTTCTTTTTCAGCTTTGCAGGTTGATATCTTATCAAATTTTTCTACACTAACTACATAAATAGGTAAAATTATAGCTCATGCATTAGTTTGAATTACCTCTAGTTTTTCTTTGGTGACCTCGAAACTTTCAAGGTCTTCTACATCAGTACTGCTCGATTCTTTATCTGTGATCTTTTACTTGCCTTTGAGGTCATGGGATCAGTTTTGGTTCCTTCTTAATAACAACCCAGGCTTGGAATTCATTTGATTGGACAAAGATTCTTAATTTGTTCTTCCAGTTATAGTAGTGTTTTCCATTAAAGAATGTTGGTCTTGTGGAGGAGTGACCATTTTGAAGAAGAACACCGAGAATTTGATAGTTTGTCATTTGATCTTTGCTCATGTGCGGTTAAGCAACACTGATGGTAAGACCTAGTCTGATACGAATTGAAATTCAAGAGGTAGGAGCGAAAATTTCTGTGAATCGACTATTGACTCCTTACAGTGGACTTTCCTGCAGATTAGTATACCTAACAAAACAGATTAGATTTGAATCAAATATGTAAATAAATAACTCAATTTAAAGTAAAAAATACAAAGATTTATCCTGGTTCAAAACACGAATGTGGTGCCTACTTCCAGTCCCTTTGGGTTTCAATGTTTCCTTAGATCCTTCAGTGTTAGCTCGAGTACAATGATGAGAAACAAGTTTCAAACATTTATTTTGTTCTTCGTATCTTGTGACATAGCTTCACTTTTTATTACAAAGTTTACTTGATCCTATTTTTTATATAACAATTGTAATCTAAATATTACAAAGCTTTATGAGACTAAGATTGAGACACTTTAATGTTTTTCCTTGAAGTTATGTAACTTTTGTCTATCTTTAGTCTTCTTTTTTATTGTCTTCAGTTGTTACTCTTCATAAGAAAACCCAAGAGAATTCTTTTGAATCAAGGATTTGAGGGTGATTCCTTTATTGAGGGATTGCAACGTAGAGTATGTACCTATCATATATGTCCATACTTGGTTCATCATTCACAGTCGTTCCTGTCCATATCAGATATGTCCATGTAGAGGGTGTGATGTTCTTTCCTTTGTAATAGTCTTGATTGATTTATTTTCGATAAATTTGGGAATTCAATTGTCCGTGATGAATGCTACTTCAATCTTGGTGTGATATTCTTTCCTTCTACCTTTGATCCATTTGCCATAAATATGGGAAGTTGGTGATTTTATTAATTCTTTTTTTCTTGCTTCCTTTTTCGGATCTTCTAATTGATTCCTCAAAGATCTTTTCAATATTTAGCATATCTCCTTGCCTTGTGTCAATCAGTAGACATCATTAAATATCTTGTATATTTCCAATCATTAATTTTTTAATTACTAAAACATAAAACATAATATTAGGAGGCTAACAAAATTAGCCACAATGGGTGGGGAAATAAGAAGAAAATTTGACGTGGACTAACACAAAAACATATGAAATTGTGTTGTTTTGTAACCTTCTCCATGCCGCATAGCCTCAACTCTGTGTCCAGAACAAAGATGTGCCATATTTTTATATTGTCCACTGGATTGTCTCCCAAAAAACCTATGCCATGTGCCCCTATCCCAGTCAGCACCTCTATGATGCACACCCCTTCTAAAAGAGTAAAAAGTGGATCCAAGTCATAGTTTGAGTAGAAAACAAGTTGGTCATTGTACTGAATCATTTTAGGACTTGGTTAGGATGGAATGGAGGATATATGAATATATAAACATGTAGGAAAGAAGGATAGTATAGTTAGTGTCAGTCCACAACATGAAATCAGAACCTACAACACTAAAAGTCTTATTCTACACGGGAAAAGCTGAGTTCTAGTCCTAGTAAGAGTCGGAAAACTTGCAGTATCTAAACCTAATAATTGTGAGTAATTATTTTAAAAAAATGGGTGGTTATTATAGAGATTATATACAAATAAAATTGTTCATCAATCACACCACATGAAAATACAACACAATATAAGCTTTTAGGAGCAAAATAACACCTTAAGGAGGCAATATAAGGGTTCTTGATTTCAAGGGTTTTTAATTTCTAATTCTATCTCTCTTAGTTTTCACTTATTTAATTTTTGTCATATGATTTTCATTTAAACTATGAGATTCTAAGAAACATTCCTCTAGGGTTCAAGTAAATAAACAAAATTGTTTAGTTTGGTTTTATATTCGGTTTATATGTTTATTACTTCATGCGTTTGTTCTTATGTTCTAGTGCTTACTACTTTGATTATCATCTACCACTAAAGTAAATTTATAGTCACCAACTATATTGATCAAATGAGCATAGGTAATGAATAAATAACATAGGGCGTGTGGATCACATCTTAGAGAAACTTTAGAAGTGATTTGTGGTGAAGATAGAGATATACCTAATTGCTCGACTTGGTTATGAAATGGAAAGATAATGAATTTGAATTATACCATCACATATCCTATCAATGATGTAGTTGTGAGACTAAGTTAGGTATACGGCTGAGAGGATGACCATTTTAGAGTTATAATTTCAACATTGTAAATCAGCAATCACTATAAAAAACTTAACCGGCTAGAAATCATAGTTATGCATGATTGTGAGTATGTCTTGACCCTAAACTCCTCCTTGATATTGTTTCAACCCCAATTTTATCATCTTTAGTATATTTTAGTGTTTAATTTAATATTTTCAACTTCATACATCTTCCGTTCTATTGCTTAAGAAAATAATAAGAATTGGTTTTATCTAAGGGAAGAGTTAAACGACAAGTCCCTATGGGTTTAACATCCGGCTCACAAGAGACACTATATTACTTGTACGATCTTGTACACTTTTATTTGTGACAAAACCCGACTCAAGGACTTATCGTAATAGGCGTCCTAAATCCAAACTAAACTAGAGACCGCTCCCGTTAGCCAACCCAACCTACATCCGTTTGCCCTGAGTTAGCTGAAGTTTGACAAAATAAAAAGATAGCTTGTTCATTTAGTTCTAAACTCTGGGATAGGACCATAACCGAGATCAACCCAACGAGTCCACCCTATAGAACCCAATCCAAACCATACAAAACCATAAACCAAAACCAAACCAAATAATAAACCAATTTCCATACCATAACATAAAAGGATGGAACAGTGATAAATTTAGTCGGATGGTATCAGCCCCAATACAAATTCCAATACTAAGGCTGGAAATAATATCGATCCCGCCCATTCCAACCCATAGTAGTCACATGAAAGCCTCTAACAAAAAGAATAACAAAAAAATTGGTTGGGACATGCCCCTAACCATAGCCAAAGCCAATATCCATAAATAAACCAGATTATATACAAATATCCATGAAATAAAGCCTTCTGAAAGATGAAATCTCACCTTATCAATCGCAAAAGTTGACTGCGAGTGTTTGAATACTAAGCAGAAAGAGTAAAATGGCTAGTTCCTGCATCGAGTGGAGATACAGCACCCGAATATGGGTTGGCGGGTGAACTCTAGCATAAAGTCATGATAAGGATAAAAAAAATGCCATTTAATAAAACCAAGTAAACCATCCATATGCAAGCAAACCATACATATATATATAACTATACCGGGAAAGGGAATCTGGTTTAGCATGCATTTGAAAACTATTAACCTGGGCATGTGAAGCTTAACCATACTTAACTACCATAACGAGCCTCGATATATGTAGCTGCACGAACCGGAGATACCATAAGTGTAGGGGATTCCCATATATTATTCACTCTCCATGATATATATGTACAATGTATTTAGAGGGTTCCCGTGTACCTCATAGTATAATATAAGGGTCTTCATGACCTACTCCTCATGTTGGAAAGCATAATTTTTCAGTGTTCATTCATTGAACTCCTACCTTCACGGTTAGCTATCACACCCCGTCATCCTTTCCAAATTAAAACCATTTTTGACCCAACCAATTCATTATTAACCAAGGATATGAATTGTGGTATCGTCATACCGACTATAACTTGCAAGGACTGTCCTTAGATAAACCTTTTAAAAATCAATGAATTCCCACATACCCATAGATCATACTGTCCAATTAACTTGGGGGATTCCCATGTACCCCATAAGTATCCATTACGATATTAACTTAGGGAATTCCCTTTTACCCTAAAAGTATGTTTATTAAGCCAAACCATTCCTTTAAACCATTCCAAACCATTTAAACCACTAAGGTTCCATTACCATGTTTAAACCATGCATAAGTTCCATAAAGACTTCAATAATGTATTGAAAACATTCTAATAGGCCTTTTATCAAACATATTGGGGCATAGTATTACCAAAACCAAAATCCATTACCAATTAACCATTCCCATGCAACCAATTATGCAAAACCACCATTGAAGCATATAAAAGCATATGTAAAACATGAGAAAACTATAACCAAGCATTTATAACCAAAACCCCCAATTTATATTTGAAAACTCAAATCCATACAATAATGAAATCTTGAAAATATAGTATAAAACCATGCCTTTAGTTGAAACTAACAATGGGGGAAGAGATCATACCTTAATTGATAAGTTGATGGACAGAAATCACCAACAAAAGTCCAAAATTAATCCTTAAGATGAAACCCTAGAGTTTCCCCACCCACAAGCTTATGAGAGAATTATAGAATGTTTATGAAATCTTTTAAGTGTTAAATAAATAGAATATTAGGGTAAATAACATCCCAATAGGAATAAAAGTCGCTTCATAGGAGATACCTTGAGGAACACCCTATCCCCAACTTTAAACTCTAAGACTCTAAGCCTTATATCTGCATAGAAATTTTTGCGATTTTGGGAAGCCTTAAGCCTATGCTGAATCATCATTACCTTCTCCATAGCTTGCCATATTAGATCCAGATCAAACATATTTGTCTCACCAAACTCAAACCAACCAATAGGAGATCTACACCTCGTACTATATATCACCTCAAAAGGGGACATACCAATACTAGAATGATAGTTATTGTTTAAGCAAACTCTTCCAAAGGAAGATGATCAACAAAATTGCTACCATAGTCATCACACATGAGCAAAGCATATCCTCCAGCATTTAAATAGTCCTTTTTGTCCTTCTAAAAAGATTGCCAGAAGTAAGATGAAAATTGTATACCACAACTAGAAATAATCGAGACATGTACCCTATGCAGCTTCACAATCTCTTGTAGATACAACTGTGTATAATCCTTGGCCAAAAAGTTATTCCACACCAACAAGAAGTGAGCGGACTTTGTTATCCTGTCCACGATGGCCCAAATCGAATCAAATTAGTTTTGAGACCAAGGAAGACCGATAATGAAATCCATATTGATTACCTCCTATTTCAATTTAGGTAGATCAATTTTATGATACATCCCACCTGGCCTCATATGCTCAATCTTAACTTGTTGACACACCATGCACCTGGCTTTTAAGTCTTTTTTGTTCACCTTATTTAATCCAAACACAGGATTTAAGTCTCTAAATACCACTTTTACAACACTTTTAACAATTTTCCCCAAATTGAAATCATTCTCTCTCAAAATAATAAACACTAACCTTCAAAATTCAAGATCAAATCTCAAGAAATTCACCATCAACTCTACGAATTCATCAATTCAGATATGTTAAGTGTTCATTCATGGGTTCTTTTCACCCATGGAGTTCAAATATCCTCTTTTAAATTTAAAGTTGTGATCTTTAAAAGTTATTATGATTTTAAATTATGACTTTAACCATAAATCTCCATGAATCTTGATGTTATACCATGCTTACATGAAATTGATGTTGTTTATCAAACCCCACATGTTTTAAAATTGTTATTCACTGATTTAAGTCATGATTAAGTGTTATGGATGTCGAATCATGCTATTACTCAAAGTTTTATACTATTGCCATGATTAGCTTAAACTATGAATACTAAGTGTTTGATGAAATGCCTACAAGAATCGATTTTGATAAATGTTTTCAAATTATGTCCCCAAAGTTGTAGTACTATTTTACTATTATTGCTATCGTGTCCTGGGGGTTAAGAACACCCGAAAACCTAGACACTTACTTAGTCTCTGTATCTTCATAATTGTTCAGAATTTGTTATGAGCATTATCAGTTCAATCAGTCATCAAAATCAGTTAATCTTAGAATAGTTTAGCATTTTTGAGTCAGTTCAGTTGGGAGTAGGATATAGCACCAAGTGAGTGCAGAGATAGCAGATTCCACATCATATAGGTAGAGTCGTTAGTAGCAGTACCTGTACTCTAAAACTACATAGCTAGCATAGGATAAGAGGAGTCACCCGTCAGTTAAGGATTGACTACTTCTCAGGGGTCACCCGTCAGATTAGGATTGACTCCGCCCAGGTGTCACCCGTTAGTTTAGGCTTGACATCTTGGTTTTTCAGTAGCTTAGTGGATTCACACAACCAGTGTTAGTACCCATGGCATGGTACTGACACCATTCCAACTGGGGTCACAGGTTGGATCCCAAATTGCTCATTGGGACATATCAGTTAGATGATAGCTCACACAATCTTAGTCTAGTAATTAATTCAGTAATTCAGTTTCAGTTGTTTGACCATAGCATACAAATATCAGTTATTCAGCTATCAAATTTTAGTATTTCTGTATTTACAGATTATATTCAGAACATGTTATATGTTTGTTCATGCATCCTCAATACTTACAGATTTCAAATTTCATGTATTCTCACTACTTACAGATTTTATGCATTCTTAGTACTTACAGATTTCATGCATCCGTAGTATCTACAAATTTCATGCACTCTACTCAGTACTTCCTATTATATATATATATATATATATATATATTCAGCCAGTTATTATTCATGTTCATGAAACCACTCATATCAACCTACCTCATTTAGCATACTAGTACATTCTAAGTTATAATCGCATATTCCTTTCTTGTGCTATGATGTATCATATCATAGGTTTGGATACCCAATTCTTGGATTGTGCATAGACATTTTAGACTATCAGTAGTAGCAGTGGTGATTCCTCATATTTTGAGGACGGACTATATTTATTCCATGTTTTCAGTTTAGTAGTTTGTTGGAGTTAGTTGGGGCCTGTCCCATCAACTCTTATTCAGTCAGTAGAAGCTTTTCAGACTAGTACAGACAGTTAGTCAATTTTTAGATTTCATTATTATTTTAGGCGTTTTATCAGTTTTGTCTTACAAACTTTACCAAATTTATGACTTAAAACCTTAGGGAATTCCTTAGTTAAATTCTACATATGATCTTTTGATATCTGTTTTACTCTGTGCTCACAGCAGGTACCAGCTCATGGGTTATCTTGGGGTACCTCGAGACTATAAGCACCGTGTGTTACCTAGGGTGTAATCTTAGGGCATTACACTATCCCTGGAAGTTATAACCACCTTACGGGATGCTTGTCACCCGAGTGTTTTGGGTAAGAAGAACTATCAGTGGAGAAAGAACCAGAACTCCCCCACTTCTTTTTCTACCATTTTCCTCCATCCCGAATTCTCTGCTGCTGAGCACCACTAACCTTGCAATATCCATATCCTTTATTAGTAAGGTAGTCTTGCTATCAAGAATTAAGTCTCGAGATAGCTCAGAAGTGAACTTCCTTATTCTCACCCTCATGTTAGCCACCAAACCTTGACAGTTGATGAAATTTCAAGGCAAATTCCTTAAAAGACATTCTTCCCTACTTAAGACTCATAAACTACCCTATCTTCGATTTTCTTGGCTCCTAATGAAAGAAAAGATCCAATAAGGAATTAGAAAAGGCCTCCCAAAGGGACATCTCTTCCACATCACCTCTATCCCTTTCCCACTCCTCGTACCATTGGTACGCAACATCTTTGAGATGATAAGCTAAAAAGTTTACACCTTTCACATTTGTGGCCTGCATCACCCTGAATATTTTCACCATTTTATCAAAGAAAGCCTGATACCTCCTTTACTATCACACCAGTAAAAGTAAGAGGATTCATCTTTATAAACTCGCCAACCCATATGATCTCAGACGATAAGACACCAGACGCATCCCGCTCATCTTGAGTAGCAACCAACTGAGAAATAGCATGAATAGCTTTCCAAAATTCTGCATTAGTCACCTCAACCTAGGGTGCATTAGTAGCAACTGAAGGAACTCCAAAACAATTAGGGATGGGCTCATGAGATCAAAGATGAACTCCAGATGTAGGAAGTACCCCATCAACATCACCCCTAGATGGGACAAAAGGATTTCCTTGTGTTCCAGATCTATGAAGCATGATCTGAAAGACGAACAAAGAAGGATTAGAGAAGATCCTAGAACTCAGACTCCAACCTTGAAAATAGAATACCAAAAAAGTGAGACATTCTAAATGCCTTGTAGAATCTCTCTTAATAGTATGGCACACTGCACACCCCTAAAAGAGACTTTACTAGACACAGCTTTATGAACTCCCAATTGACTATGATCCTAAGGCTCTCATACCAACTTGACATGACCCAACCTGAGGCTTTGTCGTAATGGGCATCCCAAGTCTAAACCAGACTAGAGACCGCCCCGTTACCCAACCCAACCTCCAGCTGTCTGCCCTAAGTTGGCTGAATTTCAAGCATATAACAACATAGAATGTTTATTTAATTCTAAACTTTGGGATAGGTCCATCACCAGGATCAACTCAATCGAGTCCAATCGCTTAAACCCAATCCAAACCATACAAAACCATAAACTAAAAACAAACCAAATAATAACCAAACCAAGATATAACATAACATAAAAGGATGGAAGAGTGAGAAATTTAGTCTGACAGTATCATTCCTAATACAAATGCCAATACTAAGAAAGGCACTAATACCAATCCCAGCCGTACCAACCCATAGTAGTTACATGAAAGCCTCTAACCAAAAAATATAAAAATTCTGATTGGGGCATGACCCAAACCATATCCAAAACCAATATCCATAAATAAACCAGAGTATATACAAATATCCATGAAATGGAGTCTTCTGAAAGATGGAAGCTCACCTCTTCAATCGCAAAACCTAACTTTAAGTGTTCGAATGCTAAGTAGGAGAAGTAGAATGGCCAGTTCCTATATCATATAGGGATAAAACGCCTGAAGATAGGTTAGCGGGTGAACGCTAGCATGAACTCAAGATAAGGATAAAATAACGCGATTTAATAAAACCAAGTAAACCAATCATATGCAAGAAAACCATACCGATATATAACTATGCTGGGAAAGGTTATCTAGTTTAGCATGCATTTTAAAACCATTAACCTGGGCATGTGAAGTTTAATCATCATTAATCACCCATGGGCTATATTAGTCTAGTGTAACCCCCTGAATGGGCCTCGATACGTGTAACCGCATGAACCGAAGATACCATAAGAGTCGGAGATTTCCATGTACCCTTCACTCTCCATGATATATATGTACAATGTACTTAGAGGATTCCCTTGTACCTCATAATATCATATAAGGGTCACCATGCCCTACCCCTCATGTCGACAAACATGAGTTTCCAGTGTTGATTTATTAAACTCCCATCTTCATGGTTAGCTATTACACCCCGCCATCCTTGCCCAATTAAAACAATTTTCTATCTAACCAATTCATTATTAACCAAGGATATTAGTAGGGGTATCGTCATACCGACTATAACTTGCATGTATTGTCCTTAGCCAAACCTTTTTGAGATCAAGGGTTTCCCATGTACCCATAGATCATATTGTCCAATTAGCTTAGGGGATTCCAATATACCCCACAAGTATCCATTATGATATTAACTTAGGGGATTCCCTTGTACCCCACAATTATGCTTATTAAGCCAAACCATTCCTTTAAACTATTCCAAACAATTTAAACTATTAGGGTTCTATTACAAAGTTTAAACTATACATAAGTTCCATAAAAAGTTTAACAATGTAGAGAAAACATGCTAATAGGAATTTTATCAAACATATTATAGGCATAATATTACAAAAACTAAAATCCATTACCAATAAACCATTCCCATGCATCCAGTTATCCAAAACCACCATTAAAGTATATAAAATCATAAGAGAAACATGGGGAAACCATAACCAAGCATTTATAACAAAAATCCCAAATTTATATTTGAAAACCCAATCCATAAAATAATCAAATCATGACATTTTATAAAACTATGCTTTTATTTGGAACTAACCATGAGGAAAGAGAACATGCCTTAATTAATAAAGTTGAGAGAGAGAAATCACCAACAAAAGCCCTAAATTAATCCTTAAGATGAAACCATATCTTTTCCCTACCCACAAGCCTTTGAGAGAAATTAGGATAAGTGGAAAAATGGCTAGATTTTCCTCACTTAAACTGCCAAAAATCCCGTCAGGTGGGTACGACCATCCATACAAATCATACCCTCCAATACGGGTGGTAGCCACCACTCGTATCCAAGGCCATCTCCCTTGGACCGAACACTATCCATGGTAAGATCACTCCAAACCCTGTCGTATCCAAGTGTATGACTAGTACCTATGGTCCGTACCCCTGGCAGAATAGAATCCCACGGGAATTGAACACTGCCCATTATACGAGTCCTTGGTATGACTCGTACCCTAGCTTACGGCTCAAGATGATCCACTCATACTCAGATCCAACTTAAGTTACCAACTCTAAGATTAAGTGAAGTAATCAAACAACCTGTATCCACCGATACATCTTATACCACCCAAATTGTATCCATTCTAAAAACCAAATCGAACCCACCAACTAACACTGGTAATCATACGACTAATCCATACCACTCGTATCCTAGTGTATGAGTTATTTTCCTTAGTCGTACCCTGTCCAGAGACCAGATATCAAGGAAATTTTCTAAGGGTCAATACCCAGGGCATTTCACTGTGCCAAATTCACATTGGTTTTTCATATGCTTTAACTATTTTGGTTGTCTCTACTTTCATGGCAATATAGTTTTACTTTTGATGGCTCTCATGGATGGCTTTGACTTAATCTAACTCATTTCATTTGCTTGCCCATTATTTTGTTATTGTTATTTTCCATGTCACTACTTTAATCACAGAACATCTAACCCAAAAGCAAGATTAAATCATAATACGTGCACTTGACTCACCTATATATTCAGTTGTACCAAATCAATGTTAACAAAATTTATAACTTCTTTTTCTGTATATACTCTTTATAACTTGTAATACGAAATATACCAGACATTTATACCAAGCGACTGTTTATAGCATCACGCCATGTATTTTCTTTTATAAATTTTTACTTTATGTGTTGTATTTTATATCTCACCCATCACACTATATTTTCAAGTACAAGGAACTTTTTAAGTGAGATGTGACAAAAAAATCTAATTAAAATGATTTTGATATATCAAATAGATAAATTATTTCAGTTGTTTCAATGATTAACTCAAACATTAGGCATTTTTTGTTTGTACTTAATAGTTAATGGAGATCTTAAGACCACCAGCAAGAAGTAATATGACCTTAAAATTTTCCATAAGGTTGAAAACACAATTATAAAGCAATACTTATTTATCATACGAATAACTTAACACGAGTGAGGTCACAACAGATCAAAAAAATTCATGAGTAATTATTATTTATTTTTACTAATAAAAATAGCTTTACACAATGAGGTCACAAGAGATCACAAAAAATTTATTTTGTTTTGAAAGTGGATGTCTGCTCTCTTTAAAAGTTTCGCAGAGGAATGCTTGGCCATTGAAGGAATTGTTTCTTGTGCATAAAAAATCTCATGGAACACTCATTCACAGAATGTTATTTAACCTAAAAAAAGTAAATGAAAAGTATGATCATGAGTATTTACAAGAAGCTATGATGCAATACCTCATCTATGATTATGATTTTCTTATTTTTCATAATCCAACAGTTGTTGCACATAACAGAGATGATATTCTCAGCTCTCATTCAGTAAACAAGGCTTGAAATATTTTAAGTCATTAAAAAAGCAAGTGTCAGATTTTGATGATCATCAAACATGATTAATTAAAAGTATTCTTTATTGAATGAACCTAAGAATAGAGAGCAAACATATAGACTCCATAGTAATTTACAAGGATAATATTATCCACACTTGCTAACTGTTTAGTTCAGTATTATAAGTTATGATATTTAATATATGTAGTTAAACAATATTCCAACATTTTACAGTACTCGAATTACAAGTAAACTCAAATAAAAGAAAGACAAACTTGAAATAATGATGTTACTGTTCCACAATGGAAGTTATCCATCAAAAGAAATCTAAAAACAAGCATTAATGAAAGGGTGAACAATTTGATCGAAGGTAGTAGTTCAAGAAACCTTGATTTTATATGTTCAATATATGTTATGAAACAAGGAATTTAAATGTATTGTAGTTCATCCAGTTAATGCTAGAAGAGCTAAAAGTTAACAAGAAAGCAAAACTAGCAAAAAAAAATAAAGATATTATTGTTACACAAGGGATGTTGTCAACCCTCAAAAGAAGACATTGAAGAAACGATGTTATTGTTACATAGTAGATGTCATGAACCTGCAAGAAATCACAATTTCACATACCTAAGGAAGCTATGCAACCCCATAAAAAACATATTCTTTCTGTATACATTTGGACCTCTATAAGTTAAAGATCCTTCTTCTCGTACCGCAACATAATACATCCATAATTTAGTCCATCTTATGAGAGTATGTATAGGAGACATTATTATGTCATTATTTTATAAAATTTATTTTATAATTTTTGTATGTGTTGGTCAATTAACCAACATACATATTATAAAGTCTCTTTTGATAGTTTTTCTTTATCATCAACTATGATTTGCAATCTTTAGCACCACAAGTTGCAAAGCAACATATACTTTATTGTATAGGGAAAAAATTTAGAAAATGGTAGTCAATTTTTTTTTCATAATAAAAATACTCTCTTCATTTTAATTTGTTTGTTGGTTTTAACATAACATGGAGTTCAAGAAGATTTTAAAATTTTATGATATTAAATTAAAGAGATGTGCAGTGTATCAAAATTTTCTTTAATCTAGTGGTCAAAAAAATGTCATATTGAAATTGAAATTAAATATCTACTAAAAAGAAAAAATGATATTCTTTTTTTAAAAGGAACTAAAAATAAAAGTAGATAAATAAACGGCCAAACACATCGACAGTTTATGATCATGAGTATTTACAAGAAGCTATGATGCAATACCTCATCTATGATTATGATTTTCTTATTTTTCATAATCCAACAGTTGTTGCACATAACAGAGATGATATTCTCAGCTCTCATTCAGTAAACAAGGCTTGAAATATTTTAATTCATTAAAAAAGCAAGTGTCAGATTTTGATAAACCCATGTGGAACACCTTGCACGGCACTTTCAAGATCCATAATTATTGATGTGTGGTACAATTGATCCCCCAATGATAATATAGTCCCAACCCTTATATACACCCATCATCATCCTCATTTCTACTTCAATTTCATCCAAAACTCTTAATTATTTGAAGAAAAATTCTCTCATCCTTATTTCAATTAAATTTGTATTTATTTTTGAAGGAAAGATTTAATCTCCATTTTCTCAAAAGTTTAATTTTTTATTATGTTTTTCGAATTGAATTAGATAATGTTGAACTCTTCTTTCATGGATTTTTTTAAAAAAGAATGTCGCCATTGTAAATATGGTAATAAAGAATTATTGAAGACTTTTTGGACTCAACAAAATTCAGGTCGTTGGTTTTTTACTTGTAAAAGTTTAAAGATAATTTTTTAACTTAATTAATTAATTATTTTGACTTGTAATTGATTTAGTAGAAATTAATTGGTTGTGATTACTTTGATTGGTATAAAGAACGACACCCCTCACGAGCAAACAGGATTATTTGGGATTTATTGAAGAAATTCAAT
This sequence comes from Capsicum baccatum var. pendulum, assembly GCA_030864225.1. Taxonomy (NCBI): domain Eukaryota; kingdom Viridiplantae; phylum Streptophyta; class Magnoliopsida; order Solanales; family Solanaceae; genus Capsicum; species Capsicum baccatum. The sequence goes on from CM061550.1 coordinate 227,388,533, forward strand.
GCCTTGAAATGAAACAAAATCAAGCAAGATACTATCTTATCTGTGTCATTTCTAGTGGTTTGGTGTTGTATGAAATATGGACATTGAAGCCTAATTGTTGAAGTTTATCCCTCAAATTTTCATGATGTCATTGCTACTGATTAGATGTTACAAAATAGCCAAAAATATTATTTTTATGATAGTGTAGGTGCACCTATTTAGGTGTAATTTGTTGATATAATCTTGGCCATGTAACATTCCTTAAATTTGATGAAATGAAATCTCTCTTTTGACTATATATATTCTCTTCTTTATGGTCACGCAATTTACAGTAAATAATATTGTCAAAGTAGACTAGCAATAGAGCAAAGCAACACCAACAACAACTTCATAAACGTGATCCATATTAAGCTCAATGTAATACCAACAATAACTCCACAAAAATATATTCCACATTGAGCTCACAATAACATCAAAAATCAACATAAAAAACATGATTCATATTAAGCTCAAAGTATGCATAACGCTACTTAAAGAACCTATGTTAATAGGCTTCAAAAAATAAAGAAATAAATTATTTTTTGTTATGTAGTAATAGCAAATTTAAAGCAACAACATAACTTAATTGTTTGGTACTCCATATTACATAACAAATTCATAATACACAATCAAAATGAACTGCTTATTTTTTTTATTTGCAATCTACTACAATTAATTAGTGGTGACAACAACTTTGTTTTTCATTTCAAGCCTCTAGTCTTATAACCAATATCAACTCCTATAGTACTTGTATTCTTGTAACTTAAACTAGTTTGTAGGATCCTTTGGCTTAATGTCACTGTTGTTTTTTAGAAGAAAAAAAAAAGAACAACAATTAGTATATTTATTTATTTATTAAAGAAATAAAGTTGTAGCTAACTTACATTTAGTAATTGAGTTCCCTTTACACTTGTGTGTATCCCAAATCAAGCATTGTTTAGCCTTTTTTATGCACTTTTTCTAGCATATTTTGTACTTACATCTCTTCCTATCTTATGGCAACAGTTTCTCTTATTCTATGAGGTAGTTGACTATTGATTCCTTGTGTAATAGAGATCCTTGTATCACCAAAAAAGGTTGATTTTGTAGCTCCCTTCAAACTCCTAACTTTGCTTGTATCACTATAAACTGTTGTTGAAGATGCAGCTTGTCTTGAACTAGTTGGTGAAAATTGACTTGAGCCAGTTTATGCTGATTTTATTGAGGTCTTTGGATCAGTTTGGCTTGATATTTTAGGTTGGAAACTTTCATGTGGACTCTTTCCAGTAAAATTAGACGTTTAGCTATCTGGATTTGGATCAGGGAACCTATATACTCAAATGTAACAGTTAATATATTGAAAAATCAACTTTTAAATCAAGTTCAAAATGATTCTTTTACCTTATAATATCTTTTATTATGGCCCTATTTATGACACTTGAAACATGTTATTTTCACCTTTTTGTCTGACAGCTTTTCATATTTCTTCCTTGATTCATCTTTACCTTTTTGTTTTTATTTCTTGAAGGCTTACAATGTATTTTCTTAGGTTCATGAGCCTCAATCTTTGAATTGTTTGTCTTAGGCCACATCCACATACTGGATATTGGTTGGATAAAGTAACTATAAGCTTTCGTAAAGTTTTTCTTTTTATACTAATACTCCATGTAAGATTTAGACTCCTCTTCAATATGATACAATGCACAATAGTATGTTGGCAAAGAATGTCTCTCAATTGCCAAGTTCTACATCTGCAAACCCTATTAGTCAAGTTCATTGTATGTATATACCATCCTCTAATCTAAAACCCCACATCAGTATTCCAAAGAACCTTGCGAATTTTAGCCCTATCCTTATTCCCTTTCAATATAAATCTAGTATAGGTGATATATCACATATTTATGTTTTGGTAAACTTATTCATCTCCACTATTCTAGTCATGATATTTCTTCTAATTTCCTCCAACATAGTTTTAAAAGATTTGTGTCTACAGGCTAAGATCCATGAATTAAAGTTTCACACATATTATTTTCAATAGAATCACACTTATAATGTTCTTTAAAGAATGCCTTAACCCATGACTTCTTATAATAATGCAATAAATGTATTGATATCCTAACCTTGCCTACCATACATGCTCATGTAATTAAGTTCCTTTTTGAACTTCACCTCAAAACTAGCCTTGGAACATCTTCAGAAGTTTTTTATTCTCTCTTCTCCCTTTCAATCTTGATTTCAATTAGAGCAGATGTGTCCAGCACACCTTCTCACATTTGCATCTGGTAACTACTCAGAAATAGCAGCATGAAAAACCACCATAAAAAATGTTAACTACTTGATAAATAAATAAAGTATTTCAAATAATTCATAGTTAAGAAAAAATAGTTAAATATTATCTTCTGTATATTAGCCATCACAGTGAAACCTGCTACAGTCCTCAAACTACAGGTCATTTTTAATTGTTGATTAAAAATCTTTAACTGTGCTTAGTTTCCTTGTCCACTGCTTGTGTAACACCCCGTATTTTTTATCTAGAAATCGAACCATCATTCCTATGTGCATAAACTCAAATCCCATGATTTATATTTGAATACATGTGTCATGATTATTAGCCTAGTTTGAAGAGTGCTTATAAGGTAGAAAAATGTTCATAGGAATTACTTAGAGCAAAGTTGAGCTAAGACCCTTTGATTCGCCTAAATTTTGGTATTTGATTCTACAAGGGACAAGTTTGAACGTGTATAACTTTTTACATATATGGAATTTTGTGTCTCAAGACCCATCAAATTATAGATAATTAAATTAAATTTCTAATGATACCGATTTCTCCTTAATATGATATCTGAGCGAAAAGTTATAATCATGCTAAGGCCATACATTGCATGACTAATGCCAATATACAATGGATGAGGTGTGCTTTTGGTATGCGCCATACACCCTTAGGTGTGCTTTGGCCGTACGCCTCCCAGCAAAATCAAAGTGCAAAAGTTCTCTGTTTTGACTTAATTTAAGGGCGTTAAGGTCTTTTCATACTCCTAAACTATTTTTAATCATTCTTAAATGAATTAAGGGGTATTAAAACACATTATTTCCATACTATTAACCCCCCAAGTGTCCAATACATGATTAAAAACCTTTCCCCTCTTACCAAGAACAAAATTCAAGTTTCTTCCCTCAAGAATTCAAGTTCTAATTTCAAACCTTCTCCAAGAAGCCATCTAATTGAGGTATGTGGGGTATTCATCAATGGGTTCCTTTCACAAATTGAGCCCAAAACCCCTCTTTTTGGTTAAATTATGAACTATACTCTAGTTTATGATCAAGTTCAATGTAAATGATTGTATTCCTCTATGTTTCCTCATTGTTTTACATTCAAGTTATGCTATTATTTTTACTCTATGAAAATCATGATTCTACGTGCTTGAAGTTCCAAAACCTCATGTCATGTTCAGTTAACATCATGCCAAAATTCTTGAATTAAGCTTGAAACTATATAAACATGATATGTTTCCAAGGTTAACTCATTCCCATGTTTATATTCATGAAATTTATTAGACTATTAAATATCTTATGTTTTGGGTCTTTGAATTATGAGTTTATGTCACTATTGTAAGTGTTGTTATCGACGATTTGTAATCATTTAGTATTGGCAGGTTAGGAACATCCAATACGTACATGTTTACTTATATTTCAGACCTTTCAAGTAATGAGTCAGTCACTCATGATTTTATTGTTAAACTCAATTGCTATGATCATGTTGAGCACTATAAATTTCAATGTTTATAATTACTTCAGAATTTGTATACATTGTTGTTTAAAAAGACCATGACCCGAGCTTATCAATTATCAGTGCATGCACCAGTATGTACTTAGTCTACTGATCACTCCAATTCAGATTTAGGTTCTACTTTGATGGTAAAGATAGAACAACCCTCCTCAATATGGATCAGATGTTGGAATCCATGATAGCTCACATGTTGTGTGTTGGTTACATAATAGCTCCTGGAATTTTAGTCTGTATTCAATTTATCTCAGTTCAGAATTTCTTAACCAAGTAATCAGATTTTAGTAATTATACAGTCTTAAAGATTATTTATTTTATTCAGATTATGTCAGTGCATGCCATACTTGGTATTGCATTCTCAGTTTTACATGTTCATATTTTCATGCTCATTATTCATACATGGTCCTCAATTTAGTTTTATAGCATGTTCAACGTTACATATTTACATACGGTATTCATGTTTCTACCGCTTCCCAATTTACAAAATTATTTTCAGATTATGAACTTATAAATTTCACTATGACTTACCATTTTCATGTATAACCATGTTTAGAGGCATATTTCAGTAAATAGCTTATATCCTCAGTTGCAAAGCATATTTTAAATATTTCCATTATTTAGTACATGTCTCCATATACTTAGTACATTCCAACGTACTGACCACATATATGCATTTGTGGCTACATTCCTTCATAATGTAGGTACCAGATGTAATCCATACACCAAGGTTGGATAGTTCTCAGCATTTAGCCAATAGGTGATAAGTTCACTTATTTTGGGGACTCCAATCCAGTGCAGTTCATGTGTTGTATTTTGACTATCCGAACATAGTGATTAGTGGTATTTAGAGGCATGCCCCAGTTATCGATATTCAGTATAATAAAGGCTTCATAGATGGTCTGTCGGAGTGATTCATGTAATTCAAATTCTTTCTTTACACTTATTGTGATATAAACTATTACAATATCTTATTTCTTTAAACTTTCTCATGATTATTCTACCATTCAGTAAATTTAGTTTTTATTTACATTATAAATTAGTTTCTAAATCATTATTCTAGTACATGTGTTAGCTTGGGATCACCTATGATTCTAAGCACCGTGTTACGACTAGAGGGCAGCCTCAGGTCATAACAACTCGAGTGTTTCTATTCTTCTCAACTGCTACTATAACCTTACCCTTGCAAGCATCCTTTAAGAAACATACATCTAACCTAATAATTCTTCTACATCCTTCTATCCACCTTTTTTCCAATGTATCTAAACATATATAGAAATACACAAACAGACTTTTACCTAGGATAATTTATTTGTCCATTCTCTGTCAAACAAAATTAACAAAAAATCTCTATTTTATCATCTTATCATAATCACATAATCTTATAAACTTCATGTTTTAGTTCCCAAAGACACTCTTAGAACCTGTAACCTTGCCTTCTAACAGATAGTTCTATCCATATATAATTCCAATTTCTCCCTTCACAATTCTTGTATTTTCCAACACTTTAAAGATGGTTGTTTTTTTAATTCATCCCTAAATCTATTGGAAAAAAATTAGTTGGATACATCTTGTTTTTTTTATGTAGTACGTTATGCACTAAATTATAGTTCTTAATCAAGAAATACCAGAATCTCTGTCAAGTGCATCATACCATAATCAATTGCCTTTTTTCCTAGATTTACATTCATCCCTCGTTCTAGATGTTCCATTAGGCTTTAAAATAATCTAAACTTTGTTTTCTACTAAATATCTTTTCAAAACTTTGAGTTCCTTAGGATCAGTAAAAATCATACCAAGTTTAATAGCAACACCACAATCATTATCATACCTTATTTTACTACTTCTTCTTCTTGGTAAATCAACACCCACAGTAGCACCTCATCTAACAAATCAGTGTTATTAATATTGTCACAGTCTAAGCTATCAATGTACTCTTCATCACCTTCTAATTTACCTATATATCATTCTTTTTTATTAATGCCACTGTATTGAAAGCCTTTATCAATACAGGATTCACCTACTGGTATTTCTTTAGGTCTTTTAGTTTTTTTTTAACGATTTACTTTGCATCTACTTTCAGCCCTAAAGGCTCGCAACTCTTCATCTATAACGACCTAAATTTTTGTTATGTGAAAAATGTGTTTTATGTGATTTGACTACTTTACCTCTCTCCATAGTTGCATTATGGTATTTCTAGAGTGTGGGGGCGATTGGCACGATTAGTTGCATTATGGCATTTCTAGAGTGTGGGGGCGATTGGCACAATTTTGATGCACTTTGGTGCCATTTATGTAATATTGAAGTTTTTGGAGGCTTTGAAAGCCTTATAGTGGACTTCAGTCATTATTTATTGATCCGTATGATGGATGGCAAAAAAACCTGCGCTAGAAGATCCCAAACATTGATTATTAGGTGGTAACATAATTGGTGTGATTTCATGGCTTTTAAATTTCATTTCGACGCTCGGTTTAGAAAGTTGTTATTTTGGATTTCGGAGTCCAACTTTGTGAAAATGATATTTTCTTGAACTATTTGATATCATCATATAGATCAGAGTGTCAAATTTCGATAGGGTAGCATAATTCATTTGCATTCATGAGATTTTTGAATTTCACTAAGTATCCAGCTGGTGCACCACTCTGCTGGTACATCCACAATCGTGATAGAAGTATCGTGATTATAATTGGGCCAGAAGGGAAAATTTTATGATCGTGACACCCCTTTCACGATCACTATAGGCCTGCCAGTCAAGGTATTGTGATCTCAACATGAGATCCGCGATTGCGAGACCTCTTTATAAAAGTACCTAGTTTTTGCCATTTTTTATAATTTTTTAGATTTAGAGCTTAGGATTTTGTGGTTTTGAGTAACTTTATCGATTTCTAAGCTTGGGTAAGTCAATTACACTCATTTAAACTAATTTCTTCAATCTTTAACATTAATTTCTTAATTTTAAATATGAATTAAATTATGAAATTTGGGGATTTTGGCCCGTAAGGCCTAAAAATGGTATTCCTCCAATTTAAACCCTAATTTCACTCCTTTTTCACTTGAATAGGTTTCTAATCCTATAACTATCAATTTTTACTCATTTTCATCTTTAAAACAACTTTGATTCTAGATTTTAAAATAGATTTTGGGGATTTTACCTTGTAAAGCTTGGAAATAAATCTTTTCTTCAATTTGAACCTCCTTTTTAACTTATTTTTTCTTGGGTTTTCAGCTGTAGACTCCTAAAAAATATGGGGAATATGCTTTTGAAAAAAGGTTAAGATTTTGCCCTTACTTTTTAAAAATTCATTTCTGGGGTCCATTTTGACCCCGACTTAAAACTAGACAATATGGGTATCATTGACTTTTTTTGACATGTAGATTCGATAATTTGATGTTTTAGTTGATTTTAGGACCATTCGTAAGTCGTAAGGCTTTGGTATTGAAGGTTTTGTTCTAGTTTTTAGCCTTTGAGGTAGGTTATGACTTAACACTTTAAAAATAGGCTAGGTAGTTAATTTTTATACAAAAGTATGTTGAGGGTATGAGAAATAATCATGAAATGGCTATATTAATGTGTTATGCTCGTGTAGGGTCCTATATTGATATTATTTGGTAAAATCAAAATATTACGTGTTATGTGTGATCATGTAGGGTGTTGTATGATATTATTGGTCATGTGTATGTGGAATTGGTGTATCTATTTTAATGAAAAATCCAAAACTAAAAATAATATGGTACCAATGACACTTTTTGACTATGTAGCTCTTGATGGTTATGAATCATATTGGGCCATGGATGATCAATGGATATGTTGGCACACATGTGGTACATTGATTGATTGTTGGATATTTCTCATGGTCGGTTGGTTGTAAACGTTTCATCATCATTCTCATGGCATCACACATATAATTTCAATTATTTTTATTGTATGCTTTATATATATACTTGTTGTTGTTGTATACCTTATATATATATATATATATATACTTATTGTTGTTGTAGTATGATTTACTTGATTTGTGTCTTATGTTATGTATGTGCTCTTGAAATACTAAAAATTCTAGAAATTCTAGAAACACTAAAAACATCAGATTTCAAAGAGACTATGCGATAGTCTCAAAAGTTGTGCAACGATCTCATGTACTGCATAATCATTATAAAGGTTGTGTGACGGCCTTGGAGGTTGTGTAATGACCTCATGTATTACATCATCATTATAGAGGTTGCGTGATGGTCTTGAAGTTTGCATGATGACCTCGTATATTACACCATTATTACAGAGGTTGTGCGACGATCTCGAAGGTTATGCGACAATCTTATGTATCACATCATCATCATGGAAATAGTATGATGGTTTTTCAGGTTGTTCGATAACCATATTCATTACATCATCATCATCATTATTTTCAATGTGTTTACCTTATTATGCTTGTGATATGATTGTATATATTTATTGACTTGTTACCTATCCCAATGGTCCATATTTCCTTGTATGTACTTGAATTACGTGTTGTTGCTCACCTTTTTCCTTGCTTATATATGGGATAAATGTATACTTTTACTCCTTTTTGGTATTGTTTGTATTATATAAAGATATTATAGAACTGTTAGTGCAACTGGTGTGGGTACCGTTGTGGGACATTTTCTGATTGCAGGCGACGTGCCCTTAGTGTGTATTTTGTATGCTTTATTTTCTACTTTGCTCGGTTGGCCTATGATACCTACTGAGTACAAGTGGATCGTACTCATCCCTACTGTACACTTTCAGTACAGATTCTAGCGTGAGTGTCTCTCACACTAGTTGATTCAAGTGCCTTCAGAGTTATTCAAGATAACGGCTGAATTTTTGTATTTTTGGAGTCCACCTTAATATTTTTGTATTAGTTCATATATTTACTAGTATTCAGAGACAGATATTGGTCTATTTTTATATTCTAATGTATTTGACTTATGGATTGTATTAGTAGTTCTTACACTGTTGTCATCAGGTTCTAGGAGTTGTGGTATTATTGTCTATGTTCCTTTCTGTAATTATTATACTTGTATGGTTTTGCTTTACCCTAGAAGCCTTACCTTGGGATTTTAAGCATCATTTCTCTTTTGTATCAATTTGTGTGATAGGCTTACTTGTCAATGTTCGCTACAACAAGTTCCATCATGACCCATTGCATTTTAGGTCGTGACAAATTGGTATCTGAGAAGCCAAGTTCATCTGTCTTAACAATGTAAGAATGGGATGTATAATAGAATCTCACAGATTGGTACATAGACATCTGTATCTATCTTTGAGAATCTATAAGATGTGCTAAGGAAATTTTCCTTATTTTGTTTCTTATTGTGTGGATTTCTTTCATACCTTGTGTTTTGAGTCATATTTCACTCTTTTCTCTGCAGATAGTGTCGACTAGGTCTCGCGAGGTTAGAGTTATAGCACCTTCATCCAGATGGCGGGTCTCAAGTTGTGGACAAACTCGAGATAGTGGACGGGTGCATATATCTACCTTATCTAGGAGTACTGCTATGTGATTTTTCCCTGATCCTCGTGTTAAGCATATTGGAGATGTGAGATCCACTTTTATTCTATAGAATTCTTATACCTTAGCCTTGAAGGGCTTGTTGTTTTGTTTGTTGACCCATTTAGAGGGTGATCCTTTAAGCTCGTTTGGTATTCCCCCATCTTTGTGTATGGTACCTCCATCTGTGCCAGAGTCTATGCATGGTGTTCCTCCACTACGGATTGAGATTTCTGTAGTTGCACCTACTTCAACTTTTTGTACTCGTCAGATCCTGAGTATTATGCCTCCTTCAATGCTAGCATCTAAATATGGTATTCTGAGATCAGGAGTTTGGCATTTAGATTACCTCTCTAGTTGGAGTCTCAGCTAGCTGGACTTGTTATAGCACCTGCTCTTCAGTGAGCCACGACAAAGATGGTAGTGTTTGGGGGTTTCAAAGTATATGGGGTTATATAAGGATACATGGTCCTACTCTTCGAGAGTCTCAGGGAGGATCCAAGAGGGTGCGGTGTTAGGGAATGTTTAAAGGTTACTTTGTGTGTGATGAGATTTGCTATTTGGCCAAGGATTGTCCCTACCTTGTGATTAGAGCTACTCATATTTTAGCCTTGAGAGGTAGGGGTTCTACTAGAGGTGTGAGAGCCAGGGATAGTGGAGCTCGTGGTAATGGTCATTGGGCTATCCTTTTGGTTGGTGTAACACCCCGTACTTTTACCTAGCTTAAATTAATCCCAAAAATGTCAAAGACTTGCTTTAAAGATAAATACACTTTTATCCATGTGGAATTTTTAAGATTTTGTACATGTGGAAAATTGAATAATTTTTCCATCGATACCAAATTCGCCCAAATTCGACACCCGGGTGAAGAGTTAGAGCCATTTTATTAAGAAAGTGTACCACCTGGTACTCTAGCGCATCACGAAGGCAGTCCAAATGGAATTTGTCATTTTCCAGTGAGACAACGTGATACCACCGCATCGCGCCACTAGTATTTTTCCAAATTGTCACTTTCCAGTGTGACTCCGCGATCATGGCACGTCGCGCCAAAGGGAAAATTTGCAACCAGTGAGGCACCATGATGGCGCCGCATCACGCCATCAACCTAGTTCCCAGTTTTCCACTTTTCAGTGGCACGAGGCGATAGTGGCGCGTCGCGCCAGGTGCCCAATTTAGAAAATTTTCACAAAAAATTAAAAAGACGCCCAAGGTTAAAAAAGTCCTTTCCCACCATTTTATTATGCCCAGATACGGGATTTAATCCCTAAAAATGTCCTTAGCTACTCATTATTCAATTTATCCCCAAATTAAAAAACATTCTCTCTCAAAGAGGAAAAAGCCCTAGTTCAAGAAATCAAGAACAAGTGTAAGGATTTCTTCCAAGAACCTTCAAGAAAGAATCTTTCATTATATGTTAGATGTTCAACCATGGATCCTTACCTTCCATGGAGCCCAAGAATCCTTTTTCAAAATACAAGATTTATGATTTATAATTTCCATGTTTGAATTAGATTGAATTCATGTTCGTGATGTTGTTTGAGTTTTAATCCATGATTTAGATTACAAGTTCCAAGAATTGATTCTAGTATGTGTTGAATTACATAATATTCGTGATAAACCCTTCAATTCGCAAGTTGATTGTTCTAACCATTTTAACCCTAAGTGTTTATGATTTACTGAACCAAGTATGCTTCTTATATGTTTGATAAATTGTCTGTGAGAATAAAATAATGCTATTATAGCATGCTAACATGTATTCCGCATCCATGTACAAGTTAATGCATTAGAAGTGTTTGATGAAATGCCTCTATGAATGAATTATGACCAAGTGAACATTGTTATATTATTCAAGATGATGCTTTACTTTACTGTTCATGCTATCGAGTCCTTGGGGTATTTAATACTCGACAATTTATCTATTTACCTAGAGCCAGTGTCAGTGACAGGATAGTATCAGTCATATCATGATCAGTAGTACTCTCAGCCAATTATAGAACTCAGTCAGTTACAGAACTTAGGAAAACTCAATAAACTCTATATCAGTCTAGTCCAGTGCAGTATGATCAAATCAATGTCTTTTAGTTGGGAGTATAATTCAGCACTGAACGAGCCTAGGGATGGGGTCTCACCCGTTAGCTAAGAATGGGTCCCTAGAAGCAATCCCTAAGTTTCAGAACTACGTAGTCACCGTAGCTAAAGAGATGTCACCAATTAGATAGGACTGGCGTACTCAGGGATCACTCATTAGTTTAGGACTGATCTCAGGGGTCACCCGTTAGTTAGGCCTCACTCCACAACAGTTGTTAGTACCTATGGCATGGTGCTAACACCCTTATAATTGGGGTTATAGGTTGGACCCCGATTAGCTTATATTGGGCCAGGTCGATTAGATGATTACCTCCCATAATTTCAGTTTCAGTCTCCAATTTAGAACTCAGTTTAGTTTTACAGAATCAGAATTGTTTGACACAGTCAATCAGTATTAGTAAATCAGTTATCAGTAACTTTAGATATCAGTTACTCGGTTATCAGAACTCAGTACTTAGCTTTAGAAAAGCTCAGTTATAGTATACATATAAGCACAGTATTACATTCTCAGTTGTAATGCCCCGGAAAATGGGTCTCGAAGCATCACACGGTACTTAAGGCTACGAGTATCCCCAAGCTAACCCTTTGATTCATTTTCAGTCAGTTCAACACAAATCAACGGGGTTTCCACAAATAACCCTCAAATATCAATAGAGTAATCATCATCCAAGAATAAAAGAATTTCAGAAAGATAACAAAATATGACTTATTAGTCAACTCCCAACATCTATACTAGTCTGACAAGCCTCTAAGAAAATCAATAAAACCAGCGAGCCATTGAGACAAGCCCCAACTGACTCATACTCAGCTATCAAATGTAAACAATTCCGTAAAACCAACATCAGACATCATGTCCTCAGAACATGAGCACTCACCACAACAGAGGATGTAGAATAGCGAGTCTGAAGAATCACTGTCGAAACTAGAACTGAGCACCTGAACCTACATTCTGAGAAAATGCAGCCCACATCCGAAGATGTGGGTCAGTACCATGGAAAGGAACCGAGTATATGGGGGTGTATGCAGTTGTATAAACATCATCATAAATATTTATAAGAAATATGCAAGATGTATGAAAGACTCACATAGCCTGAAGAAAATCATCATAATCATGAGAGGATGAAATAAGTACAATAACATATGTGATTCATCATATAATTTGTCAATCACTTTCAGTTCATCAAGAATATCAATTCTCATAATGTAAATATCATTTAAATCTTTCGAAAGAATAACTTTCACAATTCCACTTTCAAATCACTTCACCATTCACTATAGACTCAAGGAAACACACACACACTGTGAGATCCTATAACCGGCATAAACCATGTGATCTACATGGAGTCGACCATAAAACCCACATTGGGGAGAGTCGTCCTATCCTTTCCATCGGAGTAGGACTATCGATATCAAATCCACACAAACTAGTGATCACTATATAAATCAGCCTCAGGCTCACTCCTACGGGGGCACGTAGTTTTAGGGAAATAAGGTCATTTTATACCTCCTACTCAGTGCTAAATATTTCTCCCAAACTTAGTGATAACGCTCAAACTACAGCTCTCATAAGATTGTAAGCGGTCGTTGTCAAATATAGAGCCCAACTGGGTTGGGTATCGATCCCACAGGGAATAGCCGGTCAATAAGTAAGCAAAGATTATTAGACTTTTGGTGCAAGTCTCATAGAAAGGGGGGATTTTAATGTGAAAATAATGTAAACAGAATAGTAAAGTAAAAATAGAAAGAATGTTTAGCAAGATGTTTAACCAATGAGAATTGAGAGTTGGAGTTATGTCCACCTTATAAGTTATACGTATCTATTGGCTATGAGTTATGCGGAATTTAGACATGCATGTGCTTATAGAGAATTGTATTCTATGGTAAATCCAGGCGTCTTTCGACCTATCAAGGACTATTTCACTTTAACTCTTTCGAGCTTAAAGTGTATCTAACGGTACAAATTCTCCAAGAGGTTAATCCAGTTACGGCACTAACTTTTTAATAGGGGTTGGTGCCCTATTACCTTGAAATTATCTCTTTTCCAGACATATAACTTTTCTTTCGATCAAGTTAATGCTATACTGGCGTATTCTATGCAAGTGCAACCACAAGAATTTGCATTAAGATGAAGAGAATAATGATATAAGCAGCATACATGTCGCAAATTCACAAACTCATAGCAATAGATAGTATCTCATACGGCTTCCATAACCCTAACAGAGAAGTTTATCTACTCATGAGTGAGATGAAAATCACAATAGACATTATCATTATACCACAATAAAGATCTCACGTGTAGTATGGTGTGGTATGGCTCTAGGCATGAATTCCTTTTAGAATAGCGTTTCTCTTGTTGTGGAAATTAAGAATCGAATAGATAAAGAGAAGTGAATAAGAATTAATTGAAAGAGAATTGTTTTGAATGTTGAATAGAAGAATTAATTTAAAAGGTAAGATTGAATAGTTCAAAATCTCTAGCAAGATAGGGTATTTATAATACCCATATCCTATTCCTACTAAGCTAATGCACTACTTAACCCAATCCTACTAAGTTAATGTATCATTATTCTAATCCTAATAAGTTACTGCTAGTCCCCAAAGTCTTTAGAATTACTGTTTTTGCCCGGGACAGATTTTCCATGCGCCACTTTTGGTCCTTGGCGTCCAAGCTTTGCTTTCCTCCTTTCGTGAAGCTTTCTTTGGCGTCAAGTTATCCATAAAATGCTGAATTCTGCATCATTTATACCTGAAAATTTGTTAAACACGTTTGTTAGCTCGATAGAGAAAAAAGGACTAAAAGTGCATGAATTGTATAATTTGTCCTCAAAACTTAGGCAAAATATGGGTCAATTATAGCACTTTAGGTGTGTAAATACGCCTATCATCAACACCCCACACTTAAAGCTTTGTTCGTCCTCGAACCAAATAATATGTCCTTCTAAACATCTACTTGGGATTTCACAGTAACAACACAAAATATTCATCAAGACAGACACAACAATTATTAACAAAGAGTAGTTTTCTGATCACTACTAGAAACAATTTAACCTCTAATATAGACTCGTGATGATGGTTAATTCGTATTCAAGAAGTTAAGGCACAGAGAATCATACACAACTACCCAAAACTCATCAACAATGTGTGTCTCACAATATATTACCCATAATCACTCACAAGTATAGTATATTTATCGAAACATGGGTATAAAATTTTCCTTGCTCTCACTCTCACAAAGAATTCATATGTTGCAGCTGATGACCATAAGCTTGCCCTTAGTGTACTGCTCCACTAAATATCAGAATGCTAAGCATAGGATCAAATAGGTCTTTTGTTGGTTGTAATGTAGGCTAAGGGACGGGTAGGACTATTTTAGCCAGAAATAGTGACTATGTTCCTAAGCGCTTTAATACATCACATTATGTCATTAACACTTTTCTTTCAAACAACCTTTCTACTTTCTTTTATTCTTCCACCCCTTTTCTCCACCTTTGTTTTTCAATTTTAAACATAACTAACTTTTGAGTTTTCCTTTCCTTTTTTTTCTTTTCATAACACCTATTATGATAGCAATTCTTTTTCATAACAAATTCAAGCACCATTACATTCTAAAGCATCATACTCACCTAATTTCCTCTTATTTTGTCACATGACTTTACACTTTAAAGCACTTAGGAATTTGGATCAAATTATGGTCTTGAAAAAATGGATTAGGCTTACATATGAGGTTGTCAAAGAAAATAGGCTAAAGGACCAAAGGGGGTTAACTAGGATAATGTCCATGGGTAGGTAAAAAGAAGGTAAACAAGTATAGGTTGCCAAAGAAATGCCTAAATCATCTCTTAGGCTTGCACTCCTTATTTTCGCTTTACATACATACCAGGCAAGTTCCAGCATCAGCCACAAACACAGAATATACTATATCCTCACACACACAAGGCACATGGTCAACTTTATTGGAAGCAGTATAGACTTTCGACCCAACAGTTGAAGGAATTGAACCACACAATTATCACATAATGAGTCACAATTAGAGTCTATATGTCTCAATAGTAATGATTTTATCACAGACTCTTGTCATAATACCATGCTGCCTATTAGAATAATTTCATGCAAAGTTTAAAAAAAAAATTAATAAAAAAAAATTTAACTACTAAAAAAAACAAAACAAAACAAAACAAACATAAATCAGTGAAGATGCAGATAAAGAAGTATAGCCTGCAAATACCAGCACCCCACACTTAGACGGGACACACTTTCCTAAGTGGAAAATAAATAAGAAGAACCTGGTTAGTCGGACTCCTCCTCTATGTCTGGGGTCATACCCCCTTCGTCGGAATCATCATTGGAGTCGTCGTCATCAGAATTCTCCTCCACGTCGGAGTCTGGCATTCTGCGATCATCATCGGTTAGCACATCGTCATCAAAAGGTTCCTCAAAGTATATACCTACTCCACACATCGCCCTCGCATGCTCATTCATTGGGTAGTCATAATCCAGCTGTTGGAGCTCTGCAGCAGTTGGAACACGACCACCGCTCATCATTGTAAACCTCATCATGCCATATAAGTGGCGGAAGAAGCTTTTGTCGCGAGCATGTCTTTCTGAAGTGGTAAGGTTGACTCCATGCGTGGATTCAACATCTTTAACCTTTATGAGGTCAACCTTCTTTGGGTTGTGTGGGAGTTTATGATCAGCAGATTACTCTTCGATGTCCTCCTTCCTTAATATTGCAGTCAATAGATTGCCAAAGCTAAAGTGGGACCTCTTGTGCAGCCTAGATTTCTGCATAGTAGATCGAATAATTGCTCCAATGTTGATAGGGACATTCGTCATCAATGCGTACACCAAGCACACTCTATCTCATGTTATCTTTGTGTACTGAGTCCCTGGAATTAGGCAAGAGTTGACTATGCGCAACCATATCCTAGCTTCCCTATTCAAAGGAGCATATGGGAAGGTGTTGTGCCGATCGGTGTCCTTGTGTCTACTCCACCGTGCCATAGATCTTGTTCCACAAAGTGTGTGTCGAATGGCTCTATATGGAGGTCTATTGTACAGCTCCTTGAATGGTGATGGATCGATGGATGGCAAGCCTAGAAAGGAGTTGAAGAACTCCGCATTTAGTTGTAGAACTTGGCCCGAATCTTGACTTCACTCCCTGTGGTTTTCGGTGACCAGTTGGCATAGAATTCTCTTGTTAGATCAATATTGCACTCTCCCATATCTCGAAAGATGAAATCAAGATGTAACGCCATTATCTTGGCCAACATGCGCGGTTCTTTCTTTGCTAGGCTTTCCTTGTTTATCAATTCCACATGAAAATATTTCTTCTCTGTTGTTCCTATACCATTCCTTTGCTTCCCCCTCTAGTACCCATTTAATTCCGAACATGCGGCGTAGTATTTTCATCGAGGATGATTCTCCTTGCTCTTTTCGGCCTCTTTTCTTGCCTTTTTGGGAAGTGGTTGCTTTATCTTTGCCTTGTCTTACTTTGGGTGCCATTGTACCTGAGATTAAAACAATAGTCATGTTAGCATCATCTCAATAGATACAATCTATAAACACGCAGTAGTGGCACCACCCCACACTTAGTTTGTTGGTACAGACTAGTGAAGTGAAAGTTGTCGATTACTCAGAGTTCATCGATATACGTTTTAGGTGCTATATTCCAACAATAAAATTAGTGCAGTTATACTTCTTATAACCTTGGCAATGCTTTCATGTTTGATATATCAAGACTACTACATAGGGATCGAATCAAGGTATAGCATCTAAAAATAATCACATCCTCATATGTTGGTAGTCAACCATAATTCTCATCTCGATGAATAAGTCATTCCAACATGTAAGCTTTCTATTGACAAAATTATGCAATTTTCTTGACCATGTCAATTCCGCAAAAGTATGACGGTGTATCAAAATCAAATACAAGTTGGGAACAAGTTAAGATCATCCTTACGTATTCGTTCACTCACTTAGTTGTATCACAACAATTCAATCACATTCAAATCACTAATACTACTTCAAGATTTAACAATTCATAATAGGCGTAGTAGTGTAGTACTTACGGAATATAAATGAAGAACAAAGTAGTACTTACTTGATTGATGCCTTTGGATGATGTTCTTGTGAAGAAAAAGAGCAAAAGGAAAATTGTTTTGAGAGGATTTGGAGAGGTAGGCGGCTCTTATGATAGGTTTGCATTGAATTTTTGGTCTAAGACTAAGTCCCTTATTTATATGAGAGGCTTGGGTCGGGTTTTGACCCATTTAAAATCGGATTTGGAGACAAGAAGTGACCATAGGCGGCACCTTTTGCTTTCCCTATGCTTGGTATAGGCGGCGCCTTTTGCATAGCATTATTGAGCATAGGCGGCGCCTATGCTATGGCATTCTTAGGCATAGGCGGCGCCTATGCCATGGCATATGAGATTCAGAGACAAAAGGCATTCGCATAGGCGGCGCCTATGCTATAGCATACTAGATTCCGAGAGCTTAGGCCATAGTATAGGCTTTGCCTTGTTCGTGGCCTATATTTACATAGGCCTTGCCTTGTTCTTTGTCTATATGTTCATAGGAAATGCCTAACCCTTAGTCTTTTTCTTCTTTATTCCTAACTTACCACCTTCAACACGCAATACTTCCAACTCAAAATTTGGAACCAATCTCCTTCATTACACCTCTTGCACCTACATTCACTCAAAAACAACAAAAACGATTAGAACGATGGGTTGCCTCCCATCAAGCGCCTTAGTTTTGTTCGTGGCTCGACAATATCCTAAGAAAACAAAAACAATTAAAAATGATGGGTTGCCTCCCACCAAGTTCTTGATTTATTATCGTGGCACGACATAGCTATCTCGATTACTAAGACTTCATCGAGATAGATGGGGCATCGTTTTCTAAATGGATTCAGACGACGTTGTTGCTTACTTGTGGGCATGCAATCTCCTTCGAGATGACTCTTGTGCATACATATCCCAGGAGGAATACCAATTATATCATCAATAGTCTAACCCATAGCTCTCATATATCTCTTCAGAGCAGAGATGAGAGCCTCTACGTGCTGTTCACTTAAATCATCTACCACACTCATCTGAAGTGTATTTCCACTTCCCAAGAATGCATATCTTAGACAATTGGGGAGATCTTTCTATTCTAGCATTGGTGGCTCTTCAATGGAAGTCTTCACTGTTGGAAACGGTTGATTCTTAAGATCAAGGTCCGGCTGCTTAGGAGTATGAGAATAGGACTCTATTTCTGTTAGAGCACACATAGTTTCTTTATAATCTTCATCGTCCTCATGCTCAATATTCAGTAGCGCAGCAGACAATGGCTCAACAGTAAGTTGTTTCTCTACAGATAATGCTTTCTTATCCTCATGATGAACATCAGCTAAAGAGAACACATTCATATCGCTGGGCTGCTTCATTGCTTTGCATATATCAAAGCGGACCACCTCATCATTCAACCGAAATAAAAGCTCATTAGCTCTCATGTCAATGAGAACACTTCCTGTTGCAAGGAAAGGACGTCCCAAGATTATGGGAACTTCAGAATCCACCTCACAATCCAGAATAACGAAGTCTGCAGGAAACATGAATGAAGAAACCTTCACCAACACATCATTCAAGATACCTACAGGTTGTTTTACCGACCTATCAGCCATCACGAGCCTCATATTGGTTGGTGTCAGATCGCCTAACCCCAACTTCTTGTAGACGGATAGTGGCATCAAATTGATGCTAGCACCCAGATCTCACAATGCCTTGGCAAAGTTCAAAGATCCAACAGTGCAAGGAATAGTAAAAGCACCAGGGTCTGCCTTCTTCTGTACTAAGGACCTTGTGACAATTGCGCTGCAATGATGAATATTATCTGCCGGCTCATAGCTTACTGCCTATTTCTTTGTTAAAAGGTCCTTCATAAATTTCGCGTACCCAGGCATTTGTTCTAGTGCCTCAACCAATGGAACATTAATGGTCAACTATTTTAACATAGCCATGAATTTGCTAAACCTTGTATCATCTGCCTTTTTCTGCAATCTTTGAGGAAAAGGTGGTGGTGGAAGTGGAATTGTTTTCTCCACGGCCTTCTTCTCCTCTTGCTTCTGATTTTGGTCTTTTCAGTCTTCATAATACAAGGGGTGACATCATGGACGTCTTGGTCAGCTTCTGCGACGTCCTCATCTTCTTTATTTTCGGCCACTTGCTTACTTTCGGATGAATTTTCCAGCACCTTGCCACTTCTGGTATTAATGGCCATGCATGATCCGTCATTCCTTGGATTTTGCACTGTGTCACTCGGTAAAGTGCCAACCTTTCTTTGATTGAGTGCTGCTGAAAGTTGGCTCAATTGCTTCTCTCTTTGCTTTATTGAAGTGGAATGTGAGTCAACCAATTGCTTCATCGAGGACAAGTCATGTATTACCTCCGTTACTCCCGCGCTGGTTGCTTCCACTCCTTTAAATAGTTTAGCCATCATGTCTTCCATACTTCCAGAACTAGATGCAGTGGCGATACGTCTTCTTGGGGGAACATACAAACCACTCTTGTCATTCTTGTTCTTCCAACTACCTTGGTCCTTGTTTCCAGATTTATCATAATAGTTCCGACCTTGGTTTCCTTGGGCATTGTCTTGGAAACCCGCCTGATTGTTCAAGTAGTTGGCTTCTTCTTCCGAATTAGATTTTTCTCTTCCTTTTAACACAACAGCTTTGACTTTTTTGGTCTTCCCTGATAATAGATGCTTTGTAAGAAGATCCACTTGTGTTTTCATGTGCGCCATATCTTGATCACGTTCTTCTTCTCTTCTCCTTTGGTCTGCAGTCATGCCAATAGATAAAGTGGGGCTTGCTACCTCATAATACCTGGTATAC
This sequence comes from Capsicum baccatum var. pendulum, assembly GCA_030864225.1. NCBI lineage: Eukaryota > Viridiplantae > Streptophyta > Magnoliopsida > Solanales > Solanaceae > Capsicum > Capsicum baccatum. The sequence goes on from CM061550.1 coordinate 227,408,786, forward strand.
CAAGCTCTACTTTGGTTCGTCATCCGGTCTAGCATATTACTTGCTTGCCCAAAGGTGAGGTCCATAAATGATCCTCCAGGCGCATTATCTACCACTGGTTTAGTTATTGAATTCAAGGATCTGTATAGTATCTCCATCAGGTGGACATTGGTCATATGATGATTTGGGCACCGCATAAGCTTCGTCTTGAACCTCTCCCATATTTCGTGGAGAGCTTCAGTTGGAAGCTGTCGAAATTTAGTGATCTCATCTCTCAACTGTGCTCTTTTGGATGGCGAAAAGAATCTTTCTAGGAAAGCATCTTTCAATTGCCTCCAATTAGTAATAGAATCAGGAGTCAGCCTATTCAACCATAGAGTTTCCTCCCCAAACAGAGACAATGGAAATAAGTGCAACCGAATTGCATTCTGTCCAACGCCTAGATTGTCGAAGGACTTGCATGTAGAGATAAAGTTGATTAGATGCATATTCGGATCATCACCCGTGAGTCCACCAAATAATACCTTGAGTTGCAATAACTGAGTCATGGTGCTCGTGATGTTGAACTTTGCTCCAGGTGCCAAGGGTAGAAGAATAATAGCTCCTGTGGCACCAGGTCCATCCAAATCGTCATCATCGTCATCAAAAGGAATCTGCACAGCTCTGTGATCAAGCCTCAATCTCGCTCGACGATCTCTCCTCTGCATGGGTGCCGCCATCTCAGCATGCCTTAGATTCAGTAGCTCCTCATCACCCAGATCCTCATCGTCAGGATTTGTTGCTCGCCCTGGGTTATCAATATTCTGCTGATGCACTTGAGCGGCTGCCAGCGCAGCTAATCTAGCCTTCTCCTGTTGAGCAGCCATTCTTTTAATGTAACATTGTGCATCCATTCTGTCAACAGAACCTAAATAAAACAAAAACAACAACTAAAAGTAAAGTACGAGAATCTTTGACCAAAGGGTCTAGTAATTATCACAAACTTAGTTGACAACCGTATTCCCCGGCAGCGGCGCCAATTTTTGATAACGCTCAAACTACAGCTCTCATAAGAGTGTAAGCGGTCGTTGTCAAATATAGAACCCAACTGGGTTGGGTATCGATCCCACAGGGAATAGCCGGTCAATAAGTAAGCAAAGATTATTAGACTTTTGGTGCAAGTCTCATAGAAAGGGGGGATTTTAATGTGCAACTAATGTAAATAGAATAGTAAAGTAAAAACAGAAAGAATATTTAGCAAGATGTTTAACCAATGAGAATTGAGAGTTGGGGTTATGTCCACCTTATGAGTTATACGTCTCTATTGGCTATGAGTTATGCAGAATTCAGACATGCATGTGCTTATAGAGAATTGTATTCTAGGGTAAATCCAGGCGTCTTTCGACCTATCAAGGACTATTTCACTTTAACTCTTTCGATCTTAAAGCGTATCTAACGGTACAAATTCTCCAAGAGGTTAATCCAGTTACGGCACTCACTTATTAATAGGGGTTGGTGCCCTATTACCTTGACATTATCTCTTTTCCAAACATATAACTTTTATTTCGAACAAGTTAATGCTATACTGGCGTATTCTATGCGTTTGCAACCACAAGAATTTGCATTAAGATGAAGAGAATAATGATATAAGCAGCATACGTGTCGCGAATTCACAAACTCATAGCAATAGATAGTATCTCATACGGCTTCCATAACCCCAACAGAGAAGTTTAGCTACTCATGAGTGCGATGGCAATCACAATAGACATTATCATTATACCGCAATAAAGATCTCACGTGTAGTATGGTGTGGTATGGCTTTAGGCGTGAATTCCTTTTAGAATAGCATTTCTCTTGTTGTGGAAATTAAGAATCGAATAGATGAAGAGAAGTGAATAAGAATTAATTGAAAGAGAATTGTTTTGAATGTTGAATAGAAGAATTAATTTAAAAGGTAAGATTGAATGGTTCAAAATCTCTAGCAAGATAGGGTGTTTATAATACCCATATCATATTCCTACTAAGCTAATGCATTACTTAACCCAATCCTACTAAGTTAATGTATCTTTATCCTAATCCTAATAAGTTACTGCTAGTCCCCAATGTCTTTAGAATTGTTGTTTTTGCCCGGGACAGATTTTCCATGTGCCACTTTTGGTCCTTGGCGTACAATCTTTGCTTTCCTCCTTTCATAAAGCTTTCTTTGGCATCAAGTTATCCATAAAATTCTGAATTCTTCATCATTTATACCTGAAAACTTGATAATCACGTTTTTTAGCTCGATTAGAGGAAAAAGGACTAAAAGTGCATGAATTATATAATTTGTCCTCACAACTTAGGTAAAATATGGGTCAATTATAGAACTTTAGGCGTGTAAATATGCCTATCATCACTTAGCTCAGATCATTTCAAAGACAATCCACAACAAAATAATTTCAGTAATATATAAATATACATCGAGAGCCATCATGCTTTCTATCTATCAAAATCAACCACGTTGTGGATTTCTTTCATACTAGAGTTGAAAACTACTCCATTAAGACCAAAAGGTCAAATCATTCAAAATATCTCAAATATTCAACATCAACGTGCTTATAACACACACTTTCTCAAAAACACACAATTTCCAATGGAGATTCACGACCCAAATATCAAAATCATGATAAATATCATTCAAGATTCTTGCTTTATATCTCCACACATGTAAATTCATCTTTCAAAATCATAAACATCAAGATTTCATAATAATCATCATAAGATATGGGTTCATGCTTCAAATTCATAAAAATCAAATAAAAATCATGCCTTTGTAAAGAAAATTACTTTTGGGCTCTAGAACTAAAGAGAGTTCTTGTTGAAAAACCCCACATACCTTGAATGATGAACTTTAGATCGATACTTGTTTTTGAGATGTTAATCGTGCCTTTGAATGATGGTGCTTGGAGTTCTTGAACTAGGAACTTGGAATCTTGAATAAATTTACAGAATTAATGGTGAGCTTTGGAGGTTCTTGAAATTGGATGTAGGAGCTTAGGATTTTCTTTTTGAGGGAATTTGATAAAATATAACATATAATGCTTCTAATAGGCTTTAATATAGGGTTTGGACGGATTTTGGGTGAGGGGGACTAACCAAAACGCCCCTTAAAAATCAAATAATTCTCGAATCTATCCTTTGATGGACTGTTTTGATAGTCTGAAGTAGATCAATCATAACGTTTTACTCTGATATCCAAATTGGATGAAAGCAATTTCATTAGAAAGAGGACTCTCATATATTTTAGTTTAGATATAGTATCTCACCCAGATCATTGTGTACCACTAGTTATGATCATTTGAAATTGACCTAAAAATTCACTTTTCGTAGGCTGAAGTAGATTGACCATAACTTTTTTCTCCGATAGACAAATTGGATGAAACCAATTTCATTGGAAAGAGGACTCGTAGTTCTATCCATTGATATATAGTAGATCGTACAGATCATTATTTACAAGGAGTTATGATCATTTAAAGTTTGAGAAAAAATACGCCAGGCCTCAGTACTTTTTCCTGCAGGTTTTACTGTTACTACTATTCACGGTTCGATCGTAATGTTCATAAATTGTCACTCGGGTGTCCGTTTTGGATGATCCACATATCGTTGGAAATCTTATTCGATACTCTACACAATGGTGGGTCATAATCTAAGACATTCCACACAAAAAATTTATAACTCATTCTAGAATATAGAATCCAATAGGGAATAGAGAATACAGCTAAAACCATTCGTTAGACTCATCACCACATCGTTTCTCACTCCGAATGCAACATAGAATGCATAAATTCAAGAAACTACATCTGAACACATAATAAATGACAGCTGAACTGCTGCAACTTTTATCAAAAGTGCATGATTTAGGAAAGAACGTTACCTTCGGCTTGATCAGAGTTTGCGGAAAATAGGTACGGGTACTTGGATCGCATATCCGCCTCAGCTTCCCAAGTTGCACCCTCAACAGATTGGTTTTGCCACAACACCTTGACCAAGGGAACTTCTTTGTTCCTTAGTCTTCGGACACTGAAATCAAGAATCTCAATAGGAATCTCATCAAAAGAAAGATTTTCTTGAATGTCAGCACTCACAGAGGAATCCACTACCCTAGCATCGCTAATATGCTTTCTAAGGATGGAGACATGGAATATTGGATGAACAGAGGAAACCTCGGAAGGCAACTCGACCTCATAATCTACCTTACCAACACGGCTAAGAATTTTTGTAAGGACCAACATAACAGGGACTAAGCTTCCCCTTCTTTTCGAATCTCTTCACCCCCCTCATGGGTGAAATTTTCAGATACACTAGGTCACCAACTTCAAACTCAAGGTCTCTCCTTCTAACATCCGCATATGACTTCTGACAACTCTGCATAGTTTTCAACCTTTCCCTAATCAACTTAACTTTTTCCATAGCCTCAAATACCGAATCAGGACCACTCACAGCCGCTTCACCCACCTCGAACCAACTTATGGGTGATCTGTACTTCCTCCCATATAAGGATTCAAACGGAGCCATGCCAATACTAGAGTGGAAACTGTTATTGTAAGCAAGCTCTATCAATAGTAAGTGATCATCCCAACTTCCCTTAAAGTCAAGTGCACAAGCTCTCAACATATCCTCTAAGGTATGGATGGTCTGCTAAGCCTGACCATCGATCTGCGGATGAAAAGCAGAACTCGAAAGCACTTGGGTATCAAGACCCTTCTAAAAAGCTTTCCAAAATTGCAAAGTGAACTGAGTACCCCTATCCAAAATGATAGACAAGGGAACTCCATGCAGTCTGACTAGCTCTCGGATATACAATCTAGTGTAATCCTCAGCAGTATATGAAGTATGAACAGGCAAGAAATGAGCATACTTAGTCAACCTATCAACCACAACCCAAATGGAATCATGATGGTGTCGGAAAGGAGGTAAACCAATCACGAAGTCCATATTTATCTCTTCCCACTTCAAGGTGGGAATACTAAACTCTTGCATCATACCACCAGGTCTTTGGTGTTCAACCTTAACCTATTGGCATGGTGCACACTTAGCTACAAACGTTGCTATATCTTTCTTCATGCCACTCCACCAATAGATTTCCCGCAAGTCTCGGTACATCTTGATGGCACCAGGATGAATAAAATATTGCACCCCGTGTGCTTCAGCCATAATCCTCTATCTCAAATCATCAACATTCGGTACATACAATCTACCCTAAAATCTCAACACACTATCTCCCCCTTGGGAGAAAACCTCTACTTTTTGGTCCTTGACTGACTCCTTTAGTCTGACCAAACTAACATCTAAGTATTGCTTTTCCTTCACTTCTGAAACCAAGGAGGATTCGGAACTACTCTGAACCCCTATGCTACCTCCAGCAGAGTTAAACAATCTAACCCCCAATCTAGACAAATGATGTACATCACGAGTCAACTCTTTCTTACCTTCTACCACATGCAAAACACTACCCATGGACACTCTACTTAGGGCATCCGCCACAATATTGGCCTTGCCCGGATGGTATAACACACTCATATCATAGTCCTTTAACAATTCTAACCATCGTCTCTGCCTAAGATTCAATTCTCTCTGGGTAAATACATACTGCAGACTCTTATGATCATAGAAAACATCAACATGGACACCATACAAATAGTTTCTCCATATTTTTAAAGCAAACACAACAGCAGCTAACTTAAGGTCGTGGGTGGGGTAATTTTTCTCATGTAGTTTTAACTGTCTAGAAGCATAAGCTATCACCTTACCCTTCTGCATCAAAACGCAACCCAATCCAACTCTCGAAGAATCACAGTACACCACAAAACCATCAACACCATAAAGCAAAGTAAAAACAGCGGCTGAAGTGAATCGAGTCTTCAACTCTTGAAAACTCTTCTCACAAGATTCGGACCACAAGAACTTCGCTTTCCTTTGGGTCAACCGAGTCATAGGAGATGCTATAGAGGAGAACCCTTAACAAAATGGCGGTAATAGCCAGCTAAACCCAAGAAACTTTGGATATCAGTTAGAGAAATAGGTCTAGACCAAATTCTAACAGCTTTGGTCTTTTGTGGATCAACTCTAATACCCTCATAACAAATGATATGACCCAGAAAAGTAGCTGACCTTAGCCAAAACTCACACTTATTTAACTTGGCAAACAACTTGTGATCTCTAAGTGTTTGCAAGATAGTTCGGAGATGATCAGAATGTTCATCCTCACTATGGGAGTACAGCAGTATATCATCGATGAACACTATCACAAACATATCCAGATATGGTCTGAACACTCAATTTATGAGGTCCATGAAAGCTGCTGGGGCATTAGTTAACCTAAAAGACATAACAAGAAACTTAAAATGGCCATAACAAGTTTGGAAACCGGTTTCCGTGATGTCACACTCCCTAACTTTGAGTTGATGATAGCCAGAACGAAGGTCTGTCTTTGAGAAATAAGTTGCACCTTGCAATTGGTCAAACAAATCATCTATTCTCAAAAAGGGGTACTAATTTTTTACGGTGACTTTATTCAGTTGGCGGTAATCAATGCACATACGTAAAGAGCCATCTTTCTTTCTCACAAATAATACAGGAGCATCCTAAGGAGAAACACTCGGCCTTATGAAACTCTTATCTAGTAGATCTTTGAGTTGCTTTTTCAACTCCTTAAGTTCTGTAGGGGCCATATGGTAAGAAGAATAGAAATGGGCTGAGTATCAGGAAGAAGATCAATCTTGAACACTATCTCTCTATTAAGAGGTATCCCTGGGAGATCATTTAGAAAGATATTACAAAACTCATTGACAACGTTAACAGACTGGAGAGTTAAAGTCTCAGACTTAGTGTCTTTGACTCTAACCAAATGGTAAATATAGCCCTTAGAAATAAGCTTTCTAGCTTTGAGGTAAGAGATAAAATAACTCCTAGGTGACACAGAATTCCCAGACCAGTCAAACACGGATGCACCCGGAAACTAAAACTTGACCACTCGCGTCCGACAATCAATAGAGGCATAAGAAGAATACAGCCAGTCCATAGCCAAAATCACATCAAAATCTACCATGTCTAACTCAATTAGATTAGCCAACAAGACTCTATGAAGAACGGTAACAGGACACTTTTTACACACTTTCTAGGCAATAATCAAATCACCCACTGGGGTAGAAACTAGGATAGGCTCAGGAATAATCTCAGGACTCATTTCAAAATTCACAGCAATCAAAGGTGTAACATATGAGAAACTGGATCCAAGATCCAACAAAGTATACACATTAAACTAAAATATACGAAGCATACTAGAAACAACATCGGCAGAGTCCTCCTATTCCTGGCGGGATGGTAAAGCATATAATCTATTCTGGCACTCCCCACCAGCATTGCTAGAAAAAGCTCCCTGAGTTGGGGCTGGGTGAGTTGCTGGAACTAGAGCACTAATAGTCTGAGTTTTGGTCTGAGGGCGATAGTCACGATGCCCTTGTCCATCCTGTGGACAATCTCTAAAACTGTGACCCATGTCACCACACTGGAAACAACCCCTCTTCTCACTCCAATACTCACCCTAATGAGCCCTACCACACTTAGGACACAGGGGATGATTTGGCTTACTGCCAGCACTGTACTGGGACCTGGATGCATATGACCTGCTACCTTGCTCCTGCCTACCTTTAGGCACAGGAGCACTAGCTGATGATGGTGCTGGCATAGACGAACAATCCTGATACTGAGGGCGACTCCCTTCCTGCAATCTAGTATGACCCTGTCCGTGTTGCTCGGACCTAGCTCTCTTATTCCCTCTTATTATATCTCTCTCCTTAATCTTGTCTGCCTCAATCTATTAGGATTGATTTATCATACTAGAAAGATTCATCTTACTATTTAGCATAGAAGACCTACACTCCTTAACCACATAACTAGACACTCCAGTCACAAACTTACTCATACTAGCCCGATTATTAGCCACTAAGTCAGGAGCATAATTGGCCAACTGATTGAACTTTAGATAGTACTCCCTAACAGTTATAGAGCCCTGTCTCAGGTTCATAAACTCTTTCACCTTTTCCTCTTTGATCTCGAAAGGGAAAAACATATCCAAGAATGCATCCTGGAACTCTTGCCTAGTTGTAGGTACAGCTCCTTCACCTCTACCTTTCCTCCAAGCAACAACCCAGTCATAAGCAAGGTCTTTCAACCTATACACAGCCAACTCCATATTATGTTTCTCAGAGACATGCATCATCTGAGTAATCTTCCGCACCTCCTCTAAAAATAACCGTGGATCCTCATCAGACTTGGACCCATAGAATTCCGATGGATTCATCCGCATGAAGTAATAGATGTTGGCAGCAGCTGAATCACCTCCCAGCTGTTGTGCAGCCGGGGCCAGGTTGGCCTGAATATTTACAGTAATAGCTTGGGCCAGCACCTGAAAGGCTGCCCAAAATTCAGCATAAGACATGTGTTCATTCAATGGGTCAGCGGGTTGAGGTTGCTGACCATCATTATTTCTTCTCGCTTGATGTGAAGACATATTTCTGAAAGAGGATAGCATGAATCAATAGCACAGATAGAGCCTCTTTCTCATAGATATGGCCCGCTACACAACGATGATCAAGACTCTACTTAACGCAGCTTGTCAGACTCCCTAGGATACCTTAAGAACTTAGGATCTGATACCAAGTTTGTAACACCCCAAAAAATGGGTCCCGAAGTGTCACACGGTGCTTGAGGCTACGAGTAGCCCCAAGCTAACCCTTTGAGCCATTTTCATTCAACTCAACACAAATCAATGGGGTTTCCATAAATAACCCTAAAATATCAATAGAGTAATCATTATCCAAGAATAAAAGAATTTTATAAAGATAACAAAATATGACTTATTAGTCAACTCAACATCTATACTAGTCTGACAAGCGTCTAAGAAAATCAAGAAAAACAGCGAGCCATGGAGACATGCCCCAACTGACTCATACTCAGTTATCAAATGTAAATAATTCTATTAAACCAACATCAGACATCACGTCATCAAAACATGAGGACTCACCACAACAGAGAATGTAGAATAGCGTGTCTGAAGAATCACTATCAAACCTAGAACTGAGCACCTGGACCTACATTCTGAGAAAATGCAGCCCACATCCGAAGATGTGGTTCAGTACCATAGAAAGGAACCGATTTTGTGGGGGTGTATGCAGTTGTATAAACATCATCATCATAAATATTTATAAGAAATATGCAGGATGTATAAAAGACTCATATAGCCCGAAGAAAATCATCATAATCACGAGAGGATGAAATAAGTACAATAACACATATGAGTCATCATATAATTTATCAATCCCTTTCAGTTCATCAAGAATATCAATTCTCATAATGTAAATATCATTTAAATATTTTGAAAGAATAACTTTCACAATTCCACTTTCAAATCACTTCACCATTCACTATAGACACAAGGAAACATACACACACTGGGAGATCCTATAACTGTCATAAACCATGTGAGCTACATGGAGTCCAACGTACAACCCACGTTTGGGAGAGCCGTCCTATCCTTTCCATCGGAGAAGGAATATTGATATCAAATCCACACAAATTAGTGATCACTATATAAATCAACCTCAGGCTCACTCCTACGGGGGCACATATTTATAGGGAAGTAAGGTTGCTTTATACCTCCAGCTCGGTGCTAAAGATTTCTCCCGAACTTAGCTCAGATTATTTCAAATACAATTCATAACAAAACAATTTCAGTAATATATAAATATACATCGGGAGCCATCATCTTCCCATCTATCAAAATCAACCACGTTGTGGATTTCTTTCACACTTGTGTTCAAAATAACTCCATTAAGACCAAAAGGTCAAATCATTCGAAATATCTCAAATATTCAACATCAATGTGCTTATAACACACACTTTCTTAAAAACACAATTTTCAAATGGGATTCACGACCCAAACATCAAAATCATGATAAATATTATTCAAGATTCATGCTTTATATATCCATACATGTAATTCATCTTTCAAAACCATAAACATCAAGATTTCATAATAATCATCATAAGATATGGGTTCATCCTTCAAATTCATAAAAATCAAATAAAAATAATGCCTTTATAATGAAAATTACATTTGGGCACAAGAACGAAAGAGAGTTCCTGTTGAAAAATCTCACATACCTTGAATGATAAACTTTAGATCGATACTTGTTTTTGAGATTTAATCGTGCCTTTGAATGATGGTTCTTGGAGTTCTTGAACTAGGAACTTGGAATCTTGAATAAATTTGCAAAATTAATGGTGAATTTTGGAGGTTCTTGAAGTTGGATGTAGGAGCTTAGGGTTTTCTTTTTGAGGGAATTCGATGAAATATAACATATAATGCTTCTAATATACTTTGATATAGGGTTTGGATGAATTTTGGATGAGGAGGAATGACCAAAACGCCCCTAAAAATCAAATAATATTTGAATCATTGGATGAAACTAATTTAATTAGAAAAAGGACTCTCATATATTTTTGTTGATATATAGTATCTGTATCTCACTCAGATCATTGTGTACGAGGAGTTATGATCATTTGAAGTTGACGCAAAAATTTGCTTTTGATAGGCTGAAGTAGATCGACCATAACTTTTTTCTTCGATAGACAAATTGGATGAAACCAATTTCATTGGAAAGAGGACTCACAGAGCTTTCCATTGATATATAGTAGATCACCCAGATCATTATGTACAAGGAGTTATGATTGTTTAAAGTTGGAGAAAAAATAAGTCAGGCCTCAGTACTTTTTCCTGCACGTTTTACTGTTCACTACTATTTACGGTTCGATCGAAATGTTCATAACTCGTCGCTCGGGTGTTTGTTTTGGATGATCCACATATCGTTGGAAAGCTTATTTGATACTCTACGTAATGGTGGGTCAAAATATAAGACATTCCACATGAAAAAATTATAATTCATTCTAGAAGATAGAACCTAACACGTTTATGCAAAAAATTTCAATGAAACATTTCCCGGGGTATTACATCAGTATTTACAGTAGTTTCGATTATCCATGTACTCTCATATTCTGTTACTCTATATCATTTAGTTAATTACTATTCATACATATGAACTCTTGTATTCAGTCTTACCTCATATAGCATACCAGTATATTCCCACGTACTGACGCATACTTTTCTGCACTATGATGTTTCATATCATAGGTTTGGATGCTCAGGTTCTGGACCATGCATAGTAGATTTAAATTCAGCCAGCAGCATTAGATTTACAAGTGAGTCCTCATCATTTGAGGACAATCTATTATTTCATATTTTAGTAGATGTAGTAGTTCAGTAGATGGAGTTAGTTGGTGGATTGTCCCATCAACTCCACTTATAGATAGATAAAGTTAGAGGCTTTTCAGACTAGATTTTTAAATAGTATTCTGTTTTACAGATGTTATATTTTATTAGTAGTTTAGATGTTTTGAACCTTATGGCATTTCAGCCTATTTGTCTGCATTAATTACAGTATTATTATTCAGTGCTCACAACAGATATCATTCATGGGTTAGCTTATTGTTATTCAGGGTTATAAGTATCGTGTGATGACTAGGGGTAGTCCCAGGTCATTACAGTTGGTGGTTGTGGACAACGCTAGGCTATACCAGCTAGACTAGAGGCAGAGGCTTCTAATAATGTGATCTCAGGTATAGTCCTTATTTTTTTTAGATCTGTATCTATGTTGTTTGATCCTGAATCGAATTTCTACATATTTTAGTTCAGGTTTTGATTATTTTAGTGAGCCTCATGTTATTCCTATTTGTATATCTACCCCAGTAGAAGTGAAACACCCTAGCTTTTAGCCCTTAAAAATTTCCTGAGTTTTGAGCTCACTGCCCTAGTTATGACTGGACATATAGAACCCAATTGGGTTGGGTGTCGAATCCCACAAGGAATACTCTGGTCACTAAGTATTGTGATTATTAGTAGACTGTTGGTCGAAGGTTCCAAGATAAGGGGGTTTTCGTTTAAGTGTGCAATAATACTATTAGTGTAACGAATGAGATGATATATGTAATAATATTTAATCACAGAGAATGATAGATTAGGGTTATGTCCACCTTGTAGTTTCTATTTCTCTATTAACTATGAGTAATGCGGAATTTAGACATGCATGCACTTATAGAGAGTCGTATTCTAATTCTAAATCCAAGTGTTTTTCAGCCATCAAGGATTTATTCACTTTATCTCTCTCGAACCTAAAGTGTATAACAAATGGTACGAATTCTCCAAGAAGTTAATCCTGCTAAGGCATTAACGTGTAAATAGAGGTTGGAAACCTTATTTTCTTGTCACACTCTCTTTTCCAAACATGTAACTTTTCTATCGAACAAGTTAATGCTATACTGGCGCATTCCCTATGTTTGCAACCATGAGAATTCAATCAAAACGAAGAGACTAATGATATAAGTGGAATGACACATCATAAATTCACAAACTCATAGCAATAAAGAGTATATTACAGGTTTCCATAACCCTAACAGAGAAGTTTAGCTACTCACGGATACAATGGAAATCAAAATAGACATAATCATCATACCAAAATTAGAACAATCCCGGCGATGAAGATGAATAGCAAGAATAAGAGGGAAACACGTTTTCCTCTCTACTTTCGCTTCCTTGAGTCGTTCGTCCCTCTCTCTCTGGTTTCAAAATATTACAGAATCTGAATAATGAATGAATAATGCTGAATATTCAGCAATAAGGTTTTTAATAATATCCTTGTCCAATAAGTTGATACTGCATCCTTAAGTATTAAAAATACTGAGTTTGCCCGAAAAAAGTTCCCATGCATCACATTCAGTCCAAAAGCTGCCTTCCCTCTTATGTGAAGTTTTTCTTTGCTGCCCACAGGTCCACAAAGTGCTGAAATCTTCCTCATTAGCACCTGAAAAACATGCTAATCACATAGGTCAACTCACTTAATGGAAAATGGACTAAAAGTGCAAGAATTATATATTTTATCCTCAAAACTTAGCTAAAACATGGGTAAATTATGGTGCTTAGACGTATAAATACGCCCAACATCACCACCCCACACTTAAAGCTTTGTTTGTCCTCGAACAAAATATTACATCCATGCGAACACCTAACTAGAATTTCATAAGATCAACACAAAATTTTCAACAAGACATACACGACAATTATTAACAAAGAGCAGATTTCTTGATCATTACTAGAAACAACTCACCCTCCAACATAGATTTATTAAGTTGGTTAATTCGTATTCATAAGTTAAACCAAAAGATCATATAAAACTACCCAACATCACCAACCATGTGCGCTCACATAAGATGTCACCCATAATCACTCATAGTTTTGCATTTTTCGAAACATGGGTCTAAGACTTTGCTTGCTCTCACTCTCACAAAGAATTCTTATATTACAACTGATGACCATATGCTTGCCCTTAGTGTATTGCTCTACTAATATCAGAATGCTAAGTTTAGGATCAAATAGGTCTTTACGGGTTGTAATGTAGGCTAAGGGACAGGTAGGACTATTTTGGCCAGAAATGGTGACTACGTTCCCTAAGCTCTTTAATACACTGCATTATGCCATTTACACTAACTTTTAACAACCACTCTACCTTCCTTTCATCTACCAACCCCCTTTCACCCATTTTGTTATTCAATCATAAACACAATGATGGGAATATACAACTCTCTTTTTATTATTTTTCTCTTCTTTTTTTTTATTAAGCATCCCTATGATAGCCACTCTTTTTCACAAAATTTTCAAGTACCAATACACTCTGGGGCATCACTTTCACCATTTCCTCTTATTTTGCCACACTCTCTACTCAACTTGATTCTACAATTTAAAGTGCTTATGATTTTTTGGATCAAATTATGGTCTTAAAAAAATGGACTAGGCTTCATATGAGGCTGCCAAAGAAAATAGCTAAAGGCTCAAAGGGTGTTCACTAGGACAATGTACAAAGGTAGGTAAAAAGAAGATAAACAAATTCAGGGCTGCCAAAGAAATGCCTAAATCATCTCCTAAACTCACAATTTTTATTTCGCTTCACACACACACCAGGCAAGTTCTAGCATCAGTCGCAACAAAGAATATACAATAACCTTACACACACAAGGCACATGGTCAACTTAATTGGGAGCATTATAGATTCTTGACCCAACAGATGAATGAATTAAACCACAAACAATTATCACATAGTAAGTCACAACTTAGAGCCTAAATGTTTCAATAGTAGTGATTTAGCACAAACTCTTGTTATAATACCATGCCGTCTATCAGAACAATTTTATGCAAAATCTAAAATCTAACTAACTAATTATGACTAACTAACTACGACTAATTCAAACAAGCAAGAATAAATGTAGGCAAGCAGTACAATACAGCAGACATATACCCGCACCCCACACTTAGACGAAACACACTACCCTCAGTGTAAATAAATAAGCAAAACCTGATTAGTCAGACTCCTCTTCTATATCCGGGGTCATACCCCCTGTGTCAGAATCATCATCAGATTCGTCATCATCAGAGTTGTCCTCCACATCTAAGTCTGGCAGTCGGTGATCATCGTCTGTCAGCACATCATCATCGAGAGGTTCCTCAAAATTTACCCCCACTCCACACATGCCCCGTGCATGCTCATTAAGCGGGTAGTCATAGTCCAACTGTCGAAGCTCTGCATCAGTCGGTACACGACCCCCATTCATCATGGTAAACCTAGTCATGCCATACAGATGACAAAAAAAACTTTTATCTCGAGCATGTCTCTCAGTAGTGGTAAGGTTGATGCCTTGACCAGTTTCAGGATCTTTGATTTTCGTGAGAACTACCTTCTTCGGATTGTATGGCAGCTTATGGTCTGCGGGATCCTCTTCAATATGCTCTTTCCTTAAGATTGCAGTCAATAAATTGCCAAAACTAAAATGGGACCTTTTGTGGAGCCTTGCCTTGTGCATTGACGATCGTATAACCGCACTAATATTGATGGGAATATTCGTCATCAAAGCATACACCAAGCAGACTTAATCACGTGTGATCTTAGTGTATTGTGTCCCAGGAATCAAGTAGGAGTTGACTATCCTTAACCATATGCGAGCTTCTCTGTTCAAAAACGCATACGGGTAAGTATTGTGACGACCATTATCCTTGTGACGAATCCACCGGGTTATGGACCTTGATCCATACAATGTATGTCTGATGGCCCTGTAGGGAGGTCTGTGATAAAGCTCCTTGAGTGGTGATGGATCCACACTTGGAGTACCCAAAAAAGAGTTGAAGAAATCCGCGTTCAATTGCAAGACTTGGCCCCGAATCTTTACTTCACTTCCGGTAGTCTTTGGGGACCAATTGGCATAAAACTCTCGCGTAAAATCAAGATTGCATTCCCCCATATCTCAGAAAATGAAGTCAAGATTTAGTACCATGAGTTTAGCCAAAATGCGAGGGTCTCTCTTTGCTAGACTTTCCTTCTGCATCAAATCCACATGAACATATTTTTTCACTTTATTGTTCCTATACTATTCCTTCCCTTCCTCCTCAAGAACCCACTTGATCCCAAAAGTGCGTCGAGGCACTTAAAGAGAGGAGGACTCAGCCTAGTCTTTTCTTGACCTTTTCTGACCTTTTTGTGAGGTGGACGCTTTCTCTTTTCCCTGTCGTCCTTTCGAAGCCATTCTACCTGAGATCATAATAGAGTCATATTAGTTTCATCTCGGAAGATTCACTATAATCAAAAAAGAAAATAGTGATGGTACCACCCCACACTTAATTTGTTTGCACAAACTAATTGAGTGAGTGATGTCGATTACTCATACTTCATCGACATACATTTAGGTGGTATGTTCCAACAACATTATTAGCGCAGTCACACTTTCAACCCTTCACTTTACATAACAATTTCTCAGTTTGATATAGAGAAGTATCACGCATTGGTCATGTAATCTTGACTATCCTTTCCAACTTTATTTCATTGGATTAATGCAATCTTTGAACAAGACTACCACATAGAAATCTTATCAGGTTATTGCACAGAAATAATCACACCATCTTATGCTTGTGGTCAATCATGATCAGTACATCGATGAACGAGTCATTCAAACATTCAAGCTTACAACTTTCAAGATTATGCATTAACTTCACAAATTCGACTCCAAAAAAAATTATGACAGTGAATACCAATCAAAACAAGTCGGAGTAAAGTCAAGAATACCCATAAGAATCCTTTCACTCAATGAAATGCATCATAACAAACCAACCATATCCTTATAACCAAGCACCACTTCAAAATCTAATAAACCATTATAAGCGTAACACTGCAACAACTACGGAATATAAAAGAATAACTTACTTGGTGATGGATCGGGAAGATGAGCTCGCAAGATTAGATGAGAAAAAAGAAAAACTTGGAGAGAGTAGGAGAGATTGGGCGGTGCCTAGGTTAAACAAACAATTGAATGGTGTTCTAAGGTTGAGGAACTATTTAAAGGATAAGCCATGGGTCAGTTTTGGTCCATTTACAAATGGGTTAGGAGGCAAAAAAAACATAAGTAGGCGGCGCCTATAGCATTGCCTATGCATAAGTAGGCGGTGCCTTTTGCATTGCCTATGCTAGCATAGGTGGAGCCTATAGCATTGCCTACATTGGCATAAGCGGTGCCTTGACCATTGCCTATATTGGCTTAGGCGGCGCCTTGCCCATTGCCTATGTGAGGCAGTGAGCATAGGCAATGGCATAGGCGGCGCCTTGCCCATTGCCTATGTTGGCATCGGCGGCGCCTTTTCCATTACCTATGTGAGGCAGTAATCATAGGCAATGGCATAGGCGGTGCCTATAACATTGCCTACATTGGCATAGGCTACGCCTAGCCTATAGTCTTTGCTCCATCATTTCTAAACTTACCACCATTGGCATGGCTCACTTTCAAATCAAAATTTGGGACTAATCTCCTCCTTTGTATGTCTTGCACCTATACTTAATCAAAAACAACAAAATTAATTAGAAGGATGGGTTGCCTCCCACCAAGCGCCTTAGTTTTGGTTGTGGCCTGACTCTTTTTTTTGAACTTTTATTTATCAAAAACAAAATCCTAGTGAAATAAACTCCTAATAATGGGTTGCCTCCCATGTAGCGCTTGATTTACTGTCGCGGCACGACATAGTTATCTCGAGTACTCAGACTTCATCGAGATATATGGTGGCTATATATTTTATCGAATCGGTTGGTCCAATATATAGCTTCACTCGCTGGCCATTCACCTTAAAGACACCACCATCATTGTTTTCTAACTCCACTACCCCAGATGGGTAAACTTGGCTAATTCTGAATGGACCAGACCAGTTAGACTTCAACTTACCTGGAAATAGCTTCAGTCTGGAGTTGAAAAGAAGTACCAAATCACCCTTCTGAAAGTTTCGTTGGATAATCCTCCAATCATGGTACTTTTTCATCCTTTCCTTGTAGAGATCTGCTCTTTCATACGCATGTAGACAGAATTCATCCTTCTCATTTAGCTGTTCAAATCTCAGATTAATAGCATCATCCCAATTCAGGTTAAGCTGCTTCAGTGCCCATAGTGCTTTATGTTCTACCTCAATTGGCAAGTGACAAGCCTTCCCATAGACTAGTTCATATGGTGACATGCCAATTGGTGTCTTAAATGCAGTCCTATATGACCATAAGGTATCGTCCATCTTTTTGGACTAATCTTTCCTACTGGCATTCAGAGTCTTAGCAAGGATCAGCTTGATCTCCCGATTAGAAACCTCTACCTGCCCACTAGTTTGTGGGTGGTATGGTGTAGCTACCTTATGTTGATTAACACCATACTTCACTAATATGGCTCTGAACAGCTTATTGCAAAAATGTGATCCTCCATCGCTTATGATGGTACGAGGTACCCTAAAATGAGAGAAGATATTTCTCTTTAAGAACGCTACAACACTCTTACCTTCATTATCAGCTAGCGCTATTGCTTCGACCCATTTGGATACATAGTCCACAACAACTAGGATATATTTCATCCCAAATGAACTCATAAATGGGCCCATGAAATCAATACCCTAAACATCGAATAACTCTACTTCAAGAATTTTAGACATGGACATCTCATGGTGCTTTGAGATATAGCCTTGCCTCTGGAACTGATCACATCTTCTTAAAAAATCGTAGGCATCCTTGAATAATGAAGGCCAATAATAGCCACTTTGCAGTACCTTCCTGGCCATCCGATCACCTGCATGGTGACCCCCAACTTGGGAAGCATGACTTGCTTCCAGTATGCTAGGCACCTCCATATCTGAGATGCATCGCCTAATAATACCACCAGTACATCATCGAAAAAGATACAGTTCATCCTAGAAGTAGTGTTTCACATCATGCATGAAGTTTTTCTTTTGATGAAAGGAGAGATGCTCAAGAATCACTTCACTTACCACGTAGTTAGCAAAGTCTGCATACTATGGTAAGTCTTCCACCATAGTTGCTAGAATCTCTTCATCGGGGAATGCATCATCAATATCAAGGTCAGTTTGCACTATGTGCTCACTCCCAAGTCTAGATAGATGATCAGCTACTTAGTTTTCGCAACCTTTTCTATCTTTTACCTCGAAATCAAATTCTTGAAGCAATAACACCCACCTAATTATCCTTGTCTTAGCATCCTTCTTTGCCATTAGATATCTTAGAGCTGCATGATCTGTATAAACCACTACTTTGGTTCCCAACAAGTAAGCACGGAACTTTTTGAAAGCATAAACAACTGCTAAAAGCTCTTGTTCAGTGACGGTATAGTTCTTTTGTGCTCCATTCAAGGCCTTGCTCGCATAGTAGATTGGATGAAATAGCCTTTCTCTTTTCTGACCAAGTACAGCACCCAAGGCTACCCCGCTTGCATCACACATAACTTCAAAAGGTAGATACCAATCGGGTGCTACAATAATAGGAGCTTCAACTAGCTTTCCTTTGAGCCATTCAAATGCCTTTAATCAATCTTCACCAAAGTCGAATTTTTCCGCCTTCTCCAAAAGTTTGCATAATGGGCTAGAAATCTTTGAGAAGTCTTTAATAAACCTCCGATAAAAACCTGCATGACCGAGAAAACTACGAACCCCCTTTACAGAAATTGGAGGTGGTAGTCTCTCGATAATTTCAATATTGGCTCGATCAGCCTCAATTCCCTTTTCAGAGACTTTATGCCCAAGAACAATGCCTTCCTTAACCATAAAATAACACTTCTCCCAATTTAGCACCAGGTTGAATTCAACACATCTCTGCAAAGCCATACTCAGATTTGCCAAGCATGATTCAAATGACTCACCTATAATCGAAAAGTCGTCCATAAACACCTCCAAGGTGTATTCAACCATATCAGAGAAAATGGACACCATACACCGCTGAAAAGTGGCAGGTGTGTTACATAGCCCAAATGGCATTCGTTTGAATGTAAAAGTACCATACATGCATGTAAAAGTGGTCTTCTCCTAATCTTCAGGAGCAATGCAAATCTGATTGTATCCGGAATAACCATCTAAGAAACAGAACCATCCCTTCCCTGCCAATCGATCAAGCATTTGATCTATGAATGGCATTGGGAAGTGATCCTTTAACGTCCACGAATTCAGCTTCCGGTAGTCCATGCACACTCTCCACCCTGTGATAGGTCTGAGTGGAATTAGCTTATTGTTTTCGTTTGTGATTACTGTCATGCCCCCTTTCTTGGGCACACATTGTACCGAACTCACCCATTTACTGTCTGAGATTAGATACACCACCCCTGCATCTAACCACTTAATAATTTCATTTAACACCACCTCTTGCATAGGTTGATTCAAATGATGTTGATGCTCAATAGTGGGCACGCAATCTTCCTCGAGCTGAATCTTGTGCATACATATCCCAGGAGGAATACCAATTATATCAGCAATAGTCCAACCAATGGCTCTCTTGTACCTCTTCAAAACAGAGATGAGAGCCGCTACTTTTTGTTCACCTAAATCAGCAGCAACAATAATCGAAAGTGTATTTCCACTTCCCAAGAACATATACTTTAGATGACTGGGTAGCTCTTTTAATTCTAGCACCGGTGGCTCTTCAATAGATGGCTTCGCTGGTGGTTAAGGTCGATTCTTAAGGTCAAGGTCTAGCTTTTTAGGGGCATAAGAATATGACCCCATTCTTGTTAGAGCACAGATAGTTTCTTTATACTATTCAACATCCTCACACTCAAAGTTCAAAAGCACAACAGCCAATGGCTCAACAGTAAGCTGTTTCTCTACAGATAATTCTTTCTCATCCTCATAATAAACATCAGCTAAAGATAACACATTTATATCTTTAGGCTGCTTCATTGATTTGCATACATCAAAATGGACCACTTCGTCATTCATCCGAAATAAAAGCTCATTTGCTCGTAAATCAATAAGCACACTTCCTGTTGCAAGGAAAGGACGACCTAAGATTATGGAAACTTCAGAATCTACCTCGCAATCCAAAATAAAAAGGTCTGCAGGAAAAATGAAGGTAGAAACCTTTACTAGTACATCATATAAGATACCAACAGGTCGTTTTACCGACCTATCTGCCATTACGAGCCACATGTTGGTTGGTGTAGGATCACCCAACCCCAACTATATATAAATGGCTATCGGCATCAAATTGATGCTAGCCCCCAAATCACACAATGCCTTAGCAAAACCCAAAGATCTAACCGTGCAAGGAATAGTGAAAGCATCAGGATCTTCCTTCTTCTGTACTAAAGACCTCATGGCAATTGCACTGCAATGATGAAAATTATCTGCCAATTCATAGCTTGCTGCCCTTTTCTTTGTCAACAGGTCCTTCATGAATTTGGCGTACCCTAGCATCTGCTCCAGTGCCTCCACCAAAGGCACATTAATAGTCAGTTGCTTCAACATGGTCATGAATTTACTGAACCTGGTATCATCAGCCTTCTTCTTCAGTCTCTGAGGAAAAGGTGGTGGTGGATTTAGAAGAGTTTTCTCCACCACTTCCTTTTTATTTTGCTTCCCATTATCGATCTTTCCAGACTGCTGACATCTAGGTGTAGTATCATGAACGTTCTCATTCTAATTTTCAGCTTCTACAGAATCATCACAATCTGCTTCAATAACATTCTCTTCTATATTATCAACCACCGGCTTGCCTTTAGATGGATTTTCCAACACCTTACCACTCCTAGAAGTAATACCCAAACATGATCCATCATTCCTTAGGTTTTGCACAGTGTCACTAGGTAAAGTGTCAGCTTTTCTTTGATTGAGTGCCGCTGATAGTTGACTCATTTGTTGTTCCAACTATTTTATTAAAGTGGAATGCGAGTCAACCAATTGATTTATTGAGGACAAAACATTTTTTACCTCAGTTACTCCCGTGTTGGTTGCCTCCACTCCTTTCAACAGCTTAGCCATCATGTCCTCCATGGACATCTTCCCAGAGCCAGATGCAGCAGCTTCACAATTTCCAGGAGGAACGTACAAACCACTCATATCAGTCTTATTCTTCCAACTCCCTTGGTCTCGGTCCTTGTATCCAGATTTTTCATAATATTTCAGACCTTGGTTTCCTTGGGCATTACCTCAGAAACCCCTCTGATTATTCAAGTAATTTGCTTCCTCCTCAGAATCGGAGTCATCTCTTCCCTGTGATACAACAGCCTCGACCTTTTCTATCTTTCCTGATGATAAATGCTTGGTAAGAAGGTCCATCTGCATTTTCATATGAGCCATATATTGGTCATGTTTCTCTTCTCTTCGCCTCTGTTCTACTGTCATGCAAGTAGATACAGTAGAGTTTGCTACCTCAGAATCCCTGGTATGCCAATCTCTACTCTGCTTTGTCATACGATCCATCATATCACCTGCCTCAATAAAAGTAAGGTCCATGAATGACCCACCTGCATCATTATCAACCACTGGCTTAGTCACTGAGTTCAAAGCCCTATATAATATTTCCATCAAGTGGATATTGGTCATCTGATGGTTTGGGCACCGCATAAGCTTCTTCTTGAACCTCTCCCATGTTTCGTGGAGAGCTTCAGTTGGAAGCTGTCGAAAATTGCTTATCTCATCTCTTAATTGTGCTCTCTTGGATGGCAGAAAGAATCTTTCTAGGAAAGCATCTTTCAGTTGCCTCCAATTGGTAATAGAGTCAAGAGTTAGCCCGTTCAACTATAGAGTTGCCTCTCCAGATAGAGACAATAGAAATAAGTGCAGCCGAATTGCATTTTGTCCAACTCCTGGATTGTTAAACGACTTGCATGTTGAGATAAAATTAATCAGATTCATATTCGAATCGTCGCCTGCAAGTCCACCAAATAACCCTTTGAGTTGCAATAGCTGGATCATGATGCTAATGATATTGAACTTGGCTCCGGGTGCCAAGGGCGGAGGAATAATAGCCCCTGTGGCACCAGCCCCATCCAAATCATCATCATCATCATCAAAAGGAACCTGCACAGCTCTGCGCTCAGGTCTCATTCTAGCTTGACGATCTCTATTGACATTCCTATTCACAGGTGCCGCCACCTCATCTGCACGTCTTGGATTTAGTAACTCATCATCACCTAGGTCCTCATCATCTAGATTTGTTGCCCGACCTGGGTTATCAGCATTTTGTTGATGCACTTGAGCAGCTGCTAATGCAGCTAATCTAGCCTGCTCCTGTTAAGTAGCCATCCGTTCAAGGTTTCGTTGCGCATCCATTCTGCCAAAAAGATGTGGTTCAGGATTTATAGGTAATAATGGTTGACCAGAACTTCGTGTATTTGGCATGCACACCACTAAACCTGAACAAAACAAAAACAACAAACAAAAATTAAACTTGAGAATCTTTGACCAAAGGGTCTATTAACTATCACAAACTTAGTTGACAACCGTATTCCCCAGCAATGGCGCCAAAATTTGATACGCCTAAATTACAACTCTCATTAGAAAGTGTAAGCGGTCACTGTCAAATATAGAACCCAACTGGGTTGGGTGTCGAATCCCACAGGGAATACTCTGGTCACTAAGTATTGTGATTATTAGTAGACTGTTGGTCGAAGGTTCCAAGATAAGGGGGGTTTTGGTTTAAGTGTGCAATAATACTATTAGTGTAACGAATGAGATGATATATGTAATAATATTTAATCACAGAGACTGATAGGTTAGGGTTATGTCCACCTTGTAGTTTCTATTTCTCCATTAACTATGAGTAATGCGGAATTTAGACATGCATGCACTTATAGAGAGTCGTATTCTAATTCTAAATCCAAGTGTTTTTCAACCATTAAGGATTTATTCACTTTAGCTCTCTCGAACCTAAAGTGTATAACAAATGGTACGAATTCTCCAAGAAGTTAATCCTGCTAAGGCATTAACGTGTAAATAGAGGTTGGAAACCCTATTTTCTTGTCACACTCTCTTTTTCAAACATATAAATTTTCTATCGAACAAGTTAATGCTATACTGGAGCATTCCCTATGTTTGCAACCATGAGAATTCAATCAAAACGAAGAGACTAATGATATAAGTGGAATGACACATCATAAATTCACAAACTCATAGCAATAAAGAGTATATTACAAGGTTTCCATAACCCTAACAGAGAAGTTTAGCAACTCATGGATACAATGGAAATCAAAATAGACATAATCATCATACCAAAATTAGAACAATCCCGGGGATGAAGATGAATAGCAAGAATAAGAGGGAAACACGTTTTCCTCTCTATTTTCGCTTCCTTGAGCCGTTCGTCCCTCTCTCTCTGGTTTTAAAATATTACAGAATCTGAATAATGAATGAATAATGCTGAAAATTCAGCAATAAGGTTTTTAATAATATCCTTGTCCAATAAGTTGCTACTGCATCCTTAAGTATTTAAAAATACTGAGTTTGCCCGAAAATAGTTCCCATGCATCACATTCAGTGCAAAAGCTGCCTTCCCTCTTATGTGAAGTTTTCCTTTGCTGCCCACAGGTCCACAAAGTGCTGAAATCTTCCTCATTAGTACCTGAAAAATATGCTAATCACATAGGTCAGCTCACTTAATTGAAAATGGACTAAAAGTGCAAGAATTATATATTTTATCCTCAAAACTTAGCTAAAACATGGGTAAATTATAGTGCCTAGACGTATAAATATGCCGAACATCACCCCTGAGTCATAGGGTATTCTTATGAGTCATTGGGATGAGTCGTAACTAAATTAGTAAGTTTGTGGCTTGATTATGATCTGAGTACAAGTGGTTCAATAGAAGCCGTAAGGATATATTACGATTCATTAGGTGTAGTCATAGGGTGTCTAGTATAAGTCCCCATTTGAGTTATGTGTTTATTACAACTGGACCTATGAGTCGTGAGGTCCTAGTATGAGCCTTGTCGCTGATTTGTAAGGATAACAGTGAAGGGTGCCTTGGTAGTACTGCCTTGGTTATGAATCGTGGTGATGAGTCATAAGGAGAGGTTATAAATCAAGGGATTGACAGAATCAAAGGCGACCCTTGTTCAGCTTTTAAGTTAAGGACATTCTAGATATTTCCCATCTTACCCAACCTGAAACCCACGTCTTATAACCTCTTTAGGGTATCATTTATCACTCAAAAACATCTAAGTAACTCCTTAAATACTCTTAAATCCTCAAGGTCAAGAACACTTAGGGTTTTCAAAAAGTTGATCAATTAGGGCTCTCAAGGATGATTTTTCTCTATACATATTACTGTTTAAGGTATGTTACTCTTCCCTCATTGTTAATTTTGTAAAAACATGTGATTTAAAGTATGGTTCATAAGATTATTGTGATGGTTTTGAAACAAGGGTTGTGGGGTTTTGAATGTTTATGAATTGAATAATGTTTCTCATAGTTTATATATGATTTTCATGATTAAAAATATGGTTTTGAACTTGTGGGTGCATGGGTATGGTGAATGAACTAGGCAATTGTGATTTTCCCAAAATTGTGACTTTTAAAGTGGTTATGACCCTAATCCCAAAATGTAAAATTGGTTTAGATTATGAGCACTGTGGGAATTTTTAAAATTAAACTAGCCTTAAACTATTGCATGATACAAAGAGGTATTTGAAATACAATGGTATAATTTAATGAATAAAGGGATTCGTTGACCCTCTCCGTGTATTAATGAACAAAGAGAGTTATTTCTTCAAGTAAATGGGAATTATTTTGGCATTTTTTTTTACTTTTCAAGTGTAGTTGGTATGGCGATACCAAAAATGTACGCCTTAACGTGGAATGTGGTTAAATGAATAGGGATGTGTGACACTTGTTTTAATTGATCTTTAATAAGGATTGTGTAGCTGAGTCATGAAAGTGGAGGTCCGAGTGACTAATACTGAAAACTGCAGTTGCCAACGCAGGGGTCAAAGTGACCATGGAGGTTCGATTCCCCTTTATTACTATTTCATGATTAGGGAGGTTCGAGTCCCCGTAAATCATTCCATGATCGGGTGCTTAAGTCACCTTAGTATTTATTGGGAGGTCCGAGTCCCCTGTATGCATATATATGAGATTATTCTCTAATTTGTACAGCTACAAGCACTGGGGCCCGACCAGGGGGTGAGAGTTGGGTCCCATTAAAATCTTTTTATTTTCTTCTAGAGTAATGCGGTTGGGTTTAGGTGTTGGTGGGTCTTCATTTTCACTAATTTTGCCATTCTCTGTTTTGAGGTGTCCATAATTGCACAAGAGCAAAGCATATCTAATTCAAAGAAAATCAGCATCAATTCCAGAATATGATACTTGTAGTTTATCACTTAAAAACTCAGTGAACAAAGCAACAAATAAACCACAGCTTCAACATTTATCGTCTATTAATATGCTAAAACATTTATGTGTGGTAAATCAATAGAAAATGTAAAAAACAAACGATACAAAAAATTGTAACAGAACTAAAAACAATTGATACAATTGTCTGCATTTGTAAAAGAATTAAATGATAAGAGATACAAAACAACATATGTATCAGAACTAAAAATAACAAGAAATGCATCATTTTGCAAGTATAACGGAACTAAAATTAACAAGAGATACATAATTATGCATATTTAACAGATTGAAATTAATGAGAGATACAAAATTATGCATACGTAACTAAAAATAACAATAGATACATAATTATGCACTTATAACTTACTAAAAATAACAAGAGATACAAAAGTATCTGTATGTAACAGTCTTGAGGTAAAGAGAGATACAAAAAATTAAATTAAACATTTGAAAGATTCAAACTTATCCTTATGTGACAAACTCAGTTAACAAGAGATACAAAAAGATCTGCATAGGTAATTTTATTTATAATACAAGAAAACTGCATTAGTAATTTGCTTAATATACAAACATTTAATACCTTCATAAGAGATACCCGTGATTTAACTTCAACATCTCTTCATTTTGTACCACGAGATGTGCGTTTTGAAGCACCATAAACTCCTTCTTTTTGCCATCAGAATCTCCTTTTTTTTTTCTTTACTTTGAGTGCTTTCTTTAATTTCTTCATCATAACGGGATCTTTGCGTCTATTCATTTGATCGATCTTCACAAAAAATCTATAGAGTTCTTATCAAAAATACTAGAAACAAAATTAAAAGCAAGTTTGTTTTGGTTGATGTTTTCTAATTGAAAAATTCCTATAAAATGTGAATCCATTATATAACTTAAAGATGAGTTTGTAACAGTTAATTGAAACAAATATGACTAAATACTTCAAATTACTCAACTTTCAATAACAATGAAAATAAACTAACCTCAGAAAAAATAGTGACTATGAATATTTGAGAAATGAGAGAAGTTGTTGAACATTGAAGTTGAAGATGAGAAAAATTTCAGAATTCAAGAACTGAATAATGGGAGTGTAATAATGGAAGAGTAAACTACTGTTTGATTTGTGTTGTTGTTGATTTTGTCGGCGGATGTGTTGGGAGTACCGAACTTTCAGGGATGAAGGAGGAAGAAACTGTGTATTGAGTTGGTAAAGTTTTATCGGATAAAAATGAGTGTAGTTAGGATGTATCTGCATTTTTAATTAAAAATAATAAAAGTTAGGATATTTGTAATTTTAAAAAACTTAAGGAATTTTGAATAATATTAGTACCTTAAGTTTGCTTTTATAAAAATTTTGCTAAAATAAATCTAAATAAGTTGGGGGAATTATAATTTTATATACTGATTTTGCCACTTCAATGTAGAATATAGATGCATTAGGCTATTTGCGTATTTATGGATTAGGCTAGCCACTAAACTTTCAGTTGAAAAATCAACGAATTATCCCTATAAGTATGATTCGCTTGTAAACAATAGTGATCGCGCATTTAATAACAACACCCATTGACTTTCATTAACCGTGTAATCCACGGCATTCTCCTAATTCTCCATTCCATTGATTGTATGGGGGTCACCTCGCCCTACAACCACCACACCCCGTCGCAAAGCCACCTCATTGCAAAGATTTTCTACAGTCTTCGCGGTGGCTTCACCTATAGCGTCTCCATCATGCCACCAATTGTAACTCAATTAATGGCAACATAAAAATTGGAAGTATTCATTTCTTCAGAATTTTGGGTTTCCGAAAGTGTCCTGCATTTCAGCAAGCCCGTTGAGAAATGTTGGCAGCCTAGTGAATTTCTTCCTGAGGCATCTCAAGGGCCCGATGGATTCATGAAAGAGGTTCGGGCCCTAAGGGAACGAACTATAGAGCTTCCTGACGACTGCTTTGTGATATTTGTTGGTAATATGTTAACTGAGGATTCTTTGCCTACTTATCAAACCGTGATTAATACGTGGGATGGAGTGTGCGATGCGACTGAGTCTAGTTCATGTCCATGGGCAATTTGGACTCGGGCATGGGCAGCTGAAGAGAACCGACATGGGCATCTGCTACGAACTTACATTTATCTTTCAGGAAGAGTTAATATGTTGATGATTGAGAAGACAATGCAATATCTGATTGGAGCCGGAATGGTAATTGTTGTTCTCATCAGCATATAATTATTTAGTTTAATTAGTGTATGATACTATCAGATGAAGACGACCTACAACATGAGAGGTAACTTAAACAATGCAGTAATATAACCGGATTATAACCACAAGATAAGTTGCTCATCACGTGTGACCTTGCATCTTATTAGGACAACGGAACAGAGAACAAACCATATATGGGCTTTGTGTATTCATCATTTCAAGAGCGAGCGACATTTTTGTCGCATGGCTATATGGCTAGGCTAGCTAAAGAGGCTGGAGATCCTGTGCTAGTTCGTTTATGCGGAACTATTGCGGCAAACGAGAAGCGACATGAGAATGCCTACACAAAAATTATTGAGAAATTGGTAGAAGTGGATCCAAATGCAACTGTGCTAGCCGTTGAGAATATGATGAAGAAAAGAATTGTAATGCCACATCACGTAATGTCTGATGGGCAAGATTCAAATTTATATGAGCACTTCTCTGCAGTTTCCCATAGGATGAGGGTTTACATAACTCGCGATTATGCTGAAATAATAGACTTTTTTATAACACGCTGGAAATTAGAAAAGCTCGACGAAGCCGAGGCGAGGAGTGCACAAGATTTTGTGTGCAAATTCCCTTTTGAGGTTTGGAAGCTGGAAATCGAGTCAAGAAATCAGAGTTACATCCAGTGAAACAAAGAAGTTAATGTTTAGATAAATTGATATGTAAGAAAGATGTAAAAGAAGAGCTTTATCCTATTATTAAGTCTTTTAGAGACGCTACTAAAATAAACTTATTTTGAGACATACTTCTAAATAAAACTGTAAATGAAAAAGTATTTTCATTGACTAACAGTTTGTGTTTGATTAAATTATTTGAAAAGTGTTTTTATCTTAATTTGTGTTTGATCAATAATTTTAAAAAGTAATTTTAAGTGTTAAACTATAAAAATGTAGTTACTATTACCACCAAAAGATGTGATGCAATGGATGTTCCTTAACCAGAGATCTCGAGTTCGAACCCTGCGTATGAAAAAATCCTTGGTAAAGAGCGCTTTCCCCCGAATGGGGCACTACCTGCCGCGAATCCGGATTAGTCGGAGTCCGATGCGGATGCGGACACCGAATGGTAAACAAAAAGGAAGGAAGTTACTATATATTAATTTGGAAAATATAATTTTTTTTTAAGGTTCATAATTTCATTTTCCACCCTGATGTATGTACATTATCTTGATAGCTAAACCGGCCTAAATACAATCAGAGATACCATTATGGTATGCTTACATTCTGCTTGTGCACTGTCCAGAATATTACATATAGGGAAGTAATTACATGACTTTGTATTGATAGATAACTGGCTACTTACTTATATTTATACATTCTGTTTTTATTTATTTAGTTATTTCTATTTTCCTATAGGTGACAACATTTTGACGTATGACTATATGTACTTGTAAGGCGTTACTATTATCAGCCTGTGTTTGTGTAATTTATATGGCAATATTTGATAATTACATTTAAACATGTTGTCTTTATTAGTAGAGTTAATGGGACCCCCACAACAAAATAAGAACTAAACTGATGAAGTTTAATTTCTACAAAAATTTGTTTGATTTGGTTCAAGTTTCTAAAAACTAATTTAATCAGTTTAATTTCCTATAATTTTAGGTAAAAACTGATCCCTTTTTTTTTTTTTTTTTTTTTTTTTTAACTGATCCCTATTAAAAACCATGAAAATCCTTCATGGAAATGTACAATTAAGCACCATGGCTATATAGTTTAGATTCATCAAATATATTTTTGATTCATTCATAAAATTAGAAAGATGTAGAGCCACAAAGGTAATTTTAGATTCGTACGTCCACTTTAACTATATTATTTTTGGTTTGTTTTTTCGAAGTGTCATAAAGTTTGTAGGAATGGACTTTCTTTTAAACTTATAGTAGATACCCTATCGTTGAATCATTATATTGGTTGTCGCCTTGGGGACCATAAGATTCCACCAATTAACTTCATTTGTGATAAGAGGAAACTTCCCTTGGTAACATAGAGTTTAACCTATAGGTAAGTGTTAAACAGGTGTTAACAAGACTAAGGTGTGTTCCATTTGTAGGGGTGCGGATAACTAAGCTGATAAAGAGATTTATAAATAGATTTATTATAACTGATGAATCTATTCTTTTTTGTGCGTGGTTATTTCTTAGATTTTGTTTTAATAAGTTATTCTTTTTGTGAGATGTATTCATTAATTTTTAGTTTATTATTTTATCCTGTAGTAACTGCTGAGTTACAAATTTCTGTGTAATAACTTATTCTTTCTATACTGTAGTGTATATCTAATTCTAGATTTTCTATGTCATTTATTATTTTGTGTTGTTCTTCTCGTAGTGAGTTTTTTATATTATATAAACTGTTACATGTACTTTTTTCTAAATTTTCAAGGTTTTTTCTATCCATATTAACTTTTCTTTTAAATCTTCCATTATTTTTCTAATATGGTTTCTATAATTAACTTTGTTATTTAGATTATATTGGTTTTCTCTAGTTTTTCTAATATATTCTAACATCCACAATCTTGGTCTGAATAATATCCTTCTGGGTAAATGCCTTCGTATATTTGTGCTGTGGCATTTATCATTTCAATTTCGTAGTTTATTACTTCTTCTAATATCTTTAAGTATATATAAGATTAAAACTCTAAGGTAGTCTAAATGGGCTATTTATTTTTTTTTAAATTGATATTTTATAGTTATTTGTTTTAGACTTAGTAGTTTTTGCATATTTTTATTAAGAGATTTTATATATTTTTTATTTTCCATGTATTTGTCTATATTTATTTTTATCTGTTTTTCTAGTAACTGTATTTTTTGCGTATCTTTAAAAATCCTACGTAATTTCAACATAATAAATAATTATAAGAGTAGTTAGGTATGTGTGGTATATAATTTATTCTATCCGTATAATTTTTTCCATATGCTTTTTCTAATATAATTTTTCTTATATCTGCAATATCTATATTTCTAAGTACATACAAAATAAGTATCTTGAATTTATCTACCATGACATCAGATATATTATCATTCATTATCATAAAATTGTTTTTTTCAAAATATTCCCTTCAACCATATACATAATAAAATATAGTCATCTCAGATTACTATATACTAGATTATTCTTCAATAACATGTTCTTCGGTCACTACTAGCATGGTAATTCGGATACTTTTCCCTTAAACAGCGCCTCGACTTTGGTTACTCCCCGCCACGGCTTCTTGCCTCATTGGTTTCACCTTTAGGATGGCATAGTTCCTTGAGATTTTTTTCCGTTTCCACTTTGCTAATAAACTTCTTAACATATTATTTTTCGAATAATTCTACTATAAAGTAACTAATATGAATTTATTTTATCATATCATGATTGTAGGTAATTATGAATTTAGCTATTCATAATCGTAAATAGATATACCTGTTCCGGTAGCTTTGATATTTCTGAGGTTTGTTGCTCCATAGCTTTTTCCATTGCAGTGTATATATTTAATTAACTAGGCAAAAGTATTTTGGACGGAGAGAATTTTTTACTTGAATGTAAGAAGGCTTACCTTCGTAATGCCTTCTTTCTTCTTATTTATAAGTGAAGCAAACTTTACAAATTTTTCTAAGTATTTTACATGTGTCCTAAAAGATAAGAATCCTAAAGCTAAAAACAAAAAAAGGTTAAAAAAGTCTTAAAGGCTATAGTAGCCTACTAGTACCTAGTCTAATCCTAAAACAAACAAAAACAAAAAAAAGTCTTCACATTAATAGTACTAAAGACTTTACGTAACTTTTGATAAATAACTTGTCTCCGTGGTTTTTGTCGTATCTGTTGTATCTCCATTATTGCTCTTCTTTATCTTTCCAGCTGTCGTCTTTATCTTCTTTTATTCAAGCTGCACTGCTGGGATGTCATTATCTCCTCCATTACATTTTGAACACTTGTGGTCTGGATATTTGTGTCCAATAGTTTTGCAATATCTGGTCAATAATTCCTCTGAAATAAATTTTTCTCTAATAGCTCTGGCGATAGGTTCTGTCTCTGGTTTAAGCAACGTCATAATCCATTGCCTAATAGTTTCCATATCTGTTTCCCGTAGCTCTTTTGAATTCGAATATATTAATACATGATTTCTTGAATAATAACTCCATATAGGATTTTGATTGCAATATATATTTGCTAGCTCTTGTAAAATTGTAGATAGTTTGATAACTCTTTTGTTCGCATAAAATTTTGGTATCTCGATTCTGGGTATTTCTGGCTGTGTACCAATATCTTGTGGTATAATCATATCTCGTGTCATTTCTATTTTTACAACTTGTATAGGTTTCTTAACTTCGTCAAATAATATCTCTGCTGGTGCCGTGTATATTTTTATAAAAAATAAAGTACCTTTGGTTATTCTTTTAAATGTGGTAAATGCTTCATATATCTCGGGTATAGTGGATATCTCAGTTCCGTCCGTGGTATATACGGTACTAAGTAATCCATATTCGTAGCAAGTTTTAACTAGGCTTGGTTTAGTTTTTGGTAAGGCAATTAGCTTGTTGTATCCGGTTAATTTCTGGGTTATATAGTTCGTATCTGGTTCTTGGATATTTGTAGCTTTGGGGTTGCTATTTAAGAAAGTTTGTACATTGTAGATATTTTCTATATATGTGCGGGTTGTGTAGTTATATGTCTTTTTGTCTTGATTTAGGCTATCTCGATATGTGGTAACTTGTGGGGGTGTAAACATGGGGTCTTTTGATGTATTTGGTGTATATGGCTTGTCAAATAGCTTGTTTAGGTTCATATTTTTTCTAACTCCTTTGCTTGTACCTGCAGAAATAGATTGATAAACGTTATGGGTTTTATGGAGTATCCCAACATCTCCTTTTAGCTCTGAAATTTTACTGTCTTCCGATCGACATAGCTCTGCGCATTGCTGAGTTAGCTGATTCATAGCTATAGACTTCAGTTTATCTTCACTAGTCTTTAGCTTTAGTGTTTCTATCTCAGTCCCCATCTTTACTATCTCAGTACCCATACTGTCCACTTTCAATGAAAGCGTAGTCAGGGCGTTGAGTATCTTTTCATGTATATTTTCTTCTATCATTTCAGTTTGTGTAACTTTGTCTTGATATGTAATCTGCAATAATATTTTTGTTAGTACTGATTACTTCTATTACAAATGTAAAATTTAATATATTTAAAACTAGTCTCCGAATCTCTTTTGTTGTAACTGAATTTTGTATTTTCTTTGTTAGCCACCAGCGTACCTGTGTATTATCTGTTCGCATAATAAATTTGTTATATACAATATATGGCTCAAATGCTAATAAACATTTATATAATAAACATAATTCTTTCCTATTTATTTCCCATTTTATCTCTGTCTCATTAAACGTACCTGAGTAGTATCTACAATGGTGTTCTATTTTTTCTACTTCATATCTATATTTAAGTACTCCTCCGTAACTATATTCACTGGCATCTGCTTCTACTATGTATGTAAATTTTCTATTTTCATCCGGAAATTGTAATTTTGGTAATTCCTTGCAAAGTAATTTTATTTTTTGAACTTGTTTTTTATCTTCTTCATTATAATTATATTCTATATCCTTTTTTAATTTTTTCTGTAGTGGTTTTAGGTTTTCTGCTAATTTTGGAATATATTCTCTTACTTGGTTTACTAATCCTAAAAATGATTGTAATTTCTTTTTTGTATCTAATTCTTCTTTCGAATTTATTATTTTTTGTACTATATGTTGTTGCATTTTTACTCCACTTTTATCTATTTGTATTCCTAAAAATTCTATCTGGTTTTTCATAATTTTGGCTTTCTTTTCACTTAGACTTATTCCTGAATTTTCTATTATATCTGTAAATTGTTCTAATAATTTTATATGTTCTTCTTTAGTCTTTGTATATAATAATATATCATCTATGTATACTATGCAATTAGGTAATTGTTTAAAATAATTATCCATAAAATGTTGATATCTACCTGGTGCATTTTTATATCCAAATGGTAGTACATTCCATTCGTAAAATCCTTGTGGTACCGTAAATGCGGTTAATTCTTTAGATTCTTCTTCTAACTTTAGATGGTAAAATCCTGATTTACAATCGAATTTACTAAAATAATTATATCCTTGGATTTGTCTTATTTTTAATATCTT
This sequence comes from Capsicum baccatum var. pendulum, assembly GCA_030864225.1. Classification (NCBI taxonomy): domain Eukaryota; kingdom Viridiplantae; phylum Streptophyta; class Magnoliopsida; order Solanales; family Solanaceae; genus Capsicum; species Capsicum baccatum. The sequence continues at coordinate 227,442,937 of CM061550.1, forward strand.
ATTTGGTATTGGATAATTATATGTTATAGTTTTTGCATTTAAATTTCTATAATCAATAACCATTCTACTTTTTCCTCTTTTTTGTTCACTATGTTTATTTACTATAAATGCTGGACTATTATGTTTACTATTACTTTTTTGTATATATTGTTTTTCTAATAATTCATCTATATGCATTTTAAATTCTTTTAAATCGTCAAAATTATATGTTAATGGTTTTTGGGTTATTATACTATTTTTATCTATTAATTCAATTTTTATGGTAGTTTTATGTTTTTCCCATCCTTTTAACGGATCTTCGCTATATAATTATTCTAATTTTTTCTTAACTATTTCTATTTTATTTATTGAAAATATAGTTATTTCTGTTTTATTTATCGAAAATACTACTAATTCTATTGTATCTTCAGCGTTTTTTATATTTTCTAACTTTTGTGTAATTTTTTCACTTCCTTTTATCCAATCAGTTTTCTTTCTTATTTTATTATTAACTCTTTTTGCTCTTACTTTTTGTTTACATGGTGTTGTGAACCACCAATCGTTTCTAGTTATTATATGTGGGTATAGTTTATCTAAAAATGGCATTCCTAAAAGTATATCTTTTGATGTTAGTTCATAATTATAAATTTCTTCTATTGTCAATATCTTTATTATTTATTAAACTTCTCGGTAGATCTGGGCATATATCATTATCAGTTTTTATTTCTTCATTTTTTACTAGATATTTTGCTATATAATTTTCTTCTTGTCCTGTGTTTAATAGTATTAAATGTTCTTTTTCATTTATTTTTCCTGTTATGTAATATTGGTTTAAATTACTTATTGAATTTGTTTCATAACTTGTTCTTTTTTATGAGCTCGATGACTCTGGTTTTTCATTAGCTATTCTTTTCGTTGTACTTATTCTATCATTTACTATTTCTAAATTTTCTTCTATATCTATGTCTCTATAGCTATAGTCATTATAATCTATTGTTTTTACAATTTGCTCAAATGGGCTATCTATTTGTATTTTATTAATCTTATTTTTCCCTGTTATTTTATGTTTTGTTGTTAATACATATAAATTTTTACATCTCGCTGTAAATATTTTACTTCCTGGGGTTAATTCTATTCCTGATATCTTCCAATATAATACTAATGATTTATCTATATTTCTATCTGTTACTGCTACTGAATAATTTGCACTTATTATAAATTTAAATTTTTGGTATATTAAATTTCCTTTTACGGCAGTTATTATGCTTTTTTCTATAGGTTTTATAATTCTATCATCTGCTAAATATAATTCTATTGGTGTATCTATTCCTTCTCTAAAACATGCTTTTATTAATATTTCTGTACCTCCAAGGTGTACATATTTTATTGGATCTCCTTTACTTTTTATATCATTTATTTCTTTATTAATTATTCTTTTTGTTACTAGTGGTATACTAGCTTTTCCTTTTGCATATCTACAGTCTATTACATGTTCTTTTTGGCATACTACATAATATTCATCTTTTTTCCTACTAAAAATATTTTTTATTGTTGGTATTTTAAATATTTTTTCTACACTTAAATCTAACTCTTTTCCTTTTATTTCATCAAATATATTACTGTCAAATATTATCTTTTGTTCTGTTCCTTCGTCATTTAAATATTCTTCCTTTGTTATTATTTTTATATCTTCTTCAGTCATTTGATTCCTCTATCTCACTATCTATTTCAGTATCTGTGTCGTTTTCTGAAATTTCATATATACTATCTTCACTTTCTAGTTCATAATCTATATAATCTATTTGCATATATTCTGTATTTTCTATTTTTATTTCGGATATTTGTTTATTTTTTGGATTTTTAGGTAATTTACAATCTCTAGCTAAATGTCCTAACTTTCCACAATTATAACATGTACATTCTTTTATAGATTTTTTCTTTCTATATGGTCTTTTATTCTTGTAATTTTTTACATAATATCTTTTTCTTGGTTTCTTATATTTATATTTTGATTTTTTATATTTCTTATATTTCTTATGTCTTTTTCTTTTCTTATAATATCTTTCTTCGCATCCAAATTGGGGGTGCTATTTTATTTTTGCAACATGCTAAATTTCTTATTAATGTTTTTTCCATTTTTAATTCTTCTCTATATTTTTCACATAACTTTCTATACCATTGTTGTAAAAATTTTATTCTAGCTCCTAATGTATCTACTATTTTTGCTTCTTCCCAACTTTTTATTATTTTTAAACTAAATGGTTCGGGTAATTTATTAAAGTATAATTTTCTTATTTCTTTACTTTCTTCTATGCTATATGCTCCTTTATAATAATATTCTTTAAATGCGCAAGTATATTCATCTATATAACACATATTACATATTGTTAATTTTATCATTAAATTACTATTTGTATCTTTTTTTTCATCTTGTTCTTATTCTAATGTTGTCATACTACCAAATTCATCTTTTATAGCTGTTTCATATTTTTTCAATAATTCTATAGGTGTTAATTTATTTGTTGTTGATGCTGCTCCTTCCATAGGTTTATTAGATCTTAATACTTTCTTACTATTTTCAGTTAAATTTGTAAACCATAATTTTACTGATCCTATTAGTGTTTTTTCTATGTATTCTGGTGCATCTGTTATGTTTATATTATTGTCTAATAATTATTTTGTCATATATCCTATCCATAATTGTATTGTTTTTTCCGTATCTATTACACAGTCTAGATCTAAAAAGTTATAATTTTTATTAACTATCTGTTTTGGTGTCCATTTGTCATATTCATTATATCTTTTAAATTTATTTTTATAATATATAGGTTTTCTTATTTCTGTTGTTTTGGGTATTAGATTTTCATCTTCTTTTTTGTCAAGAGTATTTATTTCTGTATTATTATTTTCTAAGTTTTCTTGATTAATTCTTTCTTGTTTTTCGTTAATTTCTAAATCTTTTATATTTGTTAATATTTCCGTATATGTTTCACTATCTTCTGAATCATAATTATCCGTTTCTTCTACCTCTATATTATTTATTTCTAATTTTTCTTTAAATTGATTTATCTCGTTTATTAATTTTTGTTCTTTATCTATTTCTTCTTTTTCTTTTTGTCTTTGTTCGTATAAATCTTTTAACATTTGTAATTCTTTTTCTAATTCAACAATTCTACTATTTTTAGTTTCTTCTATTTTTCGTATTTCTTCCGTAGATTGTTGTTTAATTTTTTCTATTTCCTTTTTTCTATCTATTTCTTCATTTTCTTTTTCTATTCTTACCATTGCTGTTAATTTATCTTCTAATTTTAATTCTTCTTTTTCTAACATTAAATATAAATGTTCTCCTATTTTTTTGTATCTTCTTCCTAAATTGGAAAATACTATTTTTATTTTTGATCCTTCATGATTTTCATATATTTTTTCATCTATTATAAATTCTTCTTTATTCATTTTATTGTGAATAGTTCATGTTGATATATATATTCTAAACTAATTTTTCCTGGAAACAAGTTGATTTCTTACTTATTTTCTTATGTTTGATTGGTGAATGAAAAATATTTTCCGAAAAATATTTTCTAGTATTTGGTTGGTGAATGAAAAAATATTTTTCAAAAAATACATTTAAATGTTTAACTAAAGCGTAAAAATACATTTTAGAATTCTTTTTTAAAAAATAAATTAAAAAAATTAAAACCTTTTTTTGGTAAAGGGGTTGATAGACGGGTGGGTGGGGGTGCAGAATAGGCAGTAGGGGTGGTGTAAGAAAAAGTTTTGAATTTTTTTTGTTAAAAAAATTTTTAAAAAAAAATTGGGTGAGGGGTAGGGGTAGGGGGGTTAGTAGGAGCTGGGGATTAGGGTAGGGGAGTGAGGGGGAAGTAAGGGTGTCAAACGGGCTGGGCTGACCCGGCCCGACAAGCTAAACCGGCCCGGTTTGACCCTGCCCGGTAAGCCCTAGGGCTTTAGGGTTCCGGGTCCCGGCCCAATTTTTTTTAAACTGGGCCCGGTTAACTCGGCCCGGACCAAGACCGTTCCAGGCCCGCCGGTTAACCGGCCTGGCCCGGCACAAAAAAAAAATTATTTTTTAGGAAACTAGCCGTTGGCCCAACGGCTATATTACCGTTTTGGGGTCCAAACGGCTAGTTTGGTCCCATTTAATTAAAAAAAAAAAATTTAAAAATATTTTTTAATCCCCAAAATAAATCTATAAATACCCTACAACTTCAAATCATTTTTCACACAATTTTTCACTCTCTCAAATCTCATTCTCTCTCAAATCTCAATTCTCAATTCTCAAATATTCAACATATTTAATTTCTTAAAGTGTTCACTTAAATTTTTTAATTTTTCGTTTACAAAGTATGAGCAGAAGTTTCTAAAGTCGCAATCTTCGGATACCTCCAAAATTTGGTATTGTCGTTCCATCTCTTATGTTTAATTTTTATTTATTGTATTAATTGTTTAATATTTAATTTCATTATATTTGTGTATTTTGAATATTTTTAATTTAATTTAATTTATATTATGGATAAATTAAAAAACCTCGCTGCTAAAGGTGTTAAAAATTTTTGTCCCGAAAGCGGTAGTGGTAGTAAAAAGCGAATTATTAGCGGTAGAGGTAGTTCAAGTAATAGATATACCCGTGTGACTTCGCTTCCGGTACCGCTTGGTACACCTTTTGAGGAAGAAATAGGTGTAGGTGCTCACGATATGGATTATGTAGAAGCTCAGGAAAATTACGGTATAGAAGAAGAAAATGAAGTAGATGCAGTTAATTTAGACGAAGATGATGAAAATATTGGTGAAACACCCGCAGTAGGAGATGGTAACGTTGGATCTGAATCAGTTAATCTCCTTTCCCGTCCTCCCAGTGCCCCGAAACCTCGTAAAAGAACTAGTATTGCATGACAATTTTTTGAACGTATATCAGATATTGAGGTGCAGTGCAATATTTGTCAACAAATATATAAGCATAGAAGTGAAGGTAAGCAAGGGGGTACGGGTATGTTAATGAGACATATAGCTGAAGATCACAAAAGAGAGTTAAATATTGCAAAAGGTGGTGGGGATGTTGGTGGGTCAACGCAAACTAGAATGGACCCAACAATCGGTCAAATAGCGAAAAAGTATAATAAATTGAGGGACAGGGAAGAAATAGCTAAAATGGTAGCTGTGGGTTGTTTGCCTTTTAGTTTTCCTTCTTCTGATGCTTTTATTCGTTATATACAAGCAATTTATAATCCTATGTTTAATGGTATTCCTAGAACTACTTGTCAGCCTGATATTTTTAGACTCCATTCACAATATTGTTTTTATTTATCAACATTCTTAAAAAATATTCAATGTAGATTGTCCCTAACTTCTGATCTTGGTCGTGCTGTAAATAAAAATGATTATTTAACCGTTACTTGTCATTGGATGGATAGTAATTTCGCGATGCAAAAACGTATTCTTACTTTTTTATATGATGAAGATCGTAAACATACTGGACAATTTATTGCTGATTCTATTGTTAAAATTGCTGGGTATTATGGTATAAAAAATAAAATTTTATGTATTGCTTTTGATAATGCTTCTAACAACAAGACTGCTATAACAAAAATAAAATCTACGCTATCTCCGCCCTTTCCTGAAATTTTTCATATTAAGTGTGCATGTCATATATATAATTTAATTGTAAAAGATGGTCTTGACTTTTTTGAGCTTTATATTGAAAAAATTTGTCTTGCCGTTGGTTTTATTCAAGAAAATAATCGTAGATCGAGAATTAAAGAATTTAAAGTTAAATGTCAAGAAAATGGACTTACACCGATTTTAATGCCTGAGGAAGTTGATACTAGATGGAATGCTACATATGAATTTTTAAAAACTTGTTATAAATATAGAATTCCTATTACACTAGCTTTTAACCAACATTGTGGTTCATTTGCTGATTCTGCTGATTGCATGCTACATAATTCTGATTGGATTGTAATTAATGATCTTGTTAAGTTTTTAGAAAAATTTTATGTAGCTACAATTGAATTTTCCGGTGCTTACTATCCTACTGTTTGTAATATTTTGGCATATATAGCCGATATTTCTGGTTTGCTCCAACAATATAAAAATAAAGAAGGTTATAAAGAAACTGTTGGCGCTATGTTTACGAAATTTAAAAAAAAAAATTTCCGGATTCCCCCTATTTACTTGGTTGGTGCTATGCTAAATCCGTGCATGAAATATAATCATATGTGTCACTTTAGTACTCTTATTTATGCTAACTTAGAAATAAATACTAACCATGAGTCTGAACAAGTACAGCCTGATTTGTGGACGGCTACGGCTGATGCAAAGGATTATATAGAAAAATTATATAATCACTATGCTGATTTATTTGATTCAGCCATACCAACAAATATCAGTCCAACTATCGCTCCTCATCCTCCCGAGGAGCCATCATCTTCTAAAAGGCCGGCACATAGTGATTTTCCTGATTCGTTTTATGATTTAACTTGTTGGAACAGTGTGGATGAGAGAGCTTACACATCAACTTATCGGGAAGAGCTGAAATATTATCTGCGGACGCCACCAGAGGATCGCAGACGACGGATCAACACGCTGGATTGGTGGAGGAATAATGAATCACAATATCCTGTACTTTCAAGATTAGCCAGAGATATCTTGAATTTTCCAATGTCAACCGTTGCATCAGAGAGCGCCTTCAGTCAGGGACGACAACAGCTTGGAGACAACCGACACTCATTGGGAAGCAACGCAATGAATGTTTTAGTTTGCCTTAGAGATTGGATTAGAGCAGAAAGAAGAAACCGAGGAATGGAACCGGAGCCGAGCGACGACCTCAAACTTGAAGAAATTATGACTTCACGGGAGAACTCAGCAGAATCAAGTCCAATGCATGGTTTTGCCCCCATTGACTTCGACTATCCTATGCAAGTTCCCATTAATATTAACATGAATGAGTTGGAAAAAATGATGCATAATTTATAGATTTTTCATTCATGTAAATTATAAATTTTGGATCATTTTGCAATCAATAAAATTCCACAAATTCATTCACTCCTTAGTCGTTGTTTTTTATTTTTTTTTATTTAACGATTTAAAATTTTAATATCTTCTATAGAAGTGTATATTTAATGTATACATGTGTATATGTTTATATATCTTCTATGGAAGTGTATATTTAATGTATACATGTGTATATGTTTTATAAATTAGTATATAAGTATATCTATACATATTGTAATGTATATATAATGTAGTATATTTTATAAGTAGTAGTATATATACACTGAATGGTGCGTATACACATGTATATATCTTCTATAGAAGTGTATATTTAATGTATACATGTGTATATGTTTTATAAATTAGTATATAAGTATATCTATACATATTGTAATATATATATAATGTAGTATATTGCATTTAAAGTATTACATATACATAGAATAGAGTGTATATATGTGAATGGATCTTCTATAGACGTGTATGTTTAACGTATACACGTATATATATTTTATTTAAAGTAGTACATATATATTGAATGATGCATATATATGTGTATATATCTTCTAAAGTAGTATATTTTTAACGTATACATGTGTATATGCTTTATAAATTAGTGTATATATATATTGTAGTGTATATATATATATTATACTATTATAGCATATGTTTTATTTAAAGTAGTACGTATAGTCATATATAATTATATATTGAATGGTACGTATATATGTGTTATTGTTTATACTTTATATATTTTTTTAAAAATATATATTGTATATTGGAGTGTATATAGTGTATATTGGAGTGTATATAGTGTATATTTGATTTTATATTTATTTTTTAAATGGGTTTGACCGGTTTTTAACCGGGTTTGACTGGGTTTTAGTGGGTTTGACCGGATTGGGTTAAGTGGGCCGGTTTCGGGTGGGTTTTAATTTTTTTACTGTACGGCCCGGCCCGACCCGACCGGTTAAGGCCAAACCCAGCCCGTAACTGACCCGGAACTCGTTTAGAGTGAGAGGGCCGGTTTCGGGTTGACCCGGTCCGACCCGTTAGACAGCCATAGGGGGAGGGGGAAGAATTTTTTTTTAAAAAAATTAAAAATAAATTTTATTTTATTTTTAGGTTGGGGGTGGGGTGGGGGAAGGGATGGGAGAGGGGGTTGGTAAAGGGGGAAGGAGGGTAGGGTGTGGGGTAAGAGAAAAGTTTGAATATTTTAATAAAATGTAGATATTATTTTGGGAAGGGGGACTGATAGGGGTAGGGGTGAGGTGGGAGTAGGGAATGGATTAAGAAAAAAATTTGAAATACTTTTTAAAATAATTGAATTTTGGGGGGTAGGGGTAGGGGTAGGTATAGGGAGTGGGGTGAGGGTGGGGGTAGAGGTGATGTCGGGGTGATAGGGTATTGGAGGCGAGGTAGATAATGTTGAGAATTGTATGAACATTTCAACTTTAAATTAAGGTTGAAGAGAGTTTTGGAAAATGTTTTCCTTACTTTTTGAAGGGAAGTCATTTTCCTTAGATTTAAGGAAAAATAAGTTGATATGAAAAACATTTTTCAAAACATATAAGTCAACCAAACATAAGAAAACTAGAAAACATTTTTCAGAAAATATTTTCCTTTATACAAAACACACCCTAAGAGTCTGTTGGGTAGGAAGGAAAATATTTTCTAACTTTTTCATGTCTGGTTGGCTTAAATATTTTAAAATATTTTTCAAACCAACTTATTTTCCTCAAATTTAAGGAAAATGATTTTCCTTCAAAAAGTAAGAAAAATATTTTCCAAAATTATCTTTCAACCTCATTCTCAAGTTGAAATATTCATACAACTTTCAAAATCATTCACTCCACCCCGATCCCAAATCCCCTACCACCCCCACCCTTACCAACCTCGATCCCCACCTCCTACTAGCCCCCTCTCAATCCCCTCTAAAAAATAATATTTGACTTTTTCTAGAAAAAGTTAAAATTTTTTTCTTACTCATCCCTACCACCTATTCTGGCCTCCTCCCCCCCCCCCACCCTCCCTCCTCCCCACAACTAGTCTCCCTCTTAAAAAAGATTTAAATTTTTAACTTAATTTTTTAAAAGTTAAAAAAAAAAAGAAAATTCTTACTCAACTATTCTTACCCTATTTGTTCTTATGCTTTTTTTTTAAAAAATATATACAAATATTTAAAAAAAATATTTTCTTACTTGTATAACGAACACAAAATTATAAATAAAAAATAATTTTTTTTCTAGAAAATATTTTCCTCCTCCGTACCGAACACACCCTAAAAAGGTATTTTTTGGGGTCAAAATTTTTTTTTGTAAAAAAAATTTCTACTCCTTAGCTAAACACTAAAATGTATTTTTTTAAAAATATTTTTTCATTCACCAACCAAATACTAGAAAATATTTTTCACTTATCAACCAAATATAAGAAAATAGGTAAGAAATCAATTTATTTACCATGAAAATAGTTTTTAGAAAAATATTTTTCATAAAAAATATTTTCCTTCATGCCAAACACACCGTAAATGTATTATATTTTTTAGTACTAGTAATTACCACATCTTGGTCAGTTCCCTACCGCTTAGTGCGCTGACCGAAGGAGCGGAGGATTAGTCTCACGGTTGCCGGCTGTGGGGATACCTAGGGAAATCAAAAAAAAAAATTACCACATCTTAATGAAGGGGACCAAATATTCTAGTATGTAATCATAGTCCTCATAATGACATTATGGTAACTTTAATTTTCTTAAAATCTTTTAAAATTGAGACATATGTTGATAAATTATTTTTCTTCTCTAAAATTATGACATGTAGTTGATAAGATTATGTTAATATTTTTTTTTTTTTTAAAAAATCCTCTAAAATTGTGACATGTGGTTGATAAATTACTTTTTTCATCTAAAATTATGACGTGTAGTTGATAAAATTACTTTTCTCTCACTAAAATTATGACATTATATTAATAAAATTACTTTTTTTCAACTAAAATTGTTATATGTACTTGATAATTTTATTTTAATATATTTTCTTTCTTGCCACTTGGGCCTTTGCAGTCGGTATATCATAATAATATGATAAATTATTCTATTTATTAAGCTTGTCTTTATGTTTTTAATTGATTGACTAATCAGTCAATTCTCTTAGAAGTTTTCATTATAATATTCAATTTCTGATAAATTAATTAAAAGTTTTGGTAGTACTTACAAAACTTTGATTCTCTTAAGGTGCTTCATGTGATTTTATTTTTTACTTGCCTTTTTTTTTCTTCCTCTCTTGTGCTCACTTTTATTTTTAGTCTTTTGCTTTTCTTTATGACACTCAGTTTTCTTTTTCTAATTCTATTTCTATATGGGTCTCTATAACTGGTGTATCTTGACGTTGTAACTCTTTTCATTTAATTTTGGTATTTTAATTTGACTGCACAAAAAGCTTAAGAAATAAAAAGAGTATTTTTTGAATCTTGTAATTTTAATTAAAGATACACTTTTCCCGTCTCATATTAGTTGTCTAATTTCTCCCTCATATGTCATTAAGAAATCATTGATAAGAAGGATAGTTGCACTAATTTAACCCGTAAGAAATTTATTTTAAACTTTACAAACTTGTGTATGCTTTAAAAAAGACTCACAAGTATTTTGTAAATTGACAAGTAATTTAGAAATATTATTTTTGATGGATAACTAATATGAGACATATGCAGTATAAAGTTTAAAATTATATAGTCTTAAACTTATCATGTAAAATGTTGAAATTAACGACTTACTAAATATAAAAATAATCTTTCTTTTTGAAACAGATTAGAAAAGAAATTAACACACCTAAATTGGGATGAAAGAATAACAAAATTTCATGAATTATTTTAGCTCTTTACTTCCTCCAATTTATTAAAAAAAAAAATTTTAAATTTTATACTTAATTTGAATAATTATGTTTTATATAGTTATGATGATATTAAAAAATATATAAAATAAATGAATTCTTACAAAATCAAAAAAGTCTTATTAAATTCATACTATGCAATTAAGATATCATAGTGAAAATTGCTTCTTTTATAGATAAAAGAAGTGCCAAAACTAAAAATGTCATACTCATGGATAAAAATTTTATTAGATTACTCTCATTTTTTTTCCTTATAATTATAGATTTCCAACAAAATTAATAACAATGAATATTTATCAACAATACATATTAACATGCCATTAAATTTTATTTATTATTCAGTAAAAGAATATGATACAGATTAAACTTTGTAAATTAAAATATTATTATTTTTGCTTTAGCACTGTATAACTAGTGATAGAAATATAAGAGCACAAAAAAAGGAAACTTACGGTAATGCACTCGGGTAGGAAAAAGTTTATCTTCTGGGTATACACATTCAACTCAATTAAGCTAATCATGGGTAAAAACTAAGTTTCAGAGTTCTACTTATAATAAAGAAATTAAACAATTTAAAAAGAAAAGAAATTTAATAACTCCAGCACAAAATGAAACATTTAAAAAATGGAGAAAATTAAAGCTAATAACCTAATAGCATAGCAGAATGAGGATTGTCGTCATCGATTCTAACTTTATCTCGTTCATTCTTTTTGTAGCATTGCGGCATATTGTGAAGTTTTGCATCAATCTTGTTCAAGGAAGAACATACAATTTAATTAAAGGTAGTGTTTTGGTACTGCTTTTAGATACTAAAAATTGACTATAATGTCTTAGTATTATTGAAGCTACTGATGTGGTGTAGGAATTTATGTTGCTTGATCTTTTTAAAAATATCAATAAATGTGTATTTGATATTTTAAAAAAAGTACATTTTGAAATATTCGACATAGATGCAGCAATAATATTGGAGAATTCGAGCAACATATCGATATGAATTGGGATATTGCAAGAGAAAAATGAAGTCTTCTTGTATCTTCTTTGGTGGAAGATATTTTCCAAAACAATTAGGATACATGGTAAACATTTTCTACATTTCAAGTAACCAAGTTAACCAAATATTGAAAAGACATTTTTAGAGAAGCATTTTCTATCAAACCCGCGAACACCATAAAAGTCAGAGGTGTTTTCTTCCAAATAAGTTGCGGCACTAGCAATATCTTACATGGGGATGTTAAGTGTTTTTCTTGTAGCCCTTGGACTTCTCATAGGCATGTTATTAAACTTAACCTTTAGCAAAGTTCTTAAATCCGATATGAAAAACAAAAATTGTTATGATCTTTAGAATATGGTTAGTAACTGGCACCGAATGACAAAATTATTCAACAACAATTCAATCTACTTATTGTTTGGCAAATTTAATAAAGTAATCCTATTTATATTATTAGTTAATCTCATGTACAAAATACATGGTTAAATATTAATATTTATATTTTTAAAATGTGATAAAGTCTCACGACCCAAAATACTGGACCGTGCAGGCACCTACACTATTCTAAGAAGCTAGGAGAACCCTTATTACCCAACTAAAAATATGCGAAAGACTTCTGTTTTTTAAAAAATACTGAATTAAATATAATAAAGTAAATTAAATATTAATAAATAAGTTTTTTTATAAAACTTCTTACAAGTGTTCTTCACTATCCCAAGACTTAGTCAGACATGTACAAGAGCTATCTACTATAGCATAGACTGACAATAAAATAAATAATACGAAGACTCTAACATCTGCACGGATGAAAGTGCAAAAGTTAGTGCTAAATATTGTCATCCATCTAGTAATTGCAAACTAACCTGTATCCAGTCTGCACACCAAGAAGGAATGTAGAAGAGTAGGGTAAGTACAACTACACGTACTGATAGGCATCATTGGCCGACCGTGTTAGTCCATATAATCATAAAATAAAATTAAGGAAAATAAATCATGACAACTTGAATGGAATATAATTCAACTAAGATTGTAATAACATTATACTTTACCAATATAACTTGCATCATCCAACTATTCTTCCAACTCCATCAATATTATATTCACTACTAACATACTTAGCCTCATTAATTCACACAATCCAACACTAATACATCACCATTCCTCTTTATTCACGTTATCTTTTTCATTACTCATATTCACAGGAACAAACCCGTACTCATAAACAACCCACACTAGCTCTTGAGCTAACGGCCAAATGCTCTCTTATAATATTAAAGAATGATAACTAGCCATTCTGGTAAGCTACGATTAAAACACATATAAATGATGCAAGTAAACCAACATATAAGTAAGTACAGAGTTTCACTTTTTCAAATACATATCACACAATCAAATACCCAATGAATTAACAATAAGCAATAACAGATCAAACAGTGCTCACAAACAAGCCACATAACTATCAAGAGTATCAACCATACTGTAAGCATCCACAGACCCAACACAAATATGTGCACACATGCTATAGGACTTATTTTTGTGCAAATAGTCATGACCTACAAGGAACAATCTATGTTCATGTACCATACTAAAGTGGTACCCGATCCACCATATACATATCCATACCGGTGTGGTGCCCGATCCATCATATACATATTCGTACCGGTGAGGTATCCAATCCAACATACACATATCCATACTAGTAAGGTACCCGATCTAACATATACATATCTGTACCGGTATGGTACCTGATCTATCATATACATATCCGTACCGGCGTGGTACCCGATCCATCATATACATATCCGTACCGGCGTGGTACTTGATCCAACATATGTATATTCATACTGGCGTGGTACCCGATCCATCATATATATATCCGTACCGGTATGGTACCCGATTCAACATATAGATATCTGTACTGGCGTGGTACCTGATCTACATATACATATTCCTACCGGTGTGGTACCCGATCCAACATATACATATTTGTACCGATGTGGTACTCGATCCACCATAAACAAGTAATTTCAATATCAAATTTACAATTTCTCACAATATATAAAATGGTGTACCAAGTTTACAAGTACACTTAAAGTCATGAGACAATTCTATCAAGTAAATTTCAATAATCATTTATACCCAAATCAACAGTCCAAACATCAATAATTTCAAGCATGTCTGAATACCAATCAACAAGTATCTAATTTAGGAGTATACACATAATTAAGTCGAGTCTAAACTCCAATTAAACTGTAACCTACTATATACATTTTATTAAATTCACACTATCTTTCGGGATGCAATACGACGTACTAAATTTATAAGTGTACTTAAAATCATAAGGAAATTAGATCAAGTGCTTTTATTTATTAATTCATGGGTATTATTTCAATAATTTATCACGATCATCAACAAGCCATTCATAGCCTTAATACACAGAGTTATCATTATCAAACAAGCCTCTCGTAGGCGCATTTTAATAAATCATCGTTATCACCAATTTAGCCTTTCATGAGCATCCAATAGATAAAGTGCTTTTATCAATACCAAAACAAGAATATCATAAAATAAATCACAATTTAACACTTAAGCATGCAAGTTACTATTGTAGTATTACTTACTCATTGATTATTAAAACGTCACTACCTTTTTTCATATAATACAATCACTACACTTATTCAAGTCATCTATCCTTTAGATATAACTATGCTTATCAATACTTGATCCTATCATGATTCTCCTCATAATATTATTGTCCAATATATGCAACTTAATATCATTATAACTCAACTAGGTTTATCACTAGAACAACTAAGAACTAAAATGTCCACATAAGTCATTTACAACAATCTCCTTGCGGGGACATAGCACATAATATCATAAGTATCATATAATTAATCAACAATATAGTTTTTGGGATTAAAGTTAAGTTCTCGTGTCTTTATCCACCTCAACTTTATACTTGCAGGCCTAGACATGCTTTCTCCTATCAATTTTGAATTATGAAATATAAAATAACATAATCTTCTACTCATTAAACCTTGCCTACTTGGATGCCAAGCTTTTGGAAGAATCAAGCTGCAACGAAGATGCTCTTTCCTTTTCTTCATGCCTTGAAATAATCAATCATCTAAAAATCAAACAATTTTAAGAGTAATTAAATAACTACTCTTCAAACAAATATCTTGGGGATTCAAACCCACTAATTCTACCATTAATTCAAGGCCTATATCATTTTTCAAGCTCAATTAATCATTAATTATCTCTTTCAAGCTTAACCCATCTCTATTAATGAAGTTTTTATGCTAAAGTCTCATCTTTACGGAATTCCTAGCCATCAAAATTCTCAATCTAGTTTATGAAATTCATGTTATGAATCTTTAATTTATAGTTTAAAATCAGCTCTAGGTCATATTAAAAACACCCATGATTATTCCCCAAAAGAATTCTACCATTAAAGGTCTTTTTAAAGATTCCAAGATGTTAAAGAATTAAAAGATGAAGAAAATAATGGAAAAACTTACTTCAATGAAGGAATTTCACATTAAGCTTTGAAAAATCACCTCTCTGGGGTTGGGGAATGAAATTTGTGATTTTTAGACCTAAAATATGGATGAAGCTGATTTAAATATCATCAGAATTTTTGTTACAGCGAAATTCCATTTTAGCCCGAATAGTACTCAGTAAAATAGTCATAACTTTTTACTCTGAATTTGGATTGAGAAATGGTTTATTGCATTGGAAAGAGGACTTAGAGAAATTTGATTTTGTAGGTATTGGGACTTCTAACTCTTTATATTCTATGACACATGGTCATTTGAAGTTGGGCCTAATAGAAACCCATATCAGGACTGTATAAGAAAGAAATTTTATACTTAATTTAGTGTTAGGGATGTTGTACGACCTTAATTCACACCTAAAGAACTTTAAAACTAAAGTATTGATATTATAATTTATGAAAAATTAAATTCATTGGCCTTGAGTATATCTAGACACATCCGAAGGCTAAAATCTTCGTTGAAAAGTTTGAGGTGACCTAATAAATAAAATATTGGCTATTTTGCATACAAATTAATATTGAGGAATGAAAATTTAAAATTTTCATGAATTTATTATGAATAATTTTGTAATGAAAAAATGGGTCGCTACAATTAGATACCAATTTACCATCTGTTTGTCCCCGAACGGACATTCAGTGGAGAAAATCATGAGGTTGGTATTAGAGAGACATTACTAATAGAGTTTCTTATACTGCACCCTATTCGCTCGCTTGATATCCTTATCAACCAACCCACATTCTATACTCAATCATTCTATCAAATTTTTTGAAAATATGAAGATTCGGAGCCAAATATTTACACACGAATCATTTATTCTCCTTTCAATGGCCTAATTCTTAAACTTGAGTTTTACGAAAGCAAGACAAAGATGGTTAAAAGATTCACCTTGAAGAAGATATATATTCAAAAACACCTTTTTTCACCGAAGCTCTAGATCCTCAAATTTTATTCTGAAAAGTTCTATGAGATGCTACATGAATCTACTACTCAAATTTTCAACACTAGATAAGTCACATCTAATCCATCCAACATACAAACTCTCCCTAAGATATGTGACTCGGTTTCTAGCTAAGACTATCCCATGGAGAATCTACCTTTGATCATATTTAAGCCAGCACACCACTTACAAGTCACATAACTTAGATATCTGCATGAACTCAATCAAGACTATTAAATACATTCTACAAATCTATCTTCAACATTTCATAAACACTATTATTTTAACCTCAAGATTACCTTCAACTCAATCTTAGTATTTACTACTATACATAGATGAAAACATAACCTCTTACTTATTACAAAAACTTACACTATTATCCATAAAGATCCTACAGAATTATAGCCTACAACAGATTCTCCTTCACCACATTGTTAATATCCATCTAATCATCATATCCTAATCACTCAAAAAGCAATATCTATCAAGTATCACCCAAGGAAAGATCAATCATGTCATTTCATAACTCATTTATTATTCCATTCAAGATCATCCTTAATTATTTTATGAATGTAACTAAGCCATTTGATTTTGCATTGCCACTATCATGGAAATTACTATCCTCTAAAAGTGTTATATATCAGCCTACTCTCTGGGATATGCAAATGTATAATTCAGCCATAAGGTCAAGCCAATAATAATTGATCTTCTCAAGATTTTTCCTAATGCATAAATCCACAGCTATAACATTATGTCCTGACAATCACTAACTTAATATTTTTCAACGAAAAACACTTCATGGTCAAGCTAAACCACTCTTATATCACTATCACCAATTCAAGATATACAGAGTCATTCTTATTTTTACCTAACAATATTTTTATTATGGGCTTCACTTAACTCTTAATTGCCTCAAGAGTAGTCCACACACCACTAGCACATAAGCAAGGCCAAACAAAATAAATTGGTTACAGGTCATTAACAGTCTTATCACCAATATCACATTCCAGATAAGTCATCGATCAAATTCTATAGGTATCAACAACCTTTATTAGTTTTTGTCACTTTTATTTAAATCTAATTATTTTGCCAAGCATTAAGAATTCATCCACATAAGGAACTCAAGGATAATGTTAGTGTCATGACCCAAACTGGGGCCCTGGCCGTGACGAGCATCCCAAACCATGAAGGCTTGAAACACCCCTATCTATCTGATAATCATGCACATAATTTATATGATAAAGGAAATGCGGAAGATACACAATATTACGGAAACATAGTCATAAGTCTAATAAAATCAATAATGGGAAATAAAGTCCCACAATATCTATCAACATCTGAAATCCGTCTGCGAAATCTCTACTACATGACTAATAGCAATAGTCTAAAATCAGGGACAAGGCCCCCAGTAGACCAAAACATGACTAAAGATAAATATCTGAAAGTAAAAAGGCCTTCTGGAATATAGAAGGCTCACCACTGAACAATCTGATCTGCGATCTAAAATATCTACTATTCATCTGGACCCCTAGACCGAGTCTCAAAACCTGGAAGGAGGGGGGTCAGCACAAAGGTACTGGCACGCGAATCAATCCAAAATAGAGTAATAGAATATACATATATATATATATATATATAATACATGAGAGAAATTTTCATCAAAACATCATGCATAAAACAGTTTCTGAAAAACACATGGGCACCTTCTTAAAATAGGTAAACTGTCTGTAAATTTTAAATTATGATTTGTGTATTACTTCTGAGTTAGGTGGTATCCCCTACAAACTTGATATTCCACGGGCGATATGGAATACGTGATTGACTCAGTGGGAAAGCCTCTAACCAGAGTGTGCCGCAAGGGTTGGAGTTCCTAAATCTGATACACCACACGACACTTAAGTCAGCATATAATAATATACCCAGGCTGGCAAATCACAGTTTTGGGCAAAGATTTTTCTGAACTCACTCCTTCTTTGGGGAACCAACTAAGATCTCTTTATGCCCTATTTTAGCCTTTTCTGAACATGCATCATTCTGAAGTTCTAAACTATGCAAATCTAATAAAGTCTGATTTCTGTATTCGTTTGTGTCTGTTATGGCATTTTTTGAGTTTGGTATCGTCATACCAAGACTGTAAGTCCTATTTCTGAGCCATAATGCATTAAGCATAATCTTTCATAAAATATAGTTTCAGACCACCCAAACATGTAATTTTCATAAAAGATTTCATGTTCCGAAGCTCAAGTCAAAACCATGCAAAAACTCCATCAAACATATGGTGGTCTAATGACTTTCGTAAATCCATGCACTCTTTCATTACATGCATTATGAACATTAAACATTCATGCTAAATTTCCTCTTTAGTGATTTAAAGCCACCTTTAATTCATAACAAGAGTTCAACCATTTCACATAGTGCTTTTTAAGAATGCATTGCAAAATAATTCATATGCTATAAAAAAAATTTAAAAATTCATAATAAGAGGAAATTCACCAAAAGTCATGCTCTCAACAAATATTCATTCTAAAATACATGTTTTCATACATACATATTCTCAAATCACTTTGGGGAAGGTCAAAAGACCAAAACAATGATGTTAAAACATCTAATACGTGAATATATACATAATTTAAAAAACCCCATTCTAAAATATAATTTTTCTATGCCCATGAGAATTTAGGAAAACTCCGCATACCTCTATATGTGAGGATGATAGGTGCTTCTTGAAGCCTACGTTCTGGGGATTCCAAATATGCAATTAGTTTCAAAAACCCACAATTGAATCTTGAGTTGCTTGGGTTTTTATTTTGAAACCCTAAGGAGAGTTATTGAGAAATTTTGATGAATGAAGGTGTATTTTGGGGTCTTTGGGAACTGAATTTCATGTTTATGGCTAAATAAGGGTGGGAAAAGGACCATTTTACCCCAAAAATGGAGTGTTTAAGTCACTTGAAACCGTTACATAGGTGCCGCATATGATATCGCCTATGTTTATATAGGTGCCACCTATGCTATCGCCTATGTTTACATAGGCGCCGCTTATGCTATCGCCTATGTTTTCCAGTGGTCATGTGCGATTGGTTAGGCAACGCATACTACTTTGAAAGGCCATAACTTCTTGCTCGGGTGTCGGATTTTAGAAAAAATGGTATCGTTGGAAAGCTAACTCAAAAACCTACTATTTTAAACATAGTAGGCTCTCTAATTTTACATATAAAAAGATACATGGTCGATAGAAGGTGATAAAAATTATAATGTCCACTTAAACTTAATTGATCGAAGTAGTTTTAAACTTGTCCTTGATTTGAAGAACCTCTATGGTCTAAATTTATGATCAAATGGATTCACATACTACATAAACATGCTAAATTGGCATAGGATTTATGGCTTCAGGATTAGCGATGCATCAGAATCGTGGTCTATATTCTAGCCCAAAATGCGGGGTGTTACAGTTAGTTAGCTAGTCCTCACAAGGAACCCATTATAATTTCACTAATAGAACTGCACAAAACTTCTAAATACAGTTTCAATGACCGGATCATACAAGGATCCCCAAATAATATTAAATAATTTAACTACACAAGGATCCATCCACAACATCATTAACAAGAACCTCTCATTACAGAAAACACATATCACCTCAGTCTTTTATTCATGTCACTTTTTCACCATATTTTCTTAATATCATGTTCTCATATCATCCTCACAATTCTCATACCATCAATTTCATCAGTATAATAGTACCAAAAATAAGTAAGCACTATAGAATTGCTAGTTTCATAATAACAAGAAATCAAATAATCTCATCACAATTATAAATAAAAACAACTTAGTCAATTTTCATCACTTAAATTCAAACAAAAATAATTCACAACAATGACCAAAATATAGAAACACAAATTTAGCAAAATATCAAATACAAGCAATCAATAAGTTCACAACTTTCACAAGTCTTTACCTATTAATAATAACTTTTAGACCTTATTAATAGATACCAATTGAAATTTCCTAGATTTTTATTCAAAATTACTAAGATACCAGTTGGAATAAACTACATTCCAATTGAGCTCTATTAAGATACTAATTAGAATTGTCTAGATACTAATTGGATTAAATCTAATAGTCCATCAAACTTGAGTTTTGACAGACCTTTCACCAAATCAAGCCTAGACAGTTTCTCAATAATGTTCATACTGGTATGCCTGAATTTCTTGTACTACAACCAAGTATCATTGTCTTGCACAGTGAGGCAGGTCAGGGTGGCAAAGTCAAAAATATTTAAAACATAAATATTACCAATGCTTTACTGATAAGGGAGATATTTCCTTTGTCATGTTTAATTGAGTGGTTTTCATCTTTGGAAAGCACTCCAAACCCGAAATCATATAGTTGATTGATGTTGAGCAAGTTGTGTTTGAGACCGTCTACTAGGTATACTTTGGTGAATTCTCATGATGAGCTAAGTATTACTAAGACGACTCCAATGATGTTGCCTCTGGAATTATCACCGAATCGGACTGATCCCCTATCTACTTTCTTTAAGGAAGAAAAGTTCTCCTTCTTTCCAGTCATATGTCTAGAACATCCGCTGTCAATGACCCATAATTCTTTTCTACAGCACTTGCAGATTTGTTTCTCGCTAGGTCTACCTGTTGCCATAAAGCACATATTTACAGCCTCCATTTCTTCTTTAGTTTCATCTTTATCGCTCTAGGCCGTACAATTTTGAATCTTTTTGGACGATTGTTGACTCAATTTTGGACAATTTTGTTTGAAATTTCCAGGCCTTCCACAGTAGTAACAGAGATCATTGTTTTTTATGGAGTCATTTTTCTTGCCTCCCTAGGATCTTTGTTGTTTCTATCTCATGATCTACCTTACCTTACAGTTGACGAAGACCATTTTTTCGCTATCAATATTTTACAGAATTTCCTCCTCTCCGGTTGGAGTAGCATTGAAGGTTAATATTTTCTCTCTTTTATTCTTGAGAAACCTGTTGATATAATTTTTCTCATATACAATAATGTTATCTCGCAATTTATCATATGTCATGTTGTGAATGTCTCCGTCTTCTAAAAAGGCAACCTTGGTTTCCCAAGTCTTTGGGAGACTTTCTACCAGCTTCTGGACTTGTAGGCTATGAGGATAGATCATCCCCAGTGACTTCAGCTCGCACATGATCTTGTTGAATCTGGTGAATATTGTTTTAATATCCTCATTTTTCTCCATTTTGAATAACACATATTCATTCAAAAGAGAAATAATTTTTGACTTCTTGACTTTGGTGGTTGTTTCATAGGTTACCTTCAGTTTTTCCCATATTTATTTTGTTGTCTCACACGTTAAGATCTTATCGTATTCTTCTTCACTAACTGCACACAAAAGTAAACTTATAGCACGTGTATTATATTAGATTGCCTCATGTTGTTTTTTGGTAATATCAAAATTTTCAAGATCTTCCATATCAGTACTACTGGATTCCTTATCCTTGTCCTTTTGTTTTTCCTTGAGCCCTGGAATTAGCTTAGGACCCTTTTTGTTGACAACCCAGGCTTGTTAGTCATTTGATTTGACAAATATGATGAATCTATTATTTCAGTATGAGTTGTGTTGTCCATTGAAGTATGGTGGTCTTGTGAAGGAGTAACCATCCCAAAGAAGAACATCGAGAATTTAGTAATTGGCCATTTGATCTTTGCTCACTTGCAGTTAGTCAATGCTATCTGTAAGACCTGCTCTAATACCAATTGAAATTCAAGAGATGGATGAATTAAAATTTTCTTCTATGAGTCGACTACTAACTCCTCATAGTCGACTCGCTTACAAATTAAAACACTTTACAAATATATTAAACTTAAATAGTTAAGCACATAAATAATAAAATATAATGTAAACAACACAAATATTTATCCTAAGGACTTATTTTTATCGGAAACAAAATATGAAGACTTATTTTGATCTTTAGATCTTGCAACACAAATTCAGTTAATATTACAAAGATGACTCGATCCTACTCTTTATATAACAATTGTAAGCTAATCTTACAGAGCTTTGTAAGACTAAGAATGAGACACTTTGAATTTTCTCCATGAAGTAGCGTGAAGAGTGTCTGTCTTTGGTCTTCTCCTTTTATAGTCTTTGTCTACTACCCTTCATAAGGAATCTCAAGGGATTTCTTCTCAATCAAAGATATGAATTGATTTCTTAATTGAGAAATGCAGCCGTGTATAATGTCTATATCAGATATGTCCTTATATGGCTTTTGAATTACGTCCATATTAGATGTGTCCATGATTTATATTTCTTTTTTAATTTTTATTCATTGCTAATGTATTTGTAATATTCTCTTCTTGATTTATTCGTTCTGTCGTGAATTTGGGGATTGCAACCAGATTGTGGGAGGGTTGATCCATCTTTTATTTCCGTGATGCTTGATTGATCTACTTGTTATGCCGAGGTCCTCCATATCATTAACGAGATATTATGTCATGATTTTTTATAATATTTAGGACTATAATGCTCCTTCCATTTGGAATCTCATGATTGATTTTACTTGGATGCTACTTGGATATGGTAGATGTATTTTCATTCTTGATGTCTTTCTATTTCTATAGCTGGCTTTCTTTATCTTTCCATTATTACCAGCTGCAGAGATACACTTATGAGTTTTTCATTATTAAAATATAAAATTGGGAGGCCAATAGTTTCCAAAAGCTAAAACATAGAATGACTACAACGCTAGTATTAGCCTTACCAGAAGGCACAAAAGGTTACGATGTGTACTTAGATGCTTGAGGTGTTGGCTTGCATTTCATCACTATTTAGCATGGAAGAGTTATAGTGTACATTTTTCAAACATTAAAGCATCATGAATAGAATTATCCCACTCATGAGTTATACTTGCAAAAGTGGAATTCATAAAGAAAATATGGAACCGATGATTTGTATGGAGTATACATTGATATCTTTATAGATTATAAGAGTATTCAATATCTATTCAAGTAGAAAGATTTGAATCTAAGGTAGAGGAGGTGTATGGAGTTGCTTAAGGACTACAATGTCAATATTCTCTACCATCCATGTAAAGGTAACATTGTAAAAGATGTTCTTAGTCAACTGTCCATGGTAGTCTAGCACATTTTTCACCTATTCAACATGGGGTAGCTAGAGATATTCATAAATTAGATAGCTTTGGAATCTGTCTTATGGATTTTGAATATGGTGTTATTATAGTACTTAACATCGCTAAGTCATCACTCATTGAATTGGTGAAATAGAGGTAGTATGATGATCTCTTATTGCTCCAACATAGAGAGAGAATTCCACAACATTGAGTCACAACATTTGAGCTATCAAGTGATGGCACCTTAAGGTATCGAGGTAGCTTATGTGTATCTGATGTAGATGGGTTCAGATAAAAGATCATGGCTAAAGAAAATTGCTTTCACTATTTAATCCATCTCTGCTCTACGAAGATGTATCATGATCATAAAGAGATCTACTGATAAAATAACATGAATAAAGATATAGCAGAGTATGCAACATGATGCTCTAATTGTCAGTAAGTAAAAGTAAAATATTATAGATACGGTAGCCTAGCTCAGACATTTAGTATTCTAGTGTGTAAATAGGATGCTATTAATATGGATTTCATCATAAATTTACCTTCTTATTATAAACATGAGTTTATTTGGGTAATAGTTGATCGACTGATGAAATCAGCCTATTTCCATAATATTATTTCTACTAGCACGACTGAAGATAGTGACAGGCTATATGTAAGGGAAATTATTTGCCTACCTAGGACGCCGATGTCTATTAATTTAGACAGAGGTTCCATATTTAAAGTGTAGTTTTGGAGATCATTCTAGAGAAGCTTAGGCCTATAGGTGAATCTTAGCACTACATTTCATCTGTAGATAGATAACCAAGCTATGTGCACCATTTAGACACTCAAACATATGTTAAAAACATGTATATTGGACTTTAAAGGTAATTGGGATGATCATTTTCCCTTAATAAAATTTGTTTATAATAATGTTTACCACTCCAGCATTGGCATGTCTCCATTTGAAGCTCTATATGGGAGATAATACAGATCACCTATTGGTTGGTCCAAAGTAGGTGAGACACAGGTATTAGGACCATATCTAGTCCCTTAAGTCATTGAGAAAGTTAATACAAAAGTAGTTGAAGACTGCTTAGAGTAGGCAAAAGTCATATGCAGACGTGCGATATAGAGAGATCCAAATTAATGATTTTGTATTCTTAAGGGTGTCACCCATGAAAGTTGTTATGCAATTCGGAAATAAGAGTAAGTGAAGTCTCCAAGTATATTGGGCCTTATAGAGTTATTTGCAAAATTAGCCATGTAGCCTATGAATTTTAATTACCTCTAGAGTTAGCTATAGGATATCCTGTCTTTCATGTGTCTATGCTACATAAATACTGAGGAGAGCCTTCGTATGCCATTCTTATAGAGGGTATTGAGCTTGCGGAAAATATATCATATGAGAAAATTAAAGTCCTCTGGTTATATGGGAACAACAGTTTAGGAAGCTAAGGACTAATGGCATAGCTTTCATAAAGGTGTTTTGGAGGAACCAAAATGTTAAACAAGCCACTTGTGAAGTACAAGTAGATTGAAAACTAAATACCCATATTCCAAGAACTATCAAAAGGTTCTTAAACTAACTGTCCCTTTATATAATCGTTATTTTCTACTATAATTTGTTCTGTTGCCAATTGACTCTTACCTGATATATTTAGGTACATGATGTGTGCCTATGATTCTAGATTTTGATAAAGATTCAACCCTCAAATATGGAGTATAAGTTAAATTCCAATATTGGTTATGACTTTTATTAGAGTTTAAGGCCAAGAAGAGCCTTGTGTATTACTTGTTGAGTAGTATATTTGTTATGCCGCTCTGTGAAACATTTTGGGTATATACTGGCTTAGCTGACAGGTTCCCAACAGGCCTATTTACAAAGAAAATTCTATTGAAAGTTGTAAAAATATGGGGAGTTAGTCGAATTTCAAGGCTTTATGATAAAGTAAAGTAAGATAAAAGTTGTCTTAGATAGTTGTGAAATGAAAAGTAAGCTACAAGCATCATCCAAGGATGGATGATCTCAAGTGGGGGAGATATAGCACCTCAAAGAAACTTGCATCTAAGTTTAGTACTTTAAGTTAGCATTAATCTGATTTTATAAAGAGTTACATGGTACATTAATTTAAGAAAATATTCTATTGTGCACACATACGCACATATGTGTGTGTATATAAATATATATACATATATATAAATATATATATTATGATATATATAATTTGTATGGTTGCTACTAAGAGAGATAGAAGGTAATTGAGAATTACCATATGTGGAAGTGGGGCCACTTTGATTTTCTTAGAATATACCAAGTTAATTGATTAAGGAAAAAAGGACTTTGGTTTTGAAAATAACCTGAAATAGTACTAGTCCTTAAAATAAAAAAATGAGGGCACATGTTCTTGAATTAAATAAATAAAGAAAAGAAAACAATAGCGTACAGTAGAAGTAGCAGTAGCACACCATTTCTTTCTTTCTCTCGGCATAATCCATGGATAATTAAAAAGTAAAAGATGAATTTGAAAAGGTCCTTCAAGAAGTAATTTCAATAATCTAGTGTTAGGATTGAACTCCAAGAAGTAAATTTTTATATGGTCTTATATTCATGGATAAGTATTTGGAGATATTTAATTTGATATTTTTTGCTAGATCTTTAAGTGGTTTTGGCTAATTAGGATTTTCTAGGAAAGGGAAAAAGGTGAAATTTTGATAAAAATGGAGTTTTGGGGAATTCCTACCAATTGGGTAGATTTTTTATTGAATTATATAGGTTGAAAAAGATAAGAAGTTCATTATATATTCTTGTTAAGGAAATTTGTTATTTTGGGGTATAAGTGAAGGTTATCAGAATAAATTGTTAAGTGCTACTATGCATCATTGATGGACATATATATATTATCCTAGAAGTTAGTGGTTTGCCTATCGGATAGGAAGAACTAGTGGTTGGGAAGATAAATGCTACACTTGTGTGGCTCGAACTATTTGAGGCTCAGAATATTATTGTATCTAATAAAGTACCAAAGGTATGTAAAGCAAAATCTTTCCTCTCCATTAAGGCACCACCCTACTTCATGTTCTCTTTTTATAGACGACAATATAGTTTTCATAAAATATGAGGATAAGATCTTTATTTGCCTTACATATTATCTCCTCTTCCTACCATAATGCTTCTATGGATCAAGTTTGCTCTCTTTATATCAAGTCTTCACAATATTTTATATTATAGTAAGTTCCTATAAATGTCACATATTAAAAATGAAAGTAAATAGTCCTAATATATTATACTTGTATATATGAGAAGTTAAATCATGAGATAGCTTTGGATAGAGATTCCACTCAAATAGCTAAATGATCTCTACCATGATTTATATGTTATAGGCCTTTAAGTAATTTTTTGATAAACTTTAGTGATGGGAGAGTGTATAGGTTTTTCGTAACACATGGGCTCGGTGTGATACTTTGCACATGATCGAGACCTGACAATTATAAGGAGCCTAAACATTTGGGCGTATTGACTTTATAAAACAATTTGCATTTTGAGTCAGCTGGACATCATGCACTGGCTCCCTAAACTCGATCCAATATATGGAAGATATGGCCTGGGGCAAACTTTCATAGTAAGCCCCTGGAGGGCGACCCTTGTATCAGACTGTTATTACAGTCATCCATATGAAATTATAGCAATGAGTGTTTAAACAACATAAGCTATATACTAGACTCATATTGCCTTCAGTAGGCCATTTGTGGTTATTTATACTATAAATAGGTTAGTACATACCCCACAAACTCCTATCTAAGTTTCTAATCATTCTTCATATGTTTAAGGCCCCAAAATGATTATATTAACCATAATTGAGTGTTATGACCTTACACCTTATGTGTAAAGTGATTTTGATGTGATTATGGTCATAGGAAGCACTTAGAGCAAAGTTGAGTTGATAATATTTGTATCAATTGAGTTTTTGTATTCGATCTTATAAGGGTTAACTTTATACAAGTATAACTTCTAGAATATTTAGGTTTTAGAGCTTAAGACTCACCAAATGAAAGATCTTTGAGTCTTGTTTTCAACTCATCAGCTTTCATCTTTTCGATATTGGAGTAGAAAGCTATGCTCATTTCACTTGGAAGTATCTGCCTACTAGAGATTGATGACTAAGGTGCCGACCTGTCAACTCCATCGCCAACCTTAACCCAAAAAGACCTTGAATCATTTAGACATTGTCGACTAAGTTGACTAGCCGTCAACAAGTTGATGGGTTGTCAATAAGTTGATGAGTTGTCAACTCTGTCGCCTACCTTAACCAGTAAATGTCAAATTCATCTAGAGATTCGTGACTAAGTTGATGATCCATCAAACTCTTTGAAAAATTATTAGAGTTTCTCATCAGGATCGTTCAAATTAGCTAAGAACTATTTCTCATAGCGAGGGCCCATTTGTTTTATCTGTGGATAAAGAGGACACAAATCCTACAATTGTAGGAATAACCCTAAAAATGTATGGGTTTGGAAGCCTAAAGGGAGTACATCTAACCCGCAAGGTCCCAAGACCACTTGGGTACCTAAGCAAAATTAATCTTCTTATTTTCTAGGAACATGTTCGCAAAAAGGGAGGGATTGATAGCGGATGTTCCAGAAGTATAGTAGGAAAGAAAAAGGTGTCATCTGATTGTACAAAATATAGATGAAAGATCGTCAGGTTCAGTGACAATGCTGGAAGTAATGTCACCAAAGTCATCTATGGCCCCTACAGAGTTGACTCTTGAATTGGAAATAAAGGCAGAATCCTTGACAATGTTAAAATTAAATACGAATAATGCTTGTCTGTTGACACTCTCAAATGTTTTAAGCTACCTCAATTTTTAAGAGATTTTTGTGAAGCAATCTCCAAAGTATTATTATATTTGCTACATGTTTTTCCTGATAATTCTAACATTTTCTTTTGATAATTTTTTTACCTGATGAAACCTTTGTCTCACGAGTAATGTCCCAAACTCATGTCTTAGCTAGGAACAAACTTTAGTTGACTCTTCAACAATCGGAGCAGTATGCACAACTCTTCTCTAAATTCTGCATCAACTACTTTATGTTAATCTGTATCTTGAGATAGTTCCAAGAACGTGTGATAATGCTATTTGATTGTTCTATGTAAACTGATAATGTTATTCTATGATCTCAATATTTTCTGACCCTTATCCAAAAAAATTGATTTCTCAAAAAATTTGATGTTAATATTTTGAGTCATATGTTTGGGACACAAATCATTTTACTCAGTCCAATTTTATTCTTATGAAATGAAAAGATCTTCAGAAGGATTTAGCATTAGTGACTTATGAGTCATATTTTTGGTCTTTTTTTTCTTATAGAACAACTTGGTGCCATATATTTTACCAAATTCCTAAAAGATTTCTAAAGGCTTATTTTTGGCACAAAAGTCATCAACTATCTTCTGAATCCCCCCCCTCGTCCTTTCCCTTAAAATCCTCCCCCTCGTATGCCAGTTTTTTCTCTTGCTTCATCATTACCTTCTCTTCTGTTCTCACTTTGTAACACTCCTCTGCCATTTCATCTTTAACCCTAACCCTTGGTTCTCCTCTTTCAATCTATCTCTTCCCATCCTCTTTTTCCTTTATATTCATTCATCCCCATTTTCTCTACTACGACCAAAATACGATCAATGGCTTACCTCACCAAAAATTCCCCGAACCTTAATTCCTCCTACTTGACCATGTCCTTCTCTATGAATCCTCTGAAGAAGCCTTTTCTCACTCTATCCAGTCGACTATGTCCAAGAAACACACCGCTCT
This sequence comes from Capsicum baccatum var. pendulum, assembly GCA_030864225.1. NCBI lineage: Eukaryota > Viridiplantae > Streptophyta > Magnoliopsida > Solanales > Solanaceae > Capsicum > Capsicum baccatum. The sequence goes on from CM061550.1 coordinate 227,472,204, forward strand.
TAGTCATATGCCGTCCTCTAATAAAAGAAAATCATTTTCTCTGGAGTCTTTTCCTTCGGAGGAGATGCATAAATTATGTACTTTCGATCACAAGGAGAAGTTTCTCACCTTGAAGAATATCTCTATTATTCTTGGTAGATTCATCAATCTCTCTCTTCTAAAGGAATCTTATTGCATTATTGGTCACTTTGTCAAAGCTTAAGACTTATCAATGATGTTTCACCTATGTGGATTGGAGGTCTTTTAAGATCCCACCAATATGTTTGTCGTAAATCTTGTCTTTCCCCTGAAACAGAGAATTAGAAACCTTGGCTCTTGGCACTCATATTATTCTTAATGACTTCTTATTTGAGAAACTATATGACACCAAATTATTTGGTGTTGTCCCATTCATGAATGGAACCTGGACGAAGAATTTTGTAGTCAGTTTTGATGAAGCAAAATAGGTCGTCGCAGATGCTGACTCAAACTGCAACTCTTTTGGACCTCTACCCCTTAGCTTCTGTAATAGGATTTTGGCTCATATCATTGCAACTACCTTGATTCCTCAAAAGGGATATCTCAGTAATGTGACTTTCAGAGATGTATTTGTTCTCTAATACCTGACCAAAAAGTATAAAATCAACTGGAGTGCCTGGATTCGTAAATACATGATAGCAAGTGTAGTTGACTCCTATTCCTCAGTAAGTCTACCCTACAGTTTGCTTATCACTTGGATTCTTATTTATTATGGAATCTACCTTTCAACATATACAGTGGTAAAGGTCTCTTCCACCTATGATTTAAAAACCTTTGCAATCATGGGCTATGTTTTGATTGAAAAAGAATGGTGTAAAAAAAAGAATGCCAAAGGCCGTCCTAACACATCTAAGGTAACTAAACATGTGTGCAATTCCATGTCCTGTGTAGATAAGGAGGCTAAAGAAATCAAGAGCAGGCTCATTTCCATCAAGAAGGGAATATCCAGCATCAAGGAATTGGCTACCAAGCTACTACAGCAAAGCAAAGAGACAGGTACCGACATAGGAAAAATGCGTATCTTTCTTGATGGCTTCAAATAGGAAGGATTAAGAGTGTTTAGTAGGATGATTTCCTAAGTTGATACTTTAAAGACAGAATCTCCTCCTCCTCAAATGATCTTTCCGTCTCCATTTAGAACTCTTACTCCAACTTTACCAAGAGTGTGGAGAAATCATATGATCGCTTCTGCTCTAACATGCGTAACACTCTTTGTTATTTCCTTACCAAACGACACTGAACTCTTTTACTCAAAATGGGTATTTCCCTTCTCATACTCTATCTTGTATAAGAAACCCATGTACTCCTACTCTAATGTATTTTTGTTGCCACCGTAACTGTGCATGCTTAGTACTCTATGTTTTTGAGTTGTTATTCTGTTATGATGTATTTTTTATATGTTTTTTTTCCTTATTTTATGGATGGGTATATTTTTCTTTCTATGGTTGTTCTTTACTTTTTGGATATCCATGGTAATCTACTAACCCTGTCTATATTGATTGTGTGATGCTCTGTCTGGGTATGCTATTTTTATTCTATTGCTTGCTATTCTTATTTATTATGCCAAAAGGGGGAGAAAGGAAGGATTCCCACCTATCAGTCTGGAGAAAGTGGACTGTCGACCTTCAAGGTCGACTGGCAAACAATCTTAATTAAATATGCTTACAAAGTCAAGGGGAGCAAAGTGGACTGATGCTTACAAAGTTAGGGGAGCAAGCTGACTGACAGGGAAGTCAATCGATGTTTATAAATTTTTGTCATTATAAAAAAGAGGGAGATTGTTAGCCTCCAAAGTCTATATTTTAATAATGACAAACTAACTAGTGGATCCTTGTAGGATATTGAATACCACTGATAAAGAAAGATAGCTCTATAAATGGAAGGACATCCAATCACAAGAAGATCATAACACTCAAACCAGCATGGCAAGAGAATTAATCAAATAGCTTTGAAATAGAAGGAGAATCATCATCCTAAATATACGACAGATTAGATAAATCAGGAAATCAGTCAGAATCTAAATGATAAAAAAGGACATAACCGTCACATGGACATCAAGACTAAAAGGAAAGATGAATCGCAGACATATCTGATATGGACGTGATCCAAAACCATATATGTCCATATCTTATATGGATATATCAAATGGCTACATTCCTCAATCAAGGAATCAATTTAAATCCTTTATTGAGAAGAAATTTCTTGGGCTTCCTTTTAAAGAGTAGCAACCAAAGACTACAAAAAAATAAGACCACAGACAGACACTGCTCATGCAACTTCAAGGAGAAAATTCACAGTGTCTCATTCTTAGGATTACAAAGATCTATAACTTTAATTTACAATTGTTATATAAAGAGTAGGATCGAGTCAACTTTGTAACATCAACTGAAGCAATGTCACATGATCTGAAGAGAAAAAAAAGTCTTCAAAACTTGTTTTCTATCATTGTACTCAAGCCAAACTTTCAACGATCTAAGATAACTTTGAAACCCAAGGGGATTGGACTTAGGCACTACATTGGCGTGCCGAACCAGGATAAATTTTTGTGTCATTACTTTATGTTTTGTTATTTACTCACTTAACTGTTCAAAGTTTAAACTGTTTGTGAAGTGTTCTAATCTGCAGGCAAGTTGATTATGAGAAATCAGTAGTCGACTCACTGAAGAAAATTTCAATTCATACCCCTCTTGAATTTCTAAAACATGAATATTGAGTGTAGATCTCATGTAAAGCTGAATATGATACAAAACTAAACTGAGGATCATGTATGGATACTGAGTATGAGAACATGAACATGTAGGATGAATGCGAGATCGAGTAAAAATTGTATTGAAATTATCAGAATAACTGAATAACTGATATCTGAATAACTGAATATCTAATTACTTGGTCAACCAAACCTGAACTGTTATAGACTGAGTACTGACTGAAATTGTGGGAGCTATCTTATAATCGACATGCCCCAATCTGAACTAATCAGAGTCCAACCTATAACCCCATTTAGAAGGGTGTCAGTACCTTACCACGGGTACTAACACATGGTTGTGTGGATCCACTAATCTAATGTTCCAAAGGACTAGAGAGTTAGTCCTAAATTGATAGGTGACCCCTAAGAGAGTGTCATTCCTAAACTGGCAGGTGACATCTCGTAATCCTATATTGGCTACATAGTTCTGTAACTTAGGGACTGCTACTAAGGACCCAGTCCTTATTCGCAGGTGGGCCCCCATCCCTTAGTTCGCTTGGTTCTAAATCCTGCTCCCAACTAAATTACACTGGTATTATTATTGGTCCAACATAATGTGGTACTGTATTGATAAGTGCTCAACATGAACATAGTAGTGTGAATATAATAATAAAAACATGGTATGATTAACTTGTAACTTGAAAATAGAAACATGTAAAAACACATAGGTATTGGTTGTTCATAACTCTCCAGCACTGAATGATAACAAAATACGATAACAACATTTAAAATAGTGATATAAAATCACAGTTCAAAGACCCAAAACACAAGACATTTTAGTAAATTAGTGAGAATCATGAATGTGAACATGAGAATATGTTAAATCTTATAGGACAACATATTTGCATGGTTTAATTCATAACTTGATGATTTAGCACGAAATTAATTGAACATGACATGGGTAATTGAAGTTTAAAACATGAAATAGCCTAATTTATATGGGAAAAATGTGAAAACGGCTTGAATTTGAATATTACTAAGAAATACATGGGTTTAATTCATAACTTGCATGGATAATTTCACAAAATAAGGTAAAATTCAAAATTTAATTAAAAGATGATTTTTGGGCTCAATGGGTAGAAGGAACCCATTGATGAATACCCCACATACCTCAATTAGATGACTTATTGAAGAAAGCTTGAAATTGGAATTTGAATTCTTGGGGAAGAAATCTTGAATTTCTTGTTCTTGAGAAGAGGCGAAGGTTTTACGTGAGTTAATCTCATGAAAAGGGGGCAAATAATACCTTTTCGGCCTTTAATCCATCACTTGGGTGCTTGGGGGTTGATGGAATGACCCAAATTTGCTTTGATATTTAACTTATGTAATAAGGAAATATTTACTCCGTGTCCTGGAGGCTAATGCGGAGCCTAAGGTCCGTACCGCGGACCCTTACTATTTAACACAAAAATTCTCATAACTTTTTGCTCGAGTGTTGGATTAAGGAGAAATTAGATGAGTTGGAAGAAGACTCAATTATCTATAAGTTGGTGGGTCTTGATCTGAAAAATTTAATATATTTCCAAAGTTACACATGTTAAAAGATAAACCTTGTAGGATCGAAACCAAAAATTTGGTTGAATCAAAAGCTCTTAGCTCAACTTTTCTATAAGTGTTTTGTATGAGCATATTTCACCTCATGATCACTCTTAATACTAATCTAATAATCATGACACTTATATTCACATGGGAATAATTGGTTTGAGTTAATGCACGTAGGAATGAAGGTTCGAATTTTAGCCCAAAAATGTTGGGTGTTACATTATCTCCCCCTTGGAATCAATCATCATTGAATGATGGATAGGAACTTGTTGAAGATTCAGAAGTATGGAATATAGTATGTAACTTCACATTAAGAGTTCTCCCTCAACAGAGTACGTATATGAATCAAAAGAAAAGGGTTTCACGGCATCACCAAGTACATCATGTAAGCACGAATCATGAGACAATACGACTAAGGTCGTAAAAGGGGTATTACACTGTCTGAGCTGGAATACTTGGAAAACTTAGATCATTCATTGAAAACTTATGAAATGAATCATGACTAAATGTTTAAATCGTAGACATGATGCATGGGTTGAATTTAATTTGCAATTTGCATGGACATAAATATTTAGCTCATAAAATATCCATACTCATGAAACTTCGATAGTAAGACCTGATGGAAAGATGGAAAACTATAGGAGCTTACCTATCTAATTGCTAAACTAAATTGTTGGCTATATGAATTGGCACTTACTGAAAGTTTATACTCAACTGGAGTATTTCTTCAATACTCTTTAGAAGAAGTTCTAATAACATTAGGGAGAAAGGAATTCTTTGTTATAATCTGAATAAGATATCTGAATAAGGAATCTCAATATGGCTCTAACTCTGTAATATGGAAATAGGCCTATAAAACATAAGCCAAGATAGAATTACTAGGCCTGAGTGACACGACCCAAACCAAGGCCTTGTCATAATGGGCATCCCAATCCCAACCAGGACCTAAGACCAGCCCTGATACCCAACCTAACGATAAACCTACGTGTACCTTAAGTCAGTTGGATCACATTTTCGAGAATGATTTATAATTTTTTTCTATGTCATTTCTTAGATTTCGACCAACTATTTCGTAGAGCATCAAATAATCTTTCCAACGATATATGGATCACCCAAAATAGACACTCGAGCGATGAGTTACGACCAATCCGATCAAACTATGACCATTCCGATCAAAATGTAAACAGTAAAATGTGCAGGAAAAAAAAACTGCAACCAGGGGATTTTTTTGGTCAACTTCAAACGATCATAAATCCTTGTACATAATAAACTGTGTGAGGTACTATATATCAACGGAAATCCATGAGAGTCTTCTTTCTAATAAAATTAGTTTCATCCAATTTGGGCATCGGAGTAAAAAGTTATGGCCAATTTACTTCAGCCTATCGGATAGATCACTGAAGGACAGATTCGGGTTTTATTTATTTCTTAGGGGCATTTTGGTCTTTCAACACTCTTTTAAACCTCTATAAATACCCTATTCATCTGAGAACTTGTATTATTTTCCTCTCATTTTTTTATATGTATATGTGTATATATATATATATATCAAGTTAGGGTTAGGGTTTTGAATTGGGGTAAATTAATCGGAGGCTTTGATTCAAGAATTCCTTCTGTCAATCTCTTCCGGCCACGAAATCTAAGGTATGCAACTTTTTATCTATGGACTCCTTTCATCCATAAAGTCCACGGATCCCTTTTTGAAAGTTAAAGTTATATATTTTCTAGACTTTGATGATGTATATATATATATATGTTGATGGATATTTGATGATTGAGATATATATGAGGATTATGTATGTTACTTGATATATATATATATATATGAGATGATTATGAATGTTGGTTAATATATATATGTGTGTGGTGATGGTATATGTTAGTTGATACATGCATGTGATGATTATGTTTTTTGGATGAGATATATGGGGTGGTGGAAAATATGAGAATTTGACGAATTCACCAATGCCTAAAAGCGCATGCAAGGTGTTTGTGGAATTGTCTAAGAGGCTATAAATTTACGTTCTTAGGATATAATAAGTTCTAAATGACTAGAATACTTTCTATGAATACGTTCAACATGAACTCCATGTTATTGTCTAAAATCAGGGATGTTGTGTGGAAGGATTATGATATGGTTGTAAGTACGGATGAGGGATTTAGTTGGTAGAATTAAGATGAATGATGGTGTTGTAGCACATGTAATTGTTCATAGTGACCTATGCCTAAATTGTGCATGCAAGGTAATTGTAGAAATGCCTAGTTGAAGAAGAATGGATCGTATGACCCCTTGTGATCGAAGTGATAAGTTCATACCATACTTGCATGCTGCGTGTTTACTATGATGCTTGAGGAAAATGGTAAGTCCATTAGGCCATGCTAAGTGTGAAATGTCTAATTATGGGTCGAATTACATATATCAAGATCATAAAGGAAAGAACCCTGAGAAGTGAACCATAATGTATTGAATGTATGTTATTTGTGTGTATCCCAATTGGATGAACTATGTTATGTTGTATTCTTCATTAACCATATGCATCCTTGTTGAATGATCTACGATGTAATGGCATGAGATCCCAATACTTGTATATGAATATGATCTTCAAATGATTGGTGTCAGGTGTTAATGTATGCATGGTGCATGATGGCCTGTGGGCATGTGAGTATGCGTTGTTGTATACTACGTATTACTTATGTTATTGATTGCTGGGGGTACGTATGCCCGAAATAGTCTTATGGTCTAGAGATGAGTCAGTTCCGTGATAATCTTAGTCGTGCTACGATCGATGAATTTCCGATGATTTGAGAACTTAACATGAATTCCGTGAGAACTTAGTATGTGGGGTTTTGAACAAGAATATCTCTTCATTCTTGTGCCCAAAGAATTGATTTTATCAATGGAATTTTATGATTTTGTAAAGTGGGTAAATACCCAAGATGTTTTAATGATGAATTATGAGGTATGAAAAATATAAATGTTTAAGCTTTGATGTACATGATTACTTTATTATTCCCAAGTTATGATTTGATATGGTGAATTTCATATTTCTACCATGAGTTGATATTTCAAGTGTTTTCAAGATATGATTTATGGAACTTTGAATCGTCCAATATTGGTATACATAATAACCTTATTATCTTATTTTCTTGAATTGAGATTTTATTCCATAAATTGTATACCACTACTATGAAATTATTTTTTTTGAGGATTCTTGATATAAGAGACATGATATGAGTTACATTACAACACACAAAATCTTACTATAATTTGAAGATCTTAAATGCTTTTCAAAAGCTATTTTCATGATTTGATTATTGGAATGAAAGAATGATCATTTGAGAATATTAATTTGCATCCGCAGAGTCGGGATGATTTATATAGATTTTAAGCTCCCAGAGACGAAATACTGTGTTATTGATACCATGTTTATATTGAGGAAAATTAAAATGTTTTGAGCTAAAATGTGTTGAGTTAGGAATCCACAAATTGATATGATTTGATAAATAAGAATGAGATTTGATTTGGTCTTTATGATAGACCCTTGTGATGTTGTGGTGGATTTCCTAATGCGTTCTGAGCTAGTCAGAGAGTATTACTTAGCACCAAGAGGGAAATTTGGTATTTCCCCAAACCTATGTGCCACCATAGGGGTGTTGGTGATGATATTGTTGATCAGAGAGCCGAATTATGATTATGAAAGCTTGAAGGTTGTATTCCTTGGCAAGAGTACAACACTCCAGCCAATGGGAGTGCTCTCCCTAGGAGGGCAAACGTTGGTATTCCATGCTACTCACGTGGGGTTGTCGGTTATATGAAACTCCCCTATCCATAAGAGTATGTTTCTTGAACTATCGAGTCGGTCTGAGTCTTGAGTTGATGAGTTTGGTTGTCTATGATGAGTCATGAGAATTTCTGATGAATATTGACGATTTTATGATGATTTATGGGATTTTACTTATGTTTTCCTCTCTACAATATTATGAGAAGTATGGATAATGAAATTCAAGCCATATGACTCTTCATTTTCCATACGCATGTTTTATGAAATCAAAGATATTATTCAAATTATTGCGTGCACCCCTACATATTCAATTGCTTATGAGGAGTCATGGTGAGTTATGTAACTACTTCCCACGGTTTCTGTGTCAATATAAATCTTCAAGAGTCAGGGGTGTGAGTGTATTCGATTGATTAGTATTGGTATCCTGTGATTCAGTAATCCAGTACCCCAGTACAATAGTGAGTTTCGAGGATAGTAAAGTGGTATCCGAGCTTCGGTATCTAGAGTCGTTATAATTGTTATAGTGGTTGTGAACTGTGCATTCATATATGTGTACTTGTTCTTTATTCTCATGATTATTCTGTTGGTTAAATATTCATGCATAAGACCTTGCATTTATTCTTTCCTACTTGCATACTCCGTAAATCTTAGTATTGATGCATTCTCGCTATGGTGTTCTTTTATTTTGGGGCACCCTAGGTTCAGAGGAGTGAAACTTGGAGCATCTTAGAAGTCACTTGTATAACAGCAACGGGTGCAGCAGTGAGTCCTCATCATCCGAGGATGTTGTTATTAAAGTATTTGCTTTTAGTAGACGGAGTTAGTTGGGGAAATTCTCTCTTTAACTCCACAGTTCAGGCAGTGTAGAGGCTTTTCAGACAGATGTATTAGTGTGTGGTTTAAGGTACTGTATATTTATATATGTTTGAACCTTATGGCAAGTGTTAGCCAATTGCATGTATTTTATTATATTATGCAGTAAATAGGTACAAATATCAGAAAAAGGGTTAGCTTGTGGTCCTTCGGGATCATAAGCACCGTGTGCTATTTTAATTTTTGGGAAGTGAGGCTTTACAAACTTGGTATCAGAGCCTAAGGTTCAATAGTGTCCTTAGGAGTCTGAAAATCTGTATCTAGTAGAGTCTTGTACAAGAGTGTGTTGCGCGCCACATTCATGTAGGGAGGCTATGGGATATTTAGAAGAGTTTTCGTTCATTCATGATCCAGATCGTGCTATAGCAAGATTTTCCAAGAGAGTTATGTAGACTCTTGTAATGATCTACTAATGTTAGATTTACCTTACTCTTAAGGTAATAGAAGTAGTGAAGCCAAAGTCTTTCAGATCGAACTTTCTCTGACAGTCCCCGTAGATAGTTTTGGGACAGTGTTCTCTAAAGTGAGCAGAGTATGCCTTATGGGGTTATCTATTTATATGGTGAATTAATAGGCTTGAAATTATATAAGTAAGAATCTAAGTGTGGAAGTTGGAAATTATATGTGTTGATTGATAGAGATATAGCTGCGATTCTCATGGTGTGGAGAAGTATAAGTTTAAGAGATGTGATATTTGAAGGCTAGAATGAGAATAGTATGTTTATTAAAGATTTGTGGATATTTATGTAATGTTTTAGAAGCTAATCTTAAATCTATGAAGAATGTAAGTTTGTGGACTCCAAACTAAGTATTAAGATATGAGTGTGGTATTAGTAGCCTATGAAGAAATCGAAGTAGATAATGTGTTTAGTAAAACAAGTAGGTGTTGAAAAGAGTGTATGTATATGATGATGATTGTAGAGACTAAGGAAAGATAAGAGTTGTATTCCAAGAAGTAGCATTGGTATTGAATTTATGTTTTCAGGTGTAGTCTTTCTGGATGAATTAAGTTATCATTTTTTGCACCGTTGTGCCTCAGACTCTAGAGTACATTGGTTGTAGTTCATTTTGGGATTTAGTTAAGTGTTCAAAAGTGTCTGACGATGACTTAAAGCTGAGAGGAGGATAATAGAGAAAGTGACAAGTCAGGCCCTCAGAATCTGGTAGTGGTGCTAGTAAGTATGGAAAAGCAGTAAAGGGAGACAGTTCCCAACCCATTCTTATTTCAGTGAAATATGTCTAGAGGAACCTTGGGTCCCAAGGGGGAGATACCCCATAATGTTATAATAATTGCATGTCCATGCTCTTTCTATGATGTTAACCTCATCGTTCGTTGCATTTCTAGTTATGCTTTCGAGAATTTGGTATATTAGTTATATTCGTATTTAATATGCACGTTCAATAGAAAGGAACTCGAATTGTGGGCATGTTTGAACATGTATTGAAGAGATTGGTTGGGTTATGATTCTGTGTATTTGAGATGCATGTGTGTTATGAAAATTTACCCATGAGTGGGTTGTTGAATGTTTTATGCGATAGATGTGCATGCCTAGTGAACGTACGCAAAGTATTAGTTTCTTTAGTCGTGTGGTTATAAAGGGGAGATGATGTAATACCCCTAAAAATTTTTCGTCAAAATTTTGTGCGTAAACACATTGCATCCTATCTTTGAGAATGATTTATAATTTTTTCCGTGTGTCATTTCTTGGATTTCGACCCACCATTTTGTAGATCATCGAATAAGCTTTCCAACGATATATGGATCACCCAAAACGGACACTCGAGCGATGAGTTACGACCATTCCGATCAAACTACGACCATTCCGATCGAACTGTGAACAATATAATGTGCAGGAAAAAAATGCATCCAGTTAATTTTTCTGGTCAACTTCAAACGATCATAACTCCTTATACCTAATGAACTATGTGAGATGCTATATATCAATGGATAGCCTTGAGAGTCTTCTTTCCGATAAAATTGGTTTCATCCAATTTGGACATTGGAGTAAAAAGTTATGGCCAATTTACTTCAGCCTATTGGATAAATCACTGAAGGACAAATTCGAATTTTATTTGTTTCTTAGGGGCATTTTGGTCTTTCACCACTCTTTTAAACCTCTATAAATACCCCATTCAGCTGAGAACTTGTATTATTTTCCTCTCATTTCTCTTATATGTATGTATGTATATATATATATATATTTATATATATATATATATATATTTATATATATATATTTAGGGTTTTGAATTGGGGCAAATTAATTGGAGGCTTTGATTCAAGAATTCCTTCCGTCAATCTCTTCCGACCACGAAATCTAAGGTATGCAAGTGTTTATCTATGGACTCCTTTCGTCCGTAGAGTGCACGAATCCCTTTTTGAAAGTTCAAGTTATGTATATATATATATATTCTAGACTTTGCTGATGTATATATATATATGTTGATTGATATTTGATGGTTGAGATATATATAAGGATTATGTATGTTACTTGATATATATATGTATATATATATATATATATATATATATATATATATGATGATGATGATTATGCATGTTGGTTGATATATATATATGTGTGTGGTGATGGTGTATGTCAGTTGATACATGCATGTGATGATTATGTGTGTTGGATGAGATATATGGGGTGGCGGAAAATATGAGAATTTGATAAATTCACCAATGCCTAAAAGTGCATGTAAGGTGTTTGTGGAATTGTCTAAGAGGATATAAATTTATGTTCTTAGGATATAATAAGTTCTAAATGACTAGACTACTTTCTATGTATACGTTCAACATGAACTCCATATTATTGTCTAAAATTAGGGATGTTGTGTGAAACACATATGATATGGTTGTAAGTGCGAACGAGGGATTTAGTTGGTGGAATGAAGATGAATGATGATGTTCTAGCATATCTAATTATTCGTATTAACCTATGCCTAAATGGTTCATGCAAGGTAATTGTAGAAATGCCTAGTTAAAGAAGAATGGATCGTATGATCCCTTGTGATCGAAGTGATAAGTTCATACCATACTTGCATGCTACGTATTTGCTATGATGCTTGAGGAAAATGGGAAGTCCATTAGGCCATGCTAAGTGTGAAATGTCTAATTATGGGTCGAATTACATATATCAAGATCATAAAGGAAAGAACCCTGAGAAGTGAACCATAATGTATTGAATGTATGTTATTTGTGTGTATCCCAATTGGATGAACTATGTTATGTTGTATTCTTCATTAACCATATGCATCCTTGTTGAATGATCTACGATGTAATGACATGAGATCCCAATACTTGTATATTAATATGATCTTCAAATGATTGGTGTGAGGTGTTAATGAATGCATGGTGCATGATGTCCTGTGGGCATGTGAGTATGCGTTTTTGTATACTACACATTACTTATGTTATTGATTGCTGGGGGTACGTATGCCCGAAATAGTCTTCTGGTCTAGAGCTGAGTCAGTTCCGCGATAATCTTAGTCGTGCTACGATCGATGAATTTCCAATGATTTGAGAACTTAACATGAATTCCGTGAGAACTTAGTATGTGGGGTTTTGAACAAGAATATCTTTTCATTCTTGTACCCAAAGAATTGATTTTATCAATGGAATTTTATGATTTTGTAAAGTGAGTAAATACCCAAGATGTTTTAATGATGAATTATGAGGTTATGAAAAATATAAGTGTTTAAGCTTTGATGTACATGATTACTTTATTAATCCCAAGTTATGATTTGATATGGTGAATTTCATATTTCTACCATGAGTTGATATTTCAAGTGTTTTCAAGATATGATTTATGGAACTTTGAATCGTCCAATATTGGTATACATAATAACCTTATTATCTTGTTTTCTTGAATTGAGATTTTATGCCATAAATTGCATACCACTACCATGAAATTAGTTTTTTGAGGATTCTTGATATAAGATCCATGATTTGAGTTACATTACGACATGCAAAATCTTACTATGATTTGAAGATCTTAAATGCTTTTCAAAAGCTATTGTCATGATTTGAATATTAGATTGAAAGAATGATCATTTGAGAATATTGATTTGCATCCGTAGAGTCAGGATGATTTATATTGATTTTAAGCTCGCAGAGATGAAATGTTGTGTTATTGATACCATGTTGATGTTGAGAAAAATTAAAATATTTTGAGCTAAAATGTGTTGAGTTAGGAATCCACAAATTGGTATGATTTGATAAATGAGAAAGAGATTTGATTTGGTCTTTATGATAGACCCTTGTGATGTTGTGGTGTATTTCCTAACGCGTTCTGGGCTAGTCGGGTAGTATTACTTAGCACCGAGAGGGAAATTTGGTATTTCCCCAAACCTATGTGCCACCGTAGGGTTTTTGATGATGATATTGTTGGCCAGAGAGCTGAATTGTGATTATGAAATCTTTAAGGTTTTACTCCCTGGCAAGAGTACAACACTCCCTCCAATGGGAGTGCTCTCCCTAGGAGGGCAAACGTTGGTATTCCACGCTACTCACATGGGGTTTTCGATTATAAGAAACTCTTCTGTCCATAAGAGTATGTTTCTTGAACTATCGAGTCGGTCTGAGTCTTGAGTTGATGACTTTGGTTGTCTATGATGAGTCATGAGAATTTATGATGAATATTGATGATTTTATGATGATTTATGGGATTTTACTTATGTTTTCCTCTCTGTAATATTATGAGAAGTATGGATAATGAAATTCAAGCCATGTGACTCTTCATTTTCCGTATGCATGTTTTACGAAAACAAAGATATTATTCAAATTATTGCATGCACCCCCACATATTTAGTTGCTTATGAGGAGTCATGGTGAGTTATGTAACTATTTCCCACGGTTTCTGTGTCAGTATAAATATTCAGGAGTCAGGGGTGTGAGTGTATTCGATTGATCAGTGTTGGTATCCTGTGATTCAGTAATCCAATACCCCAGTACAATAGAGAGTTCTGAGGACAGTAAAATGGTATCCGAGCTGTGGTATCTGGAGTTGTTATAATTTTTATAGTGGTTGTGAACTGTGCATTCATATATGTGTATTTTTTCGCTATTCTCATGATTATTCTATTGATTAAATATTCATGCATAAGCTCTTGCATTTAGCCTTCCCTGCTTTCATACTCAGTACATCTTAGTACTGACACATTCGCGCTATGGTGTTCTTTTATTTTGGGGCACCATAGGTTCAGAGGAGTGAAACTTGGAGTATCTTAGAAGTCACTTGTATAGCAGCAGTGGGTATAGCAGTGTGTCCTCATCATTCGAGGATGTTGTTATTACAGTATTTGATTTTAGCAGATGGAGTTAGTTGGGGGAATTATCCCTTCAACTCCACAGTTCAGGCAGTTTAAAGGTTTTTCAGACAGATGTATTAGTGTGTGGTTTAAGGTATTGTATATTCCTAGATATTTGAACCTTATGGCAAGTGTTAGCCAGTTTTTGCATGTATTTTATTATATTTGCAGTGAACGGGTACATATATCAGAAAAAGGGTTAGCTTGTGGTCCTTCGGGATTATAAGCACCGTGTGGAGTTTCGGTTCTCGGGAATCGGGGCGTTACACTGATACCAATACCACCCATGCCAACCCATAGTAGTCCCACAAAATCCTCTAACCATAGAATACCAAAATTATAATTTCATTTGGAGATTTGGATTTTGATATTTGTGAAGAATGGATGCCTTGAACAATACTTTTGGTATATGTTCTTTCTCTTCTTCATGAATAGCTAAATCTTTTGGTCATGGGATTATGTTGAACTAAGGTATAATTAGTTATGGGTTGTGATATATTTGTGTGTATGCTAGTTAGTTGATAATGGGTTCTGCTATTACTTGATTAAATTAGTTGGTCTTTGTGGGTGAAAACCCCAAATACTCAAGTGGGTTTGTGGGTGAAATCCCAAACTCTAAAAAACTTAAACCATCCATGAAAGAGGTTTTTGGTGAACTTTTAGATCTCACTTCATTCTTAAAAGAGGGATGAGAGAACCAAAGCAGTAGTATACAATTATTGGGTTTAGTTTGCTAATTTTCACTATCTTAGACATAAAAGTGATTATAAAGTTGAATGTATCTTGGGTATTTTCCTAGAAATAGGAATACCCAATTAAGGTAATAGGTGAATAAGATTAACACACTTGTTAGGTATCCAAAAGGTTAAATGAGTGAAATTCTTGAGGTTTTGTTGAAAAATTAGCCTCAAGGATCCTAGACCTATCCTAACACATTGTTAAACAACTAGAACACGCACTAAATCATCATATACCCATACCTAATTTGCCCATAGGTTTACATAATCCCAAAATTTTCTTTATACTGATGTTGAATTACAATTGTTCGTAGCTTGTGAAATTGAAGTTATAGTGACAAACATTCTCCCAATACCCCCTCCCCCCCAATTTTAAATCATTCCTTTTACTTTATTTTCCATTTAGTTGTTTTCTTAGTAAGTGTTAAGACCTATAATATTAGAACTATAATTTTCACTCCTTGTGGATTTGACATCAACTAAAGTTGAGATATTGATAACGACCATCCTCTACCACTTTATATGGTATAGGTGAGCGTTATCAAAATGGCACCGTTTTCGGGGAGTAAACTCTAGATTTCACTTATACAGTATTGATTCTTACTTGTGGTATACCCATAGTGGTGTAGATTTATTTTGGTTGTTGTTTTTGTTTCTTTCTAAGTGATCTTCGTAGCATAAATAGAGCCATGAGTGACACAATGCTAGTCAATCCGGGTCTTTCGGTGACCCTCTTGATGATGAGGATCAACTCAATGAGCTTGGTTGATCAAGTGCTATCTGTATCTCGCCTACTCAGGGGAACTATGTCGTTATATCACAAGCGTAATGTTGAATATATTGCAAATGATGGTACTCTTGGGGGGCAAGCTTATGAGGACCACCCCAAACTTCATTTGAAGAATTTTGTAGAGTTGTGTGCACTATTTGACATTGCACACATCACTCAAGAATCTATCTGTCTTTGGGTTTTCCCATTCTCTCTAATGAGTGAGGCGGTTTTATGGCTCCATTCACTCCCGGCCAGTTCAATCACTTCTAGGGAAGAGCGTACCACGACTTTTCTTGATTGATACTTACCACCTTCCAAAATTCTCCAATTGAGGTATGAGATCATAAAATTTTGGTAATTGAATGGGGAGTCGTTATATGAAGTATGGGAAAGATTCAATGGAAAATTAGCACAATGTCTAAACCATGAGGTCCCGGAGAAGATGCTTCCCCAAATCTTCTACCGGGCACTTGATCCTCTTAACAAAATCATGGTGAACAATGCGGTAGAAGGTTCCCTTATGAAGTTTCACTATTATACGACAATGAATTTACTTGAAGAGGTGACAAAGCAAAATCAGGGTTGGCATACCCGATATTCCAAAGTTCCTAAAATCTCTCCCACAACATCCTTGGTTGACAAGGAACAAAGAAATTGAGATGAAGAAAGCGAGATGAGTATGGCAAACATCATAAATCAACTAGAGCTTTTGACAAAACATGTGATGGGTGCACCCGCGAAAGAAGTGAATGTCGTGGAATCAAAAGCCTATAAGGATGATGAGGAGGCTAAAAGGTTAGATGAAGAGATTCTGTACTTGGAAAATTACTCTGGGGGTTCCCGCCCCACCTTTCAAAGGTAAAGCGGGAATCAAGGTTGGATGGATTATGATCTTGATAGAGATTGGAGAGATAGAGAGTGTGAATATAACCACTGTATGCCTCCACATGATCGAGCAAATAACAAAGGCCCAAGCTCCATTGACCCTGACAAATTCATAACGGAAGATGTCTTGGCAAGAATCTTGAATATGAAGGAAGGTATGAACAAGTTAGTTCGTGAAATAAAAGGATATTTTTCACAACTTTCTCAAACCTTAGTGTCCCACCCCACCTCCATTAAACAATTGGAGACCCAAATTAGGCAAATTTCCACTCAAATAAATGCTAGGCCAAGGGGTGATCTTCTTAGTGATACTATTACAAACCCGAAGAATGATGCTCAAGTTTACACAATAGTCAATAGGAGTGGAAAGACCCTTGATGATCACTTAAAATAAGATTTGGGTGAAAAGGTGCCTAAGGTTAAGCCAAAAGAATTTCCATCACAATCTCAAGAAGAAGAGGAATACAGAAAAGAGCCTGTTGAAGTTGATGATGAGGCGGAGGAAAATGAGAAGCCACAAAATGATGTGATTCCCACAATCCAAGTCCCTCCCCCATTTTCTCAAAAATTTTATAGAAAAGAGGAGGGTGAAAAACTCAAAAAAATTATGGCCAAGCTTAGTAATCTTTCAATCAATAACCCATTGCTTGAAGCAATTCAAGAGATACCAGGATATGCTAAGCTCATGAAAAAGTTGATGTCAAAGAAGAATCTCATCGAAGGTGATACAATTGAAGTCACCCATGGTTGTAGTTCTATCATGAGTAGAAAAATTGTGAAAATAAAGGAAATCCCCAGAGCTTTTACCATCCCTTGCACCATTGGAACACATATGTTTTTGAAATCTCTATGCGACTTAGTGAAAATATAAAACTCATGCCTTATTTCATCTATAAGAAGCTTGGATTGGACACCCCAATCCCAACATCTATGACAATTTTTATGCCAAATCGGTCTATCAAGAGTCCGATTGGGATTTTGTTTGATGTTCTAGTTAATGTTGACAAATTCATACTTTCGGTGAACTTTGTGGATTTAGACTGGGACATAAACCAAAAGGTACCTATCATCCTTGGTCGATCTTTCTTAGCCACCAGAAGAGCCATCGTTGACTTATAAATGTAGGAGATAAGGTTTAGAGTTCATGAGGATAAAGTCTCGTTTAGAGTATGCAAAACAAGAAAACAACCTGCGAAACTTCAGTTGATATGCATGGTTGATGTTGAAACCAAGGAGGTAAACGACGGGTCCCTTGAGGATCCAACTTGGGAAAGAAAGAAGGAAGATGTCATGTAATGATGATAACTAAGGTTCTATATTTCCCTACCATAGACAGATACCACACTACCCCTATAAAACTTTTTAGCCACAATAGAATCACCCACCAGGGTAGACACAGAGAAGAGATCAAAGATACTATCAGGACTAAAGTAATAATGAACAACCACATAAGGGGTCACATAAGAGAGCGTGTACCCCGGGTCAAGCAGATAATATACATCACGAGAAAAAAGTTTCAACATACCAGTGATAACATTAGGAGATTCCTCAAATTCCTAATGGGTGGCAAGGTTATAAAGACTATTCTGACCTGTGCCAATACCAAAAGTAGTGCTCTTTGGTGTATGAGCTGATAAAGTTAAAACTAGAACCTTATTATCTACATAAGCAACCTTTACTAGATAGTATCACTAGAGATGCCACATCTGACCATAATTATAGCACCTATTCCTTCCCTCATCATAGAAATGACATAGAGAATAAGATGGGGATGATTGGGCTCTACTAATATGAGACTAGACACCTTGTTCCCTAAACCTACTATTAATCTGGGAGTGACGATCACCAAATGGATTAGGTATGGAGCACTAGACATAAAATATAAAATTGAGTTTTTCCAAGTCCTCTTTTTCCCCATTGTCTACCATTTCTACCACTATTCTATTGGTCTCTACTGCTCTGAATATCTGAACTTCTTATCTGTCTTTCTCTTATTTTTGGTTATTTCTTTTTTTCATCTTCAATATACTGCATATACACCACCATCCTAGAGATACCTATTCCATTATTCAATATCGCTGCCTTACACTCTAGTATCAAGTCTTGAGACAAACCTGAAGCATACTTCCTTACTCTCATCCTCATACTAGACATAATATCAGGGGCATAATGAGACAGTTGGTGGAGTTTCAAAGCTTATTCCTTCATATTCATCCTTATCTGCTTCAAGTTTACAAAATTCTCAACTTTAGCCTCCATCAAATCCTGAGGAAAGAAATAATCAATAAAGGCACTCAAAAACTCATCCCACTCAGCATCATCTCCTCTCAACTACTCCCACTCCTTACACCACTGATATGCCATATCTTTTAGCTAATATGTAGCTACTTCCATACCTTTTGAGTTAGTGTAATCTATCGTCTAGAATGTCTTTTCCATCTATTCCAAAAAAGCTTAAGGATAATCCTCAACCTTAGAGTCAGTAAAGGTTGAAGGAGCCACATAAATTGGCCATCTCTAGTAACCTCAGAAGATAAAGCAGTAGAACTAACATGGTTAGGCTTGGGGTGGTGGGGTAGGAACGTCATTAGCTCAAAGAGGACTGGTAAGGACTGATGGAAGTCTATAAGTGGAAGTACAGTTATGAGCACGGATGATAGATTGAGTCTGAACTCCATAAACAGGGCGAGTTTCATCTATATTGTCCTTAAGTTGGATAGAGGAGTTTACATAAGCATCAGATCTCTAAATAAGCATAATCTAAAATTCGAACAAATGGAATTAGAGGAGTCTTTGAGACCTTAGAATCTATAGCCCAAAAATAGATCACAAGAAATGAGAAATATTCCTAAATTTTGTCGTAGCCTCTTCCTTATAAGTATGGCATGCTACAAACCTATAAAAGAGATTCTACTTGACATGATTTGTGGATACCCAATGACCATGAATCTATTCTTTGATACCAAGATTTTCACGATCCAAAATAGCGCCTAGTCATAATGAGTATCTCAAGTCCATCAAGAATCGGAGACCACCCTAATTAACCTAGAAAATTAGAATATAATACAACTAGCAGTGAATGAATTCCAAACATATAGCAAGATAGAATTGTGTTTTGAACATATAAGATGATAGATAAATTAACTAAATGGGATCTAAGAGTCCACACTATCAAATCCACCCGCATCTTATCCATAAAAGCCTCTAAAAATCCAAATAGCAGCAAAAGTCCGGACATACTCCTGCCCATGGAAAAAACCCACCGAAATAGTCTAGGACATAAGTAAAGGCAAGACCATAAAATGAGGGCCTTCAAGATAATGGAAACTCACCACTTCAAAGTTGACTCACAAAAAATATAGAAATCTCCTACTATTGCATAAGGAAATAGAGGTGTCTTCGAACCCTGCACTGCATGGGGATATAGCATTCGAGTGTGGTTAATGAGGTGAGCACTAACATGTAACTTAAGGAAGGGAAACAATAATACATGATCAATTAATCCAAATTAATTCCAACCCTAGCTTGTTATTGACTTGGGGATTTGGGAGAGTTTGAGTATTTTAAGTTTGAGAAATAAGGAGTTATGAAGTCCCTTAAGGTATTTTAGGTCATGGGTTAAAAATGGAAAAAAGGAGAAATGAACAAAGTGGCCTTAAATAAAACATAGGAAAAACTCTTGCCAGTTATTACGGGTCATGTCATGACTCGTGATGATTGGGTATGGGTCGTTACCTATACTAATAGTTTGGTAAGTTACTTAGGGAAGTCTTACTTGAATGTCTACGACTCATACCAAATGACTTATGACTTGAACCTACGACTCCTTGAGTCTTAGTTATTACAAATACAACAACCTTGGGCTATCACACTAGTTTGGTCATAAGTCCCAGCCTATGACGCATGACCTCACCTTACAACTCATGAAGTTCAAGTAGTAAAATTAGTAGAAACCATAGACAAAATACTAATCATATAATAATTAGAGCCATATGACTCGTAAGGAGTCCTCACGACTCGTCCCCTAAGTCATACCCTTGATAGTGAGCTCAAATCTCCAAAATTTTGTAAAGGCAAAAATCTGGGGTGTTACAATTGTTTCGTTTCCCTTTGCTTATATGTGACATAAATATATACTTGTATTTTTTTGGTGCGTTGCTATATTATATGTGGATATTATAGAACTATAAGTGCAAGTAGTATGGGCTATCATTGTGAACATTATCTAATTACAGGTTACATTCCCTTAGTGTGTATTTTGTATATTTTATTTTCTACTTTGCTTAATTACCTGTGATACCTACTGATTATAAGTAGACTGTACTTATCCCTACTGTAACCTTTTAGTGCAAATGTTTGTGTGGGTGAATCTCAGATGGTTTGATTTTAGGATCTGTTAGATTTATTCAAGTTAGCGTTTAGAATTTCATGTGTCTGGGGTCCACTTCTATCTTTCTGTATTAATTTATGTCTTTACTAGTATTCAGAGATAGATAGTATTCCTATTGGATATTCTGATTTTATATACTCATGGATTGTATTAGTAGTTCTTACACTATTGACACTAAGTTTTGGGTGTTTGGTATAATATCTTTAGTTGTATGTACTATTTTCATATTTGATTTTTATGGTTCGGCTTCGTTCTAGAAGCCTTACCTTGGGGTTATTTATATCGTTTCCACTCTGTGTATCAGTTTGGGTACAGGCTTACTTGTCAAGGTTCACCATGAAATGTGCCATCATGACCCTTTTTTTAGGTCGTGACAACAATGCTAATTGCTAGTGGTTTATGCAAAAGCTTTTGGGCTAAAGTAGTAAGAACCGTATGCTATGTGATGTACATATGCCTAACCAGGTCCTGACTGAATGAAACTCCCAATGAACTAATATTTATAAGAAAACCTGCATTATCTCACTTAGTTGTTCAGATGTAAGTGTTTTACTCTGAATTATGATAAGGAAAACCTAGGAAAGTTTGATCCTAGGACCTAGAAGTAATAAGGGAGTATTTTATAGATACTAGTCTCAAAGAAAAGCTTACATAGTCTTTAATAAATACCCAAAATGTTTTTAAGAAAGTATTTATGTGATCTTTGATACGATGAATAAGTTTGACGTGAGGGAAGTCTAGATGAAGAAGTCATAGAAGAGCTCTTAAAAAGTCTTAGAGAATCTATTGACTTGTCTAATTCAACAAAAGGAAATCCATCCATAAGTGAGCAAGGTAAAATTAAATTGAGTGAAGACATTCATTCATCAACTCAGGTTCTGGATGCTCTTACCCTAATACCTCTGAAAATATTCTTAGTGATTCTCCACATCTAATGAAGGTGGTGAAAAAGAACCAGTAGAAGAACCAAGTTCTAAAAAGCAACAAACTAAGTTACAGTGATCAAATAGGTGACACATGAAGTCTCATCCCTTAAACAATTTTGTCTCCCCACTTGATTAAGGAATGCATTCTGAATCTAAGAAAATAAACACAATTATCATCTCAGTATTCTTGTCTTAAATTGAGCCCAAAATATCAAGGAACCTTTGCAATATGAAGACTGGATAATTGCAGTATGGGAGGAACTTCATCTTGTTTGAAACAAATTAGGTATGACATCTCATTCCTAAACCCTCTTGTAGAAATATTATGGGAAACAAGTGGGTATATTGAAACAGATTGGATAAATTTAGAACCACGACAAGGAACAAGGCTTGGATGGTGGTTGATGTTTTATATAAATATAGAACTTTCGATGCTTAAAACTATGAAAATATGTAAGTTTCTTAGGTTGTTTTTTTTATATGATGCGTTTTGGGTATGTTTTACAAAAAAAAAAGTAAGTTTTAAAAGACAAGCTCATTAAAAAAGATGAAAAAGGTGTTTTGTCTACTTATGTGATCAATTATGGTCCTGTTCTGTGCGTTACTGTATATTTGTGTGGTGTCTCGTGTCTTTGAGCCGGGGGTCTATCGAAAATAGCCTTTCTACTTCTTCAGAGGTAGAGGTATGGACTGCGTACATCTTACCCCCCCAGACCCCACTAGGTGGGAATACACTGGGTTTGTTGTTGTTGTTGTTGTTGTATATGATCAATTATGGGTTTTCTTGACACTTTTGGGATTGTTCGTGACCATAGCATATGCGGGTATTAAATAAGAGCTAAAAAAAGACTTTTGGCACCTACCTAGGTCAACCTGCTGATCACATACAGGTAAAGCATGTGTCAAAAGTCCAAAATCCTAAGAGCAGTCCTACAGGAATTTTTGGTTTGAGCAGATATGGTGGCCATATGCACCCAAGCTTAGTCCGCATGTGCTATATGCGCCCAAGGCCAGGACGCATGTGGAGACCACATGTAGCTAGACGCTGAACTTTTTTCTCCTTTTTCATTTGAGCTTTGGTTTTAGGGTTTTCTCATGTACTAGAAATAACCCTTATGTGATTTTTAGTAGAAGTTACACACTCTTGATACTCACAAACATATTTTGATTCCAAGACTTGATTTTGGTCTGTCAATTCTCTTGTATTGATTTCGATTGATTAATTTAGTTAAGGTTTTGCTTTGTTACTTATGATTATTGTGACTTCATATTATTCTTTCAATCATGAATGTTTTTGATCACTTTACAAGTATGAGAGGCTAAAAACCCTTAGCTAGGGTTGTGAAAACCCTGGCAGATTGACGAACTAGGTGAAGTGACTAGTAAAAGATAATGACAATAATAATTTGAAGTTTAGTTTTTGATCCACACTACTAGGTATATCTAAGTAACATGGTTAGATTTTATCTAATAACTAGATACTCAAAAGGTAATTGTTAACTAGGATCAAGGTAAGGGTTAGTGAGGAGACATCCTGAGACTCAAAAGGTAAAGACTGAAATCTGTCATCTCTACCAAATGACTGTTTATGGTACATAACTTATAGATTCTACATACAATGTATCAGGTTGGTTCAATAAAGCACGATAATCCTACAGAGTTGAGACGCCAAGGGGAACACAATCCTAATGTTTACCTATGACTGATTACAATTGAATTTGATATTTGCCACTTGTTCGATATTGCTCATCAAACCCCTCTTAATTTTCCAGTTCTACCCATTGACTACAATAACCTAGAGTCATGCTTCCACATATCCCGTAAAGACTCGACCTCAACCATTATTTGGTTACTATATTTGGCAGCGACTACATCATCTTAAGAGTAGAGGTGTAACTTGGGCATTACTAAATTTTGGCATCTTTGTTGGAGAATATGGTGTTGATTTGTGAATTGAAGTTGTTTCAATTTTTGGGATATCTTTTTATTTTTGTTCTTAGTTTCGTATACGCCGATATATGACTAAAACATGGAGAAGAGGCAATCCCTTAATCCCAGTGAATTCAAATCCAAGGAGGTTCCTACAAACACTTAGTAGGATGATGGAACAGAAAAGAGATGATATTCTTGAAGGGTTTCGTGATGATGTGCCTCCCCCTCATCCTGAAAGAGTATAGGATATTATTAATTGATAGACTTGTGAGCTTTTAGCTCAAGCTAAAAATATAAGGAGGGCAATGGAAGAAGCTTAGAGGATAGCAAGAGAGGCAGAGTTAGTTGAGCAGACACAAGAAGAAGACCGTCGAGCAACACTCGATGGAAATAAAAACAGAGCTAGAAGAATCCGTGTTCAAGTGATCCTAGCATATCATTACGTTGACATAATAAGCTCAATGATCCAGCTGTTAAATTTGAAGGGTGTATTTTTCGGTTTACCTACAGATGATGAAAACATACACCTTGTGAATTTAATTAAGATCTGCAGTTCATATATCATTCCAACGGTGAATTAGGAAGCACTTAGACTAAGGTTGTTCCCCTTCTCACTTACAGGAGAAGCATATTTATAGTTAGGTGAATTTCCGAGAGGGTCTATCATTACATGGAACAAGTTGCACAGTTATTTATTTAATCGGTTCTTCCTTCATCCAGGATATTGCAACTTAATGATGATATATATAATTTCAGGCATCTATTGTCAAAATCTATGTATGGGGAATGGTACAGGTTCAGAAGAAGCTAAGTATGGTGTCCAACCATCAAATATAAGGGATGAGCTTATCGGAGATATTTTATAGAGCCTTGACCATTAGTTCCAGAGCTATGAAAGATACCATCACTGGAGGAACTTTTATAATACTACATTGGAAGGCAGCTTTAGGGATGCTAGATCAGATCTCGCTCACTAACCGAGGGTGGAAAACCCGGGAGGCTGAGAGGGGATCTGGAATAGATGCTATTGGTGCCTTTTTTGACCAAAAAGTAGCTGATGACTCAGTAGTGTAGAATATTGCATTGCTATAAACTGATCTTGGGTAACTGGAAAAGAAGTTTGCAGTAGTGAGTATCGAGAAAGTGAACGTAGTAGAAGCATGAGGGTCAAATTTTAAAGCTTATGAGTTAGAATTTGAGGAGGAATCAAACTATCTGGATTGTTAGTTTGTGGGTTTTTGAGACCAAGGGAAAGAGAACCAAGGTCAAAACTACTATGGCAGATATAGAGACCATAGTAGGGGGCAAGATAGTTACTAGAGAAAGAAGGATGAATATAGACAGAACGAAAATCAAGACATCCACCTAGCAGAAGAGATACAAAATCAACAATGAAAGAGATACTAACTAAGCTGGTTAAGGGTTAAGAAAATCAAGAGATTAGCCTTAAGATTATTAAGGCAGACATTTTAGGGTTGACTCAACAGGTAGAATCTCCTTCCACTACTATAAATCAGTTGGAGCACCAGTTCGGGCAAAAGTCAACAATACTGAACTAAAGGTATCTAGGTACCCTTTCGAGAAACATAATGCAAAATCTAAAAAACAACGGTCATGTTCTTGACATTACCATGAGGAGTGATATAACTATATGTATCCCTTATTACCTACTATGGAATCACCAAAGCATGATTAGACTGCTATTGATAAGACACCTATTGTGAAGATAGAAAAGGCAGCAGGTTATTATTATACAATTTTAAGGAAAGAGGTAAGGGTCATGTTATTAAGAAGTAAATAATACAAGTTCTGAGACCACCCCCACCTTTTTCTCAGCGACTGAAGCAGAAAAGAGAGAAAGGAAAATTTAAGCGAATTATTGAGATATTGAAATAGTTGAGCTTGAATATTCCTCTTCTTGAGGCATTGGAGAAGATGTCTGGATATTATAGGTTTATAAAGCAATTGGTCACAATGAAGAAAGGATCCATAATTGAGGATGTTGATGGCTTGCACCACTGTAGTGCAGTCACTTCTAGGTCTCTAGCTTAGAAAAAAGGTAATCACGGAGCATTCACTATACTATGTTCTATTGGGTCATCCCAATTTTCCATAGATTTTTATGACTTAGGAGCTAGAATAAATTTGATATTGCTGGCTGTATTCAAGCAATCGGGCTTGAACCGTCCTAAACTGACTTCAGTGTGGTTATTGATGATTGACTGCATGGTGAAAAAACCTGCAGGAATTTTGTTGGATGTGATTGTAAGAATGGATACCTTCATCTTTCTAGATAACTTTATCATTCTGGACTGTGAGGTTGATACCAAGATATCCATCATATTGGGGAGATCATTTATAGACATAGGTAGAGCGATGGTTGACATAGAGAAAGGAGAGATGAAATTCAAAGTCAATGGTGAGGAGTCCATATTCAACATTCGAAAATAAAAGAATTAGCCTACCAATATGAGGATGGTATTGGTGATAGATTGTATTGATGACCCTGGAGGGTACTCTTATGGGTATCTTGATGAATTCTGAGTAATCAAGGTACCCACATTGTGTTGCGATGTTAAATCAAGCGTTGCATGGGAGGCAACCCATGGGCTTGTTCATGAATTCTAAGTAAACAAAATAGCCACATCATACTGTGATGTGAAATGAAGCGTTGGGTGGGAGGCAACCCACTATTTTAGTGTTCACTTTTTTGTTTTTTTTTTGTATATTTTTAGCATATGACCTTACTCGAACCACGGTATGATTGCTATATTCATAAATTTCTAGGTAAGGGGATTCTAAGGCCAATCCATCATGGCCACAAGTCCCACACGCGCCAGGTAAGATGAGCATTAAATTGAAAAGATGAATTTATTTAGGATGAGAATGGAAAGTTGTGGACTTTTGTACATAACCATACTTTTGAAACCATAAAATTATATTAAAGGACCATAAGTAGCTAGGAAAATATCAAAATACAAAGTCCAGATTGTAGGAAAGTAGGCCAAAAGTTTTGGCCCACGTGCGGGCTACATTTGGCTCATGCACCCCATGGCTTTCCACATATGGCAGGCGCATGTGGATGCCAAATTTCATTACTTTGTGGGCCCAAATTTTAATTAAAATTTTGTACCCACCAAGGTATAATTAATCCCTAAATCAGCGCCCCCTCCCATCCTTAATTAAACACATTTAACCTCATTCCAGCTCATTTAAATTCTCAAAACTTAACTCTTCTCTTTAAATTCAAAATTCCCTCTTAAATCATAAGATAATCCCACACTTAAAAAAGTCTATTGAAACTTGTTTGTGGTATCAACTTGCCTCATCACACTAAAAACAAGTTCCAACTTGGGTTTTGCTCGATTTTGTTATCATTCACTTTGATTTTTCATAAAATAGGTAACTTTCTCATCTCCTAATGGTTATGTATTAATTTATTAATTGAATAAAAAAGTTTATATATTTATTTCCATGCAAAATATATAAAATATATTATGCTTGTACGTAGGAGCCTTGAAGTAGCCTAAAGTCTTAATGTAGGGCCTTGTTATGAATTAAATTCTAAGGTTAGGCCCCAACCAGAAGTTGAACTTGAATTCGTAGAGTGATACCAAAGGTTAAGCATGTTATTTTTCTTTGAAAATCATGATTCTTGATATGCGTGTGCATATTGGACTTGTTGGAACTTAACTAGATTATATGGGTGTGAAAATTGAGGAAAAATTGAATCTTTTTGAACTTTGAGTTTTTCTTCAACTTTTGCAGTCCTTTATTTTTGTTGGTAACTAACAATTGGTTTTTCAAGTACATATATCACCAAAAGCTACTAAGAAGAAGAAAGCAGAGATATCAAGGAGACGGGATAAGTCCCCCGATCCTAGTGTTTTTGTGGAGAAGTACGCAATTTCATGACTTAGAGAGGTTGTAGGTAGTGTGACATACAAAGTGACTAGAGGATAGAAGTGACCAATAGCTGAGACTATTTTAATAGGAGAAAATAGGATAGCCGTTACATGAGCAGTCATAGTAGGGGGGTCGACCAGCTTTCACTAGATCCAAGTCTCGGACAAAGTTTGAATAGGATATCAAGGTTATCTAAGAAATCTATCCCAATCGAGAATGAATTCAGCACAGAGATCACCTCCACATTATCCCCTACTATATGATGATGATAATGATGCAGTATATTTAGAGCCAGGCTTACAAGAAGTAGCTCAATTCTCCCAGTCTAAAGAGAGGTCCCAGGATTTATCCAAACATGTAGAGTAGAAGGAGTTATCAGTGGTACCCCAGTTCGAGGAGAGTACTGCTACTCATGTATAATAGTTTGATGTACCCCAGTCTAATGAGGGTATATAGCAGGCTTCCCATGATGCACCAATACATCAGGGGTAGAGTCTCGTACCCACATATACCTCGGAGGCATATCTTAAGGAGGAAAATTTAAGGTAGTGTGTGGAGGGGATGCATATGATGTATGATATAGACAGATGCATTTTGGAGGCCGGCAGGCCCAAGAGGCATATTTATAAAGAGCTCAGGATTGATCTATTTAGGCTTAGTCAAGTACTATAGTGGCGGGCTTCTTTTGATCATTATCAGTTAGAGTGGATGACTAGACCACTTGGTTCTTATAGCCTAGCTACAGTACATGAGTTTTATGCATCATATCATGCCACATATTTTTTATGATATGCAGATCTCCAGGATTGATGAGATACATGGACTAAACACAACTCAATCAAACCCTTGTGAGAGGGATCAGGGTTGATAATTTAGAAGAGACTATCCGTCGGGTCATTTTTGGTCCAAATTATATCACTTCCCTATCCACAGCATTGTGTGACTAAACACTGAGAGTCACATATGATAGAAAAATTATGTGACAAGCTGAGCATAGGCAAGAGAGTTAATATAGCTAGGTGGATAGCTAGTTATATTTCACCTTTGGGTGATGAGACCCCATAGATTGAGGATCATGGTGTGATAAAGAATGGTTTATTGACCTTTTATGACAAGTTATTGTGTTTTTTCATATGATATTGGCTATTTCCTACTACTTCAAATAATGTGTTTACTTGGGAGAGAGTAGCCCTAGTTCTAGTTTGATGGATAGATATGCTAATATTTTGTAGCCATCATCCGGCATGATATCCATGATAGAGCATTTGGGGAGTTAACAAATTTTCTGTTTCCCTTCTTGATTTAGAGGTTATGTAATGAGGATGGTGTACTTGAGATACCAAGAGTAGATGAGAGGGTATGTGTGATGGCCACAGTGCAAAAAAATAGTATGAAGGATTCAACATGCATGACCCTTCCCAGGA
This sequence comes from Capsicum baccatum var. pendulum, assembly GCA_030864225.1. Classification (NCBI taxonomy): domain Eukaryota; kingdom Viridiplantae; phylum Streptophyta; class Magnoliopsida; order Solanales; family Solanaceae; genus Capsicum; species Capsicum baccatum. Next base: position 227,501,450 of record CM061550.1, read on the forward strand.
GATCTAGCGAGCCTGTCATAGTACCTTGAGCCCAGACTAAGGTTCTATCAGTTTCCATAGAGCCTAGTGATATACATAGAGGTGATGTGGTGTTAGTGTTGTTATTGAGATAGGTGAGTAGAGAGAGGCCACAAATTTGAGTACTCATGGTGAGGGGACACTACCCACTTCTTTATTAGCCCTAGCTTCAACCTCAGAGCCAGTTGGCATATTTTTAGAGCCTACTCGCCCATCTGCTATAGCTTCTACTACAGGTATTATTATTAAATCTCAAGAGTTTTTCTAGATATTAGTGGATAGTTAGAGGGCCACTAATTCTCAATTGTGGGTTGTTGAGACCGAGGTGACCACTTTATACAAGCAGATGCCTTCTGGGGTTTGAACTAGATTTGAGATAGCAGAGGCTAGATTGGAGGCCATACGAAGAAATCCTCTCTCTGAGCTATGTGATGATTTACAAGCATGTATTGATGAGTTCGGGAGATGGGGTACAACCCAAATTACAGAGACAGAGATGTCAAATTTATCCTAGAAGAGTGAGGAGATTGATATATTGTAAGTAGAGGTACACTCTTTCACAGAGATCAATGTAGAAGCCACTCATTAAGTCATACCCCTAATGGTCTGGATATCACCTCCGCATAGACCTAGATAATTTTTATTTCTTTGTAGAAGATGATGAGGAGGTCCTGGTAGTTGAAGCTAAGAGAAGTCACATGGAAGACTTGCAGGATCCTGATATGCCATATGACCAGTCCCTTAAAAGGACCATACATGATTCAATGGATTCTGCAATTGTTGATAGGCAAAGATGTGAAGTGATAATAGTGGTTTCATCTTCTAGTTGTACACTGCCACCCTATCATCTCTGGCAACTTATATGCCCCTATCTGGGGATCTCATGACATGGATGCTTAGTGCATCCCAGGTATGTTCTTACTTTATTTTGTTTTATATTATTTAGTACATAGGGGATAGTGCACAGTTTTTTAGTTAGGGGTGTGGTATAACATAGCCACTGTGGGTTTTTATTATCATGCTTCTTTTCCTATTGGTTGCGATATGGTTATAGAATCGGCATATCTAGGTTGATTTGTGTCCTATTGTGTTTAGTTTCATATTGTGTTGTGTTTTTGTGTAATTGGGATATTTTTAAGTATTTAGGGTAATAGTCATGTTTTGGATTAATTTTTGAGAAAAGATGATACCCCTCCAATAATTCTATTTTGGAACTGTGTGAATGTACATGTGTGTGAAAATTGTGGATCTTGTTATGGAATTAGGATTAAGGACATAATAATCAATTGCTACCAGTTTCATGAATCAGATAAGTAGTACCTAGTAATATTGACTCTGTGCCATGTGCATGTGAGATGCTACTTAGTTCTTTTTCTGTGTTGAGTGCAGAACTTGCCTAGTTATTTTTGCCTAGGTTGCAAGATAGCTGGTTAGAAAAGGATCATAGGCCATTTTTTAATTTTAGTCTACTTTTACCGTAAACCTTCCCTATGTAAAATAGTATCCCTTGATCCCTGTTTTAAGCCTTATAGCCAATTATTCTTATTACGTCTTTCACCTTTCCATTTGTATTATAATAAACCTATTTTGGCCCTGTTCCTCCTGGAACATTATGCACCTCAGCTCAAGCAAAATGCCTAAGTTAAGGGTGGCTATCATAGGGGTGCGCAATGTAAATTGGGTATGTAAAAGGGTAAAATAAGAGAAAACGTTAGTAGGGCTAGGTGTGCTAGAAAAAGAAAAGGAAAAGAAGAAAATTATGAAAAAAGTGAAAGAGAATTAATAAAAGAGCACACACAACTTGAATGTGCAATAAAGAATAAAAAGGGAGAAATAAGGGTGGAATAAAAATAAACTTGTCTAATAAGTGAGACCTCAAGGTTATAGTGCCAAGGAAACTTAATCACTAGATATGTCCATATGTACCATACCAGCCCTCAAGCCTACATTACAAGCCAAGAGAAGTCCTATAGTGATCCTAACTTGAGTGTCTGAATTCTAAGTTAAATAAAATAAGATAAATCCTATGGTATTTGATGCATATTGAGTGGAATTTCTCTTCTGAATGTGAGTGTCTCTCTACTGTCCCTGCAGTGCTATGTATTATCTCATATAAGTTAGTGGGACATCTTTGTTGTGAGGGAACATGAGTCCAATTGCTAGCTACTTAAGTATTTGGGTAGTGTAACTTATGCATATGCATGGTTGTCTATTGCAAATATAGTGCCATTCCTTTATTCCATTGTGTCACATTATTGTGTTTCATATTTATACACATTCGGTTTTGAAAAGTGAGATAGAAGGGGGTGTTGTGATTTGAGCTTAAAGTGTTGATTGACCGCCTTGAATAGCTTAGGATCTCCTAGTTAAGCGTCGTGTTTTGTTTTTCTATATTTTATTGCCTGAAGACATGTAAACATCTAAGTTGAGGGGGCTAATCTGATATAGAAATATAGCACTCTAGATGCTTAAAACTATGAAAATATGCAAGTTTCTTAGATTGTTCTATTATATATGTGGTGTTTTGGGTATGTTTTGTAGGAAACTAAGTTTTGGATGCTAAGTTCATGAAAAGATGAAAAAAGGTGTTTTTGGCTACTTATGTGATCAATTATGGGTGTTCTTGACACTTTTGGGATTGTTCGTGACTAAAGCATGTTGATGTGGACCGCATGTAGCACATGTGGACCTCATGTATGCAAAGTATGTGTCAGAATTCTAAAATACCAATAGTAGACCTACCGGAATTTTTGGTCTGAGCGTATGTGATGGCCACATGTGTCCAACTTCAGGCCGTATGTACCTCATGCGCCCAAGGCCAGGCTTCATGTGAAGACCACATGTAGCCACCGACCTTTTTTCTCCTTTTTCGTTTGAGCTTTAGTTTTTAGGTTTTCTCTTGTACTATAAATAACTCTTATGTTATTTTAGTAAAAGTTGCGCACTCTTGATACTCATAAACATATTTTGATTTCAAGACTTGATTTTGGTCTTGGATTTCTCTTGTATTGATTTTGGTTGATTAATTTAGTTAAGGTTTTGTGTTTTTACTTATGATTATGGTTATTTCATCTTATGCTTTCAATCATGAATGTTGTTGATTACTTTAAGAGCATGAGCGGCTTAAAACCCTTAGCTGGGTTATGAAAACCCTAGCAGATTTACAGAGTAGGTGAAGTGCTATCATTGTTCTAAACTGATACCCATGAATGCATTATATTATCTCCACTTTAATAGTTATCTTAGTGGTTACAAGCATTAAGATCCCACCTATATTATTACTACTTACGCCAAAAGAGTAGTGACTAGAAAAAGATAATGACAACAGTAACTTGAAGTTTAGTTATCGATCAACGCTACTAGGTATTATCGAAGTAAGATGGTTTTCTTTCAAATAATAACTAGAGACTCAAAAGGTAATAATTAACTGGGATCAAGATAAAGGTTAGTAAGGCGACATCCTAAGACTAAAATATAAAGGGTAAAATTTGTCAGCTGGTCCAAAAGGCTATTGATGGTACCTAACTTATTGATTCTGCATGCAAGGTATCGAGTAGGTTCAATAAATCATGATAAGACTACAAATTTGATATGATAGGGGAACACAATACCAGTGTTCACCTATGAATCAATACAACCAAAGTTTATATTCTCCACTTGTTCGATATTGCTACTCAAAACCACCAATTTACTTTTCCAGTTCTGCCCATTGATTACAATAACTGAGAGACACGATTCTACGTATTCCCTTGGGACTCGACCCCAACCATTATTGGGTTACTATATTTGGTAGCGACTACATCATCTTCAAAGTGGAGGTGGAGCTTGGGCATCACCAGTGGCTTAAGGTTGCAATTAAGAAGAGGGTATAGATTTTGATGAAAAATTTCTCTAGAGGTTAGGATAGAAGCTATTCAAATTCTTATTGATTTTTCAACCTACAAGGAGTTCAAAATCTTTCATATGGATATAAAAGGTGCATTTTAAATACATATTTGAAGGAAAAAATATATGTGAAGTAACATAAATTTTTTGAAAGTCATGGGTTTCCAGTTCATGTGTTCAAGCTTCATAAAGCTCATAAAAAGTCATGAGTTTCTACATCATGTGTTCAATCTAGACAAGGATCCATATGGTTTGAAACACGCACTAAGAGCATGGTATAAAAGTCTATCCCAATTCCTATTGGAGAATGATTTCAAGAGAGAAAAGATTGACAATCCTCTCTTCTTAGGATCTAGAGGAAAAAATAACTCATTGTGCAAGTTTATATGGATGGCATTATTATTGGATCCAACTAAATTCTTTGTACGAAGACTTTTCCAAGCTTGTAGGAAATGTGTTTGAAATGAGCATGATGGGTGAGCTTAAGTTCTTTCTTAAGCTACAAGAAAATCAAACATCTGATGGAGTTTTAATCAACAAAAGAGGTAACTCCTTGAATTATTGAATAAAAACAAAATGGGGGATTCTAAGCCAATAAACGCTCTAATTTGAACCTCTACCAAATTGGACCTAGATAAACCTAGTCCCTCTATGAATCACACCGCCTATTGAGGTATTATTGGTTCTTTATTATATCTAATTACCAGTCGTTGACCCTCTTTGTTTCTCAAGATTGGGATTTTCTCAGTTCTCAAAATCTTTAAATTCTTCTGTCAACTACATCAAAACTATGGTCTCTTTAGTATACTCTTTCCAACCATCATTATCTTCATAATTTTGTTCATTAAGCTTATGGCATGACATAATAATGGCGGGTTTTAAATTATTATTATTATCTAAACAAACCAAGAGATAATATCGAGATAATTGAAGTAAGAAAAATAAAAATAACATAATTCAAAATAGTTTTGGAGATAAAGGAGGCTTTTTCATTAAAATTCAAGAAATATCTATAAATAATGACTCATGACCCATACAAGTATGGTCCCACCTTTTTGAAAATAGTAAAATATGAAAAATGAATTTGAAACATAAAAGATAGGTCGTGAGGCCTCTTTTGGATTATCATCAATTTTCAAAAACTAAAAGTTTCCCTTTCATCTACGACAATAAGCAGTGAGTCATGAGTGGAGTGGAGGTCCAATTCTAAAAAGTCTTTCTAGGTGCAGCCATCCTCACCCTACTGGAATCCCAAAAATATTTAAATATAGCATTATATCCCTCGAACATATTTCCTATTCCACCACCCAAACCATCATTTATTGGTATCGCGCATACAAGAAATGACTTGTATAAGAAATGGCTAACATTATAGTCTTTATCTCAATCTCATCTTTCGTTGTTGGCTTGTACCCTGGTCACACTAAAAAGCTATTTTTGAGATCATAGTCGGCTCAATCATACCTTCAAAATTTTTTGTTAGGCCCCGAACAAGGTCGAACTCACTTTTAGTATCACAGTTGCCATCATCTTATAAATAGAGGGCATGGGCATATAGGGCGTTGGATCCTTCTTAGCAGCATTCACAATTTCAACCATATAAAAGTTGCATGCCTTTGGGATTTCTTCATTCATAGGTACATAACCATTGGGGTGGATCAAGTGACTCCCTTCTCCTTGAAGAACCAACTCGTGACCCTCCAAATGAATTTCAATAACTAATCGAAGGGCGATTAAACAACTCATACACTGTGGATCCATGAGCTCCAGCGGAGCATATTATAGCTAGGATTAATATCCAAAACATAAAATTTATCCTTGAATTTGGTGTGTCTAATCTGGATGTATAAGTCAACTTCACCCATGGTGTGTTATTGTGCTCCATCGAAATCTCACATGGTAACATGGCTTTGATAGATCTTACACAAATAGTGACTCAGTTGAGTTAGTGTAGAAAGAGGACAAATTTTTAAAACAGATCCATCATCTATCATAACTTGATAATTATATATCATGAAAATTGACAGTAATGTGCAAGGTTTTGTTTTGCATTATGTCTTTAAAAGGAAACTCCTTTTCATTAAATGATATATGATGACTTCCAATAATATTTTCTACCATTGCAGCCTGATTTTCAACAATGCTGACAGTCACATATGCTCCATCTAAGACTTTTAACAGAGCTTGTCGGTGATATTGTGAACTCATTAGAAGTCCAATACAGAAATTTGGGTTGTAGTGTTTTTCAAATGCTAATCCTCAAAAACTCTACAACTTCTCCTTTAGTAATTGGCCTTTTCTATGAATCCTTCCTGAAAGATTCATTGGCTAAATTCTTAGGAACATAGCTACATTCGAATATAGGCATCACATGAGTGGTGTTAGTTTGTACGACAAACTCTTTTCTAGATGGTATTAGCGTGTATGCCTGAGTTGGGGATGTCACCACCATACAAGGGGCATTTCTATTGACACTTAAAGTAGCCACGACTCTCTATATCTTCTATACACTCTCCACCTTCATAGGATTTTCCAAATCGACCTTAATGATAAACTTACCTATCATCCATTCTTCATATGTTTCAACCATAATAGCCCCTTCACGATTAGGCAATAAATTGCTATTGACATTTGGTGTTGGTGACTGACATTTTGATAAACTAAGCCCTGGATCTTATATTGTAGGTTAATGTAGTCTTTGGTGTTGTTGCCCTATCCTTCTCGATGATAGGGATAGTTTTGATTACCATGAAAAAATCAAAAATTGATATTTGTGGGTTTTGGTTGAATAGGTTGGAGATAGTTGGCTTCCCTTAATCTTTTGAAGAGTTGAGAACACCTTTTATCCAGTTGTGTGAAGTTTTCAGTAGTTTATTTTTTCAAGATTTGGACAGGGGAAAGGGGTTTATAATTGTTTTGGTTCGTGGTAGGTGGTACTTCATGATAATTTAGAGGTGTCTGGACGTTAGTTTGGTGATTTGGGATGGTAGTTTGTACACTAGGCTAATAATTTATTGTGGAGATTGGTATTATGGTAGGACATTTGATTGTGGAGCTTGTATTTGGGTTGGGCATAAAAGATAGATTGAGGATTTTATGGTGGTGGAGAGTAGATATATGGAAAAAGGTATTTCTAGGCCAGAATTTCCTTTTTAATTTATTATCTGAATAAAAGGACACTATGGTCACATTTTCTGTTTTCTTCTTTAAGAAACCTGAAGTCCTAGACAATTTTGTAGACTTTCTAATCTTTCCTGTTTGAATACAGTCTTTCAATGATTCGCCAATCTTTACCAAGTCCATAAACATTGAATGAATTGCAGACACCATTCTAGTATAGTGTCATGACCCAATTTATCAGCTCATGATGGCAACTACTATAACCCTCCAGCAGGCAAGCCAATATCGTAGTCCAGAACAACTAGTAATGGACTACCAAAAGAATTAAGGAAAAAATGCAGAGTAGATGTAATAAAATACTAACATACATAATATAATCTCAAAACCTGGTAAAATTAGTACAAGAGCTTCTGCAGTTAACGAGGATACAAATGAGGTATGAAATGAATATATAGATACAACCATCTCTGAATACAACATAGAGACTAGCCTAGTACATAAGAAGGAGGAAAGTAATACTCCGATGGCTAGGAGATCACTCTATGTCTCTTAAACATAGCTGCTCCACACAATGCACACAACAACAATGATAACCTGTACTATGATCTACAGGCTGTAGAAGTGTAGTATGAGTATCAGCACATGGTACTCAGTAGGTAACTGCCAACTTAGCTCCAAAGATTATGTATATATACATAACATGTAAGTAGAAATATAAACTTCACCCAAATATCCAACAACTGCATCATGAAGCTAATCATATAAGAAACTAACATAATAAGGCTAAAGAGGTATTAAGGATGAGCTATCCCATTCTAGACATACTTAAGAACCTCAACACTATACCATAGATAACTAGCCAATATAAGAATAAAGGGAGAAAGATGGTCTATTTAAGTATACAAGGCGAAGGAATAAATATACAATCTGAATAAGTCAAGCAAGGAAGAAATATCCGGTAATACCCTAGCTACATATATATAGATATACATATGTACATAAACAAGTTCAACTTGAGGTACAACCTAAATCATCAGACTGACATCTTAAGACCTCGTACTCACAGCCAAAACTAGTGCTAGTACACTTAGGATTTCTAATCGATCAGTCTAATTCTGAGATAATCATGCATAATCAAATATTCATCAGATAAAAGATCTAGAATCATAACTCAAGTATCAGTACAGGATCACTAAGAAAGACACCACCAATTAGCCATAACAAGGATCATAATAATAATAATAACAATAGCAATGCAAACGCAAGTAACTGGCTAGTATGGACAAATAATACCTAACTGAGCCTTTCACGAACCACCACCACTGCAGGCTTAGAAGGTCCAAACAACATACAACACACCATAAGCCATACTCATCACCCATACTTATGCAACCCCTCATAAGGAAGATAGATATAGGTGTATACTGATGATAGGAAATGCACATTCAATTATAAATGCGCAGCATAATCCATAATTCCACAATCAATCAAAATACCATAAGTGACCCAATGTATAACCTCACATCACTAGTATCATAATCATCCTCCAGACTCGAACCGATAAATATACTCAATATCATAATAATCCTCCATCCAGACTTGAATAGATAAATATATCATTAATATCCGGACATGAATTGGTAACTATATAATCAATATTCAGACTTGAATCGGTAAATATATCTATGTATGTATAATAATACACAGACTTTGAACCGTAGGTAAAAAGAATTTAAATTCATAAATTCCATTGCATGGATAAATTAAGGACTAAATCTTTATAATAGTGTAGAAAGGATCAAAATATCTCTCGATTGGGTAAATAGTTATAACACAATCATGAACTAAAATATATCTTGGTCAAATCTCTATATCATCATTTTTAATCTCAAAGGCTCATAAGTATTCATTAAGATGGTATAATTCCCGTTATGAATAAATTTGTTTAAAAGGTGAAAAGTGGGATGTTTATTCCTTTATAGGAAAAACAGTAGTTAAATCATAATTTAGATGGAATTGTACCATTTACATATTTAGTAATCATGAATGAAAGGAATCTACAGGGATGGAATACTTCCCGAAATCGAACCAATCAATGTCATGAACATGGCCTTCATCCCAATAATATATCCAAAAATAGCTACAACATCATAATTATGGCCTTAGGCCCAAATATATATCCGGCATAATTATAACATCATAATTCGGGAAAATACATCACAATCCACCGAGTAATACATACAAATTTCTAAGGATTCATTAGTCTCATCTATAAATAATTTGCTAACAACCTAGGGTAATTGGATTGTGGAGGTAAAATAAGTATTTCAACTCAAGGGTCAAATACCCTTTTAGCCCCCAAACTCACAATTTAGGCTAAGTCATGGGGAGCTACTAACAATCACATCCTAACATACGTTATATATAAAACATCATCTCAAGAGAAGAGTAGACAGAAGCATACCTTGAAGCCAAACTGCAAATCCTTGATTCGTCCACAAAACATCCATCTTCACTCCATGATCCCAAAATATCGTCATGCTATAAAATCATAATCGATGCATCATTAGGAGTCACACGAGACCCATATTTTCATATAATGGGTCAAGCCAAATTTCTGGTCAAGAATCAGCCCATGAGGCCCATAAATGAAAATCAAAATTGAACCAGTCACGAGGTCCTTCGAAGGACAAGGAAGTTAAGCTCAAAAGTTATGTACAAACAGAGCACAAATCGGGTCTCAAATCAACCCTTAAAGTTTAAGAGTTTAAAGACCTAATTTGCCAATAATTTTCCATGATATTGGATAGAAATCAAAATGAAAATCAATGGGAAATGACGAAAAAGGATTGGGCTATCTTACCTTACATTTGGGTGATTTCCCACTCGTTTACATTCCTTAAGCACTCAAAATGGTGTAAAAATAGTGGAAATAGTCATGGAAAATCGAGTAGAAGAAAGGGATTAAATATGGGCTGAGGATCTGCGATCATGATCTGCAACACATAAAATGCATATCACGATTGCTATTTACCCTTCGCGATCGCACCAGCAACCCAATGCACCAGCAAAGTCAACTTGTTTTTACCATCAAAACTCATCCGGAACCCTATGAACATGATCCAATAGTGAATTACAATTGTAAACCACATTGCGGATCCAATAGAATCATCAAAAAATTCATCCGAGATAGTTTTGAGTAAATGTAAGGCCCACACCTATCGTTCCATTTTGCACATAATCTGCCCAAATGCCTAAAACTAGTTAGGAAACCTCGGTACTTGAACCAACAGTCTTCCTAGCCTAAAATAAACTTTGTAAAGCTAATAGCACTGTCAGAATTATCATCTGAGATCATCTACTAGGAGTTTTGGTCTGAGACCAAATCCTAAGCAACAAAATCTCCAAAATAGGAAATTGAGCCTAAAATCCAAATGAACTTTCTGATCACCCAATCGACAGCTCCGACAAGTCATAAATGATATATATCCATTCTTGAAAGCTCCAAATACTAGAAATACATGAAAAATCAAGGAAATGGCCTGGAGGTTCATTACAATATCTACTAGTAAAAGGACTTTCATCCGCGAATGTCAATGGGAAAAAAGATCTCAAAAGCTCTAAAGGATGAGGTACTATGCCTGCATGCTCCGAACACAAATTCTAGATAACCTTTAAGGTGGAATAACGCTTCCAAGGGATATTACCACAGGTATCACTTCTTGAAACATCAACCACACTTTAATCTTAAATAGCCAAAAGTCAACCTTAACCACCAACTAGCCCCCAACTAAATCGAGAAAGGTTGATCAATGCAAATCTGAACTAGGACATACTGATACCAGCATAATCTAACAATGGCTCATCCAAACCAGAGAAAAACCAAGGCACGAGTCATGCAAGTAACACCAACTCTATATATAACCTTCTTTTACCTTTCCAAACTCATTAACACTCTAAACTAAGAAAAAGGACATCCCAACACTATCTGTACAATCTCATCAAAGAAAACTCAAATAAATAAAGTTGATCAACTGAATATCCATATGGAAAACATGATATTAAGCCCATAAGGAGTTACCTAGGCACACAAATGGAAATAACCAAGGTATTCAATCTACTCCAATTCTATAACTGGTCCGGATGATAATCAAAACTAAAATCCAGGAGTCTGAAGCACAACTACTCATCACTGAATGATCTGCTCCAAGATTTCACATAAACCAAGAATAATACCAACCCAAATCCAACTCGAGCATACTACTCCCACTGAGTATATCATCCAAAAATTTTAATGAAAACTAAAAAATTTGAGTTTAAAGCTGAAGAAACCAATAATGCTTCCATAGACTATCATTTGAACACCTATCAACCATAATACATCCAAATACAAGAAGAAATAAGAGGTAAACATAGAGTAGTCTCATCTATCCTACTGATGTCGGGTGTATTTAAGCATTCTAGCATTACTATTCTAGCCTTTTTGGCCTTGTTTTGAGGATAATTCTTATGCTATATGTGTTTATGATGACATAAATAATCATTTATGTGTCCAAGTATGTTTTTAAAATGTTTAATGGTGTTTTCACACAAGTGGTGATTCAAATTGATCATTTAGATGCCAACCGAGAAAACTAGTGTAACTAGCTTGAGCTAGGTGTTTGTCTAATCTATCATGTTAGGTTCTAATATGTTTAATGAGTTCTAAAGGTTGTTATTGTGTATTTATATGTTAAAAAACTTGTTGATAATGTTCTAGGTTCAATTGGATCAAGTCAATGGTCAAAACAATGAGTTAGAGATCAAACTGAAATTAGTCTATCCTTAGCTCGTGTTTTTGATTCACCGTCTTGGATGTTGTGTTGTTCGAGCTCCAAAATATTTTGTTTAATTCTTTAGTATGATTGGTTAATGGATTATGATGATATATTAAGGATATAAAAGATTCAAATCAATTGGAAACAACTCAATAAGGCTCAGAATGGCTCAACGAAAGCACAATACAAAAATTGACTTCATTTGAAGTCCCGAAATGTCCAGGGTACGTGTGGACTATAGTGGTGGACAATTGATACGTTCAACACATCACTGGATTGACAAGAGGCCCAAAATAATAACCCACTGGTGCATGTATCTTTTAATGGCAATGAAGAAAGCAACACGATGTGGTGTAATCGCGGTGAGATTATGGAATTTGACAATTGCCGATTCACTCACCACCGCGATGCGGTGTCCATCACAAGTGGAAAAAAACTGCCCATCTGAAAGGAAATAACATGGAAACCTAATACTAGTCAGTTCATTACTTGTTTACTATAAATATAACGTGTTAAATCACGTTTTAATCATCTTGGAACCCCTAGATCGCTTGGAACAACATTGGAGTCTACCAAAACTTTATTTTAGGTTTTTATTTCGTTAATTTAGCTTTATTTATGGTTTTAATCATTCATACAATTATTTGGATGTTGATTATGACTATGTGTGGCTAAAATCCCTCTTTCCGGGGTTAAGGCCAAGATCATGAATATTTTCATTTTGAATTAAGTTTGTTGATTTGGTTATCATTATGGTTGTTTGTTTATCTTTATTTTAACTATTTTAAGGATTAACTACCCTTAGAATATATTTATTGTCGACCTTGTGATCTCGGGAGAGGGAATATGGAGATAGAACATGGAAATAAATAAAGTATGGTTTGTATCTCTTTATGAAATAAGGAATTCAAATTAGTATCTTGGATAGGGATGTACTTGGATGCCTTACTTGATTCAAACGTAGGATGATAGCTTTAAGAACTTAATTGGATTATTATCTCCCCACTCAACGATGTAGTTGTAATATCCATATTAGGTAAATGATTAGAGGTCGGGAGACTATAATCATGAGATTAACCCTACAAATCAACAACCAAGATAAGCGATTTAATGAATGAAGTTCAATAGTGTAGTATGATTGTTCGTAAGCCTTAACCCTGGATCTCTACCCATTGATTGTCCAAAGTCATTTAACTTTCCGTATTAGTTTAGTTTACTTTTTAGTTTACAATTCCAAAACTTTATTGTTTACTTTTTCTCAATTGTTAAACTAGAATTAGATAGTCGGCGAATGCAAGTCCCTGAGAGATCGATACTTGGGCTTTCTTAAAGCCACTTTACTACTTGATAAGACCACGCACAATTGCATGTGCGCTTGGGTATTTTCACCTACAAATGAAATCCTAACCGAAATAAAAATAAAAATGAAAAACTCATTTAAGCTCTACAACTCTAAGCTAAAATGTCAACACCAAGGCTGAGTCGTTTAATCTTAACTACCCAAACCGTACTTGAAGATAAGTAAGCATTCATATTCCAAAACTATCATAACTCTCAGATCGCCATTCTAAGGCATCAATCTGAAACTGAGCCAACAAGTCTAAACTAAGGTCAAATATTTAAATTGACCATACAGTCTGAATCAGATGCATTCGTACTAAATTATGTCAAGCTAAAATTGAAGCATAGTTAGAGAATAATATCGCAATAGAGTATAAATCACTAATTGACAACACAAGAAATCAACTCGTATCGGCCAAAATGCATAAACCACGAAAACATACTCGAGAACTCAACAAGGCTGCAAATTGCACTAGCAATAGCAAAAACTCTAACCACTTGGAGAAATACAACTTTAGCCAAAAACTAATTAGTCTAATACCCCATCTCAACAAGGAACACTCATAGGCACAGAACACCAAGGAGAAGCACTCCACCATGTCTTATTAGGCCGAACAAATTTTGAAATAAGGGTTTCTTGAATCCACCTAAGTAGATCAATCATAACTCAATCAACCCATGAATCACATCATCTAGGAAGAAAGTACCAACCTCAACACAATTGTCAACGTCAAGAACAACATCAAATAATTAACCATGTAAATCGGGATAAAGAATTTCCAAATTTCCAACTTAAAAGCGGGCACAAGAAATATCACCTATATTTAACTCGATAACTCCCCTAGAATGAAACCACATCATGGAAAGAATAGAGTATCCAATTCCACACCAATCTAGAATAGCCAACAAAAGAGGAAAATGACCAACCTCACCTCACCATAGAAGAGAATCATCCAAACAGGCTATAGCTTCCCAAGCCAATGAATAGGAACTATATAGAAGGGAAAATTCAAAGTAGACAACACTAGTCTGATTATCCATCAAGAGAGAATTAGCTATCTCAAGCAATACCAATAATAACAGCTGCAGTGGTAATAATAATAATCAATAATATGAACATCAATATAAGGAATAGACGGCACCAAAATGGAAATCAATATCAAATACCACCCAAGATCCATAATAAGGCCAACATGCTAAGATAAATGGGACTTAAACCGAAATGTTACACCCATAGAGGGAAGATATCAATATAGATCTAATTTATCTACTACTAAAAGAAATCATCTATAGGGTATTCATATAATCATGAATTCAATAACAAGGAACAAAATAACCAATATAAATGTATTAAGGCATATAATCATCGATAGATACGTAAACCATAACACATATAAATAAAGGTATAGGTAGCAAATAAAGTGCACTAATCATGGTGGAATTCCAATTCACATGTCATACGTATCTGAGGAAGAACAAATCTAAATGGGTTCAGACTCAAACTGATTGACTAAATCATCAATGGAGGTGCCAAATACACTATCTCTAACCGAGGGTGCCACAACACTATGAGACTAATATGAATGAGCTGAATGACCAATAATCCCACATCGATGACACTCTATGGACCAATGTCCCATCTCACAAGCTCTTTGAATACTTTGAGGTGCCACATACTCTGATCTATAATGATCATCATGAGTAACCTTAGAGACATCCATAATCTAAGATGCATTCTGTATAGAATTGATAGGTTGTAGGTGATATTGAGCCCCAATGAAAGGATCCTCACTCCCATATAAATTACCAATAGCACGGTACTAATTTATATGGTCTCTTACCGTTACCTCTATAAGTCTCAATACATACTCTCTTTATGGCCCTCACATAATCAATAACCTAAGAGAAGGAAGACCCAACTACTATCATGTGCTCCAATGCCAAATGGAGTGGAAATGTTGATCCTCTAATAAATCCATGAGCCATGTCCTACTCTATATGATATAACATAGGAATATATATGGCCCACTGTAACACCCCATTTTCCCTAGTATAATATACATCCCAGTGCATGAGTATTCATATATAAAATTTTAAAAACACTCATTATTTTTTTAGTTTAAATCCTACCATTACGTAGGAAATTCAATTAGCTTTCCAATGATATTAAATTTTCCTAAATTCAATAATCAGATAAAAAGTTATGGCAATTTTAAGTTTCAGTCGTTAAGCACCATCATTCAGGCCAGTAGCGCATCATGGAGCATGTCAAAATGGAAATTGTCAATTTCCAGTGAGGTACCGCAAAACCAGCAAATCTCACCACAACTTATTTTCATATTTTTCAATTTCCAGTACACCAAAGCGATCCCACCGCATCGCGGTGAACTTCCAGGTTGCATCCAAGGGGTAACGTGATTCCACCTCATCGCATTGATGGTCCAATTCCTAGTTTTCAACTTTTCAGTGAAATAACGTGATAGCATCGCATCACACCACAGGTCTAGATCAAGATTTTTCAATTAATTTCTAGTTTTAAATTCTGAGTTTTTAAAACCATTCCGGAGGTACTTGAGATTTTTTCAATGACCCTAGTCAGCCTTTAACACAAAATTCAACCCTAATAAAACTAGTTACACCATTATTCATTCAATTTTTCCCCAAATTAAATCATTCTCTCTCTAGAGGCAAAAATCCTAGTTCAAGGATCAAGGTCTATCCTCAAGAATCTCTCCAAGAACCTTCAAGAACTCTTCTTCTAAAGTATGTTAGGTGTTCATCTATGGGTTCCTTTAACCCATAGAGTCCAAGAATTCCTTTTTAAATATACAAGATCTCAGATTTATGATTTCCATGTTTGAATTATATTGAATTTATTTTCATGATATTAGTTGGGTTTTAATCCATAATTTAAGTACAAGTTTCATGAAATTGAATAGCATGTGTGATGAATATGTGATTATCCTAATAAACCCTTGAATTTACAAAGTGATTAGTGTGTCTATGATGTTAATTAGGTTTTAATCCATGATTATTATATGATTCATGAAATTAGATTAGTATTTTATGGGGAATTATATGAATTGCATGCTAAACCCATAGAATTGTAAGTTGGGCATTGTAGTTGCCATGTTTATATGTTATCCATGATTATGTACATAAAGTTCTTCTCCCTAAGTGTTTGATAGAATGTCCATATGAATAAAGTGATAAAATCATGACATGTTAGTAGATGAACAAGCTTATGCCCTACAAGTGTTTGATAAAATGTCTCTATAGATGATATATGAATATGTATACATTGTTATGCTTTGGAACATCATGTGATGCTTTAATTTTCATGCTATCGAGTCCTGGAGGTATTTAATACACGATAATTTAGCTATTTATTTAGAGCCAGTGTCAGTTACAAAATAGTGTCAATCTTGTCACGATCAATAGTACTCTCAGTTAGGTACAGAACTCAGTAGAACTCATACAGTTATAACACTCAGGAAACTCAGTGCATTCAGTCCAGTTCAGTCCAATATAAAAGTTCAATGTCTATTTAGTTGGGAGTAAGATTTAGCACCGAGCGAGTACAGGGATGACGGCTTCCCCATCAGATAGGCAGAGTCGCTAGTAGCAGTCCTTGTACTCCAAAACTGCATAGCCACCGCAGAATGAGGAGTCACCAATCAGACTAGGCTTGACTACCTCCCAGGGGTCATCCGTCAGATTAGGATTGGCTCCACCCAGGTGTCACCCGTCAGTTAGGCTTGGCATCCTAGTTTTCTAGTAGAGTACCCGTGGCACAGTATTATCACCCTTTCAATTGGGTTACAGGTTGGACCCCAATCAGTTTAGAGATGGGCATGTCAGTTAGATGATTACCTCCCATAGTTTTAGTTTCAATCTTCAGTTTAGAACTCAGTTCAATTTTATAGAATCAAGACTGTCAAACACAGTCAATCAGTATTAGTAATTCGGCTATCAGTAACTTTAGATTATCAGTTACTTAGTAACAAAACTCAGTACTTGGCTTCAGAAAAGCTCAGTTATGGGATACATATATGCACAATATTTCATACTTAGTATTTATAACAGTTTTAGTTATCCACGTACTCATGGTCAACTTTTTTATATTATTTAGTCAGCTACTATTCATGCATATGAGCCCTTGCATTCAGCCTTACCTCATCTAGCATACCAATATATTCCACGTACTGGTGCTACTCTTTCTTTGCTCTATGATGTCTTATGTCACCGGTTCGGACTCTGTGGTTTCTTGATTGTGCTTAGACAAATCCAGTCAACAGTCACAGATTTAGTAGTGAGTCCTCATCTATCGAGGATATGCTTTTATTTCAGTATTTCAGTAGTTTCAGTATTATAGTAGTTGGAGTTAGTTGGGGGACTTTCCCATCAACTCCATATTCAGACAGTTCAGTTAGAGGCTTTCAGACTAGACTAGTTCAGACAGTATTTTAGATACAAGTGTTTTATCAGATGGTGTTATTTATCATTATTTTAGATTTTGAAACTTATGGCATTTCAACCTGTTTTTCCGTATTTAGTCAGCATTATTGTTCAGTGCTTACTTCATATATCATTCATGGGTTATCTTATGGTCCTTCAGGGTTGTAAGTACCGTGTAATTACTAGGGGGTAGTCTCGAGTCGTTACACCCATATAAGAAAGACAATCTCATACTCTAAAACTCATAAGGAACCCTACTGAACTCCAACAAATCCAACTCTGGCCTGAGACCTGCTCAAGGAACCAACTATTTTCTATGGTTGTGAGGTATCCATAAAAAGAATTAGTCACTAGTTCTATCAAAATTTGGGTTGGCCCCAAATCCTATGACTGAAACTGAAGATCTCAAACATCCATCTCTGACTCCCTAGTTTGATATTGCACTGAAGCTCTAGAAATGCATGCCAAAGTCTTGTTTGTATCTATTGACAACCTCGCATCACCCATATAGGATGAAATAGAGTCAATAATGTACTTGAGTCTCATTAGAATATAGACACATGATAAGGAGTCAAGAAATGAATTTCCTAGGAATTTTCTATAGCCTCTCGAAAATAGGTTACACATATCTCTGCACTGATCTATAGGACCCCACTAGACACTTCTCTTTTGTACCAATATAAAGGTGAACCTAGGCTCTAGTACCAATTTTTCAAGACCCAATTTCTCAAGTCATGATGGCACCTTCTATAACCCACCAGTAGGACAGCTAATCCCGTAGTCTGGTTTTCTAGTAATAGACAACCAAAAGAATGAAGGAAAGAATGTTGAATAGATGTAATAAAAGTCTAGCATACATAAGATAATCCCAAAACCTGGTAAAATTAGTACAAGAGCTTCTACTATTAACGAGGATATGAATAATGTACTAAATGGTTATATAGATACAACTATCTCTTAATACAATATAGAGACTAGTCTAGTACATAAGAGGGAGGAAAATAATACTCCGAACGCCAAGAGTTCACCCTATGTATCTGAATAATAGCTGATCTTTGATACTCTCTATAACGACAATAATCCATACTATGAGCTGTAGGCTACAGAAGTGTAGTATGAGTAACCACATGTGTTACTCAGTAGGCAACTACCGACTGAGCTCCAATGATAATGCAAATATACATGATATGTAACTAGAAATGTAAACTTCAACCAAATATCCAACAACTACATCATGAAGCTAATGAGATAAGGAGGTAATAAGGATGAGCTATCATATTCTATCCATACTCAGGAACCTCAACACTATAGCATATATCACTGGCCAATATAAGAATAAAGGGAGAAAGAAGATATATTTAAGTATACAAGGCTAAGGAATGAATATACAATCTGAATAAGTGAAAAAGGGAAAGAATATATGGTAATACCCAAGATACAAATAGATAGATATACATATGTACATAAACAAGGTCGACTCGAGGTACAACCTAAAGCATCAAAATGAATCTTAAAACCTTGTACTCAAAGCCAAAACTAGTGCTATTATACTCAAGGTTTCTAATCCATCCGTCTCATTTTGACACAATTATGTATAATGAAATAGTCATCAGATAAAAAAGCAAGAATCCTACCTTAAGTATCAATACCGGATCATTAACAAAGCTTCCACAAATCAACCATAACAAGGATCATAAAAGTAATAATAACAATATCAATGACAACGTGAGTAACTGGCTAGTCTTGATAAATAATACCAAACTGAGCCTTTCACGCACCCCCACTGTTGTATATAATCAATATTCGTATTTGAACTGATAAATATATCTATATATGTATGATAAATTCATAGACTCTGAATCGTGGCTAAAAGAGTGTAAATTCATAAATCCATTATGTTGGTAAACTCCAGAACTATTATCATAAAAGTGTAGAGAGGGTCAGAATATCTCTTGATTGAGGTAAATAATAATAACACAATCATGGACTAAAATCTAACTCAATCAAATCTCTAAATCATCATTTGTAGTCCCAAAGGCTCATAAATTCATTGAGATAGTATGATTCCCCTTATGAGTAAATCCGTTTAATAGGTAAAAACTGAGATTTTTATCCCTTTTAAGGAAAAATAGTATTTAACTAATAATTTAGTTGAAATCATACCATTTACCATATTTAGTTATCATGAATGTACTGAATCTATGATGCCATCACCAGTATTCAAACAATGAATCATAGACATCAATATATCGATAAACAAGAACCATTTTCTACACAAGGATAGAATACTTCCTAGAAACAAACCAATCAATATCATGAACATAGCCTCCGGCCTTAGAATATATTCGAAAATAGCTACAACATCATAATCATGGCCTTAGGTACAAATGTATAACTGGCATAATCATAACATCATGATAAAGGGAAGACCATCACAATCCACCGAATAATACATAAGCATTTCTAAGGATTCATTAGTCTCATCTATAACTAATTTGCTAATAATCTAGGGTAATAAGATCGAAGAGGTATAATAAGTATTTCAACCTAAGGGTCAAATACCTTTCTAGCCCCCAAGCTCATAATTTAGGCTAAGTCATAGTGTGTTATCCATAATCATATCCTAACATTCCCATTTAACATGTAACATATATAAAATATTATCTCAAGAAAAGAGTAGACAGAAGCCTACCGTGAAGCCAAATTGAAAGCCCTTGATTCGTCCACAAAACATCCATCTTTACTCCACGATCCCAAAATGTCACCATGCTATTAAAATTGTATCTACATGTCATCAGGAGTCAAACATCACCCATATTTCCATATAATAGGTCAGGTCAAATTTTGAGTCAAGAATGGGTCCATAGAGCCCATAAACGGAATCCAACATCGAACCAATCATGAGATCCCTCGAAGCACAAAGAAGTTGTAATCAAAAGTTGAGCACAAACGGAGCACAAATTGGGTCTCAGATCAACCATTATAGTTTAGGAATTTAAACACTAGTTTCTAAGAATTTACCACAAATTTGGATGCAAATCAAAGAGAAAATCAATGGGAATGGACCAAAAAAGATTAGGCTAGCTTACCTTAGCTTATTTGGGTGATTTCCCACTCTTTTACCTTCCTTGAGCTCTCAAAATAGTGTAAAATAGTGGAAAGAGTGTTGGAAAACCAAACTGAAGAAGGGGATTAAATATGTGGTCAAGAGTCGCGATTGTGATCTATAAGGCATAAGATGCATGTCACAATCACGATTTACCCTTCGCGATTGTGATTGTACCAGCAACCTGATGCACCAGTAAAGTTAGAAACTTATTTTTGACCCTCAGAACTCATCCGAAACCCTATAAACATGATCCTATAGTGAATTCTAATTATAAACCACATTTAGGATCCAATGGAATCATCCAAACTTCCATCCGAGATAGTTTTAACTAAATATGGGACCCATATCTATAGCTCTATTTTCACATCTACCCAATCCCCAAAAATGAGTCTGAAAGCCTCAAGACATAAACCAAGGGTCCTTCTAGCCTAAAATTAATATTTTGAAGCTTATAGTGTTGTTAGAATTCTCATCCGAGGTCATATACAAGGAGTTTTGGTCTAATACCAAATCCTAAATAGTGAAAACTCCAAAATAGAAAATAAACCTAAAATCCAAACGAACTGTCCGATCATTGAACCGATAGTTTTGGCAAGTCATAAATAACTTGTAGTCACTATGTGAAATTTCAAAATACTAGAAATGCATGCAAATCAAAGAAATAACCTAGAGGGTGATTACATATACAACTCTCCTTCTTAAGTATAGGAAACATTACTACCATTTCCTTCTCGGTCATTATAGTTTATACCGTAGCGGCTTCCTTTCTCCAACGATAGGCATTGTCCCAAAAATATTCATTATTCTTTTTATTGATCATATTTAGTGAATGTTGTTCAGGGACTATTCTATATTATAAGAGAACCTATGAAAAAAGTCTTTAGCTAAGGCATTACAGATAGACTATTTTTAGTTCCTAGGATATGAACCAATCCCAAGCTTCACTGCTTAAACTTCGACTAAAAAGGTGCATTAGCAACGGCTCATTCTTTCCTATTCTGACCATTTGGTCACAACTTCTTCTTAAGTGGCCATGGGATTTCCAGTGCCATCAAATGTATCAAATTTGGGAATATTGTATCCTTTTAGTAGGTCTACACCAGGATGGACACATAATTCATCATAACCACAAACAACATTATCCATTATCTTGTGAGACACTTTAATCCTCATAATCTCTTTATATATTACCAACAACTACTTTTTATGCACGATCCTCTATTCTTTTTCTTTCTCCTTGTAATGGACTACCTCAGTATTGGGAAAGGAACTACAAACATCAAGAGGTGTGATATGTAACAAATCAATTTCTCAGGTCATGATGGCACTTACTATAACCCATAAGTAGGTAAGTAGACCCATAGTCCAAAACTGCTAGTAATGGACTATTCATTGAAAAATGAAACAAAATTTGCAAAATAAATATGATACAAGGTCTAACATATATATATATATATAGAGATAGATAGATAGATAGATAGATAGATAGATAGATAGATATAGATGTAGATATAGATACATAGTAGTCCCAAAACCTTGTGAGGTAAGTATAAGATATTCTAATACAATAAGAGTACACGATTCAATACTAAATAAGTGTACAAATACAATCCTTCTCTAAACACAATATAGAGATCAGTCTAAACCATAAGAGGGAGAATAATAGTACTCTAAATGCTAGGATTTCACCCCAAATATGTGATCCATAACTATTGCACACAATGCACACAACAATGATGATAACCCGTACTATGATTTTTAGGCTGCAGAAGTGTATTATGAGTACCAAACACATGATACATGGTACTCAATAGGTAACTGCCGACTGAGCTCCAAAGATAATGAAAATATAGATAAAATACAAATAAGAAATATTAACTATAGGCAACTAACCAGGAAGCTAACTTAATAAAGCTAGAGAGGCATTAAAGATAAACTATCCTATTCTAACCGTATTCAGGAACTAAAGTACTATACCACATATCACTAGCCAATATACAAATATTGAGTGGAATAATGATATATAGTAGTACACATGGCTAAGGAATACATATACAAAATGGATAAATGAGGGAAGAGAAGGATATACAGTGATACCATAGCTAGATATATGTATATATATAGGTGATACCATGCTAGGTATATGTGTGTGTGTGTGTGTGTATATATATATATATATAGGTATATACAAGACTAACTCTAAGGTAACAACATAAGGTAGCCAACCTTACCTCTCCAGGAATCCTAACAAGTAGGAAGCTAATACTAGCATGATCATGGTCCCTAGGCATAATGTCTAACAATGAGATAATTATCCATAGTATAATTTACTGTGAAAAATGAAAGAGAATAGAATCTTATCTCCAACCTCAGGATTATTCCATAATTAGTGTGCCACAAACTAACCAGAATAACAATAATAAAGTAACAGGCCAATTGGACAAATAATACCTAAGTTGGGCCCTATAAACTCGAATGGTTCAATCAACACTCAAAAAATAATAATCATAGCCTATAACTATGACACCTCTATAAGGTTGATAGATATAATCACCAAATAACATATTGGTGATAAACAATATGCATGCATGAATAAATGAAAAGTAAGTCCATAATACCATAATTGATCCAAGTGCCATAACGTATCCAGTGTATACACCTCCTCCAGCTCGACAGCTCGCAAATGTAAGACCTATGATGACCTCTCTTCTTCAACATGATGGCTCACAAGCAAAGTGGCTCTTATTTTATTTAGCAATATTTGTATACACTGACTTGGTTCAATCCAGGATTTCAAATAAATATCTTGTCCAATACTGGAGAGATATATATAATAAATGGACAGACTCGAACCATGACTAAAAGTGTGTAAGTTTGTAAATCCATTTCTCGAGATCAACTCCGAGGCTAAATCATCAAATATATTTGAAAGGGTTGGAAGCTCTTACGGCCAAAGTAAACAATAGTAGTATAAGAATAGGTAAGACCATGGATCGAAATCAAACTCGATATAATTTTGAAAAGATCTTTTTTAGTTCCAAAAGATCATAAATCATCCATTAAGGTGGTATAATTTCCTTTATAAAAGAGTTCATTTAAAAGTGGAAATTAGGGATAAATCATTTTTTAGAAAACAATCATAAAAATCATGATTTAGTAGGGATTGTACCACTAAGTGAACATAAATGTACCAAATCCTATGCATTCCATCACCATATCAAAACAATACAATCATAAATGGACAACCTCTATAGACTAAAGCAACATCCTTTATAAGGATAGAATATGTACCTAATATCAAACTAGTATCATAACAATGGTATCGAGCCCAATAGTATATAACCATCATAATATTAGTATTATAAATCGAGAAGCTATGATATAATTCACTACATCAAGAGATCCTTCTGTATGCACTGGGTCTGATGAATCCCTTATCTAAGATATCCTTCAACTATTCTTTCAGTTCTTTGAGTTCTGCTGGTTCAATTCTATATGGTGGAATAGATATAGGCTGAGTATCTGGAAGAAGATTAATGCCAAGTCTATTTCCCTTTCTGGAGGAATTCTTGGAAGATCTTCGGAAAAGATATCTGAATGTTCATTCAAGATTGGGACTGATTCGAGATTGGGAGTTTCAGAACTAGTGTCTTTAACTCAAACAAGATGATAGACACATCCTTTATATATCATTTTTTGTGCTCGAAGGTAGGAAACAAGATGACCTCTGAATGTTGGAGACTACTCCTCCACTTTAGGAAGGTTTCATTTGGAAACTAAAATTAGACAACTCTGTTTCTGCAGTTGACTATGGAATAGTAGGAATAAAGCCAATCCATGCTGAGAATGACATCAAAATTAGTCATCTCTAATTCGACTAAGTCAGTTAAAGTGATTTTATGAAATTTCATAACTGGGAAGTTCCTGTATACCTACCGGGCTATGATAGTTTTACCCACTAGGGTAGAGATTAAAAAGAGATCTACTAGAATTTCAAGACTGGTTTATAAACCACCTACTATTTAGGGAGTAACAAAACACAAAGAAGATAGTGGATCTAGTAAAGTGTAAACATGCTTATGAAAGATCTACAACGTACCAATAACCATATCAGGAGAATTTTCCTGATCTTTCCAGGAATGGAGATCATAAAGTTAATTTGGGTGTTGCCTACTAGTAACGCTAGAGGTGGCACCCTACTGGTTTGGGAAACCAGACTGAGCTGAGGAATAGTTCTGCAGACTCTGAGGACCTGGCTGAGGACAATCTGTAACTCTGTGGCCTGGCTTGCCACATCCAAAATAAATACCACTGCCAGCTCTACGAATACCCTAATGAAGCTTACCACAAATCTAGCAAAGAGGATAGGTGCGGGCACTGTTAACACTACCCTGAGAGTTAGAGCCTGGCGCCCTATCTCTGTTACCATCTCTGAATCTAGGAGTTGAAGCACTATCTGAAGAAGGAGATGGAATTGATGACTTAGGACAAAACTAAGAACGGTGACCTCCTTCTGATTCAGGCTAAGCAAAGGTGAAACTATCTGTCCTTGTTCTCTTATTCTGCTTCTCCCTCATCTTAATATTTTGCTCTTCTATTTGCTAAGCATGGGTCATAAGCCTAGCTATGTTCATGTCAATATTCAACATCGCGGACTTGCACTCATTGACTACACTATCATTCACCCCAGAAACTGATGTGCGAGCCCATGCTAACACATTTAAAGATTTTAACTCTAAATAATTGCAATGTCTTGAGAAACTTTAGTCGTTTTTGATTATTTTTCTTTGACTTTGTAGCAAAATTAGAAAAATGGAGAACCATCAATAAAGGAAGCAAAAAAACTGAAATTGGAAGAAAATAAGGAACTGTGAGTGGCCGACGACATTCATGACATGCCGCCAGCCTCATGACATGCTATCATAAATGCCGTAAACCTTAACAGAAGATGTACCTGCAGGAAGTTTTGTGACATCAATCATGACATGCCATCAATATCCTGATAGGACATCATAATCGCCATCAACATTAGGCAGCAGGAGTTGAAATTTCAAGAAAGTTGATGACATCCGTGATAGGCCGTCAAGATCCAGGTAGGATGTCGCAATCACTGTCAATCATAGGAAGTAGGAGTTGAAATTACAAAGAAGTTGACGACGTCTGTGACAGGCCATCAAGATCGTGATAGGACGTGGGCACCGTCACTTAATCCAAAGAAAATCAAAAATTTTAATATTATTTCCTTATTTTGGATAGACTATTTAAAGACTTGTTTAAGGGTTCTTATATTATTATTCATTGAGGAATTTATCTTACAACATATGACTTTTCTCTCTGTCTATCTCAAGAATAATATTTTAGAGTATTGCCTTATGATTTAAATATAAGTTCACTTTTGATTTCATTCATCATGGTAAGTTAATTCTTTCAATTATGAATTTAACTTGTGTACTTATCTATTGCATCATGAGTGGATAAGCATATTTAACCTGGATTGTGGGATCTAGGGTTAGGTCATGATAAGGTATTAATTAATTACTTAAGGTTTAATAGATGTTAGGATTTCTTGGTAATTCTGATATTATAACTTATGTCTATTGGTTGCAAACAATAAGCGTACCTACTTTGGTTTGCTTGAGAAAGAAATCATAAACAATAGGAAGTGAATTATCGACAAGGACTTGGAAAGGCATCATTTAATAATCAGCGCTGTAACAAGATTGATTAACCTGAGGTAAAATCTGGGCAGTGAGTTGAAATTCTCTAAGTCTGAGAGGATTAGGAAATTAGACGCTTGAATAGGTCGAGAGACATTTGAGCATACCATCGATAAAAATAGCTTGTCATCCTAACCATAGTGAGAACTTTTAGTTATTTGTAACATCTGTCATGTACCATAAATCCTAGTGAACATAATCCCTGTTATTCCATAAAAATATTGGTTACAAACATTAATTTTAAAGTAACTAACAATTATCTGAAAAATTTAAACCCCTATTTCAAGAAACAATAAACTACCTGTGAATTATTTCATAAACAACTTAAGTTCACACCCTATTCCCTGTGGGATTCGACCCCAACCTAGTTGGGTTTTATATTGACAACGATTGCATACACCTATTCCAGAGTGTAGTTTGAGCATTATAAAAAATGGCGTCGTTGCCCGAAAATACAGTTGTAAACTAAAAGTTGTGTGCGCTAATTTGTTGTTAGTTAAGTTTACTAGATTTACGTTTATTTGTTGTTTTTGTCGATTGTAGGTATTGTGTTGTTTATGCCAAAAATAAGAAGTTCCAGAGAACCATTATTGCCAATCAATCCGGAACCTCAACTGATAGGAAGAATGGCTGAACAACAGGAGGCAGATAGACTAGCCGCTTTAGCCAGGGCTCAGGTGAATGTACAGAATTTGGGTCAACAAGCAAGTCACCAGAACCCTGATGATGAAGATTTAGGTGATGAGAAATTTCTAAATCCTCAGAACCCAAGGTGAACTGAGCAACTTACTGCACCAGTGTAGCAAAATATCAATAGAAACCGTCCAATTCAAGGAAGGTATGGCCAGCAGCCTGTTCAATACGAGGCTGATGAAGATGATGAAGGAATGGACGGAGCTGGTACAACGGGTTCTATCATTCCTCCACCGTTGGAACTGGGTGCAAAATTCAGCATAACAAACTCCATGATTCATCTCCTGAATCTGAAGAGGTTGTTTGGAGGCCTACCGGGTGATGATCCGAACATGCATTTGGTGAACTTCATCACCATTTGCAAATCTTTTGACAATCCAATAGAGAGCCAGAATACAATAAGGTTGAGCTTGTTTCCATTGTCTCTGTCTGGAGAGGCAACAATGTGGTTGAACGAGTTAGAGCCTAATTCTATAACCAACTGGAGATAGTTGAAAGATGCATTCCTTGAATGGCTCTTTCCACCCTCTAGAAGGGTACAGTTGAGGGACAAAATTAGTAACTTCAGGTAGCTCCTGACTAAAGTATTGAATAAAATCTGGGATGGATTTAAGAAGAAGCTTGCACAATGTCCGAACCATAACATGATGGACTTACACTTGATAGAGACTTTGTACAGAATATTCAACTCTGTGACAAAGCCAATTATTGACAACGCTGTGGGTGGTTCATTCATTGACCTCTCTTTTGTAGATGCTTTTGACATGCTGAATAGAATGACCAAGTAAAATCGAGCTTGGCATACTAGGGATTCTGTAGTGGCTAGCCTAGCTATTACTGGTGGTATAACTATAGAGCAACGTAGAAGGGATGAAAAGTGAGATCAGGACATGGCCTATTTGAAGACACAGATGGATTTGCTTGCTAAGCACTTACTGTCAGGCAAGAATGAAATGGTTAAGGCTGTAGAATTGTAGGGGACTATTTCTATAAGTATTGATGCGGAGGCAAACTATGTGAGTAATTAGGGGGTTTCTGAGGCAATAGCTAAGGGAACCATGGTTGGAACTTCTATGACATACCTAACCATAAAGATAGGGAGCAAGGAAACTGGAGAAGCAATAATGACAGAAGTGGTTTGTATGTTCCTCCTGGAAGTCGGGAAGCTGCAACAACTAGTTCTGGAAAGATGTCCATGGATGAAATGATGGAAAAACTATTAAAGGGAGTTGAAGCTACCAACTCGGGGGTAACTAGTATGAAAATCAAATTTTCTACCCTCAGTCAGTTGGTTAGCTCACACTCTACTTCTATTAAGCAGTTAGAGCAGCAGATGATCCAACTTTTTGTTACACTGAACAATAGAAAAATTGGTACTTTACCTAGTGATATAGTTCAGAACCTACAGAATCATGGATCGTGTATGGAGATTACCACTAGGAGTGGTAAGATTTTATGTGGCCCTTCTGTGGGCAAATCTGTAGAGAATAAGGTAAGTGTTTATGAAACCCGAAGGAAATAGTCTAGTGGAGTCTGAGAAACTGGATGGTTTTGTTGATATTTTGGAGAAAGAAGATGAGAAGAAAGAGGAAGTGGTGTTAAAGACTATCCCTAGACCAACACCTTCTTTTCCTTAACGACTGAAGAAAAAGGTTGATGATACAAACTTTGGTAAGTTCATGGCTATGCTTAAGAAATTGACAATTAATGTGCCTTTGGTTGAGGCACTTGAGCAAATTCCAGGCTATGCCAAGTTCATAAAAGACCTCATCACAAAGAAGATAAAGGTCATCAGTGAGCAGGTGGACAATCTCCACAAATGTAGCACGGTTTCCACACGATTCTTAGTGCAAAAGAAGGCTAACCCAGGTGCATTCACTATTTCGTGTAAGGTTGGGTCTCTGGATATTGAAAAGGAATTATGTAATTTGGGTGCTACACTTGCTATATGTAAGAAGTTGGATTTGGAAGATTTAAAAACTACTAACATGCGACTGGTCATGGCAGATAGGTCAATAAAGCAACCTATTGGAATTGTGCATGATGTATTGGTGAAAGTGGCAGACTTTATTCTTTCGGCAGATTTTGTAGTGTTGGATTGTGATGTGGACTTTGAGGTACCCATTATTTTGGGAAGACCATTCTTGCCACTAAAAAAGTAATAGTTGACATGGAGTTGAATGAGCTTAAGTTTAGAATCAGTAAAAAGGAGGCAAAATTCAAAATGCATCAACCCATATCACAACAAAACGATATAAATGTCTTCTCGATCATTGGCTTCTTCGATAAGGATAAAAAAGGGGGATCAAGAGGTTTCCTTGGCGAATTCTGAGTAGTCAAGATAACCCAGTCGTGCCACGACAGTAAATCAGGTGTCATTGGGAGGCAACCCAAAGTTTTTATATTTGAGCAAGTGTTTTTAATTTTTAAATTAGAATTTAGCGTAGAGAAGGTGAAAAATAAAAAAGGGTCAGCTGAAAGGTCATGACGACATCCGTGATAAGCCATCACATTTGTGATAAGCTATCACGAATACCGTCAGCTAGATTAATTTTGAGAAATTCTCTGCCTTTTGTTGACGATGACCTTGACGGGATATCACAATAGTGACAAGACCCCACAAATTTTCATCATCCTAAGGTCTTAAAATCTATAAATTGGGCCTAATTTTAATCCAATCTGACCCGTCCCAAATCATAAACCTTTTCAGTTTTTCGCCACTATTAACTTCCTTATTTTTGAGTTATTTCTTCCCTTAAATAACATAGTTCACATTCCTAGAAAACCAATCCAAGAAAAATAAGTTGATTTGGGTATGGGTTTTATAAGAAAATTCAAGAAAATCCTTCTCTCTCTCTTCCTTTGGTGTGTGACGTTAATTAAGAGCTTCATCAGGTATATTCTACCTCAATTCTATTTTGCTTGTGATTGTATAGTGATTAAAGTATAACCCAAAGTCCCTAGGTTCTTAAACCAAGTTCAACTTGGAAAGTGGCCAAACTCGCACCGAGGGTTAGCCGTGTAAGCACAAAGTTTGAAAAATTAACTCACAATGTAAATTGAAGTAAATCTTGAGAAAAAATGAGGACCAAAAATTAAATTAAAGTTAAAATTAGGTTTTAGTAGGGGTGACAACATTCATGAAGGGCTATCACAATTGTGACGGCCTATCAGGAATGTTGTCAAGCTCTAAAAAATTTAAACGTGGTTCTGTTTAGAGCTGACAACATTCGTGATGGGATATCACGCTTGTGATGGCCTATCAGGAATGTCATCATGAAATGGAAAAATTTGCTGAACTCTGCTTAAGGATGAAGACAATTGTGACAAGCTGTCACAGTCTTGACGGCTTATTAAGAATTGGCGTCACACTTGGGATCTAAAACATGAATGAGCTTAAATGATTAATGTTCTTATGCTTGTGGTCTGTAGGTTTGAATGATGTTCTTATAATGTGTCCAGTTACTTTAAAATGGCACCAAAAATAAAGATCCCAACAGAACCAAAGAAAGCGACCAAAGATGATGGATGTCGTAAGCTTCTCGATGAAGAATCTAACTATGAGGAAGAGGAACCCTTGCTCAGAAAGCTAAAAAAATAGAGCTCAAAGAAAAATCCTCCACCCTCACCAATTAAGGTGGAGGACAGTGATGATACTGAATCGACCACAGCTTTTGAGTAAGAGGGTTCTAAAAAGGGTAATTCTGAACAGCATGAGTCTGAACATGCTGACTCTGATGAAGGGGATCAAGAAGAGTCTAAAAAATCTGAGTCCAAGGGGATAACTTCTGGTTCTCCATCCACTGATAAAAAAAAAGGATGAAGAGTCTCCACCTCAGAGGAATCTTATCAAGTGTAAGAATTTCGAGCTGAGGAATGATGCTAGATGGCAGATTCCTAGAGCTCAAGATATCTATATTGATGGGTTGCAGAGAACTGATAGAAGAAATGCAAAGAGGCCAATCCAAGAAGAAAAGATGATCATCATATAAGGTTTGAATAGATACCCTGAAGTGGAGAAGAAATTCAAAGAATACATCTTAGGACAAACTACAGAAAGGGAAGGTTCATTTTTTCCCACACTGGTTTAGGAATTCTATGTGAACTACCAAGCCCAGTTGGAGAATATGTGCAAACCAGGTGACAAAGTAGAAGATAAGCCTCTTCTTGTGAGAGTTTGGGTGAGGGGTGTAAGCATTGATGTTTCGACTAGAGCTATCAAAAGAATTTTACATGGCCCCGACTTCATGACTCATGCCACCACACCATTATTTTATACTCGGATAAAGAATAAGGAAAAATAACATCCTTGGTTGGCCAACATCATCGCTGACGGAGAACTGATTTGGGTGACAAACCCAAATAAGAGAATCTATAAGTCCTCGTTGACCCAGGAGGAAAAATTTTAGGTAGGTATAGTGTGAGTATAGATAATGCCTACTGAGGGAGACAATATTCTGGGCGATGACCAAGCTATCTTGGTAGAAATTTTTGTACAACATTTTTCCTTGAACTTTGAGGAAATCATTGCGGATGAGATGAAGATTATATTGTCGAGGGTAGATACTGCTTATCCTTTTTCGTGTCTTATTACAGAATTATGCAGAGTAGATGAGGTGCCAAAGATTAAGGGCATTGATAAAGATGTTCATGCCCAAAAGACTCACAACCCTATCCAGTTTGATGAGATTCATCTGGGACTTAGACTTTACAGGGGTGCAGAGGCAGCAGAGGACCCACCGGTTACAGATGCAGGAGCAATACCTCATATAGATGTACATGATTCTTTAGAATAGGAAGCATCAGTTTCTGAAACTGAAGCCAATCCCTCAGTTCCTCAAGCAGATTCAGGTTTGGAATTTCAGTCAATTAATATAAAGAAGGTGGCTAAGCAAGCCAAGTGGTGCGAGGAATAACTACATGCTTTCGTCAAACAGTTTACTTTTGCTATGGACAAAAGAATCAAAGCTGCACTTGAACCTTTTATGACTTTTCCTGGGCGGGTTGAAGAATTAGAGAACAGATTTGATGCCCAGGAAAAAGAAAGAACAGGTGCTGATCTTGCTTCATTCAGGGCTATGTTGGATAAGGTGAAGGCTAAGGTTGGGATGCTGCCATAGCACCAGATTATGGTGCTAACAGGTTCATCTATGCAAAAAGTGTAGGAATAAATTCCCATACTTAATCTTACTGCAGACTCCTCAAAGAAAAAGAAGAAAAAAGGGGAAAAGAAAGGCAAGAATAAGTAAGAAGAGTCAGACAGTGAGGTAGAAAAAAGAGCAAAAAAAATAAAGAAAAAGGTAAAAGGGGAGATTTGAAAAGGGCAAGATTGGAGTCTCTGGCCAATACAGCGAAATGGGAAGCAACCATCAGAGCTAAGGATACAGGTGCTTTATCTAGCCAGGCTCCTGCCACCGTAAAGCCAGATGCTCCGAGTGGAGAAAAGACAACATATGATACCGAAGTACGGGGGAAGACCCAAGATCCATGTGCTTGATTGTCTTTAGGTATACCCTAACCCATAGTATATTTCATTTTTAATTTTTAAGTTGAGGGTGTAGGGTAAATTATTGTTGTCACATATTCTGTAGATAATTAGGAGTAGTACAAATACTTGAGGAAGTTAGCTTATTTTTTGGTTTTTGAGTGCCTCTCCAATGGTTTGATCTATTGTGTACTGTGTGAATTAAATACATAGTGACCACTATGCATCTTTTTATGGCATGAGTATAGGAACTGAATAACCTATATCAAATAAGTCCATGAAATAGATCAGTAGTGATATGCTACATATTTGTGTGCTATGTGTGTGTAAGTTCATACTCAGTTCCCATTGTGTGTTTAATCTAGAACTTGCCCTGTTAGTCGTGCCATAGTCAGAGGATAGGCATTAGGAAAGGATCATAGGTCATTTTTGCATGTTATCCCATTTTAGCTTATAACCATCCAAATGTGACTAATATCCATTGATCCCTATTTGAGCCTAAATAGCCTAGTTCTTTTTTGTACACCTGTCACCTTCTCATTACATCACAATGAACTGGTCTTGCCCCTAGTCTTCCTTGAACACTGTGAGCCTTGACTTAGGAAAATAACCTAAGTTGAGGGTGGCTATTATAGGGGTGCATGATGCAATATGAGTATGAAGAGAGTTAAAAGAAGAAAAAAGAATAAGAAGTTAGGTGTGGTGAAAAAGAAATAAGAAAAGAGAAAACTGTGTGAAAAAAATGATAAAAATATAATCAGTTAATGGAAAAGACCGCATCCAGCTTAAGCATGCATGATCAATAAAAGAGAAAGGAAAAGAAGGTCAACAATTGAAACCCCGAGAGTTAATGTAGTTCCAAGGAGATGTAGTCACTATAAAACACCCATGGATATCATAGTAGCCCCTAGCCTACGCTACAAGATTAAGAAAAGTCCTATAGTGATTCTAATTGACCTGTCTGATGATTTAGGTACTGACCATAAGGGAAAGCCTAAGGCATTTGATGCACAATGTTGGAACTTTGTTCTGAGAGTGAGTCTTATGTTTATCCCTATTCTTATACATGTAAATATAAGTGAAAAAGGGATTTCTTTATTGTGAGGGCACACTAGGTATGTTGCTAATAACTATTTTGTTCAGATAATGTGATTAGGGTATGTTCTAGGTTGTTATTACTAAGATTTTTGCCATATATAGATACTTGTGAGTTACATGGTTGTTTTAAAATAATAGACACAGTTAATCTTACTTTGACTGATCATGGAGATGGTGCATGTATTCTGAACTGATGGGACTATTCAGCTGCCGAATTGTACTTTGTATAGTCATAGTTATGCTATGGTTGCTTGAGGACAAGCAATTGTTTATGCTGAGGGCGCTGATGTGTGAGCCCATGCTAACACATTTGAAGTTTTTAACTCTAAATAATTGTTAAGTCTTGAGCAACTTTAGTCGTTTTTGATTATTTTACTTTGATTTTACAACAAAAGTAGAGAAAAGGGAGAACCATCAGTAAAGGAAGCAAAAAGACTGAAACTAGAAGAAAATAAGGAACTGTGAACAGCTGACGACATCCATGACACGCCGTCAGCCTCATTATAGGTTGTCATGGATGTGTCAGCCTTAATAGAAGATGTAGCGACAAGAAGTTTTGTAACGGCAATCACGACATGCCGTCAAGATCCTGATAGGATATCACAATTACCTTCAACAGTAGGCAACAAAAGTTAAAATTACAAAGAAGTTGACAACGTTCATGAGAGGACATCAAGATCCTAATAGAACACCATAATCGTCCTCAACCATAGGCAGCAGGAGTTGAAATTGCAAAGAAGTTGACGACGTTCGTGACAGGCCATCAAGATCGTGATAGGACGTCACGGGCGCCGTCACCTAATTCAAAGAAAATCATAAATTTTAAAATTATTTCCTTATTTAGGATCGAATATTTAAAGACTTGTTTTAGGGTTTTTATATTATTATTCATTAAGGAATCTATCTTACAACATACGACTTTTCTCTCTATCTATCTCAAGAACAATATTTTAGAGTATTGCCTTGTGATTCAAGTATAAGTTCACTTTTGATTTCATTCATCATGGTAATTTAATCCTTTCAATTATGAATTTAACTTGTGTACTTATCTATTGCATCATGAGTGGCTAAACATATTTAACCTGGATTGTGGGATCTAGGGTTAGGTCATGATAAGGTGTTAATTAATTACTCAAGGTTTAATAGGTGTTAGGATTTCTTGGTAATTCTGATATTATAACTTATGTCTATTGGTTGCAAACAATAAGCGTACGTACTTTGGTTTGCTTGAGAAAGAAATCATAAATAATAGGAAGTGAATTATCGACAGGGACTCGAAAAGGCTTCGTTTAATAATCAACGTTGTAAGTTGATTAACCTGAGGTAAAATATGGGCAGTAAGTTAGGATTCCCTAAGTTCGAGAGGATTAGGAAATTATATGCTTGAATAGGTCGAGAGACATTTGAGTATACCATTGATAAAGATAGCTTGTCATCCTAACCAATTTGAGAACCTTGAGTTATTTGTAGAATCTGTCATGTACCGTAAATCCTAGTGAACATAATTCTGGTTATTCCATAAAAATATTGGCTGTAAACATTAATTTCATAGTGACTAACAATTGTTTGAGAAATTTAAACCCCCATTTAGGAAAGAGTAAACTACTAGTGAATTATTTTGTAAGCAACTTGAGTTCATACCCTATTCCCTATGGGATTCGACCTCAACTTAGTTGGGTTTTATATTGACAACGATCGCTTACACCCATTCCAGAGTGTAGTTTGAGCGTTATCAGAAACAAACTTACTCATCTTGTCCCTGCTATCTGCAAGAATATGAGGAGCATATCTGGATTGTTTAGTAAACTTATGAGCATACTCTTTCACCATGATGTTGCCCTACCTAAGGTTGATAAATTCTAACACTTTAGATTCTTTCTACTCTAAGGGAAAGAATCTATCTAATAATGCCGTAGAAAACACCTCCCACTCAATAGGCACTGCATCTACAACCCTCTCTGACTTCCACAATTTGTACCTAGTATGAGCAATATCTTACAACTGATATGCAACTAGCTATGCACTCTCACTAGAAGTAACCCCTATGATTTCAGTAACCTTCTGAACCTGATCAATGAATTGCTAAGGGTCCTCATCTGACTTAGACCCAAGAAAGGATGGAGGATTCATTTGGGTATAGTTCTGAATCCTAGCTGCCGCTAAATTGGCCTCTGGGTTGGCCGGAAGGATAGTTGATCATTCATTTTGAACAGCAACTGACTGAGCAAGAGTAGTAAATACAGCTTTGAACTCTACATGAGAAACATGTTCTCCCAAAGGATCTTCGGGTTGAAGGGTTTACTGATTCCCATTTCTTTTTTTGAGAGGAATGTTCTGTAGAAGAAAGGGAGAAATAGATCATACTGAGATATTAACTTGAGATTATGCTCACTGGTATGACATGAATATTGAAGAAGGGAAACTGTTCCTAAAAATATCTCATAACCTCCTACACATAAATGTGGCACACAACACACCCTTATACAAAACTCTACTAGATGCGACTTTCAGAGTTCCAAGGACTTTATTGAACCTTAAGCTCTGATACCAAGTTTTTAACACCTCGAGTCTGGTACTCGGAATGCCACACAGTGCTCATTACCTCGAAGGACCATAAGCTAACCCATGACTGATATCTTTACCTTTACACTGCATAATATACTTCATAATTTCAGAAATAAAGGCTAAAAGGCCATAAGGTTCAAAGCTCTGATAAAACTTAACATCTGAATATATGGTATATCAATACCAAAATAACTGATATAACTGGTTGAACATGCTAGTTTGAAAGCCTTTAAATTGTCTCAATAAGGAGTTGATGGGACATGTCCCCAACTAAATCCAACTACTAAAATAAATTAATTAATGAGATAATAAGGTAATGGTAATGTCCTCGAAGGATGAGGACTCACTACTAACTCTGACTGCTGAGACTAGAATGATACTGATGATCTGGAGCTCGTGCTTCTGAACCATGGAATAAAATACCATAGCACAAATGGGTCAGTACGTTTGAATGTACTAGTATGCATGTGAGGTAGGCTGAATGCAAAAGGTTCACATGCATGAATTATACTAACTGACTTGATAACATGAACATGAGAATGCATGTATAATACATAATAACTGTAACTGAGTTTGTGATAACATGATTACTGAGCTTGAGTACTAATAACATGAGATACTGATAACTGTATAACTGAAATAACTAATATGGAACGACTGTATCTGACAGTCTAGGTTCTGATGGAACTAGTTGAGTTTCGTGTTGTTCTGAGTTGACTGTATCTGATAGTCCTAAATTCTGTAGAATTATCTTAGTTCTATTATTGACATTGAATGATTGTATCTGATAGTCCTAATTTTGTAACTGAAACTGTGGCAAGTAGTCATCTAACAGATATGCCCCAAATAATACAATATAGCTAAGTTGGGGTCCAATCTGTAACCCCAATTGGAAGGGTGTCAATACCGTGCCATTGGTAAGGACAATCTGTGAGTAACCCTTATATAACAGGTAACTCTAGTGAGAACGGTGGGAACCCTCATATAACATGTTAAGCCACCTCATCTACCCTCATATAACAGGATATGATGTCCTAACCTACGCTGGCTACGTAGTTCTAGAACACAGGGATTATTTCTAAAAATCACACCCTCATATAACAGGTGGGTTCCCATCGTTGGGTTCACTCGGTGCTAATTTTCTACTCCCATCTGAATAGAAACTAACATGATTAACTGAACTGAATTGGAATGAGTTAACTGAGTTCCGTTGACTGACAGAATACTACTAAGATTATTGAGTTTTCCTTAGTCATGAGACTGACTGAATTCTATGGATCATTACTTGACTGAGAGTATCTTAAAAACATACACTGATTCTAGACACACAGCTAAATTTTTGGGTACAAGTACCCCCAGGACTTGATAGAAGAAAACTGACAAAGCATGACTTTCTTGAATACACGACCAACATCACAATCCATAATACAATAAGTTAGAGATTTCATGAAGTACAAGTTCTAAAGCACCACAATAGCTACATATATATCCATAATTCATTGACTAAGACATTTCATCAAACACTGGACATCCATAAACTTGTACATAAATGGGGATTTCATATTATCATACTAGTATGACACTTTTGCTTCACATAGACATTTAATCGAACACATGGGGAGAATGCTTTGGTTATACAATCATCAACACATCTAATAATCATGGACACATCAATCGACGTGTAAATTTAAGGGTTTATCATGATTATTATGTAAATTACGACACCCTAGGGTCAATCAATGGAATAGGTAATTTAAAACACGAATCAAAACCCCACAACATCATGAACATGAATTTTAATTTAATTTAAATCATGAACATTCATAAATACACAAATCTTGGATTTTGAAAAGAGATTCTTGAGCTTCTTGGTTGAAAAGGACCCATGAATCAACATATGACATACCTGGGTTGTGAGTTTCTTTAAGTTCTTCGACTTGAAGAACTTGGAATCCCTAATTTGTTATTATAGATGGATAATGAACTTATGAGCCTTGGTATGATATAATTAGGGGTTAAAACGGGTGGAAAAGACCCAAATACCTTTTTAAAAATTTCTTAGAATTAGCTGAACGGGATCTGCAATGGTCCATCGCTGGCTTGATGGTCCTTCATTTTGACTGCTGCACCTGGGCTAAATTGGGGACTCACTGCCTTCTAGCGACGGCTTAGGCAACGGTCCATCACAAGCTCGACTGTCCTTCGATCCTGGCCGTCGCACTTGACCATAAGTTGGGGTCACTACCTTAGTCACGATAGCTTGGGCAACGGTTCGTTGCTGTCTCGACGGTCCATTGGTATGACCATCGCTTTTTAGTAGTTCCGACAATTCTCTGTAAAACATCTATAACATTTTACTCCGATATCGGATTTGGACAAAATTAGTATCATTGGAAAGCAAATTCAATTTCCCACATAATAAAAAGTTGATATTGGGGAAATTTTATCTGATTTTAATACTAAAGATTAAGGAAGTCATTGATAACTCTTTTGGAGACTAGATTTGACTTAAAAAAAGTTTAGGGTATTACACTAAGGGTATTGTCGGAGTTTTCATCTGATGTCGTCTACTAGGAGTTTTGGTTTGAGACTAATTTCTTAATTGGGAAAGCTCCAAAACAGGGAAATGACTCGAAAACCCAAACAAACTATTCAATACCCGAACCGACAGTTCTGGCAGGTCATAAATGACCTATAAAAGTTTTGAGAAGGATCCAAATGTCTGAAAATGTGTAAATCTAGGAAATGACCAAAAGGATCTTTACAATATCCATTACTAAAAGGATTTTCGTCTTTATAAGTCAATAGATAAGAGGAGCACAAAAGCTCAATGGATGAGATATCGGGTCTGCATGCTTTGATCTAGACTCCCCAGGTACCCTCTAAGAAGAAACAACACTTCTAAGGTATTTTTCCATAGGTATCCCTTTTCCAATTAATCTCATTTCCTTCTTCACTTCTCAAACAACCAAAAATTAAACCCCTCAACCAATTGGCCTCCAACAGAAACAAGAAAGTTTGATGCCCAAATCCAAACTAGAACATAATGATACCACACTGATACTAGTACAACCAAGCAAAGACTCAACCAAGCTAAAGGCAATCCAGGGAATAAATTATACGACCAACTCCAAAATCAAAGAATAACCTTTTATTTCCCTTCCAAACTTTCCATTTACTCTAAACCATGCAGAAAGTCAACTGAGTCTTATCCATGGAACCCCATCACACTTAATTCAAAGAACTAAAGCTGATCCACCAAAGTCCATAATGGTGAGCATAAGGATAAGCCCATTAGGTGTTGTCTGAGCATACAAATGGTGATAACCAATGTCTGTAACCTCCTGTCAATCCTACAACTAGTTTGGATGACCTTCAAAACTGATAGTTTAGGGTTCAAAGCATAAACATTCACTGCTGAAAGATCTACTCCAATATACCCCACCAACTAAGGATTAAAACATGTTAAGAACAACCTGAGCACACTACTTCTACTGAGTAGATATTTCAAAATTCCAATGAGAATTCAAAATCAAGGTCAAAAGCAAAGGAAACAATCATCAACTATAACCAGGCTATCACCTGAGTATCAATCAATCATAATTATTCTTAACTGAGAAAGAATGAATAGGTAGAAAAAGAGTAGGCTTAGCCAGTCAATAGGTTAAAACCCGATTGAGACCAATCTAAAATGAAGGTTGCACCCAAGCTCTACAACTCCCAGCCAAAATCTCAACACTAAGGTTGAACCACTCAATCTCAACTATCCAAACCTATCTTACTAATGAGTAAGCATTCACACTCCAATCTCTTGCACAACTTCCAAGTAGCCTATCACAAGAATCAAATTCTAATACTTAAGCCAACAAGTCTAAACCAAGGGTAAACACCTAACTCACCTTCACTATTTAATATCAGGAACATCCCCACTATTTCCTATAGATCCAAAATAAAAATATAGCTAAAGTAAAAAATCACAACGGAGGATAAATCACAGTCTAAAAGAACAAGCAACCAACTCCATATTTGTTGGATAACATGAATTATCAATACATACCCAAAAGTATACCAAGGTTGCAAATAGTCATAGAGATGACCAAAACTCTGTCAACTCGAAGAAATACAACCTTATCCAGAAACTGAATAAGTGAATCAAGCTAATAAAGTCCCAATTAGCCAACTCAAAAAGCAGTCACAAGAAAAATCACCTATCTCTATGAGATCCTTCAAATGCTCTTTTGATTTCTTGAGTTCTACTGGTGCCATTCTGTATGGCAGAATAGATTAGGCTAAGTATCTGGAAAAAGATCAATGCCGAAGTCTATTCGTTCATGACTGGGACTGATTCAAGACTAGGGGTTTTGCAACTAGTGTTCTTAACACGAACAAGATGATAGACACATCTCGTAGATATCATTTTTTGTGCCCGAAGGTGGGAAACAAGATAACCTCTAAAAGTGAATAGACTACCCTTCCACTCTAGGAAAGGTTCATTTGAAAACTAGAACTGGACTATTCTATTTCTACAGTCAACTGTGGCATAGTAGGAATACAGCCAATCCATGCCAGAATGATATCAAAATTAGTCATCTCTAATTCAACTAAGTCTGTTGAATTGACTTTCTGAGATATCATAACCGAGCAGTTTCTGTATACCCATCAAGCTATGATGGTTTTTCCTACTGGGGTAGAAACTGAAAAGGGCTCTACTAGAATTTTGAGCCTGACTCTGAAATCAACTACTATATAGGGAGTAAGAAAAGACAAAGAAGCACCTGGATCTAGCAAAGCATAAAAATGCACATGAAAGATCTGTAATGTACTAGTAACCACATTAGGAGAATTTTCTTGATCTTGCAGGGACTGGAGAGCATAAAGTCTATTTGGGCGTTGCCCACTAGTAGCACTGGGGTGGTACCCTATTGGTTTGGGCAATCGAACTGAGCTGGGTAATGGTTCTTCTAGCCCTGAGAACCTGGATAAGGACATTCTCTGACTCTATGATATGGCGTACGATACCCAAAATAAATACCACTACTAGCTCTACATATATCCTGATGGTGCTTGCCACAACTCTAGAAAAGAGGATAGGTTCTAGCACTACTAACACTGTCCTGAAACTTAGATTCTGGTGCTCTATCTTTGTTATCATCCCTGAACTTAGGAGCTGGAGCACTAGCTGAAGAAGGATCTAGAACTGAGGACTTAGGACAAACGGTTTTCTCCTTCTGATTTAGGCTAACCAAAGTTAAAACTACCTATTCTTGTTTTCTTATTTTGCTTCTCTCTCATCTTAATCTTCTGCTTCTCTATATACTGAGCACGAGTTATAAGGCTGGCTAAAGTTATGTCACTATTCAACATCACAGATCTACACTCGTTGACCACCCTATCATTCACCCCAGACACAAACTTACTTATCTTGGCCCTGCTGTCTACAACCACATGAGGGGCATATCTGGATAATTGCGTAAACTTAAGAGAATATACTTTCACCATCATTTTACTCTACCTGAGGTTGATGAATTCTAAAACCTTACTTTTCTCAGTTCTAGGGGAAAGAACCTCTCTAAGAATGCAGTGATAAACTCCTCCCACTCAATAAGCCCTGCATTATCTAGCCTTTCTGACTTCCTCTAATTACACCGTATATGATGAACATCCTACAACTAATATGCAGCTAGCTCAACACTCTCAACAGTTGACACCCCCATAATGTCAGTAGCATTCTAAACCTGATCGATGAATTTCTAAGGGTCGTCTAACTTAGACCTGAGAAAGGATAGAGCATTTATTTGATTGAAGTCTCAAATCCTGGCTGTAGCTAAATTGGACACTGAGTTGGTTGAAATGATAGTTGGTCATTCATTCTAAGCAGCAACTGAATGGGTGAAAATAGTGAATATAGCTTTGAACTTTTCATGATAAATATGTTCATCCAAGGGATCTTTTTGGATAGGCTAAGTTCTTCTCTTAGGAGGCATGTTCTGAAATAAAGAGAAGAAATGGATTAGACTGAGATATTGACTTCAGATTATGCTCACTGTCACGATATGAATATTGAAATAAGGAAAATTATTCCTAAAACATCTTACAGCCTCCTGCACATAAATATGGCGAACAACACACCTATGTACAAGACTCTACTAGATGTGGCTTTCAGGCTTCCTAGGACTCTATTGAACCTTATGCTCTGATGCCAAGTTTGTAACACCCCAAATCTGGTACCCGGAATGCTACACGGTGCTTATGACCCCGAAGGACCATAAGCTAAACCATGACAGATATTTGTACCTGTATACTATATAATATGGAAATATGAACTGAAAGACCATAAGGTTCAAAACTGTAACATAGGATCTACTAAATCATAACATATGGATGGGGTATGAAAGACCCAAAACAACTAAAATAACTAACTGAACAAGACAGTCTGGAAAGCCTCTAACTAGCTGAACGGTCTGAATAAGAAGTTGATGGTATATGTCCCCAAATAACTCTAACTAATAAATAAATTAATGAGATAATAAAGTAATGATCATGTCCTCGAAAGATGAGGGCTCACTTCTAGCTCTGACTGCTTAGACTGGAATCTACTGATGCTCTGGATCTCATGTCTATAAACCTATGGTATAAGTTACTATAGCACAAATATGTTAGTACTTTAAATGTACTGGTATACATGTAAGGTAGGCTGAATACATGGGATCCATGTTCATGAACAAGATTGACTAACTAACTAATATGAACATAAGAATGCATGAATTCATAGTAACTATAATGAGATCATGATAACATGAATTTATTGATAACTAAAATGACTGGTAATTGAGTTCTGATTACTGATATAACTGATAGCATGAGTTACTATATCTAACAGTCTAGAATCTAATGGAACTAGCTGAACTCCATACTATATCTGAGTTGACTGTATCTGACAGTCCTAAATTCTATAGAACTATCTGAGTTCTTTTACTAATACTGATAATAAAACTATGGAAAGTAGTTATCTAACTGACATGCCCTTAATACACCATTATGGATAAGTTGGGGTCCAATCTGTAACCCCAATTAGAAGGGTGTCAATACCGCGCCACTGGTAAGGATAATCTGTGAGTAACCCTCATATAACAGGTAACTCTAGTGAGAACAATGGCAACCCTCATATAATAGCTTAAGCCACCTCATCTACCCTCATATAGCAGGCTATAATGTCTTAACCTATGTTGGATACATAGTTTTGGAATACAAGGATTGCTTCTAAGAATCACACCCTCATATAATAGGTGAGTTCCCATCCTTGGGTTCACTCGGTGCTAATTTCTACTCCCATCTTAATAGACACTAAATATGATTAACTAAACTGACTAGACTAAGTTAACGGAGTTTCATTGACTGATGGAATAATACTGAGGTCTAATAATAGAATAAGATTTACTAAAGTTATTGAGTTTTCCTAAGTCATGAAACTGACTGAATTCTACTGAACATAGCTTGACTGAGAATATCTTGAGAACATGACATAGGCTCTAGGCACACAACTACTTATCGGGTACAAGTAACCCCAGGACTCGATGGAAAGAAA
The DNA here is from genome assembly GCA_030864225.1 of Capsicum baccatum var. pendulum. Classification (NCBI taxonomy): domain Eukaryota; kingdom Viridiplantae; phylum Streptophyta; class Magnoliopsida; order Solanales; family Solanaceae; genus Capsicum; species Capsicum baccatum. Next base: position 227,545,341 of record CM061550.1, read on the forward strand.
CTGACAAAGCATGACTTTCTTAAATATATGACCAACATCACAATCCATAATTCATTTATTAAGGAATTTAATCAAACATGTGATATGCATAAACTTGTACATACATAAGGATTGCATAATATCATACTAGTTAGGCACTTTTCCTTCGCATAGTCATTTAATCAAACACGTAGTAAGCATAGTATATCTAGACAACATTATACAAAAAATAAACATCATGATTCAACTCTAATTTCATCATCCAAGGGTTTAATCATAGGTTCACATAAATCTACACCTATACTAATCAATTCCACATAAAATTGATCACCCAAAATGGATTAGAATTCAATTGGTCATTATCAACATGAACAAAAGCAAACCCAACATGAAATTCATAAAGAAATCATACACTTAAACTTTGAAAAGAGATTCTTGGGCTTCATGGATGAAATAAGTCCATGAATGAACACTATGCATACCTGGGTTAAGTTTCTTGAAGTTCTTAAACTTGACAAATTTTAATCTCGTAGTTCTTGAAGAAGATTTGGATTTTGTTGCTTGCTCTTAGGGAAAAAACCCTAATTTTAATGTTGTGGAAGAATAATAAATTTAGAAGCCTTGTTTGGATATTACTAGGTATATAAACGGGTGGCAAAATACCAAAAATCCCCTTTAAAAATGACTTAAAAATAACTGAATAGAACCTGTGATGGCTCATGTGATGGTCCATCGCTAGATCGATAGTCCATCGTTTTGACCATCGTAGGTGGACCAGGATAGGGACTCACTGCCTAAGTAGCAACATTTTGGGTGATGGTCCATCGTAAGTTTGACGGTCTGTCAACCTGTCCGTCGTACCTTATCCAGAAGGTTGCCACACTGACTTGACTGTGACGGTCAAGGAGATGGTCCATCGCTAGGTCGACTGTTCGTCAACCTGTCCATTGCACCTGGGCAATTCTGGCAGCTTTATACTCTGATACCGAATTTGGACGAAATTAGTAGCGTTGGAAAGCTAATTTAATTTTCCATATGATAAAAAAGTAAAAATCTTCAAAATTCCATATGTACAAAAATGGATTCATATTTCAAAGCAAGTTTTTAACATTCTTGAGACAATTCCAAGCTAGGAAAAAGTATGGGGTACTATAGTAACTAAGACTGTAACCAAGACTCGTACTGGAACTAAATACTAAGTTTTTATAACTGAGTAACTGATAGGTGCGACTACTGATAACTGAGTTACTGACAACTGGGTGACTGTATCTGAAGGTCCTAATTCTACAGAATAGAACTGAGTTCTATACTGATATTGTAGCTGAAACTATAACTATGAGAAGTAATCATCTAATTGATATGCCGCCCTCTGAACTGATTGGGGTCCTACTTATAACCACAGCTAGAAGGGTGTCAATATCGTGCCATGGGTAAAGACAAGTTAAAGAGTCACCCTCAATCGGGCAGGTGCTCTGAATGAGAATGGTGGTACCCTTAATCTGGTAGGTAAAACACCTCATCAACCCTCAATCTAGCAGGTTGATGTCTCAGCCTATGCTGGCTATGTAGTTCTGGAACACAAGGACTGCTTCTAAGGATCACACCCTCTACAGGTAGGTGAGTCCCTATCCTTGGGTTTACTCGATTCTGAATCCTACTCTCAATTGAATAGACACTAAACTGATTTCTAAACTGTACTAGGTTGGACTGAACTTTGACTAATTATGTTCACTAACTGAACTGGACTGATTTATCTAAGTTTTGGTGTTTGACTAAATACACTGAGTTCTGACTGACTGAATACTACTAGCCGTGATGCTTCTATGACTATTCTGTAACTACTGTATCTCTAGGTCAACAACTAGATTTTTTAGTATTGAATACTTCCAGGACTTGATAGCATGAAAAATAAAACATAGCATGATGTTGAAAAGCATAGCCATAGTCAATTGTTCACAATTCATTCACTGAGATATTTTATCAAACACTTGGAGGTTATGGACTTGTACATGAATGAGAACACATGGTAACGTGTCATAATTACCCTATTCAATTCACATAGGCATTCTATCAAGCCCGTGGAGATTAATACTTTAATATGGGGCAATTCGCCAAAGACATGGGGATCATGAACTTGGACATGGGAAAATTTTAAATATGGGAGAATAGCATGATTAAATAACTAAGATCTTGAATTGGGAAATTCACATGTAATTCGCTTGAAATAGGACACGAGTGTTTCATCAAAATATGTAAAGTTCATAGCTTGAATATAGGAATATCTTAAATATGAGGGAAAAATAGAGTTACATAGAAAAGTTCATAGCTTGGGGATTCATCTTGAAATTAACTTAACATGATATGGGAATTTTATCAAACATGTGGAAGGCATGAATTTAAAACATGAGAATATTGCTAAACAACATGAATTTTGGATCTATCATGGAATTTACTTGAATAAAGCATAGGAAATTCAAATTCATAGCATGAGAAATTTAAAATCTTTTATGGAATCATAAATGGGCTGAATTGAATTAAAAACATCATGAAAACATGCGATTCAATCTTTCTTGAACATACAAAATACCATAGTAATGGAATATTCATTCTTTAATTAAAAGAAAAGCGTTTTTAGGTTCCATGGGTGAAAGAAGACCCATGGATGAACTCCCACATACCTTAAAGATTTAATATTGAAGGAGAAATAGAATCTTAAAAGAATTCTTGAATTAGGAAACTTGATTTCTTGCTTTTCTTGAATAAAAATTGATGAAGTTCTTAGTGTTCTTGAGGAGACTAGGGTTTTTCTTTGAGAGAAAAGATGAATAATTGAGTGTATATTACTTTTGGGGATGAAATTAAGTGTTGTGGGTGGATTTAGGAAGGCAAAATGACCAAAGTGCCCCTAGACCCTTTAGAAAATGAATTAGCATATGAAACAGTTCCATAATGCACAGGCCGACGTGTCGCATCGGCTTACTACCGCACACGAAACATGCCATAACTTTTTGGTCGGATATCGGATTTAGGCAAAACTGGTATTATTGGAAATCTAATTAAATCATCTACAACTTGATGGGTCTTAACCTATAAAATTATACATTTATATAAAGTAATACAAATTTAAAGTAGACCCTTATAGAATCAAATGCCAAACTTTGAACAAATCAAAAGATCTAAGCTCAACTTTGTTCTAAGTGATTCTTATGAATATTTTTCACCTCAAAAGCAAATAAAACATGATAATAAAGATCATGAAACTTATATTCACATGGGAATCATTTAGATTATAGCTTATACACGTAGGAGCGATGGTTTAAAAACTAGCCCAAAAATGTAGGGTATTACAGTTGTTTTGATCGGTCGATGATTATATGATATATACATACCCTTTATTCTTTAAACTTATCTTGTTATATTTTTGGAATTCATCTGACATAGGAGTTATAATATTTGGTTTAGTTAGGTGTAAGGGGTGATCTCTAGTCTACGTGGGACTTGAGATACCCGTCATAGACAATCCCTATTTTGGGTCATGAAAAATATCGTATCAGATACTAGGTTTGGTTCCATATAGTTCCTAATAAAGCCATGTCAAGTAGAGTCTTATTTATGGGTGTGTAATATGCCACAGTTATAAAGGAGAGGTTATAAGGCATTTAGAAATATTTTCCTTTTTTGTTGTTCTATTTCAAGTTGTAGAGTCTAAGGTATTGAATCTCCTCTACTTTCAGTATGTTCATTTTTTAAGATCATGCCTCCCATAAGATCTAATTTTCATAGTAACTCTTTAGTCCCGTCTGAGAAAAATATGGATAGAGCTCGTCCTACTCCAAGAGTTTAGACCAGGTTGAGGATTGCTGCTTCTACTTTCCCTGAGGGCACTCCATCGATTCTCCTTATCCCTACTCAGGCACCCTAGGCATGTGTGTCTAATGCTAAGTTTCACTAGTTGATTTATTTTCTTACCCAGTTGGTGGCCTCCTAAGCTGAGTGTATTGCTTTTGTTACTCCATGATCTGAGGCCACTATAGTGGGAAAATTTGAGAGGTTGAGTCCTCCTACTTTAACTGATTTTAAAGTTGAGGAAGATCCTCAAAATTACATTGACACTTTGGAAAAGATTTTTTGTTTGATGCATGCTACAGATGTGAAGGGTGTAGAGTTTGTTGCTTACTAGTTGAAAGATGTGATGTATCAGTGATATGAGAAGTGGGACCATTCTAGGGGTGATAATGTTGAGTCTTCTTTGTGGGATAATTTATCTAGTACTTTTCTTGATTGCTTTTTTACTCAAGATTTGAGGAAGCCAAAGGCTAAGGAATTCGTCAATTTGAAACAAGGCCAGATGATAGTAAAAGAGTATGTCTTGAAGTTACATCAGTTGTTACGTTATGCTCCTTAATTGGTGTCTAGCAAAAGAGATGGAATGAGGAGGTTTACCTTTAGGTTGTCCCATGAATTGATCTTAGAGATAAAGGTTGCCTTGTTGAATAAGGATATGGATATTTGTAAACTTTTAGTGTATATACACCAAGTGAAAGAAGAAAAGATCAAGAAAGCAAAGAGGGTGAAAGGCAGAATAAGAATTTTTGCTACTCTGATCAGGGTGGAAATTAGCAACAGGATGGTAGAGATGATGGGAAGTGGTTTAAGAAGAAGTAGGGGAATTCTGGTTCCTACTCTACAGCTAGTGCTTCTTATCCAAAGTCATTGGGTGATCATTATTCTAAAAATAATAGTGGGTTTAGAGAATTGGGACCCCAACCTTAGGATAACAGGGCTCAGTCAGCTCCCTAGTATTCTCTTTGTAGATTATGTGGTCAGGTGCTCCGTGGTGTTTATGAATAAAGGAGGAACAAATATTTTATATATGGACAGATTGGTCATATGAAGAGGAATTGTCCTTCAAAGGTTGCTTCTAGGTAAAATAAGATTCTTGTTGCTACTTTATTATCTCCCACACCAAAAGGAGATGTGTTTGCTTTGAGATCTAATATTGGTCGGAATTGTTTGTATGCTCTTACCACCCATTGAGATTCTAAAGCATCCCTCGATGTTTTTACTGGTATTCTCAAACTCTTCTCTCATGATATATATTATCTACTTGATCCTGAGTCTACTTTCTCTTATGTGCACCCTTATATGGCTATCTATTTTGTATTTTATCCTGAATATATTTTGGACCCTTTCTCTGTGTCCACACGATGGGTGACTCCATTATGTCTATAAAGTTCTATTGAGGTTGTGTGATGTCGGTCTATGGTAGGGAGACCTTAGTGAATCTGATAGACTTGTTGATGTTAGACTTTGATATAAATTAGTTGCATTCTAGCTATGCCTCTCTTAATTGTCAGACCCAAAGGGTCAGTTTTCATTTCCCAAATAATTCAGTTATTGAATGGGAAGGAAGTTCCCTAGTACCCAAAGTAAGGTTAATTTTGAATCTTAGAGCCTGAAAATTAATTTTCAAAGGGTGCCTCTATCACTTAGTGCATGTTCAGGATTCTAGATTTAAAGGTCCTTCATTGTAGACTGTCCCTGTGGTTTGTGAATTTCTTGAGATGTACCTTAATGATCTTCCTGGTGTTCCTCTTGATAGGGAAATTGATTTTGTGATTGATCTTCATCCGTACATTTGTCCTATTTCTATCCCTCCTTACAAAATGGCTCCGAATGAGTTGAAAGAACTCAAGGAGAAATTGAAAGATCTTCTTAACAAGGGTTTTATTTGCACTAGTGTGTCTCTGTAGAATGCTCCTGTTCTTTTCATATGCAATAAGGATGGGTCCCTTCCAAAATGTATTGATTACCTCCAATTGAATAAGGTGACTATGAAGAATAAGTATCCTCTTCTGAGGTTTGATGATCTATTCAATTAGCTCTAGGGTGCTAAGTTCTTTTCTAAGTTTGATCTTTAGTCGGGTTACCATTAGTTGAAGATTGGGGAGGTGGATATACTTACGACTGCTTTTTGACTTTGGTATGGTCATTTTGAGTTCTTGGTGATGTCTTATGGATTGACTAATGCCCCGATAGAATTTATAGATATTATGAATTGATTTTTTCCTCAGTTTTTGGACTTTTTCATGATTGTCTTTATTGATGATATTTGGTGTTTTCAAAGAGTGAGGCAAATCATGCCAATAACCTTTACCTTATGTTACAGACCCTTATGGAGCATCAAATGTATGCTAAATTCTCTAACTAAGAGTTCTGGTTAAATGTTGTGACTTATATAGGATATGTTATTTCTAGTGAAGGGATCATGATGGATCCATAGAAGGCTGTGGTGGTTAAGAATTGGCATATACCTATGACTCCATCTGATATTCAGAGCTTCTTAGGTTTAGCCGACTATTATAGAAGGTTTGTAGAGAGTTTCTCTTCTATTGTTTCCCTATTGACTAAGTTGACCCAGAAGAAGGTAAAATTCTTACGTTCTGATGCTTGTGAGGGTAGTTTTGAGAAGCTAAAGTATAAGTTGACTTCGGCTCCAGTCTTGACTCTAACTGAGGGCACTGATGATTTTGTTATCTATTGTGATGCATCCCGAGTAGGACTGGGTTGTGTATTAATGCAGCATGGCAAGGTGGTTGCTTATGCCTCTAGACAATTGAAAGTCCATGAGAAGAATTACCCTATCCATGATTTAGAATTGTTAGTTATGGTGTTTGCATTAAAGATTTAGCATAATTATTTGTATGCGGTCCATGTTGATATTTATTCTTTTTATTAGAGCCTACAATACGTGTTCATACATAAGGAGCTAAATCTCATACAACGGAGATGGCTTGAGTTTCTTAAGAACTATGTCATGAGTCTTCACTATCATGTAGGTAAAGATAACGTGGTTGTTGATGCTCTTAGCAGGTTTTCCATGGGAAGCTTATCTTATGTGGATGAAGAGAAGTGGGATTTGGTGAAGGATATTCACTTTTTGGCTAATCTTAGAGTTCATCATTTGGATTCAAAAATGGTATTGTGATTTTTCAAGGAGTAGCAAAGTCATCTCTTGGTGCTGATGTAAAGAAGAAATAGGTGTTGGATCCTATCTTGATGCAAATCAAGAATGATGTAGGTAGGAAAAAGGTGATGGTTTTTTATATTGGTGGTGATGGTATCTTGAGGTATAAAGGTAGATTATGTGTTCTAAATATTGATGGATTGCGAGGAAAAATTTTGGCCAAAGTCCATGAGTCGCATTATACTATTTATCCTAGTTTGATGAAAATGCATCATGATCTTAAGGAGATTTATTAGTGGAAGAATATGAAGATGGATGTGGCTAATTTTATGGGTAAGTGCATGGTATGCCATCAAGTGAATGTGGAGCACTTGAGGCCCTGTGGATTGACTCAAAAAATTGAGTTGCCAGTGTGGAAATGGGAGATAATTAATATGTATTTTGTTATCGTTCTTCTGTGCTCTCGCTAGCAATTTTATTCGATTTGGGTCATCATGGATAAGATGACTAAGTCTGCTCACTTTTTGCCACTAAGGACTAGTTTCTCTTCATAGAATTATGCCAAGTTGTTCATTGAGGAGATCGTAAAGTTGTATAGTACTCTAGTTTCCATCTTATCTGATTGGATTACTTAGTTCTTACCTCACTTTTGGAGATCGTTCCATCAATGTTTGGGACTAAGCTGGACCTTAGTACCACTTTTCACCCATAACTGGATGGAAAAGTGGAAAGGACCATTCAGGCCTTAGAAGATATGCTTCAGGCTTGTGTTTTTTATTTTGGTTATAGTTGGGTTGACCACTTGCCTCTCATAGAATGTTCCTATAACAACAGTTACCACTCTAGCATTGGTATGGCCCCATTTAAGATGTTATATAGTAGGAGGTTTAGGTCTCCCATTGGGTGGTTTAAGGTTGGTGAAAATAAGTTATTTAGTCCTGATTTGGTTCACCAAGACATGGAGAAGGTGAAGGTAATTCGAGATAGACTTAAGGTCGCCCAAAGTTGCCAAAAGTCCTAAGTGTATGTGAGGTAGAGGGATTTGGAGTTTAGTGTTGTTGATTGGATATTATTGAAGGTGTCTCCCAAGAAATGGGTGATGCGGTTTGATAAGAAGGGTAAACTCAGTTTCCATTATGTTGGTTTGTACTTGGTCTTGAAGAGGGTTGGTAATGTTGAATAATAATTGGAGTTTTCTTCTAGCTTGAGCTCCATGCATGCAGTGTTTCATGTTTCGATATTGAGAAAGTGTGAGGGTGATCCTTTGATGGTTCTTTCTTTAGAGGAGGTGGGAATTTTGGATTCATTGTCTTATGAGGAAGTCTCAATTGATATTTTGGATCGGTAAGTCCATTAGTTGCGAACCAAGGATGTGGCATCGATAAAGATTCTTTGGAGAAACCAAGAGGTCAGGGAAGCTACTTGGGAGGTCGAGGCAGACATAAAGTCCAAGTATCTATCTTGTTTGTCGTTTACGATAAGCATGCTTGAGGTATGTGTATTCCTTAATATATTTGTTTTCTATCTTTGTTAAAGGTTAGTGTGGTTGTGTTTGGAGTAAAATCGTGCTAATAAATGTTGTGTCCTATTATTCGAGGATGAATATTCCTAAAGGGTGGAGTATATAACGCCCCTGGTTTGGTCCTTGAAAATTTCTAAAATTTTATCCTCACTATCTGGACTACGACTTCTATGATAAGTCGTAAATAGTCTTAACGAGTCATTGGACTCAAATCGTACCCAAATCAATAAGTGTATGACTGAGTTTTGCTATAATTATAAGTGGATCACTATGAGTCGTACAGACTTGTTATGAGTCATTGGGTGCAAATCGTAGGGTGTTCAATGTGTAACCCAAATGTTTATTGGGTTGACTACGACTGGACCCTACGAGTTGTAAGGTCCTATTATGAGCCATATAGTTTGAGTTGTAGGGTCAATAGATTGTGAGTGCCTTAGAGACTATCTTGGTTATGACTTTTGGTGATGAGTCGTTATGAGTCTATACGAGTCGTATAGTGACCCATAGTCATTGACGACTAAATTTTAGTTTTAAATTAAGGGCATTTGGACAATTCCCTTCCCACCCAATTAAAGCCTCACATTCATAAAGAACTTAAGAAGGGTTATTTCTTATTCATAACATACTAAAAAAATTTCAAAGCTCTCTTAAATTTGCTTAAGAAGCCATATATAGGGTTTCCAATAAGTAGGTCATCCAAGGGCTCAAGGGTTGAATTTTTTCAAGGAAACTTGGTATTTCAGCCCTGCTAATCTTCCTTAATTATAAATATGCTAAAAGCATAAGTTTTAAAATGTTGTTCATATGGTATTGATGTTACTTTTGAAAACATAGGTTGAGGGTTTTGAATAACGGTGGTTTATGTGATGCTTTATGTTTTTCCCTGCATGGGTTATGTTTATATGGTAGTTTTAAAAATCAAATTGATGCATGAGAATGGTGAATGAACTATGGATTGTGATTTTCCAAACTTGTGAATTTTGAAGTGGTTATGACCCCAACCCCATAGTGTGGAATTGGTTTTAAATATGAAAAATATGAACATTGAACTACTCTTGAACTATTACATAATGTAAAAAGGTTAATGAAGCATAATGATTTTGAATTGAACCTTATTGGGTTGTGAAATTCGCTAAGTTAATGTGAAATTAAACCAAAGAGGGTTATGAATTTCCCCAAGTGATGGTAATTGGTTTGGTATATTGGTGTTACCTTGCAAGTGTAGTTGGTATGAACAATGTATGCCTAAATTTATATGATGATTCAATAAATTATAATGTATGTGCTAATTATTTTAATTGGGCTTTAATAAGGGTTATGTAGCTGAGTCATGAAAGTGGAGGTCTTGAAGGACCAATACTGGAAACCGCGGTTGCCGATGTGGGGGTATATATATATATAAGTATATATGAGTATGTGCATTAGTTTAAAATGTTATCCTTTTCACTGAGTTACATACTAGTGTTCACCCCACTAACTATCTCTGAGCGAAGTATCCTTACGCGATGCAGGCACCGAAGGTACCTCTATTTTTCTTTCACAGAGTTAGGTGGATAGGATCGATTCATCGATTCACTGTGGTGAAGTGTTGAGCTTCCATACTTTATAAGACAGATATTTTGTCAGATCTTATCATAGATTAGAGTTTAGAGTTTCATTATCATTAACATTATCATTGCCATTGTCATGTGTTAGAGTCATGGACATGTCCCTACCAAGACTGGTTTTTGGTTCTTTTGTTAGAAGGATCTATTTGATTACTATGGACTTGGGTGATGTTGGTCAGTTATTTTGGTCGGTCGATAGTTATTGGTTATAGACATGCCCTTTATTCTTTAAACCTATTTTGTTATATGTTCAGAATTCATCCGATATTGGGGATATTGTGTTTGGTTTTGTTAGGTGTAGGGGGTGATCTTGTGTCTACGAGGGACTTGAGATACCCATCACGACCAGGAACTAGTTTGGATCTTGACATGGGGTTATGGTTGGACCCTATTTTTGTTCAGATTAGAGTATGTCGGTTGTACTTAGCTCCCACAGCTTTTAGTTCAGTATTCAGATTTTGATCAGTTCAGGTTTGCTTGACCAAGTGTTTAGTATATCAATTATTCAGATTATTTTAGTACATATTTATACCTGGTCTTGCATTCGATTTTCTTGTTCAGCTTATGTTTCAGTTCAGATATGAATGACCTTATTTTTAGTTATTCAGATTTACATAGCATATGTTTATACTTGGTCATCGCATTAGTTCACGTCCCATAGTTTTAGACCCAATATCCATACATGACCCTCAGTACAATTTTACGACATAGTAAGCTTTAACTTGAGATTAAATATAATATTCATTTTCTATCACTACCCAATTTACAAAAATATTTTATCTCATGATTTAGAAATTTCACTACGCCTTACAATTTTTACATACAGACTTGTTTTAAATGCATATTTCAACAAGTAGCTTATGTCCTCAATTTTAGAGCATTTTAAGTATTTTCATGACTAGTGCTTATCTCACATACTTAGTACATTCCAAATTACTAACCGCATATATGTATCTATGGCTACATTGCTTTATGATGTAGGTACTAGATGTAGTCCACACACCAGGGTTAGACAGATTGTAACTTCCAGCCAGTAGGTAATGAGTTCTCTTATTTTGAGGACTCAAGAAGTCAGTTGTAGTTCATGTATTGTATTTTCTTATTTGTATGTATTGATTTGGGATGGTTGGGGTCATGTCCCGACTACCTATAGTCAGTATAGTAGAGGCTCCATAGATAGTCGGATAGAGTCATTATATGTAATTCAAGTTCCTTCTTCAGATTTATCCTGTTGTAAAATTTTACAGTAGCATTTTATTCAGATTATCAAATGATTATGCTTTCGCTCAGCAAATTTAGCTTTTATATATATTTTAAATCAGTTGCTCAAGTATCATACTAATACATAGATTAGCTTGGGATTACTTGTGGCTCTAAGCACCGTATTACCACAAGGGGTAGTCTTGGGTTGTGACAGACATATATGCCCTATGACATAAGAATTTCAATTAAAGGAACTTATGATGATAATATGAAATATTATGAAGATTGGACTAGGGGTGCTCATCAGTTGGGTCGGTTTGATTTTGTCTATTACTGGTTTGATTTGTAAACACGCTAAATTGTTAACCGAACCCATAAAATTTTCATTATTGGTTTTTGGTTAATCAATTTTTGATCTTTATTGATTCGATTTTTTATTTAACCGATAAGAAAATGCTCTCCTATTTTTTTTTACTTTCTCTTATTGTCATATTCCCTACATTAACTTCATGTATAAAGTCTACACAAATTGTAAGAAATAACAAAACAACTATAAAATACAAAATACAATAAGGTATGTATTTAAAATCTAGAGGCATTGTTATATAATTACAAATAAGAATATATAATTTTAATATAATCTTATTGGGTTATCAATTTAATCATTAACTAAAATCTTAAAAACAAAAATTAAATCGGTAGCCCGATAAAAAAATTTACAAAACTTTTAAAGAACCGTTAGTCCAATAACCTAATACCTATAATCCAATAACATTTTTGTCGCTTCAATTTATCGATTGAATCAGTTTTTGCATACCTCTAATTAGACATAAAGATAGCAAAATGAATACTTATAAGCTTGATAAAAGGGCGAGAGGACGATATGAAGGGCAACTAAAGATTGTATCCTCAAATTTCATGAAAACTATATTGACGTTTATAAAAAATGAGCATAAGACGTAAGGCAGTGCCTTTGTGGTAATGGAAGGTTTAACTTTACATACCTTTAGTACTTTACTGGGTACAATAGTATTTCGAGCCTCAAACAATTCAACCAGCAGAAGTGTAACTTTTATCTTTCCAATCACTAGTTTCTGCTATCCGATAGGTAAGCACTGACAACAAGGATAACATATGTGCTCATCAGTAACCCGTAAGTGCATTTAACAATTTCTTCTGATAATTTTCATTTATGCTCTAAACTAATCGAATTCCTTAACAAAAATCCAGAATGAATTTCTTAGTTTTCCAACTTATATAATTTCATATCAAATCTATCCAATTGGTAGGAATTCCTGGAAATTCCATTTTTATCAAATTTCACCTTTTTCCTTTTCCTCAAGAACCTTAATTAACCGAACTCACTTCAAGAGCTAGTATAAAGATTCAAATTAATATCTTCAAGTACATATGCATTATCATATTCAAAGATTGGATAAAGAATTTATCTTTTGAAGTTTCTTTCAAAATAATCACAAAAATCTTCTACTATCCTTCGCGATCCAGGTAAAGCTTCTTCGTTACTGCTTTAATTTTCCATGGAAGATGCCAAGAGAAAGAAGAAATAGAGGACTAGTACTACTGTTGCTATAGCTCTTATTTTTTTTTTCAAATTAAATTTATTTAAAGAACATTTGCCCTTGTTTTTCTTTTAGTACTAGTACTTCTTATCGTTATTTCCTCCAACCAAAATTCTTTTTCCTTAATTAATTAATTTGGCATACTATAAGAAAATCAAAGTGACCCCGCTTCCACCAGGAAATTGCATACCATAAATTCAAATATGGGTGGCTTTAGATATTTGACCCCAAATAAGAATGTCTTTGAAGAATAGTCTTTCTTACTTTTTAATATACTAAAAGTACCATTTTACCCCTCCACACCTCAAATATATTTTTAATCTTTCCATACTCATTTATCTCTCAAATTTTATTTGTTATTATTTTCACTTTTTAATTTTTCCTTTACTTTTATTATTCTACTTTTTCACTCTTTTTCTCCTTTAAATTTATTATTATGATTTTTATTATTTTCAATTTTTATTTTTCCTTCAATTTTATTTTCATGTTTTACCCATTTTAATTAACTCAGGTGACAAGAAATTTCATAAAGCTACAAAAAAAGTTCATCTCAAAGCTTGAGCTTCATATTTCTCTCTTCCCTTTGGTGTAATTGAATTCTAACTTTAGGGTTTTTAATTTTTCCATTCATTTCTCTGCACTTTAGGTAATTTCTCTCATTTTATCTTAATATTATTGCAGGCATTTGAAGTATTTATTACCTAGAAATTTTTTTGAGTTGAAAACCACTTTTCTTTTCCGTGAATCACTTTCTATAATGCATAGATTAATTTATAAACTCTATTTTTTTCTATCTATATCACCTTGATGAAAATGCATTTTGGGTGGTTTCTCTACTCGCTGATCTCACTATTGTCCAGTCAGTAGGTTGTTTAGATTTAGATTTTAGGTGTTTTGTGTAGTCATTGGGTCAATTTTTTTGTTCAATAAATTTGATTTTGCAGCTTGATTCTTTTTTTTTTGTTAATTTTTAATTTGATAGTTTTTTATCTTTATAACTCTGCAGATTTTGGTAATCATAACTAGCAAGACAAATCGTGTTGAGTACTTTATTGATCCTAATGATTGGTTCAAATCAGACCCCCGTTGGATAGGGGATTCAAATTATCATACAACGATAACGAGCTTTTTGGATGACGTACAGTTGTCATTGTTAGAGAAAGGATCTTTTGGAAATTTGATGAAATTAGGTACCATATGTGGCAGATTTTGATTTGGATGCTTCGCAATCCATTTTTTACCAAAATCATCCTTTCATCTATGACATTGAAGCATTCGATAATTTGTCGAGCTTGAACACTGATTTCTGAGCATTCATCGAGTGTGAATTAAATACGTCGAAATGGTAGGTTTACTATCTTTAAGATTTTAATTTGTTATTTTTGTACTTATGGTAACGCATATATTCTAATTGTATTCATTTTTCATGTATTTTAAGTGCCAAAAATATATATGTTAAAGGAAAAGATCTGTTGCCTGAATGTTTAGTGTTTGGCTCTTGTGCTGTGGATTCGAAGGAGTGGTTTTATTCACTTGAAACTTGTGGTGGACCTTTGAATGACATGGTATTATTACTTGTTGTCCTAATCTATATTTGGATTGGCTAATATCTACTTGCTATCTTTGTAACTTTGGTATAAAGTTGTAACTTTTCTATTCACTAGTAGAGCCAGGTGTATAGTTAGAGGGACGAAAGGGGGTCATTTGATTTTTAGTTTAATCTCGATTTGTCTTCCTATTTCAACTTTATTTTCATTTCATTGTAGAAACAAAGCTAATGCTATTAACAAGATCCCTCTTGTTCCGATTCATCATCCGATCATAAGGTTTGGCTTATTTCTTGATTGCATGATACTAAGTAGGCACTTTACCATAGAATTTATAAAGTTAGAGTTGATGATAGAGTAATGTTTAATTTGTATGTGGGGTTACTAACATTTCAAGAAGTTAGCTGCACAAATCACGAACAAACAACAGAAATCAGCAGTTGAGGTATGGTGTCTATCCCCTCCTAGTTTATTTTATAACTGAGTTGTTGTTAACATTTTATATCCACAGATAACAAAGCCACCAAACCCAGTGGCACCAATTAGACATAAAACAAAGACTGCATTATTATCGATGCTGAAGATTACAAGGCCACTGGTTATTCTGATATGCCAATATTTGTGCAGTATGCTAAAGCAATGATGGAGGAAATTGATAGGATGGTAAGCTTATATGATCTATATATCTTGGTTATGAATATAATTCTTGTGGATTGCCATTGATGTGTTAAATCTTTGATTCAGGATGAGAAAATTGAGATGGAAGATGCAAAAGATTGGTCAGTTATGAACATAGACAGTTCTGATAAAAAGAATGAACTCACTGTAGTGGAATACATTGATGACATCTACGATTACTACAATAAGGATAAGGTAGAGATGTTATCTCCACTCTCCCTATTTGTTTGTTAGAAGTTTTTTTATTTACAACTTGTACATGCTCATTACCCCACTGTATGGGAATACACTGGTTTGTTGTTGTCGTTGTACATTCTCATTAGGATTATGGCATGTAGAGTTAGAAGAAGTCCCATATTTTTCAATTGATTATCTAATTATTTTGGATAGGATCTCATTAAGCTTAATAGATTGCCAAATTACTCACAAAAGCTAGTCTAATTTCAACATGGACTACAATTTTTAGTCAGTAAAATAATAGGTGCAGAACATAGGATATATAGACACACGGAGGGTATACTTGGGTTGTTTCTGTTGTGATACTATTCTATCAAGGATGATTACTATTTTAATTTTAATTGAAAATATGGAAAAAAAATGGAGGTGTATTTTTACCCCTTTCTTTTAATGTCATTTTCAATTACAGATCGCTGGCTGCATCCCTCCAAACTATATTGAACAATAATTTGATATCAAATAGAGGATGAGAGGCATCCTCATTGACTGATTGACGAAGGTATATAGTATTTGTTGTTGCATTTCATTTTTGAGTTTTATGAAGAAGAATGTGATAATTTTAGGTGTCATTTAACATCTAATCCAATTTATAGGTTCACTACAAGTTTTAACTGATGTAGGAGACCTTGTATTTGACTATAAATCTCATCGATAGATTCCCGAAAGTTCAATCAGTGATTAGGAAAAAACTTTAGCTCATTGGAATAACAGCTTTGCTTTTTGCCTGCAAGTATGAAGAGGTTTATGTACCTGTAGTGGAGGATCTAATTTTGATATCTAACAAGGCTTATGCCAGAAAAAAAGTGCTTGAAATGTTTTCTAAAGACATTGATATCAAATTATTATTCCATATAGTTTTTGTCATTGTTTAAATCAGGTAGAGCTCGTGTCTTTCTTTTTGATCGAGCTATGTCTGGTTGAATGCGAAATACTTAGATTCCCACCATCAATGTTTGCTACTACAGCTATCTTTACTACTCAGTGCACTCTCGATGTAAGTATATTTTATTTTTAAAGATACTTGTAAATGTACATCCCTTTATCGAATCGACAAAGATGTGTAATTGTGTGCCTTATTTTCTACAACATGAAATGCTAGAAATTAATGGTTTCTTTCCATCAGAAGGCAGCAGTTGGGAAGCTTACTGGCGTGCAACGAAAGTATAGCATGTCTAAATATGGCAATGCTGCAAGATATGAACCAGCTTCTTTTCTGTTAGAAGCCTAGTTCTAGGATAAGAAGAACACATGAGGGGGAACGGCATGCTTTTCCATTAATTGTGTTGAATGAAATTATTGATGGGTTCGCAATGTATGTTGCCCCAGGCTCTGGGGAAGGGGTAAGGATGTTTTTGAGTTCTTTTGCTACTGAGAGAACCATGTGTTTATTTGGTTTTTTCATGTACATTGTTTGACATTGCTGGTGTTTCGTGAAATATCTTACTTTTCATACTTTTTCTTGAATACAAACATTAGAAAGTTAAAATTTCTTCTTAACAGTATAAAGCTTAAGTGATTAGAAGCTTGGACACATAACACACTTAACAACTAATGTGACTAGAAGCTTGATGGACACACTTAAAAATCCTTCATATCTATATATTTATATGTATCCACTAAAACAATAACTTTATCGGTTGGTCTCGAGAATAAGGAGTGTCAATGTCAATAATACTAGTGCGAGAGAGGTAACAAATTCGCATATTGGACCAACGTATTTATTAACTAGGTCCCTATTTTAGATCATCCAATATTATTTAGGCTAAACATATAACTCAATAATTCAAGTTCCATAAGCAAAAAATGCATATTGAAACCTGTGTTGAGCAAAAAAATATTAGTAATAATTTGTATCTGATGTTTATAATCACAGTACAATAATTTTCTAAACTAAGTCTTGCCCATGAGGCAAGAGTTGCATATATGTTAATAATCTAATCAGTGCAATTAAAGAATAAACTTTTGCCTCTTGAGCAAAAGTTTACAATTTAAACAGTATAGCATTTGTACAACAATTTTTTTATTTAAGTCTTGCCCATAAGGAAAGAGTTGCATATATGTTAATAATCTAATAAATGCAATTAAAGAATAACTTTTTCCTCTCGGAAAAAGATTTTTAATTTCAATAATTTTCTAAACTAAGTTTTGCCCATGAGGAAAGAGTTGCATATATGTTAATAATCTAATCAGTGCAATTAAATAATAAATTATTGCCTTTTGGGCAAAATTTTCAATTTCAACAATTTTCTAAAGTCTTGCCCATGAGGCAAGAGTTGCATATATGTTAATAATCTAATCAGTGCAATTAAATAATAAATTGTTGCCTCTTGGGAAAAATTTTCAATTTCAACAATTTTCTAAAGTCTTGCCCATAAGGTAAGAGTTGCATATATGTTAATAATCTAATCAGTGCAATTAAAGAATAAACTTTTGCCTCTTGGGAAAAAGTTTTCAATTTCAAGAAAAAGGAAAAGATCCTCAAGATAGAATCTATGTCATAGAGAGGGCTGTGACTGTTTCCATGTGGATTTGCAGGTATGAGAATATCTTCAAGAATTACCTTATCTAGATGTAGATCAATGTGCCTCTCTAGATCAGACCTGCTGAAAGTCGATGTTGATGCTACTATTGCATATTTTAACAAACTTGAAAGAAAATCCATTGGCACTGTGCTTTTCCTGGATTGTGTTGGTTGTAAGCCAGTTATTATTTCGATGATGATCCTTTGTCTTTTCTGCAAATCAAAATCCAAGAAAATTCCTTAACCAACTGAAGGTCCTTGATAAACAAGACCTGAAGAGAATTTTGAGCATAATTTATCAAAATTCTGCTGATAATGCCTTATTTAAGACCTTTTTTTTTACTGTCGATAGAACTCTCTGAAAGAAATCTAGATTTAGAACTGTGAGTGATTTTCCCCACCATTTTGATGGTTTCTTAGAATCAACGCACTAAACAGGTTTGGGTGGAAAATTATACTCTAGCTTTGACAAACCAGATGTTAGCTACTCTTTACAAGCATTGTTTGTAATTGTGTTTGTTAACTGGCCAACAAGATTGACTTCTTCAGATACCGGTAGTAATATTTCACGGCGATGAAGAACAGCTATTGAGTTGGATATGTTTGTAAATACCGCATCCTTAAGGAATACCTCAGTATGAATTTATAGGTTTTTCTTAGAGATATCTTCTCTTATTTTCATGAACCTAGCTGCACATCTGAGTAACGCCACATTTGATATGGTAATCTTAACGTTCACTCTATAGCAGAACTTTGCAGCAACTTCAAATACATCAGATCTGCCAGGAAGACCAGTAAGATTGATTCTTGAAACCTTTGAATCCTTCGCCTCTAGCAGCAGCTTTCTAATCCTTCCACTTCGCGAAACTAGAGGAAACTGCAAATAATGACAAATTAGCAATTACGTTAGAAATGTATCCAAGTTATTCTTCTTTCATTTTTCTTAATTTTAAGACGAAGCACATAACTTAAGTTCTGTAGTTCTGTTTTTGCATTTGGCTATTGACTTTTTTTTCTCCTCAACACAGCTGTATTGATATCGGTAGCCTACTTATAACGGCTAAAACATCAGTCTTTTTCAAGGAACTTTAGACTATCCATTTCTTTGCACAACTTCTATTTTTCCATAAACTTGAGCATTGCAATGACGATGAAAAGTGGTAGATTAAATTACATGAGAGGAAGAAAGATTGCATACATCATTTTTGTACCTTGTGAAGAGGAAAATTGGATGATCCAACTTTTATAGTAAGATCACTCGAAATATCAGATATTGACCTGCAATAGAAGATATAGTCAATGATCAAAAGTTGGAAACTTACATTTTTTTAAATTTTTTTAGCCTAAGGTTTCATACTCGCGCAACTTACATCTCAAAAATGCAATGCTGATGTATGGAGTCATAAAGCTATCTAAATTCAAACAATGAAACTTTAAATCTTCGGAGAGCATAAGTGAGCCTGATTTTTTGCTTGAACATATGACTGTAATTTAGGACCAAAAATAGCATAAAAACACAATCTTGAATGGATAAAAATGTTGAAACAAAGTTAACAATACTCTGTGTGTGCTATTTTTGGATTCAATCTAGCAAAGTGCCAGATATTTTCTGGTGTCTTTAAAATGTGGTGTGGAGTAATCTAACAGCTAATTGCAAAACTCATCTGTACTAACTAGAGGGCCCTCACAAGATACTCATGTTGAAAACTAGGAAAAAAATTATTGATGTCTACACCATTTACACCACACCTTAAATAAGAAAATTGAACACATTGGACTTTAAATGTTTAAAAGATCAGCTATTTGATTTGTCATTTTCAATAATTGCAGCCTTAGAAACTGCTCATCTATAGTCATTATCTAGAGTATATGATATTAACTTTATGAACTAATAGAAACTCCACAATCTTAGGTTTTAAGGTAAGTTCCATCACAATCAATTTCCAAAGCTATAAGTATTATCATTTTCACTTACCCAGCACTTGAATGTGGTCTGTCATCAGTGAGGATGTCAGGACTTTTACTAAGGGAGTTTCAAATATAAATAGGTGAACACACGAAAGAAATCAAGGGATTCGGTATCTACTATATATACATAAAAATATATTTTCCCCTTATATATATAGCGTAATTCTTTCACGAAGGCCCTTGTGACATACGACCCTAGCTCCACCCGTCTTTCATAAATACATTTATTATTCAGATATTTTGGTTGTTGTAGTTCTATTCTAGTGCCAAATCTTACTACCATTAGAGAGTTTAAACCCATGTCCCGTTGCTCTATGTTATACAAGCTAATAGCTAAGGTGCTCTCTCTTAGAATCAACAAGTTAGTGCTTCTTTAATCTCTAAAACATAGGCTAGATTTATCCGAGATAGAAAACACAACCTTTTTCTCCAAGACCAAACCCTCGCAACTACTCAAACACAATTATAATCACAACAACAAAGTCCCCACAACATGTTCGACACAATTTACTCATTATCTTCTAATGCTAATTATACCACTAGTTTGAAATACTTGGAACTAATATTTTGTACCACCTTGACCTTATATGTTTGGACTTCCCAAAATATATTGCGATCAATGTCAACTCCACTATTAACGGCGTTTTCCTCAAAGATCAATCCCCACAACTACTCAAATACAATTATAACCACAATAACAAACTCCCCACAACCTGTTCAATGGAATTCCTCAATGGTAAATATGTTACTACAATAATAGCATATCCCAAGTTCAGCTTACATTCACCTCCCCAAAAATCAAATCAATAGGCTAATTATATAACGAGCTAAAATTACCATAATGCATCAATAAGCTAAAATTACCACAATGACTTTTGATGATGAATTTCATACCTGAAGAACCCTTATGGCAAAAGGCAATTCTGCAAATATTTGAAAGTCAATTCTGGAATTTGAAAGAAAGAGAGGAAGAAAGAGATTTAACGGTTTGGGCAACTTATCTTAGGGCTTTAGAGAGCCATAGGTTGATTCTGGAATTTGGAATAAAAAGACAAAGAAAGAGATTGAACAACGAATATTTTGGAGGAGGATATTTTCGTCCAAAAAATATGACTTAAAAAGTTAAGGCTCTATTTTAACAAAGTCATTTTATTTGGGGATAAAATTTGAAAGTCACTCTAATTTGGGTCTATTTTTTAGAATAACCCCGCTTCCACATATGTTAAAGTGAAACTTTAATTTTTCTCAATTTCGTTTGATTCCATTAGTAACAGCCATTCAAATTATATACATTATATATGTGTGCGTGCACGTAATATAAATTTTTTCTTAAAATATATGCATTCGTAAGTTTTTATAAATTTGAAATTATGCTTGCTTAAAGTATTAAATTTCGACTCAAAGTTTTTCTGAGGTGCTACATTTAAACTGTGCACGTTGTGGAGTTCGAAATTGAAATATGCACTCAATTTTAAAAAATGACGAATCTATGTCTTGGAATTGGATTATAACCAAAATAGGCATTGTGCACAAAATAAGTGCAGTGTGTTTTGTTTAAATGGAGTGGGGTAACGGCTGTTTAAAATGGATATTGCACTTTTTTGGTGCATGATCCATTTTTTCACATGGTGCACAAAAATAGTGCATTATTAATTATTTTTTATGTAGTGCACTATTTTTGTGCGGTATCAATTTAATTTTATTTTTTCGTAGGTTAGTGAAAAGTGCACTTTTTAGTGCACTATTCTTTTTTCCACATAGTGCACAAAAATAGTGCACTATTAATTATTTTTTTTTATAAATGTATTTACATTATAGTGAATGTCTATCAAGAATTTAGATAAGATCTATTTGGTATCTATTAGGATATGAAGTATTTATTTTTTAGGGAGAAACTAGGAGTATCTCATCTCAATAGAATCCTCAAGAGAAATAAGAATTACTATCTATTTTCTCTGCTCTTTTTCTTTATTTTTTGTTATTTTATAACACGTTATCAGCACAAAATTATAACCAATTGAGTAATCAAGGTAAAGTCACCCAATGTTTTCCGTTGGGTGCTTAACAAGCACAGGTTATGATGTATTTCATAGTTATTAAATAATTTCTTATCTTGGTTACTTGATCCGATAAGGAGCATAGTCCATAGTTATCATCTCAAGTAAGCGATACTTTCACTGTCTTTAAATCTGACATGCCAAGTTTGATTAAGGTTTTATATTTTTTTACTAAGATTAATTTTGTTTATATTCATAAATTATTTAAAGTGGTATTAAAGTCAACATATGATCTATGAGAAAAATAATCCGTGTCCTAAAAATAATTGTATAAAACTTATTATATTATATCTTGCTCAAACTTCTATAAAGTTCATCATAAATCTGTCATCATTAGAAAAAATGGAAAATTACTATATGTGCTTTGTATTAGTTATGAATTGGTGAAATTCGAGTAGTTATGATAAGTTTCAATGAGCCTGGTTTTTCATGAGCAGTTAGTGTTGATTTATATTTGTAGAAGTTTTTATTGATAATGCTTTCATCATGCTCAATATATTTACTCATTTTTATTACCAAGTGATAATATTTTTGAAATCATGATAGTGAGCTTTCGATAAATTTGACTTACTATAGTATTGGTTGTGGGTAAGGCAGAATTCATGTCTCATCGCATCAAAAGGGTACGACATCAGGTTAGAGCCCTGATGCACCACGATGATAAAATGATGGGTTCAAGTCTCAGCGATTTATACCTAAGAAGCCTTTATATGGATAAGACATTGAGTTTGAATCTCAATGCACCACATTGATGATATTATGATAGCTAAGGAAAAATAATGTGTATTTGATAAAAAGTCATGAAACTTGTCCATTCAATATGCTCCATTCCATGAAGTGAATGTGGTAGCAATATGTGATAAGTCTGAAAGATGACAATTACACCATTCGTTAAGTGAATGTGATAGCAATATATGATGTACTCTGAAAGATATGTTAAGAAAAAATTCTCTACATTATACATATGCCTCAATTTACTCCTGAAGTAGCAGTATCATGAAAGAGGTTATAAGCTATCATAATTTGATAGGCTTAATGCACGATTATATTTCATTACTGGAGAACGAGAAACTTATTAATGCAAACGTGCATTTGATTGTGATGGTATCACAACTCACCTCCGAATAAAGGTTGAATAATTGAGAAGAGTTATTTTTAAATCTACTTCTAAATTAGTAATTTGAAATTTATTCATGTAATAGTAAATCTAAAATTTACTAAAGTAAAATATACATGTCATGGGAGTTCACTAGAATAAAATTAATAAATTGACATGAACGATTGTGACATCACAAAGATGTGCATAGTTAGTATTAAACATATATTGAAGAACTAGAAAATTCTTCATGAACTTTTAATGTTGCTTGTTCTCATGATAAGTTGGTTGGACCAACTAATGTTGACATTTAATCCCTCAAAATATGAAAAGTATAAAAGGTGAATATGGGCCTGTTCACCAGTCATGTAATCTATTAAGATGCATCGATATAAGATGACCACTTGTACGTTTATTGTCAACCTGCAGCTTGACATTCATAAAATTGCTTGCTCAATAAAATTGAGCTAAGAGCATAGTTTTTAGATTGTGTAATGAAGATAATTTCTCTTGATATTATCGGTGGCATTGAATGTCTTCGATAAATAGTTAAACCATTGTTAATGAGAACAAAAATTCATGAATTAGTTTAAATATGAAATATTATATACAAAAATACTTATATGCATCAAACCAATAAATTATAATTAATTTTCCCTCAAAGTTGGTTCTAAGTCAAGAACTATATATTGCCTATCTAATAGCTTTGATGTGTGGTATATAATTAATGAACATACCATAATGCACAAAGATGAATTCCTCAAAAAAGATGGAGGATGTATGTTAACTTTCCTAACATAAGGGGGAGATTATAAGCATCTATGAAATATGTTAGGAGGTTGTCTCTTGCCTGTCCATGGATTCAGCAACAATTCGAAAGGTTGCTCTATTCGGGAATCTCCGAATGCTTATTTTCAACTCCCCAAAGAATTTCATTGATTAATACACCCTTCCTCGTCTCTGGGTGCCTAGGTATCCACCAAAAAGATAATTTAAGTCAAATCCCAAAAACATTTCATATTTAAGCTGCAAGTGTTCCTATTTTGTGTCCCTGAAGGACAAAGTTTATACATGCATGAAGCATGGTAGACCAATCGGTTCCAAACAAAATTATCCTTGAAAAGGATAAGGATCAAATGATTATAATAAGAAGGCAATGCGCTCTTGAAGAGCCTACGATATAACACTTCATGAAACCTTATGAAAGGTTCAGGTACCTTACTATAATAAAGTGATGAGATCTCAAAATGCTATGTCACACTAAGAACCAATACGAAATGATATATCATCAATATCATTGATACAATATTGATGTAATATTGTAAAAAATTATAAGGATCAAAATTCTATGTTTATTTAAGCATACTGACATAGAAAGATTTATCAAGTGACGTGAAAGGACGCATCATGGTAAGCATAAAACTTACTTGATTTGCAGTCCAGATACTTGAAGATGTCACTAATGAAATGTTGAATATTGTTACTTGATAAAGTTTATATGAAAACTTTTAAGGATTTAAAATGCTTGAAGCATATAAAAGTTTATGGGATACTTATTTATAATACTTATACTGTATAAGCTTAGATCTTGAAAATTATTGGAAATCTTGGAGAGTTTTCAAAAGCAATATATTAATTTCTGAAATGAGAAATATACCAATTTGAATTGGTTATGAAGTACCATATCTTAGTGCAATTAATGCACTTACGTATCTTACAAATACTACAAGACCTGATATAACATTTTCGATTAATTTGTTAGCAAGGTATAGTTCTGCTCCAACTAGGATATATCAAAATGGGATCAAATACATGATCTTAATTTATTTTAAAGACTGTAGTCCCGATCTTGATAGAATTCCGAGGGAGATTCTATAGAGGTGCTTGGAGGCTATAGGGGTGTCTTTGGTGTATACTAGGTCAATTCAGGACATGTATGATGGGGCAAAGAATCATATGAGGACGGTAGATGGGGATTCAGAGAACTTTCCAGTTCTGATAGGGTTGCATCTGGGATCAACTCAGAGCCCGTTTTTATTTGCCTTGGTGATGGATGTTTTAATGAGACATACTCAACGTGCCTTGGTGTATATTATTTGAAGATGATGTGGTACTGATTGATGAGACTTGGGGAGGAGTAAATGATAAGTTGGAGATTTGGAGACAGGCACTTGAGTCTAAAGGATTTCATTTGAACAGATCCAAGACGGAGTACTTGAAGTGTAAGTTTAGTGAGATGTCGCAGGAGGATGAAGTGGCAGTGAAGATGGACTTCTAGGTCATTCAGAAGAAGGAGAGTTTCAAGTATCTAGGGTCTATGATTCAGGCAATGGCGAGATTGACGAGGATTTCACGCATCGTATTGGGGCAGAGTTGAAATGGAGGCTCGCTTCAGGAGTCTTATGTGATAAAAAGCTTCCCCTGAAGCTTAAAGGTAAGTTCTACATAGTGGCAATCCAGCTAGCTATGTTGTATGGAGTGGAATATTAGCTATTTAAGAACTCCCACATTCAAAAGTTAAAGGTGGCAAAGATGCAAATGTTACGTTAGATGTGAGTACATACCAAGAAAGATAGGGTGAGGAATGATATTATTCAGGAAAAGATAGGATTTTCTTTGGTGGAAGATAAGATACAAGAAGTGAGGTTACATTGGTTCAGATACGTGATGAGGAGGGATACGGATGCTACAGTGCGGAGGTGTGAGACACTAGCTATGGATGGTTTTAGGCGGGGTAGAGGTAGACCGAAGAAATATTAGAAAGAGGTGATTAGGCATGATATGGAGCAGTAACAACTTACGGAGGACATGACTCTTGATAGGAAGGTGTGGAGGACATAGATTACGGTAGAGGATTAGGGGGTGGGAGTGTGTCGGTAACAATAAGGAAACATTCTTTTGTATCTGTAATTTTTATTTGTAGTGTTGTGTGATATCTGTGATTTGGATTAGATAGTTCTTATTTTTATCTTGTGGTTATAGTATTATCTTGTTGCTAGTAGTGTTAGTTTATTTTGTACTTATCTTTTATGTTTGTTATACTGTTATCGATTCTAAGCCAAGGGTCTACCAAAAACAGCCTCTCTACTTCACCTGAGGTAGTGGTATGGTCTGCGTACACTCTACCCTCCCCAGACCCCACTACGTGGAAATATACTAGGTATGTTATTGCTGTTGTTGTTGTACTGCAGTTCCGATCTTGTTGATTATGTTGATATTGGGGATTTTTTTAACCCGCATAAATCTCGATTTTAAATATGCAATATGTTTACATGTAGGGATACTACCATATCTTGGAGATATACAAAGCAGTCTATCATATCCATTTCATCGAACCATGCTAAGATAATAGCTATTCATAAAGCAAGCCGAGAATGTGTATGGTTAAGGTCCATGCTACATCTCATTCGAGAAAAATATGGTTTGAAATGTGACAATATACCCATAATTTTATACAGAGATAATGCAGCATGTATAGCACATCTTAATGGAGGACTCACAAAAGGAGATAGAACGAAGAACACTTCATCAAAGTTTTTCTATACATATGAGCTACAAAAGAATAGTAATATTAACGTGCAACAGATTCGTTCAAGTGGTAATGTGACTGATTTATTTATCAAATCTTTTTTAACTGCAACTTTCAAGAAGATATTGCACAAGATCGGGATGCAAAGGCTCAAGGATGTTCTCATCAGGGGGTGTTAATACGTGTTGTACTCTTTTTTCCTTATGAGGTTTTGTCCCACAGGATTTTTCTTGTATGATTTTTAATGAGGCAGCCAAAATGTGTATTATTAGAGATGTAATATCTTTTTCCTTCACTAAAAATTTTTTCCCACTGGATTTTTTCTAATAAGGTTTTAACGAGTCACATTATCTATCGGTTAGACATTCAAGGGGGGGGGGGTGTTATAAATGTATTTACATTATAGTGAATGTCTATAAAAAATATAGATAAGATTTATCAAGATTTATTTGATGTCTATTAGGATATGAAGTATCTATCTTTTAGAGAGAAACTAGAAATACTTTTCCCTATAAATAGAGGGGTTTGTTCATTGTATTCTCACTCCCTCATCTCAATAGAATCCTCAAGAGAAATAAGAATTATTATTTATTTTCTCTCTACTCTTCTTCTTTATTCTTTGTTATTTTATAACATTTTTGGTGTAGTGCACTCTTTTTATGAACTATTCATTTTATTTTATTTTTTTGCACTATCTTTTTTTTCATATAGTGCACAAAAATAGTGAACTATGAATTATTTTTTGTATAGCGCACTATTTTTATGCATTATCCATTTAATTTTACTTTTTTTGGACATGTTATAAAAAGTGCACTTTTTTGTGAATTACTTTTTTTAGATAATGCATAAAAATAGTACACTATTAATTATTTTTTATATAGTATACTATTTTTATACACTATAAAAGGATGTCACAATAAGGTGTCCACATAAACTAAATCAAAATAAAATAATCAATATAAAAGTTATCATAAAGAAACAATAGAGAGAATACAACTCCTAAAGGTCCTAATGTGTGTACTGTTAATATCAAACAAGTACCAATTTAAGTATGAAAAATGATCAATCTGTGTACATTAAGGTCCTAATCTTTTACTAATTAATTATTTTAGAACCATATTCTACCTTTTAAAGTGAAAGTTATGTCGAAGAAATAAATTTCAAGGCTTGACAGCAAATTGAACTCCTCTAGTGTGCTCCAACTCCATTTTAATATTAATTTATATATCATTCATTGTCATTCTCTTTTCCTCCCAGAAACTGAAGAAGGCTCAAACTATGGGAAGAAACAATAATAATGAAGAGGTTTTTATTATTAGCATCTCTAATAAGAAAAAAAAAAAAGCACTATACGAAAATGAATAATGCATAACAATAGTTCACTATATAAAAAATAATTAATAGTGCATTATTTTTATGCACTATATATATAAAAGAAAAAAAATAGTCCACAAAAAAATGCACTTTGCATAACCTGTAAAAAAAAAAAGTAAAACTAAATGAATAGTAAATAAAAATAGTTCACTGTACAAAAAATAATTTATAGTGCATTAATTATATGTACTATGTGAAGAAAAGATAGTGCACGAAAAATAAAATTAAATGAATAGTGTACTATACAAAAAATAATTAATAGTGCATAAAAATAGTGCACTATACAAAAAATAATTAATAGTACACTATTTTTGTGCACTATATAAAAAAAATAGTGTACAAAAAATACACTTTTCACTAACCTGTAAAAAAAAAATGAATAGTGCACTATATAAAAAATAATTAATAGTGCACTATTTTTATGCATGTGAAAAAAAAATGGATAGTGCACAAAAAAAGTGCACTATCCACTTTAAAAGGCCGTTATCCCACTTCGTTAAAAAAAATACAGTGCACTTATTTTATACACAAAGCCTATTTTGATTACAATTCAATTCCAAGATATAGATGGGTATTTTTTAGAATTGAGGACATATTTCGGTTCCAAACACGCACGTTGCTAAAGTTTAGGGCATTCAGCTGCCTTAAATGTGAATACTTTTTCCTAATACAAAACATGCTACATTATGTAAATAACTTAAGTGTCATTTGGGTGGTAAATAAGTTATTTTTGGATTACAGTATAATCTCGATAAATTAATACTGTTGGGACTGTCAAATATTATTAATTTAGCGAGGTATTAATTAATCGTATAAATTAATAATTATTAATTTATAAATTATATACTTTTTGGGTCCATATTATGAATGTACCTAGGTGTATGTGAAAACTAATTTCTACATTGACTATTAATTATGCATACTTAACCAAATTCATGTATTTTTGCTGATACATTTTCAATATTCTATGTATATCTTAATAAAATATATAAATCTACTTAATTATTAATGTAGTTACATGTACCTACATTCATTAAAATGTATAAATCCACTCAATTATTAATGTATGTAGTTACACGTACATACATTAACTAAGTTACTATATAAATAGATGTATTATGCAAGTCTTCAAATCAAAAAACAAAAAAATGGTTTCTCATCTCAAAGGTGTTAAAAAATCAACCATGACTAATGGTATACGTAGAGAACTGTGTGAGTATAAACAACAAAATCTAGCATGCACTCAAAAGCAATTGCAACAATGGGTGTTAGAGAAGTTTAATTTGCAAGTGAGTCAAGCCACAATATCAAACACGATCAAGAGGTCAGCAGAGTATCTATCAGCAGCCGACATTCCAAAAGATGAGGCTAAAAGACATAAAGCTGCCAAATTTCCAGAATTAGAGAAGGCTCTGTTCGAGTGGTTTATTCATTACCAAGAACGTGTTAATATGAATGGGGAACTAATTGTAACGAAGGGAAAAGAGCTTCTAAAAAAGATGTATCCCATCGATATATCTGATTTTTATTTTTCTCAAGGTTGGCTAGAGCGTTTCAAATCAATACACGGTATCAAGCAATGTCGTCGTTTTGGAGAAAGTGGATCAGCTAATATGGAGGCCATGGAGAGCAATTTACAATCCATTAGAGAGAAACTTGATCAGTTTGCTAAGAAAGATGTTTTCAATATGGATGAAACTGGATTGTTCTTTAGGCTACAACCAGATCATTCTCTTGCAACGAAGAAACTTGAAGGTAAGAAACAAGATAAAGAAAGACTTACAGTTGTTATTTGTTGTAATGAGGATGGTTCTGAGAAAATTCCTTTATGGATCATTGGGAAGTATTTAAAAGCACGTTGTTTCAAAAATGTGAATTTGGGAAGAATGGATTGTAAATATCAAGCCAATAAAAGAGCATGGATGACTGGGATTCTATTCCAAGAATATGTTCAACAACTTGATGCAAACAACATTAGATTTATATTTTCAGAAACCTGTTTAGTTTACTTATGTATTATGTATGAAATATTTTGATACAGATGAATTATTAATTTATATATCAAATGGGACCTATATGAATTTTTTTTTTGTATTATCTTATAAATTTAGCGAATTATTAATTTACCACGTTGATCCCGACTCGGGACTGAAGAAAATTATTATTTTAGCGAGGTTATTAATTTATCGAGTATTAATTTATCGAGGTTATACTGTAGTTATTATATTTTAAGGTGGAATAAAAGTAACATTATAATTTTAGAATAATTAACTCGTTTAGTTATCTCATGTATTTTATCTCAATAAAATATAAAATAAATTTATTCTAAATTAATTTCGATATTAGTTATCCCGAATCAGTGTCACCTGTTATAAAAGTGAATAGGAATATATATATATATGTTGACCAATGATTAATACTTAGTTGTCCTAAATTTATTAGCGCTTTTTGTTGCAATACCACTAATCCACTATTGGAATCTTCTCCTGTTAGTAAAGTATGTACTTTGCTTACAAAATTGTATGGATTTGATCCTAGTTCTACTAATTCTTGAAAGTCTTGTGGGAATATTGTCTTATAAGCTTCTCAAAGTGCTTTTGTACTTTCTCCTAGAAATGTTTCTAAATATTTATACATAATTTCTGCATCGGGTTCTTGATTACCCTATATATGTTGTATGTAGTCTGCTATAACTACATTTTTTCATATGTCTATTACATTATTCCATGACTGAGGGTCATGAGCTGGTAAATTTAGAATTTTTTGTTTATTACCACCTTCTTGTAATCTAATGGGTTCTTCTATTGGCATTCTTCTCCCTCTAGGTTTTATGTCTTGTTTTTCTTGAATGTCTGGATTTGTTCTGAATACTCTATATCTTGGTAAATTTCCTGTTGTTACTAGTACTCTTTGCATACCGGTTGTTCTATGGAAAGGGCTTGCAGTGCTTGCTGCACTTTCCATAAATTCTTTTATACTTTCGTCTATACTATAAATCGATTTTGAGTCTTTACCTTTTTGTTCCTTTTTACGTGTATAACCATAATTATCTGTTCTTAATTCACATTTTATAAAATGTTCTTTCATTTCTTCAAGTTTTAAGTTCCCTAATTTACAACTTGTACATTTAAATACTCTATTACTATTTATTTTGTACAGGGCTTCTGCTTTCATTATGGCCTTATTTACTTCAAAACCTTCTTCTAGTATTTCTATATTCATGAAATTAGTGTTCTCACATTCTTCAATCTCTTCCTCAGTTTCTTTTTTATTCGTGTATTGGTAGCCTGTGAATCTTACTGAAGTTTCTCTTTTATTGTTTATATAGATTAAATGATCGGTTGGTTCTAGTATTTCTTTTTTGGAAAATTTTTCTAAATTCCATTCTAGTCCTGTATAGTCTTCTGAATTTATCTTTAGGGGTTTCATTAATTTAATACCTTTATTTCCCATTAAACTTACTACATCATCTATCTTTAGATTAAATTTTATACTACTATTAGTGGCAAGTTTTCCTATAAATCCTACACATATTAGCAAATTATTATCATTATTCATTTCTTCATATCCTTTAGTCTGAATCCCTATCTTTATATGTTTTTCAAATTCTACAGAGTTTATCATATAATCTGGGCTACAATAAAAAAGTCCTCCATTTGTTGACACGTCTACTTCTGTTATTCCTATTATGGATCTTCTCAAGTCCTACCATCTATTATCATATATTGTAACTAATATCTTAGTTCCTAAATTTTTTTCTAGTTAGGCCTTTTAAACTTACTATTATGAGTCCCATACGCATGAGGCTCATATTTGATTTTTCAATCTGTCTTAAAGATTTTGGACTTATTAAATTTACACTAGCACTATCATTTTCAATTACGCATAATTGATCTTTCCTATACTGTTTATATAATTGTGTCATTGAAAACATTTCTTCATTGTATAAAGTCTTAGCATTTAATAATTTTAATTTATTTTGTTGAAAAAGTTGTATATCTTTGTCTACGTCTACTATCTCTTCTAACTGTTGTCTTGAATTCATTTTGGGTCTATTTATGATTATTGGTAACATGTTTGTTGTTAATCTTTCTTGGGTAAAACTTGGTCTTTATCTACTTGGGAGTGCTAAAAAAAAGGTCCATGGTTTTGGTTTAGTTATTTTAGCATACTCCCTGTGTCTTGAAAATTTAATTTGCTGGTAATTTGATTGGAGTTCCTATAAAGTCTGTAATAGTATTTAGTTGTGGATTATCTCCATGTAATATATGTTCTCCGTTGTTAAAATTACACTTAATAAGAGAACTTTCTTTTAAACGTCTGTATTTCTTTTTTGTTAGATCTAAATATTCTAATTTCTTTAAATTGTCAGTTTTTACACTACTATTTTTTATCCTAAAGGTATTTTGCTAATACAGTTGTCTCTAATGATCTTTATTCTATAATTTCTGTAGTCTATACAATATCTAATACTTTCTAATATACACTTAAACAAACTTATACGGTTTACACAGTTTACTAATGTTATAAGGTCTGAGATTATAATGGCTTCTGATAATTCTATAACTTCTAATATTTCTATTTGATTTATTAATATCTATTCTTTTTCTTAAATTTCGTTTCTTAGTCTTATTTCTTTATATAATTTATTATATTCTCCTTATATTTGTCTCGCAAAAGGATGCATTTTCATATATTTTTAGTTAATTTTATCCTAAAGAAATATCTACTAGGTCATAGCATTTCTTTAAATAACTTGTCCTTCTATTGTAATAAGTTATGTCGTTTCTAAGTCCATGTAAATCCCATATTATTTCACTTAAATATTCTTTAAAAAATTCTAATTGTGATATTTGTACAGTTGCTAATGAGTCTAGATAGTAACTCAAAAATATTTCTTCTACTACTTTGTCTGCCCTCTTTTTTATTTCTTCGTTTAAAAGTCAATGTCTGAATCGTATATCGTTAGAAAATGGATGTCTTTTCATTTATTATTATTTCTAGACCTAAGATGCTTTATCAATTCGTACTCTAAACCGGATATTATAGAGATTAGGTTATCTAGTCTTCTCGGATCTTCTTTTGTATTATTTAGTCTTTTATATTTTAAGTATAAACTATATAAATTATTCTTTATTTCTTCTAATGATCTTGTATTTCTATGAGGTGTGTTCATTAAGCTAAATAAAAAGGATGTATGTCTCTCAAAATTTTATATACCCATAGTTTTTGGTTAATATAAGATATTTGATTTTGGACTTCTCTTAATCTATTATCTACTTCTTGTAATTCTGTCCAAATCTCTTCTCTCGGTTCTACAAAAAGCTCAAATAACTTAATACTTAACTGCCTATGTTGTAGTAAGACGTTATATAACTTTATATATTTTTTCCTTAGAATTCTATTAGACCAATAATATTCTGAATCTAATATTACTAAACGTTCTTAAGGCCTAGGTTTACGTTTCTCGGTTCTTAACAACACCATATATAATAAAGTATCCTAGAATCTTAGGGCTCTGATGCCAATAATAAATAGATAGATGTAGATTGGACAGGTAGATATAATAAATAGATTAATATAATATAATAATAAACAAATAGATATAACATGGACAGGTAGATATAATAGATATAATATAGACGGATAATATATAATTATAACAAATATAATATATATATATATATATATATATATATATATATATATATATATATATATATATATAATAACAATATAATAAACAGATAACAGATAATAGATAATAATAATAACAATATATATAATAGAGACAAGATGGATAGATAATAATATTAGGTAGATATATAAACAAAGCAAATAATTAATAAGCAAGTCTTAGTATATGTTATAAGCAAAGTAATATAAGCAAGTAACTAAAGCAGGTTAGTGGATATGAGAAAATAAAGCAGAGTTAATGTGGATGTGTTTTATATGATGTAAAATCCTACTCAGTACTCTCTCCTTCGTTGTCCTTAGTCCGGTGTAAGTGTCCAATTCATAAAGATCAAAGTATATTTTCTCCCAAAAATAAAATATTTTTGCATTTTTTGATTTTTTATTTTAAATTTATACTTTGTTCATCTCTTTCTCTTCAGTTTTAGGTATTTTAGCAATATCTTCTTTAATCACACCCCGGGAGAATAACAACAATCCTTTTATAATTTTTTGCGGACTTTTTAAATCCCTAGAAATTTACAGATTAATCCATCGTTGTTGCTTTAAAAACTGAGAGATTAACCATATGCTGGGGGTATGTTTATAAGTAATTTACTAATTTTACAAGACTAGAAAACTGGTGGTGAACCGCCGGTGATCCAAATCTTATAATATTAAAGACACATCTACTAATAATTAAATATGTACACATCTACTAATAATTAAATAAGTACTAATAAGTAATGAATTGTTCAAGATCAAAAAACTGGCGGTAAACAGCCGGCGATCCAGATCTTATAATATTAAAAACACAACTGAAATAAAATATGTACTTGATTAATTCAAACATAATTTACAAACTTGGGAAAAAAATACAAAGATCTATGTAATGGCTACTTAAATGTCTTAAGAAAGAAGTGAGGTCTCCCTTTCGGAAATCTCCTAAAAACTTAGTCTTTTTGATCTTTTATTACTCCTATTTGCTGTATACCCTTCTTAAAATTGTATAATTCTGTATCCATTTCTGTTAAAGTATAGTCTTTTTCTATTTCCTATACTACTAATAAATCTTGTAATTCTTCATACATTGTTGCTTTTTTATTATCATTACATGCACAATTTTCTCCTTTATCACATTCTAGAGTAGTTTCTGGTTTTGATTAATCTTATGGGTTTTCGATTCTTTCTTTTTTCTTATTTTCAAGGAAACGATTTTTAGTTAGTAGGGGTTGTGTCTGTACTGATAAGTGAGTGATATTACTAGAAAATATTACCCAATTTTTTGTTACAAGACATTCGCCATTATTTTGCATCATAAAATCTAATCCTAGCACAAAATCTGCCTTTATGTTTAAGCCTCTAACTAGTATTTCATTGAGTACATACGATGGTTGGTAGAATTTTTCACAATAATAAAACTTATCTTTGCTTTTGGTATATAGTCCGTATAGGTATTATATGTTCTGTCCATTTGCATGGATTATTGAGGTTTTGATAATTTTTTAATTAGTTTTGCTGGTAAAATTCTACTATTTAAAATGCTCTTTGTACATCCTGAATCAACTATAGCTAAAGTCTCAAACTTATAGTCTTGAATTTTTATTCTTTCTAAAACCTTGACTGTACTAATTTTCTTTTCTTCATTACATATCGTTCCTTCAAATGATAAATTCATTAATTTTTTAACTTTATTTTCAACCAATGTATTTAATTATTCTACGTCTGCAAAATCTTCTTCTCTAATTATATCTTTACCATACACTCTTATCTCGAATTTTTCTTAGTCTTTCTTTTAATTCTAATATTTTGTCTTCTGTTGTTCTGGTTATTGGTTCCTTGTTGTAAAATTTATTTAAATTATAGGTTGATTTTCGAGTTTCTAAGATTTCTGATGCTTCCTCTATACATTTTATGCATCCTGGCGCCCACCGTGGGGCACGAACCCACGACCATAAGGTTAAGAGACTTTGACCATTTTTCTTGTATCTCTCTCCATAGAGACCCTGGTAATATATTAAATAATCTAGCTCCAAAAGGAGAAAATTGTACATGTAATGATAATAAAAAGGCAACAATGTATGAAGAATTACAAGATGTATTAGTAGAAGAAGAAAGAGAGGGGTTGTATAGTCTTTTACAAAATTCATTACCTCTATCCATGTCTGAAATACTCCCTGTGTCTTTGTAACGCCCCAAGGTGCTCAAGGTCACACATGGCTTCAAGCTAACCCTCTAAGCCTATCATCACCTTAAGAACTCATTATAGCGCAAATCATGCTAAGATAAAGAGAAATAACCATGTCATGAACATACTGAAATCTCTGTACACGCTGGTACACTAGTCTGACAAAGCCTCTACTACATAGGACTGAGGAGCCATTGGGACAGATCCCCAACTGACTCGTACTGAACTGAAAGTAAGCAACCATCTATTAACAAGACAAAATCTGAGACACAGGTCCTCGAACCATGAGGACTCACCAACTGTAGAAATATAGATGAAGGTACTCAAAGATCACTTTTGCTGTTGATACTGAGCACCTGAACCTATATCATGAGGAAATGTAGAATACAAAAGAGTATGGGAGTTATTACTTGGGAATGTACTGAGTATGTGGGGGTGGATGCACCATTTTAAATAATATCATAAATTATAAAAAAAATCATGCATGCTGATAATAATAACTCTTTTCGCTTGAATTATCTAAAACATCATTTCCGTAAGTCATCAGTAGTAAAATATGCTTCATAAATCTCATAAATCATTTAACTCAACTCAAACTCTTTGACTCATGACTTAGAGTGACTCGGTAACTCATGGTACTTAGATCATTATGGACGTGGGAGTTTTTTATAACCGACATAACTACACCATGTGAGCCGCATGGAGTCCAACGTTTTGCCTTCCTAAGGAGAGAACCCCACATTGGCGGGGGTTTCGTATTCTTTCCAAGGAGTACAACCTCAATCTCATTATCACAATCTCATACTCGTCCTTTGGCCCACAATTATCAATATTAATCCTACGGTGGCACGTAGTTTTGAGGATATAACATATTTCTCGCTCAGTGCTAAATACTCCTCCCAGACTCAGCTCAGAACGCATTAGGAAATCCACCTTAATCAATATCAACTCATGGGTCTATTATAAAGACCAAAACATAAATATATATCTCATCTGTAAATCATAAACATCTTGTGGATTCCTTACTCTACTCAACTGAACACAATCTTTCTCAACATCAAGTACATTTGCTTATCGAATCATTTTGAATATCAATAGCTTCAAGGAAACATCTTAGGACTCATTCTTGACTTTCAATCTCAAATATTGATATTTATTCAATAGTCAAATTTCTCATAGAAATGCTTAAATCATGACACCAATCTCAAATCATTAGAAAATATCAATTCATAATAACAATATTCAACTCATGGCACAAATTCTCAATTTAAGAAATATGATGGTAAATAAATCATAATATCAAATTTAATCAACTAAAATCTCATAAATCACCAATAAATTAATTTTGGTTGTAACTCTCTTGTAAAAAAAATCATGTAAATCAATAATAGAGAGTAAATCTTTAGGCATAAGAACGAAAGGATTGTTCTTGTTCAAACCCCAAATACCTTGAATTTTGATTTAGGAGATGTAGAAACTTGTTTGGAACTTTTTTCTCACACTTTTAGACCAAGATTCTTGATTCCCTTGACTTGGGGAACTTAATTCTTGAACAACTTGGAGAAATCTATGGAAGATCCTTGAATTTCTTGGAAGAAGATTTGATTTTTTTATTTTTGGGGGTTTTGGAAGAAACCCTAGTTTTCTAGAGAGTTCTTGGAAGGGAAAGGAGAAGAAATGAGGATTTTTTTCATGTGCTTGGATATATATAAAACCAAAATGGGGGGGGGGTGTAATACCCAAAATGCTCTTTTAAAAGTTGAAAATCATTGATCGGGCCTGTGACGGTCAATCTGACGGTCCGTCAGAGGAACTGATGGTCCACCATGTCGCGTCACTCGAGTGACAAAACTGGGATGTTATGCCTCGGAGTGACGGTTGAAGTGATGGTCAATCAGGAATCTGACGGTCCACCAGATCGTCCGTCACTCAGGGGCCAAAAGTGGAACATTCTGCCTCTACCTGACGGACCCATTGACGGTCCATCAAATTTTTGACGGTCCACCAACTTAGACATCGCATGATGGCCTGAAAAAGGAGTTACTGCCTTGGCTTGAAGGGGAACTTCACGGTCCATCAGGGACTTGACGGTTTGCCAGGTCGACTGTCAAACCTGGGCGATCCGATAACGTTTAGTTAAATGGTCATAACTCCCTCGTTCGATGTCGGATTTTGATGAAATTGATACCGATAGAAAGCTTATTCAATGATCTACATGAAAAAAAGTAGAAATTAGAGAAATACTACATGATATAAACATCGATCACTTTGGAATCCATACATATTCGCTCAAAAGATAGATTTAGGCTTAAAAATGATCAGGGTATTACAATATCTCCCCCTTGGACACATTCGTCCTCAAATGTTGCCAAATAGGCCAAGAACAAAAGAAAATGAGGACGCCAAGCTGCAATGACTCACATTAAAGGGCTCACTATACTCTCAACTTTTGAGTACTTCACCAAATGCATGAATCGTAGAGGGAATAACCATATAGCTGAATACATTAGATTAGGAGGAAACTAAATTAGGGGAATAGTACTTTCAGCTTGATTTGGACTCGTGGAGAAAATATGAGGGTAACTGGCTCGCATATATGCTTATGTTTCCCAAGTAGCACCCTCGACTGATTGATTTAGCCACAGAACTTTAACCAAGGGAATTTCCTTGTTCCTCAGTCTACAGACTTGATAATCTAGGATTTCAACCAAGATTTCACCATACGAAAGGCTATCCTGAACATCACAACCTTCTGACGGATCAACAACAATAGAGTCTCCAATGTGCTTCTTGAGCATAGAAACATGAAACACAAAATGGATAGCTGACAATTCTGGAGGCAACTTAACCTCATAAGCTGCTTTCCCAACACGATTCAAAACTCTATAAGGTCCAACGTATCGGGGACTAAGCTTCCCTTTCTTTCCAAATCTTTTCACCCCTTTCATGGGGGAAATTTTTAAGTACACCATATCACCAACTTCAAACTCAAGAGCTCTTCTTCTCACATCTGTATACGACTTCTGACGACTCTGTGCTGTCTTCAACCTCTCCCGAATCAACTTAACTTACTCCATAGCCTCAAATACAGTATCAGGTCCAATCACAGCAGCTTCACCCACTTCGAACAAACCTATGGGCGATCTACATCTTCTCCCATACAAAGCTTCAAATGGAGCCATTCAATGCTAGCATGGAAACTATTGTTGTAAGCAAATTCAATCAACGACAAATGTTCATCCCAACTTTCTTTGAAATCAAGAACATAAGCCCTCAATATATCATCTACAGTCTGGATAGTACTCTCAGCCTGACCATCTGTCTGCAGATGAAAAGCAGAGCTAAGATGAACTTGGGTACCGAGACCCTTCTGAAAGTCTCTCCAAAACTGAGAAGTAAATTGAGTACCTCTATCGGAGATTATAGACAACAGAACTCCATGCAACCTTACTAACTCTTGAATGTATAGCTTAGCATAGTCCTCAGTGGTGAAAGATGTATGTAATGGTAGGAAATGTGCTGACTTAGTCAACCTGTCAACAATGACCTAAATAGAATCATGATGACGACTAGAGAGAGGTAAACTGGTCACGAAATCCATATTCACCACTTCCCACTTCCAAGTAGGAATATTAAATTCTTGCATTACACCACCGGGTTTCTGGTGCTCTATCTTTTCCTGCTGACAAGTTGTACACTTCTCTACGAATTTCGCTATATCCTTTTTCATACCATTCAACCAATAAATTTCATCCAAATCGCGGTATATCTTGGTAGCACCGGGATGAATAGAATACCACGCGCCATGCGCCTCAGTCATAATTCTCTGCCTCAGATCATCAACATCAAGCACACACAATCTATTCTGAAATCTCAATACACCATCTCCCTCTTAGGAGAAAACCTCTATCTTTTGGTCTTTGATGAACGCTTTTAATTCAGCCAAACGAGAATCCATATCCTGCTTCTCCTTCACTTCCAAAACTAGGGAAGATTCAAAACTACTCTGAATCCAAATATTACCCTCAGCTGAGTCGAGCAATCTAACACCAAACCTAGATAAATGGTTCACTTCGTAGCTAACTCCTTCTTATCTTCCTTTATATGTGCTACACTACCCATAGACGATCTGCTAAGGGCATTTGCCACTACATTGGCCTTTCCTGGGTGATACTATACACTCATATCATAGTCCTTCAGCAATTTTAACCATTGCCTCTGCCAAAGATTCAACTCTCTCTGAGTAAACACATACTGCAAACTCTTATGATCCGTAAAGACATCAATATGAACACCGTACAGGTAGTGCCTCCAAATTTTTAAGGCAAAAACTACTGCATCTAACTCAAGGTCTTGGGTCAGGTAATTCTTCTCATGAGGTTTCAACTGTCGGAAGGCATAGGCTATGACCTTACCCTTCTGCATCAACACACAACCCAAACCAATTCTGAAAGCATCACAATATACCACAAAATCATCTACACCATTAGGCAGGGTCATCACAGGGGCTGAAGTGAGTCAAGTATTCAACTCCTGAAAACTCTTCTCGCAAGAATCTGACCACTGGAATTTAACCTTCCTTTGGGCCAATCGAGTTAAAAGAACAGCAATGGAAGAGAAACCTTTGACAAAACGATGGTAGTAGCTAGCTAGGCCCAAGAAACTCCTAATATTAAATGGGGAAATAGGTCTAGGCTCTTTTGAGTATCAACTCAAATACCTTCAAAAGAGACAATATAACCCAAAAAGGCAACTGACCGAAGCCAAAATTCATATTTGCTAAATTTGGCAAACAACTGCTGATCTCTAAGGGTTTGCAAGACAATTCAGAGATGATTTGTATGGTCATTTTCACTTCGGGAGTATACAAGAATATCATCTATGAACACAATAACGAACATATCTAGGTAATTTCTGAACACCCAATTCATGAGGTCCATAAAAGCTGCTGGAGCATTAGTTAACCCAAAGGACATAACCAGGATCTCAAAATGACCATTATGGGTGCGGAAAGCTGTCTTTGGAATATCACACTCTTTGACTTTAAGTTGGTAATAACTGGATCTCAAATCTATTTTCAAAAACATAACTGGCACCTTACAGCTGATCAAATAGGTCATCAATTTAAGGGAGAGGGTATTTGTTCTTGACCATGACCTTGTTGAGCTGACGATAGTCAATGCACATGCGCAATGAACCATTTTTCTTTTGCACAAATAGAATGGGTGCACCCCAGGGAGACACACTAGGCCTTATAAAACCCTTATCAAGAAGATATTTGAGTTGCTTTTTCAACTCCTTAAGTTCTATGGGGTCCATACGATATAGAGAAATAGAAATAGGTTGTGTATCAGGGAGAAGATCAATTCCGAATTCTATCTCTCTATCGGGAGGTACCACTGGGAGATCTTCCAGGAAATCATCAGGAAACTCATTGACAACACTAAGAGACTGAATAGTTGAAGTCTCAGACTTAGTGTCCTTAACTTGGACTAAATGATGGATACAACCCTTGGATATCAATTTCCTAGCTTTAAGATAGGATATTAAATGACTTTTAGGAGATACAAAATTTTTGAACCACTCAAAGACTGGATTATTGGGAAACTGAAAATTGACTATCTGGGTATGACATTCTATAGACGCATAACAAGAGTGAAGCCAATCCATACCCATAATAATATCAAAATCAACCATGTCTAGCTCAATCAAATCTGCAAACATGACTCTATTAAGAACAGTGATAGGATACTTCTTATATACTTGCTTAGCAACAACAGATTCACCCACTGGCGTAGAGACTAGAAAAGGCTCAGAAATATTTTCAGCACTGATTTTAAAATTCACAGCCACTAACGGAGTCACATAAGAAAGACTTGACATAGGGTTCATCAACACATACACATCAAAATGAAATACACGAAGCATAACAATAACAACATATGGTGAATCCTCCTACTCCTGGTGGGGTAGTATAGTATAAAAGCGATCTGGCACTGACCACCTATAGTACTAGACGAGGCACCCTGAGGAAGAGTAGGACGAACTATAGGGGATGGAGCACTAATAGTCTGACTCTGAGGACAAACATCGCGACTTCTCTGTCTAGCATATAGGTGATCTCTGAACTTGTGGCCCAACTTACCGCAACCAAAACAACCCCTATGACCGACTAAGCACTCACCGGGATGGTCTCTACCGTACTTTGAACATGGGAGAGGACGATTTCTGTTACTTACACTATCTTGGGACCTGGACATAGTAGTCCTCTTACCCTGCTCTGGCCTAATTCTAAATACAGGAGTACTGGATGATAAAGGCACTAGCACAAGAGAAAAACTCTGGAACTAAGGACGGATCCCTCCAAGAAATCTAGTCTGACTATACCCCTTCTGCTCGGATCTAAATCTCTTATTCCCTCTCACTCTCTCTCTCCTTTACCTTGTCCGTATCAATCTACTAACCATGAATCATTAGTCTTGAAAGTTCCATGTCCCTATTAAGCATAGAGGATCTACACTCTTTCATAACATAACCATATACTCCAGCCAAGAACTTACTCATACTAGTCCTAAAATTAGCCATCATACCGGGAGCATATTTGGATAACTGGGTAAACTTATGGCAATACTCCTTAACTATCATGGGGCCCGGTCTCAAGTTCATAAATTCTTCTAATTTTTCTTCTCTCAGCTCCGGGGGAAAGAATCTGTCTAAGAGGGCATCCTAGAATAATTGCCAAGTCACAGGAGCATCATTTTCCCCTGTACTTTTCCTCCACATCTCCACCCAATCATAAGCAACATCTTTCATTCGATAGGCAGCCAATTCAACACTCTCCTCCTCAGTCATGTGCATAATCTGAGTGATCTTTCTCACTTTATATAAACAAATTTACTGATCTTCACCTACTTTTGACCTAAATAACTCAGGTGGATTCATTTGCATAAAGTCACGAACCCGGGATGCAGCAGAATTATTCACTTGCGGAGGTGGAACAGTAGCCTGGGTGTTGGCTTGGACATTGGTGGTGACCGCCTGGGGCTTTTAGTAAGCTGCCCGAAATTCAGCATGGGACACCGTCTCACCTAAAGGATCAATGGGTTGAGGTCATTCGTTATTTCTACGAGCTCTATGAGGAGGCATTTTCTATCATAAGAGAGCACGGATTAATAGTAGAGAGAAATAGTCATAGGCACGATAGACTCTTGAAAGAAATAAATAACTTTTCCTAATACATCCTGTAGCCTCTTACTCATAGATGTGGCGAGCTACACACCGATGATCAAGACTCGACATAACGCAGCTTGTCAGACTCCCTAGGACTCGTTGAACCTTAGGCGCTTTGATATCAAGCTTGTAACGCCCCAAGAACCTATCCCGAGACGTCACATGGTTCTCAAGGTCACACATTGCTTCAAGCTAACCCTCTAAGCCTGTCATCACTTTCAAAACTCATTATAGCGCAAATCATACAAATATAAAGAGGAATAATCATGTCATGAACATACTAAAATCTCTGTACATGCTGGTACACTAGTCTAACAAAGCCTCTACTATATAAGACTGAGGAGCCATTAGGACAGATCCTGAACTGACTCGTACTGAACTGAAAGTAAGCAACCATCCATTAACAAGACAAAATATGAGACATAGGTCCTTGAACCATGAGGACTCACCAACCGTAGAAATATAGATGAAGGTACTCAAAGATCACTTTTGCTGCTGAGATTGAGCACCTGAACCTATATCATGAGGAAATGTAGAATACAAAAGAGTATGGGAGTTAGTACTTAGGAATGTACTGAGTATGTGGGGGTGGATGCACCATTTTAAATAATATCATAAATGTATAAAAAAATCATGCATGCTGATAGTAATAACTCTCTTCGCTTGAATTATCAGAAACATCATTTCCGTACGTCATCAGTAGTAAAATATGCTTCATAAATCTCATAAATCATTTAACTCAACTCAAACTCTTTGACTCATGACTTAGAGTGACTCGGTAACTCATGGTACTTAGATCATTATAGACGTGGGAGTTTTTTATAACCGACATAACTTCACCATGTAAGCCGCATGGAGTCCAATATTTTGCCCTCCTAAGGAGAGAACCCCACATTGGTGGGGGTGTCGTATTCTTTCCAAGGAGTACAACCTCAATCTCGTTATCACAATCTCATACTCGGCCTTAGGCCCAGAATTATCAATATTAATCCTATGGTGGCATGTAGTTTCAGGGAAATATCACATTTCTTGCTCGGTGCTAAATATTTCTCCCAGACTCAGCTCAGAACGCGTTAGGAAATCCACCTTAATCAATATCAACTCATGGGTCTATTATAAAGACCAAAACATAAATATATATCTCATCTGTAAATCATAAACATCTAGTGGATTCCTAACTCGACTCAACTCAACACAATCTTTCTCAACATCAAGTACATTTGCTTATCAAAACATTTCGAATATCAATAGCTTCAAGGAAACATCTTAGGACTCATTCTTGACTTTCAATCTCAAATATTAATATATATTCAATAGTCAAATTTCTCATAGAAATGCTAAAATCATGACACCAATCTCAAATCATTCAAAAATCATCAATTCATAATAACAATATTCAAATTATGGCACAAATTCTCAATTGAAACAATATGATGGTAAATAAATCATAATATCAAATTTAATCAACTCAAATCTCATAAATCATCAATGAAGTAATTTTGGTTGTAACCCTCTTGTAAAAAAAATCATGTAAATCAATAATAGAGAGTAAATCTTTAGGCACAAGAATGAAAGGAGTGTTCTTGTGCAAGCCCCAAATACCTTGGATTTTTATTTTGGAGATGTAGAAACTTG
This sequence comes from Capsicum baccatum var. pendulum, assembly GCA_030864225.1. Lineage (NCBI taxonomy): Eukaryota > Viridiplantae > Streptophyta > Magnoliopsida > Solanales > Solanaceae > Capsicum > Capsicum baccatum. The sequence continues at coordinate 227,589,932 of CM061550.1, forward strand.
TTTGGAACTTTTTTCTCACACTTTTAGACCAACATTCTTGATTTCCTTGACTTGGGGAACTTAATTGTTGAACAACTTGGAGAAATCTATGTAAGATCCTTGAATTTCATGTAAGAAGATTTGATTTTTTTTCAGGGGGAGTTTTGGATAAAACCCTAGTTTTCTAGAGAGTTCTTGGAAGGGAAGGAGAAGAAATGAGGTTTTTTTCTCATGTTCTTGGATATATATAAAGCCAAAATAAGGGTAAATACCCAAAATGCCCTTTTAAACATTGAAAATCGCTGATTGGGGCCGTGATAGTCGATCTAACGGTCCGTTAGAAGAACTGACTGTCCATTAGATGAACTAACGTTCCACCAAGTCATCCATCACTTGAGTGCCAAAACTAGGACGTTCTGCCTCAGAGTGATGGTCGAAGTAATGGTCAATCATAAATTTGATGGTCCACCAGATCGTCCGTCACTCGAGGGCCAAAAATAGAATATTCTGCCTCGACCTGACAGACCCATTGACGGTCCGTCAACTTTTTTACGGTCCACCAACTTGGCCGTTGCACAATGGCCTGAAAAAGGTGTCACTGCCTTGGATTGACGGGGAACTTGACGGTCCACCAGGGACCTGACGGTCCGCCAGGTCAACCATTAAACCTGGGCGATCCAATAACGTTTAGTTAAACGGCCATAACTCCGTCGTTCGATGTCAGATTTTGATGAAATTGGTATCAATGAAAAGCTTATTCAATGATCTACATGGAAAAAAGTAGAAACTAGAGAAAAACTACACGATATAAACATCAATCACTTTAGAAGCCATACATATCCACTCAAAAGACGAATTTAGGCTTAAGAAACTATCGGGGTATTACCGTCTTTCCCTTAAGAACAACATAAAATTTAAATATGTTAGTGCTATTTTTCTTAGTAAAATAATAACTTAGAGCATTTAGGACTGAACTAAAGTACCTAATGTCTTTTAGTGTCTTGTTGTAGGAGATCCTTAAATTATTGATCAGGCAAATCTGTCGTCTGTCCACCCTTATATTTGGTTTCAATTTGAAAGCCAGATTGGATGGCTCATAATTGGTGAGATTATGAGGTTCGAAGATCAGTCTTTCTAATTTCGGATGCTCCAACATTGTTTGTGGCCTATAACGAGTGTTGCTTAGTAATTTGTTTGACTAGTCTTGAGAGGATGACGCTTCCGCATTTCCTTTGTCTTTGCCTATATACATATTGAAAAAAAAATTATTAGTTGTCTTTGTTTATTAGTCTACTTAGCTGATCTGCTAAGTTATTATCTTTACCTTTCATATATTCTAAAACAATATTATAAATTGAAGTAGCATCTAGGAAATTTAACCACCTCCTTTTACTAGTATTTTTCTCTTTTATTTTCTGATAGAATTTTGCTATAGCCCCGTAGTGTATTATTACTAATATTTATGGCTTATTTAATATATGAAGTTTAAAACTATTCAAATCGTAAATTACTGCTAGTGTCTCCGCATCTATGTTATTTAATTTACCCTTTTATTTATATTTTCTACTTGAATAAGCACATATTTTTTATTCTTTTTGTCACTATATTTGTTAGGCTTTGCTTTTAATACTACTCCTCATCCTTGAAGGTTTCGTCTATCTCAACTATTTAATAATCCATTTCTAACAGTAACATTAAGTCCGGGATGTCTTGTATCATGCTTTTAAGTTGTTGGACTAATTTTATGTCTTCAGTATTAAAGGACTTTTGTCCTGTTGATCCTGTTTTAGCGTATAATGGTCTTTCTACTTTACCTAAGTGTTTAATAAAAGTTCTAGCATAATTTAAAAGTCCTAAAAAATTTTGTAAATGTTTAGTCTTGTCTAATCTATCTGGCATTTCTAAGACATTTTTAGCTATGTGGGGGTTGTAATTTTATTCTACCATCTCCAATAACTACTCCTAAAAAATTAATACTATTTTTACATAATTTTATTTTCTTTCTACTTATTATTATTCCATTATCTACAAATAATTTTAAAACTTGTTGTAAATGTCCTAAATGTTCTCTCATATTATTACTAAAAACTTGAATATCATCTACATAAACTAATACAAATTTTATAGTCTCCAAAAATACTATCCATTTTTCTTTGAAAAATTGGAGCCATGGACTTATTAAATTTACACTAGTATTGTCATTTCCAATTACGCATAATTGCTCTTTCCTATAATGTTTATACAATTGTGCCATTGAAAATATTCCTTCATTGTATAATGTCTTAGTACTTAATAATTTTAATTTTTTTTGTTGAAAAAGTTGTATATCTTTATCTACGTCTACTATCTCTTCTATCTATTGTCTTGAATTCATCTTGGGTCTATTTATGATTCTTGATAACATGTTTGTTGTTAATATTTCTTGGGTAAAACTTGGTCTTGATCTACTTGGGGATGCTGAAAAAAGGTCAATGGTTTTGGTTTAGTTATTTTAGCTTCTTCTAATTCTTTTTGAGGGGTTATTTCTATCTTTTTTGGTTGCTCTATTAATTTGTCTATAGTTTTATCTTGACTGTCTCTTTGTTTTTCTTCTTTTAAGTTTTTATTAAGTTCTAATAGTAATAAAATTATTATATTATTTTGTTTTATGATTAAAGAGTCTATTTTTTCTTGGGGTTGATGATCTGATAATTCTTCGGGATTTGGTTGAATTTGTGCAGCCTTTTGTAATATTGCTAGAAAAAGTTTATCTTGTAGTATATCATTCACTATGTAATATTGTATTACCCCTTCACCATGTAATATTGTATTACCCCTTATCTCTTAGACCATATGAGTGAGTGAGTCTTCATTTTGAACTTTCACAACAGACTCAGCCAATTTATGAGACTCAAAAAATTTAAAAGAATTATCCATCTTCTTTAAAAATGGAAAAATCCACTATATCGGGTAAAGATACAGCTAGTCTAGCTCAAACGGTAGCCAGTAAAGACTTATAAAATCCGTTAATGGGTATGCATTTCCCCAATGAATGTAGAAAATCCTACTATATCGGGTAATGATACATCTAGTCCAACGCAAATGGTGGCTGGTAAATACTCATCAAATCCATTGACGACTGACACTTTTCCAAAAAGTGTAGGGAGAATACTCCCAGCCAATTTCAAGAACACAGGTACTTAGACCACAGACAAAAGAAGCCCTTCTCAGACTAAGAAAGTTTTTTTCTTGAGAACAAACAAAAATGAAAAAAGAAATATAGAAAAAATGATAGTAGACTCTATAAAAAAATTGTTAGCAAAACAACTACCCAAAGAAATAGAAATAAATCCAGAACCGCCAAAGCTAAGACCCAAAATTTCCTTAATTCCAAGAGAAGATACAAGATCATCTAGAACATGAACAAGACTTGGACTATCAGACAGAGACAGTGACGAGTATGAATGAGACTACACCTCAGCCATGGATCAATTTGCACAAGACCCAAATATCGATGAAGATTCAGGAATGGAGTTTGATTCTGAAGCATTACACAATCTGGATACATAAGCAATAGCGATATCCATAAAATAAAAAATTAATGACGTATGCAATAGTAGATAAATAAATAGATGGATAAAATAAAGAGATAGTCATGTGATCGTAGGCCCCACCCAAGTTGCCAAAAGTCTTGCTAAAGTTTTCTAAAATATAAATGGAATTGAAAATTATTAAGTGTATTTTAAGTCCACAAATACCTATAAATAACCCCCTTTGGAAGACTAAATCAAATATAAGCCTCATGCATATGGGACTCATCGTAGTAGGTTTAAAAGGCGTAACTCAGAAAAATTTAGGAACTAAGGTATTAGTTACAATATATGATAATAGATGGTCGGATTTGAGAAGATCCATAATAGGAATAACAGAAATAGACATGTCAACAAATGGAGGACTTTTTTACTGTAGTCCATATTATATGATAAACTCTATAGAATTTGGAAAATATATAAAGATAGGAATTAAGACTAAAGGATATGAAGAAATGAATAATGGTAATAATTTACTAATATGTGTAGGATTTATAGGAAAACTTGCCACTAATAGTAGTGTAACATTTAATCTAAAGATAGATGATACAGTAAGTTTAATGGGAAATAAAGCACTGATTACTGTCTAATCCTTTTTCTTCCTCAAATTCATGTTCACATTCATCTATCATATTTACTAAATCATAATAGTCTAAGTTTGTCTTTTGTAATCCTATTTCATTTATAAATTCCTCTTCTCCAGGATCTAAGGAATCAGATTTATTTATTTCTTCTTCAAAGACTTCCATACTTCTAATAGCGTATATACTTTCATTATCTGACATATATTCGTCTACATTTGTTAAATTTTCATTTACATCTTCTATTAATTGTGCATTCCTAGATCTATTATTGATTCTTTTTGGACAAGTATTTGCTAAGTGCTTTATGCTACCGCAGGTAAAACATTCTAATTTACTTTTGTAGGTTCTACTGATATTATATTTTCTTACATATTTATTCTTCTCTAGGTATGGCTTCTTTGCAGTTGATCTTCTTATATAATATTTCTTCTTAGGGCGATAGTCTTTTTTATATGTCTTTCTATATTTCTTCTTCTTATTATCTTGGTCATAATATTGTGTAGTATATATGTTTTTACAAAAATTTATATCACTTCTTTTTAATTGTTTTTGTATTTGTATATTTGTATATTTTTCTTGTAATACATCCATTACATGTTGTATTCTTTGTCCTATTGACCATGGGTTGTTTGGGTTTTGTATTACCCCTTCTCTCTTGGACCATCTATTATATCTATCTGTTTATTATTATATTCTATCTATCAGTTTATTATATCTACTTGTCCATATCTACATCTATCTATTTATTATTGGTATCAAAGCCCTAAGATTCTAGGAGACTTTATTATATATGGTATTGTCAAGAATCAAGAAACGCAAACTTAGGACTTACGAACGTTTAGTAATATTAGATTCAGAATATTATTCGTCTAATAGAATTATAAGAAAAGAATATATAAAGTTATATAACGTCTTACTACAACATAGGCAGTTAAGTATTAAGTTATTTGAGCTTTTTGTAGAATTATATATATATATATATATATATATATATATATATATATATGTAACGCCCCAAATCTGGTATCCAAAATGTTACATGATGCTCATGATCCCGAAGGACAACAAGCTAGCTCATGAATGATATTTGTACCTGTATACTACATAAAAGACTGTATAATACAACAACATGAACTAAAAGGCCATAAGGTTCAATACTAGTACATAACTGAAATATGGTATATCAATACCAAAATAACTGAAATAACTGTCTAACATGCTATAGTCTGAAAGCATCTAAACTGTCTGAAAAAAGAGTAGATGGGACATGTCCCCAACTAACTCCGACTACTAAAATAAACTGAAAACTAAAATAGTAAGATAATTATCATGTCCTCGAAGGATGAGGACTCACAGCTGACTCTGACTGCTGAAATTGGATGCTTCTAATGCTCTGGAGCTCGTGCTTCTAAACCTATGGTATAAGAAACCATAGCAAAAATTTGTCAATATTTTGAATGTACTGGTATGCAAGTGAGGTAGGCTGAATATAAATGGTTCATATGCATGAACAATACTAACTGACTGACTAACATGAACGTAAAAATACATGCATAACTACGTACTGTAACTGAGATCATGATAGGACTGAATACTGAGTTCTGACTACTGAGTTTACTGATATTGACATTTGAGTCACTGATGAGAAAGAAAGACTAATACTATATTACTGAATACTGAGGGACTAATAATATGTTACTGATACATGAATAACTGTGTCTAATAGTTCTGATTATGAAGAACTGGTCTAGTTAATTGTAGATGACAGTACTGAAGCTGAATACTGATAACATGAGTTTTAATAACTGACATAACTAATAACATGAGTGTCTGTATTAGACAGTCTTGAATCTGATGGAACTAACTGAGTTCCGTACTATATTTGAGTAACTGAATTTGAGATCAGTCCTATCTAGCGGGCGATCTCTAAATTTGATGATACTCATACTGACTGACCATAGTTGAGATCAGCCCTATCTAGTGGGTGATCCCAGAGTCTATTTATAATGATAAGAATTGACTGTATCTGACAGTCCTAAATCTATACTACTGAGCTGAATTGACTGTATCTAACTGTCCTGATTTTGTAACTGAAACTGTGAGATGTATTCATCTAATAGACATGTCCCATACTATGCTAACTAGGGTCCAACCTGTAACCCCAGTTGGAAGGGTGTCAGTACTGCACCACTGGTAAAGACAACTGTTGTGGATTTAGTCTTAATCTAGTGGGTGACCACTAGGATCAGTCCTATACATTTGAATGTGCTAACGGGTGATCCCTGAGTATGTCAGTCCTATCTAACGGGTTACATCTAGTACCTACGTTGGCTACATAGTTCTGAAACTTAGGGATTGCTTCTAGAGATTTCAGTCCTATCTAATGGGTGAGTCCCTGTCTCTAGGCTTGCTCGGGGCTGAATCATACTCCCATCTAAAATACTCTAAACTGATTAATTGAGTTGAACTGATTAACTGAACTAAACTGATACTAGTGGTATTATCTAGTGGAGCTAAAATAAATTTACTAAATTCCATTGACTGACGAATGTACTGAGTTCTGAGGACTGACTGAGAGTACTGTATTTACTGAGATTAATTGGGAATACTGAGGTTACTGAGATTACTGAGTACTGAGATCACTGAAATTACTAAACTATTGAGATTACTTAGATTTCTGGGTTTTCCTGAGTCACATGAATGACTGAGTTCTATGGTTCATGGCTTGACTTAGAGTATCGTGAAAACATGACATAGCTCTAGGCACACAGCTAATATTTTAGGTACAAGTACTCGATAGAAAGAAACTGACATAACATGACTTACTTGAATACATGACTAATATCACAATCCATAATACATATACTGAAGCACTTCATCAAACATATGATATGCATAAACTTGTACATAATTAGGGATTTCATGATATCATACTAGTTGGGAACTTTCCCTTCATATAGGCATTTGATCAAACACATGGTAGGTAAGGTACATATAAACATCATTATACAACAATTAAACATCATAATTCAACTCAAATTTCATCATCCTATGGTTTAATCATAGGTTCACATGAATATACATCTATACAAATCAATTCCACATAGCATTGATCACCCAACATAGATTTGAATTCAATTGATCATTCTCAACATTAACAAAACAAACCCAACATGAAATTCATAAAGAAATCCATAAATTTAACTTAGAAAAGAGACTCTTAGGCTTCATGGACAAAAAGAGTCCATGAATGAACACTATGCATACCTCAAAAGCTTGAATCTTAAAGGAGGTTAACTTTTCTTGAAGGTTCTTAAATGGTGACGGTTTGATTATTGAGTTTTCTTGGAGAAGGGTTTGAAAAAAAATCCTAATTTTGATGTTATAGATGAATGTGGAGTTATGTTCTTTGCTTTTACATGATTGGGTGTTAAATAGGGTAGAAAAAGACCTAAAAATCCCTTTAAAATAGCGTTTCAGCGCTGTTTCGGACAAAATTGACGGTCTGAGTGACGGTCATCACTCCAACCATCATTTTTGGGCCAAACAATGGCCTTACTACTTCAGTTCAGCTAAAGCAATGGTCCGTCGCTGACTTGACGGTACATCAACATGCCCGTCGCTCCAGAATAGCTTGAACAACTCTCAGTAAAACGGTCATATCTTTATACTCCGATGCCGAATTTTGGAAAAATTGGTATAGTTGGAAAGATAATTCAATTATATATCTGTTGGTCGGTCATGAGTTCAAAAATTCTTTGTATAATGGGAGATATGCTCATTTGAAGTTGACTATGGAAATGTCCTTCTCAACAATTGAATCGATAAGGGATGTTTTGATTCATCTAATAGCTAGGACGTATTTGAGCACTTAATATACATATAACTTGATCATAAAACTACCAAATAACTATAATTTATTTCTCATGAGCTTGAAGCATGGTTCTACTATTGGTTGGGATTCTTGAGGTATTATAATATCTTTTCCTTGAGAACATTCATCCTCGAATGAGACTGAGTGCGAGAGGAGAAGAACATAAACTAATGTACATACTAAATATGAATAACTGGAACATGATCTCATGGCTGACATGACTGATAACTTAATATAACATACTAAACATGCATGTCTGATGCATGAATGATAAACTGAATTCATGCATATCTGATACATGGATAATTGACTCATGAATACATAACTGAAAGTCCTGATGAACTGAATTTCTCACGGTCAAAATGCTTATTTGATGCATAATTACATGACTGAACTGATATATGAATGCATGACTAAATATGTAAGAGTACTTAGTACCGAGTTTGTCATGGGGACCTGAGCATATATTGAATACCAAGTTTGTAATGGTGATTTGAATAAGGAACTGAGTAAGTTCAAGAAAAGTACTACATAACTGAAAAGTACTGATGACCCCATGATTATGCTAGAAGTATGCATGAACGGGAACCTGAGAACATGACTGAGGCTGAAACATGACATATAAACTGAATTTCATAACCTGAACTGAGCCCCTAAATACATGGCTCACGACTGAGATCTTAACTTGAGGGATAACTTATGAGTACCCTGAACTCTAACTGGATTCTTTATGTAAAGAGAAACTGAATTTAAGACATGACAACGTTGCGGAATAATGGGGTATCTCTCCCTTGGGATACTATGTCCCTCTAAGAACGCTCATCTTACTGAGATACTAGGGCGATGCATAGGGCATCAACAGACTAATTCATGACTGAATAACTCATGTTGAAAATCTTAAGCTAAAATGAGAGCAAGAGATCTAACAATGCACATCATGAGTATGAAAGGCCTATAACGTACCCAATTCTATGCTAGGGGAATTTTCTTGATCATGGCAAAATGTTGACCACTAGTGGTACTAGAAGTGACGCCCTACAGGCGTAAATCTTTTCCCTTCTAAGCCCTTACTTTATATTCCCGCAGCTTGTGGCCTAGCTTGCCATATCCATAACATACCTCACTACCTACTTTATACACACCTAGGCCTACTATACTCTTCACAAATCGGATAGGTCAGACTCCTATTCTCACTACCATGGGCCTCAGATCCTAGCGACCCATCACGACGGTCATTCTCGAACTTGGGTACTGGTGCACTAGCTGAAGATGGAGCTGGGACTGAAATCTTATAACTATACTAAGAATGGCTACCACTCCCTGACTTAGACTAAGCAAAGCTAAAACTACCTGTCCTCGCCCTCTAATTCTTTTTTCCTTTATCTTAATCTTTTGTTATTCTATCTGCTGAGCATGGGTCATAAGTCTGGCTAAAGTTATGTTACTATTCAGCATAGCGGATCTACACTCATTAATCGTGCTATCATTCACCCTTGACACAAACTTACTCATCTTGGACCTATTGTCTGCAACCACATAAGGGGCATATCTGGCTAATTAAGTAAACTTGGGAGAATACTCTTTCAATGTTATATTGCCCTGCCTGAGGTTGATGAACTCGAGTATCTGAGCTTCTCTAAGCTCTAGGGGAAAGAACCTCTCTCAGAATGCAGTGAAAAATTCATTCTATTCTATAGGCCTTGCCTCATTTTCCCTTTCTCACTTCCACTGCTTGAACCAAGTATGAGCCACATCCTACAAATGATATGCAGCTAGCTCAGCACTCTCAACAATAGTCACCCCCATGATATCTGTCACCTTCTGAACCTAATCTAGGAATTCTTAAGGGTCCTCATCTGATTTAGACCCAAGAAAGGATAGAGGGTTCATTCGGGTAAAGTTTCGAATCCTGGCTGTAGCTGAGTTGGCCACTGGGTTGGCCAGAATAACTATTGGCCATTCATTTTGGGTGGCGATCAACTGAGCAAGAGTAGTGAATGTGGTCCTGAACTCCGCATAAGAAACATGATTTCCCAAAGGTTCTTCGGGCTGAGGGGATGACTGATTTTCGTTTCTTCTTTTAGGAGGCATGTTTTGAAGAAGAAAGGGAGAAATGGATTAGACTGAGAGTTTAAATTTGAGCCTATTCTTACTGGAACGACATGAATACTGAAATAAGGGATTCTGTTCCTAAAACATCTCATAGCATCCTGTACATAAGTGTGGAGCAAAACACACGCATGTACAAGACTCTACTAGATATGACTTTTCTGACTTCCTAGGACGTTATTGAACCTTAGGCTCTGATACTAAGTTTGTAACACCCCAAATCTGGCACCCAGAACGTTCACGGTGCTCATGACCCCGAAAGACCACAAGCTAACCCATGACTAATATATGTACCTATATACTACATAAAAAATGTATAATGCGGAAACATGAACCAAAAATCCATAAGGTTCAATAATAGTACATAATTGAAAATATGGTATGTCAATACCAAAATAACTGAAATAACTATCTGACATGCTATCGTCTGAAAGACTCTAAACTATCTGAAAAAAGAGTTGATGGGACATGTTCCCAACTAACTTAAACTATTGAAATAAATTGAAAACTGAAATAGTAATATAATCATCATGTCCTCAAAGTATGAGGACTCACAGCTGACTCTGACTGTTGAACCTGGATGCTATGATGCTCTGGAGCTCGTGCTTCTAAACCTATGGAATAAGACACCATAGCGCAAATGCGTTAATACTTTTAATGTATTGGTATGCAAGTGAGGTAGGCTGAATGAAAATGGTTCATATTCATGAACAATACTAACTGACTGACTAACATGAACTTGAAAATATATGCATGACTACGTAACTGTAACTGAGATCATGATAGGATTAAATACTGAGTTCTGACTACTAAGTTATTGATATTGGCAACTGAGTCATTGATAAGTGAGAAAGACTGATACTATATTAATGAATACTGAGGGACTGATACTATGATACTGATACTTGAATAACTGTGTCTAATAGTTCTAATTATGAAGAACTGGTCTAGATGACTGTATCTGACAGTCCTGAAGTTGAATACTGATAACATGAGTTCTGATAACTGACATAACTGATAACATGAGTGAGTGTATCTGACAGTCCTGAATCTGATGAAACTAGCTAAGTTTCATACTATATCTGAGTAACTGAATCTAAGATTAGTCCTATCTAGCGGGTGATCTCTAAACCTGATGATACTGATACTGACTAACCATAGTTGAGATCATCCCTGTCTAGTGGGTGATCTCGTATTTTATTTATAATGATAAGGATTGACTGTATCTGGTAGTCCTAAATTTATACTACTGAGCTAAATTGACTGTATCTTATAGTGCTAATTCTATAACTAAAAATGTGGGATGTATTCATCTGATCGACATGCTCCATACTATGCTAACTGGGGTCCAACCTATAACCCCAGTTGGAAGGGTGTCAGTACCCCACCACTGGTAAAGACAACTGTTGTGGAGTCAGTCCTAATCTAGCGGGTGACCCCTAGGATCAGTCTTATATATTTAAATCTGCTAACGGATGATCCCTGAGTATGTCAGTCCTATCTAATGGATGACATATCTTACCTACACTGGCTACGTAGTTTTGGAACTTAGGGATTACTTCTAGGGATCTCAGTCCTATCTAGTGGGTGAGTCCTCGTCCCTAGGCTCTCTTGGTGCTGAATCCTACTCCATCTAAAAGACTCTGAATTGATTAACTGAGCAGAACTAATTAACTGAACTAAATTGATACTAGTGGTATTGTCTAGTGAAGCTAAATTGAATTTACTGAGTTCCATTGACTAACAGAATAAACTAAGTTCTAAGGACTGACTGAGAGTACTGTAGTTATTGATATTGACTGAGAATACTGAGGTTACTGAGATTATTGAGTACTGAGATTACTGAGAATACTGAACTACTAAGAATACTGAGATTTCTGGGTTTTCCAAAGTCACATGACTGACTGAGTTCTATGAATCATGGTTTGACTGAGAGTATCGTGAAAACATAACATGGCTCTAGGCACACAACTAATATTTTGGGTACAAGTACCCCCAGGACTCGATGGAAAGAAACTGACATAGCATGACTTACTTGAACACATGACTAACATCATAATCCGTAATTCATATGCTGAAGCACTTCATCAAACATATAATATACATAAACTTGTACATAATTAGGGATTTTATGATATCATTATAGTTGGGCACTTTTCCTTTATATAGGCATTTAATCAAACACATGGTAGGCATAGTACATATAAACATCATTATACAATAATTAAACATCATAATTCAACTCTAATTTCATCATCCTAGGGTTTAATCATAGGTTCACATGAATATACATCTATACAAATAAATTCCACATAACATTGATCACCCAACATGGATTTCAATTCAATTGATCATTCTCAACATAAACAAAACAAACCCAACAGGAAATTCATAAAGAAATCCACAAACTTGAACTTAGAAAAGAGATTCTTGGGCTTCATGGACGAAAGGAGTCCATGAATGAACACTATACATACCTCAAAAGCTTGAATCTTGAAGGAGGTTAACTTTTCTTGAAGGTTCTTGAATGGTGACGCTTTGATTCTTGAGTTTTCTTAGAGAAGGGTTTTAATCTTGTTCTTGGGTTTTGATCTTGAAAGAAACTCAATTTTGATGGTATGGATGAATGAGGAGTTATGTGATTTGATTTGACATAATTGGGTGCTAAATAGGGTGGAAAAAGACCTAAAAATTCCTTTAAAACTGCATTGTAGCGCTGTTTCGGACAAAACTAACGATCTGAGTGACGTACCGTCACTCTGGTGACTAACTGTTACTCCAATTGTCATTTTTGAGCCATAAAATGGCCTTAATGCTTTAGTTATGATAGCAAAAGCGATGGTCCGTCGCTTACTTGACGGTCCGCCATCTTGCCCGTCGCTCCTGGACAGCTTAGACAGCTCTCAGTAAAACGGTCATAATGTTTTACTCCGATGTCAGATTTTATCAAAATTGGTATTATTGGAAAATTAATTTAATTATATATATTTTGGTGGGTCATGAGCTCAAAAATTCTTTGTAGAATGGGAGATATGCTGGTTTGAAGTTGACCATCGTAATGTCCTTCTCAAGAATTCAATCGGAAAGGGATGTTTTGATTTTCTAATAGCTAGGACGTATTTGAGGACTTAATATACATCTAACTTGATCATAAAACTACCAAATCACTATAATTTATTTCTCATGAGCTTGAAGCATGGTTCTACTATCGGTTGGGATTCTCGGGGTATTACAATATATATATATATATATACATATATATACATGTATTGGCTCATATACAGAACGACGCAAAATAATACCCGAGACGGCAGATTCAATTAATCGAAATTCAGAAGTTGAAATTTTACCTCTACCATCAATAGGTTTAGCCAGGACATTTACAACACGACCCAAATAAGCCTCACTCACGGATATCTGAGCAATTCTTCTTGTTGCTTTTACAGAACTTCCTTCTTGTATCACACAAACATTATTGATTCCAAATTCAGAGCAATGCCTATAGTACCCTCTTCAAATTCTTCTAATTCACCGCCATTACTTCATTAAGATCATGAATACGAACATTGCCATCGTCTACTTGAAGTACGGTACCGGTATTTATAATCTTTACTTCTCTATTATATTGTTCGATACGTTCACGGATAATATTACTAATTTCGTCAGCTCGAATGGTTACCATGATTCTTTCTTTATTCTTTTTTGAAAGAAAAAAAATAATACCTACAGCAGAAAGACTTATCAGTCATGTCTTTCATTGTTACCAACAAGACAATAATGGCACTAATGGTACGTAAATGTAACTCATTGTTCAAACAACTATTAAGAGTTCCTAGAGCTCCTTATAAGGCTTGTTGGAAACCCCGTTGTCGGACTTGATTAATCGCCCTTTACTGTTCAAACTGAATCATTTCATTTTTGTAATTTTCTAATTGTTCCAAAGTCTTAAAGTTGAAAATGTCATTGGTAAATCTAGAACTTTTCTTTATTTTCTCTCAAGATAAACTAAATGTATAAAATTTTACATTTAACCTAAAGTTAAATATTCAAAAACTAAATTAACAGTCAAACCAAATCAAAACATCACCAACATTGTTAGCGAAATAAAAAGACATAGACGAAAGCACAACTAACAAAAAGTCTAAAATCAAAATATCAAAATGTCTTTCATATTAACACAATTACAAAAGCTTTATTGGATCAATAACAAATAAATCAAGTTCTATGAGAAAGTCAAAATCTATGACAAATAGTCACACCTTCTAATTCCAGACAAGAAAGATAAAGTTCATGAAACACATTCTAATATACTATCAACGTGCATATTCTTTTATTTAAGATATCCTTAATTATTTGAATTAAAAACTGACTACTTGAATGCAAGACAAAATAAAGTTTGATTTGAATCTTTTTCTCAATTAAGTATTTCTATCTGGAAGAAAGAATAATTTTATTGACATCATTTTTTTTCAAATTAAGATCCGAACTTTTGATATTTAAATAATAACAATGAAGAAAATATTCAATTAATATACACCATAATAAAAAATCATTCTTTTTAACATATATTGTTATTCGTGAACAATGTATCATCGCTATCATGACTAAGGTGTCAAACGGTCCGGGTTAACCCGATTCGACCCAGCCCACCAAGTCAATCTAACCCGGTTTAACTCAGACTCGTCAGCCCAAGAGCAGTAGGGTACCGGGTTTCGGATCAATTTATTTTTGGTTTTAGGCCTGGTTAACCCGGCCAGGACCAAGCCCGGTCCAGGCCCGGTTATATTGTTAATTTTTTTTTAATTAACAAACGGACTAATTTACTATAAAGTATTATTAATTTATTATATTAAGTAGCAAATGTTTTATTTAAAGAAGTACATATGTTTTATATGTGTACACATATATTGAATGGTACGTATATATGTGTGTCTTTGTTCTAAAGTAATATATGCAACGTATACATGTGTATATGTTTTAGAAATTAGTATATAACTATATATTTAGTGTGAGTATATATTGTAGTATATATATTGTAGTATATTTTATTTAAAGTAGTACGTATATATTGAATGGCATGTATATATGTGTATATATCTTCTATAAACGTATATATTTAACGTATACGTGTGTATAAATTTTATAAATTAGTATATAACTATATATTTAGTGTGTATATATATTGTAGTATATATATTTTAGTATATTTTATTTAAATTAGTACGTATATATTGAATGGTACGTATATATGTGTGTATATTTTCTAAAGTAGTATATATTTAACGTATACATGTGTATATGTTTTATAAATTAGTAAATGACTATATATTTACTATGTGTATATATTGTAGTATATATATTGTAGTATATTTTATTTAAAGTAGTATGTATATATTGAATGGCACATATATATGTGTATATATCTTCTATAGACGTATATATTTAATGTATATGTGTGTATATATTTTGTAAATTAGTATATAACTATATATTTAGTGTGTGTGTATATATTGTAGTTTATATATTGTAGTATATTTTATTTAAAGTAGTATGTATATATTGAATGGTACGTATATATGTGTGTATATTTTCTAAAGTAGTATATATTTAACGTATACATGTGTATATGTTATATAAATTAGTATATGACAGCTAGTACTTGCTTTGAAATGCTAATATTTTTATATCACGTGGAAAATTGAGTTAGCTTTCTAATGATACCAATTTTGTCCAAATCCAACACCCGACGAGGAAGTTATGGATGTTTTACTTAGAACTGATCGAAATGCCCAGGTGCGACGTCCAAGTTGACGGACCGCCAAACAAGTGATGGACCGCCACTATAACGCCCCGATTTTTTGAACTAAAATGCTACACGGTGCTCATGACCCCGAAGGACCACAAGCGAACCTATGACTGATATCTGTACCAGTAAACTGCATAATATCTCATAAAATATGGGGAAACATGAATTGTAAGGCCATAAGGTTCAATACTGATACATATCTGAAAAATATGGGATAACAATACCAAAAAAAAAACAAAAATACTGAAGTTTGAACATCTAATCTGACATCTAGTCTGAAAGCCTCTAACTGAACTGAATAAAGAGTTGATGGGAATATGATTTGAATCAATGAGAAGCATAATTGGTTTTAATTTTGAACCCTTGTGCTATTTTAAGGTGGATTTCCTTAAAGTTCTGAGAAATAAGTATGGGACTAGTATTTAGTATCGAGTTGGGTATGATTGCAAAGTCTCATGCCCTAGAACTATGTGCCACCGTAGGTTTCTGATTTGTCCATAGTGGGCTAAGATAGTAATCACTTTAGTTAAGGTTCTATTCCGATGGCAAGGGTAAAAAAGCTCTCCCCAATGTGGGCAAGACGTTGGACTCTATGTTAGTTCATATGGTTTATGCCAGATAGAAGAAACTCCCTAAGTCTCAAAGTTCTATATTTCTAAAGCTCCCAAAGTCTCTAAGTTTCAAAGGAAATGAATGATTGAAAAACTATTAGAAAACTACGTATAAAGGCTCACAAATTTTACTCAGATTCTGGACTTAGATAATATGATTTATAGACAGAACATAAGTGAAACTTTTAGAACTAAATGTTATGACTCACTACATTTATAAAGTTTGATTTTCTATGGATGACTTCAGTTTTTAGTATTTCAGATATTTCATCTTATGTGAGTCATTTACATTTAGCATGCATTATTTTATACATTATGATGTTGGGATAATTTTTTGCTTATGTATTCACCCCCATATACTCAGCACATCCTCAAAGTACTGATCCATATATACGTCTATGTGCTACATTGTCTAATAATGTAGGTACGAGTTGTAGCATGCATCCATATTCAAATACTTTGCAGCTTCCAGTTAGTAGGTGATGATTCCTTTTGATTTAAGGGCTCGAGTTAGTTATACAGTTAGGGAAATATTTTATTTATCTTTAGTCAGTCGTATTGATTTGGGATAGTTGAGGGTCATGTCCCGGCTACCTATAGTCAATACTAGTAGAGGCTTCATAGACAGTCAATAGAGTTAATGTATTTGAATCTAATGATGTTTTGTAAAATTAAAGTTTTAATCATATTAATATAGATTTGTACTGATCAAGTTCAGAAGAGATTTATGTTTTTCTATAATTTTTTCAGATTTAAGTGTTTTATTTAGTTGCTTTTGAGTTATGCCAGTAGAAGGGTTAGCTTGGGATCACTTGTGACCCTAAGCACCGTGTGACGTCTCTAGACCCATTTTAGGGGCGTTAAAAAACTTGGTATTAGAGAACAAGGTTCAAATTTCCTAGGGTGTCTGTGAAGCCGTGTCTAGTAGAGTCTTGACAAACGGTATGGAGATGTTTGTACTTTTCTTCTAGAGGCTACAAGGCATTTAAGAAAAGTTTCCTTCCTTTCATACTCTAGATTGTGCAGGAAAGTTATTCTCTCAAAAATTCTTGTCTACTCGTGTGTTGCCCGAAAATTCTTCATCTATGACTTATTCTTGAGATAACATAATTTGCAAGTTCCAAGTCCTCCCAAGATGATGCACTCAAATTTACTATCAGTAAGTTTGGAAGTCATATAAGGGGCTTGAGAGGAGCTCGCCAGTGTGTTATAAGCTTCTCAAGTTGAAATTTTAACCTCATCTGTATGTTTTTCTTTTAAGACAATGTAAGATATGTATTCATATTTCTCTTTATCCCTTCAATACAAATAGTGCTTATTAGAAGAGAGAGTATGAACCTAGATTATTGAATAGAGTTTGCATTCGAGGGATCTCACAACCTGGAGTGTTATGATTCATAAGTAGTAGAACCTTCTTATACTTGGAAGTATGGGTATAGAAGTGTAGTGACAAAAAATGTGAATAATGATTGATAAAATGTATAGAGATGAACTTATAAATGTTATCGAGATATGTTTAGGTTATAGATATGTCCTTGTGTTATAGTTCAGGGGAGGGTGAAGAAGGATTTATTAGTTAAGGTTAATTGTTGTGTGCTTGAAGTACAGAAGGAGTCATTGATGATATTTGTTGTGTTAGGAAGGTATAGGATATCAATGGAAGTACCATTTGGTTGAGTATTATTAATTTAAGTGTATGGATGGGTGAATAGTAGTAATGTGTAGAAGTAGTATATGCTAATGGATTATAATAAGGAAAACCATAAGGTCATGATCGATTATTATTATTATAAGGCTTTAGTAGAATGGTTTATATTGATGTCTTATTTTATAGATTCCAAGTAAGAATATTATGTGAGATTGAGTAATTAATCATGGCTAGAACTAGACATTAAATTTGAACAGTGGATGACCATAAAGGTGGAAATAGTGATTTTTGGGTTGGTGGTGCTAGTTATACGAAAGTGATAAAGTCGGTTTGAATAGTGTATGCAAGAGTTTAAGTTGATTTATTCATAACTTAGTATGATGATGTAAGTATGACGTAAAGGTACCCAAAGTGATATGGGTTTGCATTATTTTTGAAGTTTATTAAAGTATTGTGTATGGTTAATAGTACCCTTGAGTGGTTAAGTGGAAGAAGGCTAACTATTTTGTACATTATGTTATTAGTAGATAAGTTGAGGAGTTTTGGATAGTTGGTGTTGAGTCTTTTAAGTATGATTTGAATTCCTACGATTATAGAAGTCTGATCTTGGTAGGCTATGATTGTGCGTTTAGGGAGGTAGATATGTTTGCTAACGAGAGTGTAAGTCTTTGATGATGATTATTGGAGGAAAAAAGTTAAGAACAATATATATAGATAGGGTGTTCAGGAATGAAGTTAGTATAGTTTGTTAAAAGGTTGGGAATATCCATCTTAAGTGTTAGAATCCTAGTTTAAATCTTTGAAGATTGAGCGAATAAAAATGAGAGTTGATGCTCTAGATAGTGTGAACTCAGGATGTGGTGATACTCTTAAAGATTCAAAGTTAGTAAGTGTTCAAGATATTATGTGATGACTAGTGGGGCTATAGAAAGATAGTGTTGTACCTTAGAAGGAAGTATTAGAAGCGAGTTCTACACTTTTAGGTGTAGTCTTTCAGAGTAAGTTTATTATTTGCGTGTATTGTCATATTTTAAACTCCAAGTACAGTGAGTGTAGTTCAGTTCAGATTTTAGTAAGGGATTCCATAGACTTAGAGTGATCGCTTAAAGCTAAGGGGGAGATGATGGAATGAGTAACCAAGTCAGGCTCTCAGATTTTAGTAGTATTTCCAGTGTGTTATAGAATATCAGAAAGAGAGGATGAGGCTCTGACCATTCTTATTTCAGTATTTTCAGTTATACCAATACCTACTCATACCTTACGTGTCAGTTTCCTGACCATAGCTCATGTTTATGCATATAAGAGAGAGTTATGTACTCTCCAGTTCCTAGTAAGAGTTCCAATTTATTTCGCAGTTGGAATCATATTCCATAAGTTATGAACTCCAAATTCGGGCCTTACAGTATGTTCAGTTTTAGTATGCATGCAACACTCTTAACGATTAGCGAAATTCAGATTTATATCATGTACGTCCTCATATTAGATATCCTTAATAAATGAATATCGTGAATACTCTATTTCTCAGGCCTCAGTAATGTGTCAAGTTATGCTTAGTATCTCTTCATGTTTCGGGCCCTGGTATTTCAACCTTTTAATGACCTTCCTTAGGTCAAGGTTGTGATGATGAATAATTGTGTAAATGGGAGAGAGTAAATATGTTATGTTTGGGAAGATCGTCATATGCTTGTTTCAAGTAGGCATATAAATAAAGGAATATAGAGGTGAAGTTTTGTGTATGACTTGGTCTGTTGAGAATATTTTATGTGTGTCTTCCTAAGAATTTAATAGTGCATGGAAATTGTTATTGGTGGACGTATTAGAGAATATGAGAAAGATGCTTTATGCATGTTTGTTTAAAAGTGCAGATGTGGTTATGAAGATCGGATTGAATGTCATGATTGTTATGTAAGAGGTTGAATTTAGTTGTTAAAATGGTACGCAGAATTATACTAAAGGTGAGTAGTTATGACAGTGCTTAGGGTATTGAATTCATGGTTCAAATTCATATTATGGTGTGGTTTTATGTGTAGTACCTTGTGATTTCATGTTAATCTTGACCACGATGAGAGAATTTTGTTCAGTTAGACTTCAGTAGATGGATTTATCAATGCCATGTGGGAATTATAAGTTTAATCGAGCGAGCCTAGTATTTGAGGGGAATAGTATAGTTGAGAGAGAGAGTCTTTGAGAAGTGTTACTAAACTTGAAAGTAATAAGTTGCATTGCTTAAGTCCCAAAAATTCTATCTTGGCTTATGATTTATAAGTTTATGTTCCATTCCATAGAGCTATAGCAATGTTCCAATTCCTTATTTCAGATGTGTTGTTCAGATCATGCCAAAATTTCGTTACTCCTTAATATCGTTAGAGTTTCTTGGAAAAGTGTTGGTGAAATACTCCATCGGGATATAAGCATTCGGTATGATTCATTCCGTATAGCTAGCAATCTAGGTTAACAGTACGATAGAAATATTTCCTTAGTTTTCATCTTCCAATTTAGTCTATTCTTGCTACTTGAAATTTCGTGAGTATGGTCATTTCAAGAGAGAGTTTGTTTGCATCTATGTAAATTGCGGATCTATTTCAGTATATGCATCATCCATCAATTTCAGATTTAGATATTAAGTCATGATTCAACTCATAAGTATCCTGCATATCATCTCAGTCTTTTCCAAGTATCTCAACCAAATCAGTACCATTTGGGGATGAATGATCTCAAGGGGGAGATGTTGTAATGCCTCGAGTTTGTATGGAGTTTTCATGTTTTAAATCTCTCATCTTTTCCTCACAAAATCAGATTCATCCTAAAGTAATGGTTACTCATAAGTTGAATCCCTTGTTTCTATCTTAGCCATATAACTGTTTTCATGAGAATTCATGCACTCACAGACAAGTTCAGTAGCTCATTATGTTTAAGATTCAGTCATTCAGTTTATTTCAGTAGTGCAAGCCAGTTATAGCCTCAGTTTTTAGCATCTCAGTTTCGCTAGCCACATTCGAGGATGAATGTTCCCAAAGGGGAGATATTGTAATACCCCAAACTTTTTATAGCTTAATTTAGTTACTAGAATGTTAAGGGATGAATTCCAATATGAATAATTTTTAATTCATATAGAATTTTCTTGATTTGAACTTTCCATTGTGTGGAAAATTGAATAAGATTTCCATCGATACAAAATTCACCCACAACCGACACTCGGTGAAGAAGTTGGGGCATTTTTAGTAAGGAGTGTGCCAACTGGGCAGTCGCCGCTTCGCGATAGAGCCAAATCAACATTCATAAATTTCCATTAGCTCATCATAATTCCACCGCATCACGATGAGAATAGAGATGAGAAGTCTACTGTGTCGCAATAGAGGCCAAATCGAGGTTTGTCAAATTCCAGCCGGTAACCGCGATTACACCACATCGCGGTGAACCTCAAATCAACAATTGTCTATATCCATTAATTTATCATGATTCCACCGTGTCGAGGTGGGTATCATGATGAAACACTCACCGCACCGTGGTGAAGCCTTAAACGACATTCTATTTACAGATTTTAAATTACAAGGGTTGTTTGGTCTTTTGCCTACTTCTCCGAATCGTGAAATAGAGGATTAAAGGCATTATTGAGAAAAATATGCTCATTCTTCATCAATTTTTCTCAAGTAAAAACCCTAAGCTTCAATCTCCAACTTCAAGAATCACCAAAAGTCCACCATTCTTCTTCTGAACTAGTTCAAATTTCTAGATTTCCAATTCAAAAGCTCCAAGAGTCAACTTTCAAGCCCTAAATAGGAACTCAAAACCAAGTTTCTTCATCTAGTTCATCATCTAAGGTATGTGGCGTTTGAAAAAGGATAAATCTTTCATCATTGTTCCCAAAAATTTTATTTTTATTAAAGATTACATGATTTGAAAGTTAGGGTTCACACCTAAACCATCTCGTTTTGAGTTTTCGAATTTACAAGTGATTTGAATATTGAAGTGCATCTTATCTCATTTACTTATGCTTTTACTTGAAGATTTCTATTATGAATTGTACTTCCCTATTGTGAATTGATATTGTTAAATGAGTTTCAAGATGATTGTTGGGAATGAAGCTTTATTATGAAATCTGAATATTTAAGTACGTATGCTTTAAATCCCAAGTATGATTTTTAACATTTCAAGAAGAGTATATTATTAGTATGCTTTGACAAGTAAGTATTCATATTTTTAAAGAAAGATTGATCTTTTGATCCTAAGCTAAGATAAGAATCTACATTATTCGTACAGTTTATGATTTGAAGCAATGAGAAGCATAATTGGTTTTAATTTTGGACCCTTGTGCTATTTTAGGGTGGATTTCCTAAAAGTTCTGAGAAATAAGTATGAGCGTAGTATTTAGCACCGAGTTGGGTATGATTCCAAAGTTTCATGCCCCAGAACTATGTGCCACCGTAGGTTTCTAATTTTCTCATAGTGGGATAAGATAGTGATCAGTTAAGTTAAGGTTCCATTCCGATGGTAAAGGTAGAATAGCTCTCCCCAATGTGGTCAAGACGTTGTACTCCATATCAGCTCACATGTTGTATGTCTATTATAATAAACTCCCTAAGTCCTAAGGTTCAAAATTTACAAAGCTCCCAAAGTCTCTAAGTTTCAAAGGAAAATAATGATAGAAAAGCTTTTAGAAAACTAAGTGTAAAGAATCACAAGTTTTACTCAGATTATGCTTTACAAAAAGATATTAGCTCCAAACTTCAGCTTTCAGATTTTAGATTTAAGAGTAAGTCATTTATACACTTAGATAATATGATTTACTGACAGAACATAAGTACAACTTTTAGAACTAAATATTATGACTCACTAGATTTATAAAGTTTGATTTTCTATGCATGACTTCAGTTTTCAGTATTTCAGATATTTCAGCTTATGTGAGTCATTTACATTTAACATGCATTGTTTTAAAAATTATGATGATGATATAATGTTTTGCTTATTCATTCACCACCATATACTCAGTACATCCTCAAAGTACTGATCCACATATACATCTATGAGCTATATTGTCTCATAATGTACGTAAGAGTTGTAGCACACATCCATATTCAGATAGTTTGCAGCTTCCAGTCAGTAGGTGATAAGTCCTTTTGATTGAATGGCTCGAGTCAGTTATATAGTTAGATCAATATTTTTTTTATTCAGTCATATTGATTTGGGATAGTTGGGGGTCATGTCCCGTCTACCTATACTAAATACTAGTAGAGACTTCATAGACAGTCAGTGGAGTTAATGTATTTGAATCCAATGATGTTTTGAAA
Organism: Capsicum baccatum var. pendulum; assembly: GCA_030864225.1. NCBI lineage: Eukaryota > Viridiplantae > Streptophyta > Magnoliopsida > Solanales > Solanaceae > Capsicum > Capsicum baccatum. Next base: position 227,613,400 of record CM061550.1, read on the forward strand.
AAGCAGAGTTGTAATAATATTAATACGGATTTTTATTGATCAAGTTTGGAAGAGATTTATATTTTTTCATATTTTCTTCAGATTTATATGTTTTATTCAGTTGCTTATGAGTTATGCCAGTAGAAGGATTAGCTTGGGATCACTTCTGACCCTATGCACCGTGTGACATCTCGGGACCCGTTTTGGAGGCGTTACAACTAACCTTAGAATATGTCAATTGTCTTTCTATTGATCTTGGGAGAGGGAATAGGGGATAGAACTTGTAGATGAACAAAGTATGCTTTGTAGTCTTTTATGAAATAAGGAATTCAAGTTAGTGTCTAGGATAGGGATGTACTTAGATCTCTTACTTGATTCATATGTAGGATGCTAGCTTAAAGAACTTAAGTGGACTATTACATCCCCTGTCAACGATGTAGTTGTAAGGTTCAACTTAGGTAAAGTATTAGAGGTCGGGAGACCATGATCAAGTAATTAATCCTATGAATCAACAACCAAGATAAGCAAGTTAACGAATGAAATTTAATAATATAGTAGGATTGTTCAAAGTGCTTTAACCCTAGGTTTTCTCCTATTGATTGTTTCAAGATCTTTACTTTACGCATTGTTTACTTTTCTCTAGTTATAAATTAAAAAATCTCTTTTTGGTTACGTTTGCATCAACTGAATCTAAATTGTGAACTAAAATAGAATTGTTGGTGAATCAAGTTAGTATAGGATTGACACTTGTCTTTTATTAGGCCACTTTACTACTTGATAAGACCACGTATACTTGCGTGTGCGCCTGGATACTATCAGTACGAAAAGTGAAATAAGAGGAAGGTCAATTATCTATGTCCAATATAATTTACTAGGGGAGCTAACTCCTTTTATCAAGTAGATTGATACAAAAAACTAGTACCTAAAGCTACTTGGAGAATTTGTTGCTTAAAATCTACTGTCATATATGACACTCCTTATAAAGTGTACAAAAGAAGGCTTCAATTTAAATGCTTACAAGTTATTTCTAAAGGTTGGATACAATCTTAATGAACCATGAAAGATGGGGAAACTCCCATAAGAAGTTGGTACCCAGGTAAACACATTAAGGCTTAGAGTATACATCACCACCACTAGTTTGCAACCTAATAACAAGGGTAGTTAGCAACCACATGTCAAGAACTGAACCAAGGCCTATTAGTGATGGGTATCTTAAGTCCCATGTGGTTCAAAGATCACCCTTCACCTAACTAAACCAAAATATCAACCACAAGTTTTTGATGAATTCTGAACATATAAAACATATGTGAAATAAGGCTAACAATAGCTTATGAAATGTGTAAACCATTCATCACTACAACACACTAAACCAATACACCCGAGTCCACAGTGATCCGCGAAGCCTCTACAATCCAATATTAAATATTGGGACATGCCTCTGACAATAGCCAAAATCTAAGTCTAACAAACTCTATGACATAGAGTAAAAAGAGCATGAAATGAATGCCTTTCGAGCTATGGAATCTCACCACTTAAATTATATTTCACAAACCACTAGAACACCTAATCACGGTGCAGGAAAATAAGAAAAAAAGCTGGTCCCTGTGTCGCATGGGGATACAACATCTGGAGACAGTTAGTGATTAGAGCGCTAGCATGTAACTCAGGTATATAAGAATAAAATAACGCTATCATTAAAACCAATTCAAATTATCATATGAAATAACATGTATACATATAAATATATCATGATAGGATAGGGAACAAGGCTTAGCATGAACTTTGAAAACATTAACCTGGGTTGTATAGAAAATTAAACATTTAGGGTCTCAAACCCATTTAGCCATTAAAACACCATGGTTACAATTCAAATCAACTTATGGCCAACAAGGCCTTTATGAAACCATTTACCAACCATTTACATTATTAGGCCAATTTCTTAGTTCAAATCATATTTCAATTCATTTTATGGCCATCAAGACCTTTACAAAACCATTCATCCTTTATTAACTTTCTTATTCCAAGCATTAGTTTGAAACACAATTCATCATGTGACAAGATTCTTCACTTAGGAATTTTCACAAGTAGATTGAGGAAATACCATTATCAAACCATTATTCAAGACAAAACCATTAAGTTAGGGTTAAACATAACCCCATCCACAGATTTCAAAACCATCATTTATGATTCAAGAACAATGTTTGATTTTTTTGAACTAACAATGAAGAAAGATACAAATGCCTAAATTTAGTAGATTAATTAAGAGATTTTTATCTTTAAGCTCTTAGATGACCATCTTGTGTAAACCCTAGCGCAATCTCCTTGAGATGTTTTAGAGTGCTTTTGATAGTGTTTTGATCTTCTAAAGTGAGAAATGAAGGACCAGATAGTGCTATAGAACATAGGGTATTAAATTCTTGGTGTGGGAAATATATAAAATACCCCTATCTTAAAAGTTATAGGAGACTCATAGGAGGGTATGGTTGGACCCCTCCACTTGTACACATATCATTTGAATGTTACCTTTCACTTATACCTTGATCAGAATGTTGGACATCACATTCTGCTAAACATAAGACTTCTTAGCCTAGCTCATACCCCAATGATACGACTAGTACAAACCAAAGAAAAACAAGCCGTTAAAAATTTTCTCTCTAAAAATTCTTTCCCTTTTTTCTAAGATTTTCTTTACTATTTTCCACCAAAACGGATCCATAATCACCGGTGAAGATTTTTGACCATTGGATAATACCCAAGAGGGTTTTCTTCATGTTTTGAACATAACCAAACAAGAATTAGTACCTAAATTGACCTACAACACTGCGAAATCAAATAGCGAAATAGATATTGCTAAAGGAGATTTTGGATAAATAGTGGTGTAGTGTTCAAGATTCATATCTCTTGTGAATGCGGTTGTTATTTAGATGATTCTAAGTTGTGGTGAACTAACCATGCCCATTGACCAAAATTAGAATTTAAAAGTAGGTGAGGTAGGAAAAATCATGACCGACCTAAAGTACTGTCAAATTCAAATTCGGCATAGAGAAGAGCAAATGAGGCATAATTCAGTGAGAGGTTTGGATACAGTAACTCAAAGCACCCATATTGACAAATACGTAGAATATTTGGCTGGAGAGTTCAGCTCTGACGAAGCTGATAATTTCGACGAAAGTGGGATACCCAAAAAATGGGTCAAACTCAACATCAAACTGTTCAGGGGGAAAATGCAAACATGTCTTTACCAAAAGCCCCAATTATTGAAGACCCAATCAAAGCCATTTGAAAATTAGGGTTTTGATCCCTAAATTGTAGAATACAACTGAGCATACAATTTCGATGAGAAAATAAGGAAATTCCATATGTCAAGAGGATCAACACACCTATGAGATAGTAGAAATAGAACCCCACCCCACCCTTCTAATTTGGTTTTAAATTCTTTAAGTTTCAATGCTAAAGGGGATACATAGACTAATTTGGTGGGGAATGATACTCTAGTTAGTGTTAATCAAAATGAGAAATGTAAAGGCAGTAAGGATGATATAAGGAGTGATAATTTCACAAAAGACCCATCTTAATATCATAAAAACAAGTGTAATTTGAAAACTAGGGCTCCAAATAATCATATTTATTTATAGGACTCAGATGATGAAACTGATGGGTTTAATGATAACGTTGAAGTTAATTTGAAGAATTATTTGAATGAGAACATTAGTGAGTCCCTTAATCTTAATTAATGGTAAAGTTACAATGGTTGGTAAAGAGGCTGAAGGTGTTGAATCTGTGAAAGCCAAAAATATTCTCATGAAAACCAAAAAAAGAACCCTAAACATCCTATAAAAAGTGTCCTAAAGCCTTATGTTCCTAATGATACCCCGTTAGAAATTTCTAAAAATTTCAAAGCCTTTAAAACCAATAATCCTAAATAGGGAGCTAAGGAACCTAATAAATATGTTGAAAACTCCAAACCCTCCTCGAAAAATCCTAATCAAACTAATAGAAAACCTAGCATCAATCCTGCTCCACCTACTTTTATTGTTTTCAAGCTTTTGTGACCAAATTGATAGCATAAGAGGATATGAAAACAACCCAGGTTCCTGTCAACCCTCCCAAAATAACCACAAAGCAAGGATATCCTGTAATTGTTTTTAATCCTGTGGATTATAAAGTGAAGGTTGTTGTAAGATGTACGTATAATTTAATTGGGAAATTTGTCATTTCTATGCCTAAGATAGAGGTGATCAGGAAATAATTTTCATTGCAAACTAAGCTTAGAAGAGGGGTAAAAGCGACTCATTTTAACTCTAGACATCTTTACATTGACCTGGAGAATAAGTTTTATAATGCTATAGTGTGGTCTAAGGGTATAGTGTTTTTAGAGGGTCAGATTATGAGACATCAACTATGGACTCCAACTTTTAAACCCGAGGAGGAAACTCCTTTGGTTTCTACATGGATTTTACTACCTGATCACCCATGGCATTACTGCATTAAAATTCTTAAACCACTTCTATCTCCTATTAGCAAGGTGTTATTCTTGGATTAGCTACTTATAAGAAAACCAAAGAAAGTGTTACTAAGATTAAGATTCATATTGATTTGTCATAAAAGAGACCTCAATATGTGTTGATGGGGTATGATGGGGATGAAAATGGGGAAGAAAGGTGGAAATTAGTACCATATGAAAGAAGTCCTAATTATTATAATTATTGTAAATACTAAGGGCATACTAGTATGACTTATACTATGAAAATAAGAGATGAGGAAAATGGAATAAGGTAAGAAGAGACTGAGAAACAAGGAAAACCTCAAATACAGGATATGAGTGAGAACAAAAAAGAAGAACATGAGCATGATCAGTAGGCTCTCAATAAACAACAAGGTCAATATTATAACTGGGATACAAAAAACCCTCAGGAGCACGACCTATGGAAAACTAAAAAAAGGACTAGGAAATATAACCAACAGTAGCAACAGGTACATCAACAACAACAACAATAGGTACAACAACAATGATAACAATAATTTTAACACCACTAATAATAGGTTCAACAACAAAAACAATAGGTAAAACAATATAATAATGGTAATCAACAACAACACAATCAAACAAAATTGCAACAAGCGTATAAGACTAGATCCTCTAAGGCTCCACAAGGTGTAGACCAATAGATTCAGCCATAACAACTGTCAGGTAAAATTTCTAATTTACATAACTAGCAACCCAAAAATTATAATGTTGATTTTGGAGTCTAGAATCAATAACCACAACCAATAAAGTTATTAATCATGTTGACCCCAGACCCCAAGTCCCAAGAATAAATAAAATAATTTGATGAACAAAAAACCAATGATTGAAGATGAGAAAAATGCTTAAAAAACTACAGAGTAAAATGCTGAAAAATATGTTGGTCAAAATGATAAAGGAGTTAAAAATGTCCTATCTAAAAGGACCCAAGCTATAACAAATCAGCAGGTGAGCAATTATCAACCCTACCTTTATAATTTTAGTATATTAAATGGTGATATAGTTTTTGTAGTCAGGAAGGGGGATTGGTTGAACCTAGGTTTGACCTTTATGCTTTTTCTACCACTCATATGATTGATCAAGTTCTTCAAAAAAACAAAAAAATTGGCTATGATTGTATTACTGGTAATGAAGGTGATAGTTAGATAGATGAGTATGGTTTTAGGTTGACTAAAAATAAAAGAAAGGACATGGTTCAGATTATTGGTTCTAATAGTGAGAAAGCTCAAAATCATGATAAAGGTCTAACAACTGATGGTAGATGTTTTGTCGAACTGCTTAAAAATAAAGAAACTAGCAAGAGGAGAAAAATAAAAAAGGATGCTATTACAAAACTAGTAAGAAGAAATGCAGTAGAAACTGGCTAATGTGCAAGGAAAGAAAAGTTTAGATTTTGAAAATTTTGAAAGTTCACTTGTGCAAAAGGTTTAGTCAGCAACTAATTCAAAGACGAAATGTACTCTAAATAGTGGTCCTAGTTCTCCTCCTGAAGTTACTCTACAAGATGAGTATAGAGTCATCCACTTAGAAGATGAGATTGACAAAGATATTCTACCTATAGATGATGAGGATGTAGAAGAAGACATAAGTGCACATTTAATCAAATCTTTTGGGACTACTATTGACACTAGGACTCAATAAGAAATTTAGCAGGTCTCACATCAATATGGTTTATCTCTAAGAGTTCAACAACAAAATACCAAATTTCCTAGCTATACAAGTACTATTAACTCTGCCAATACTGAGAGAAGGCTCACTAGGCCTCAAGGCAAAGGTTCATTATGATCAAAAATCTCATAAGGAATGCTAGGGGAACTAATACCCAAGGGGAACTAGAAAGACTCTAAAATCTCATAAAATTATACCACCTTTCTCTTATTACCATTCTCTTATAATTTACTGCTCCAAAAGTTAAAAATTTTATTAGATATAGACAAGGTGACATGTAATGATAATGTAAGATTTGGATGTTTTGGAACCAAGATATTACATTTGATATCCTTGAAATCAATAAGTAATAAATCATTATCGATAAATCACGTGGAACTATCCATCCTTATATGATGATAATTATTTATGCAAAGTGTCAGTAAAACTTGAGAAGACCTTTGAGGGATAAAATGTTACACTTTTTAACTCATGGCATTCCTTGGCGTGCTGTGGGGGATTTTAACATGATTACTTCTACTGATGAAAAATTGAGAGGTATTTCCTATAACATAAGGAAGAGCTTTGATTTGATAAGAGTCACAGAAGCTTGTGATTTCACAGTTGTTGGCTTCAGTGGTCAAAAGTTTACTTGGTCTAATTTGACATCAATTTCAGAATCTAGAAACAAGCTAGATAGAGCGATGATTAATGATGTATGAATACAAAAAATACCCATTGATTCCAAAACTCATCTGTTTTCCCTAGGGTCTGATCATGGCCCACTCTTTTAGAGATTAAAGATAGATAGAAGAATCACACCATGTATTTTAAGTTCTTGAACTATTAGGTTGATAATAATTCCTTCATGAAAGCTATTGAGAACTATTAGAATAGACTTTGTAAGGGTGATCCTATGTGGTCATTTCATCAGAAAATGAAAAGACTCACTAACACCCTTAGTTCCTGGCCCAAGAATGAATTTGGTGACATCTATGCTAAGGTTAAAGAGTTTGAAGAAAGGGTAAAGAATGCTTATCTCTAACATAAATGAGGAGAATAAAATCAATCTTTATCACTTGAATGTTGAGTACATCAGGTTTTTAAAGTTGGAGAAGTCTACACTCAAGAAAAAGGCTCAACTTCTATGGTTCAAGGAAGGAGATGCTAACACGAGGTAGTTTATGCTTTAATTAGAGGTAGAAAAAAAATTATTTATCCACAAGGTTAAAAATGAAGAGGGTGATTGGGCTTAAGGTGATAAGGAAATTGTTGTTGCTTCTTGTGATTATTTCTAAGAGATTTTCACTAGAAAGAAGGAAATAATTCCAGAAAATTATCTTAATTGTAACCCAAGAATGGTCACTGCTGACCAAAATAATATTCTTCAAAAAGATCTCACTTTGGATTAATCAAAACGGGTTGTTTTTTCAATGAGTCCTCATTCTGTAGCTAGACCTGATGGTATGAATGGCCAGATTTTTCTAACATGTTGGCATCTTATTAAGCATGAATCATTATTGGTGGTACAGCCCTTATTTTGTGGTCATATAATGCCTAAATATTTTTCTCATGATTTTTTGGTCCTACTTCCTAAAGTAGACCATCCTAAAAAATTGTTAGAATATAGACTCATAAGCCTAAGAAATTTAACTAATAAGATTATTTCTAAACTTATTAGTCTCAAACTTGGTTCTACCCCACCTACCTTGATTTATCCAAACTAATCTAGTTTTTTCAAAGGTAGAAACATCTCTGAGAATATGATTCTTGCTCAGGAGATCATTCACTGTAGCAAGAAGCCTAATAAAGGTAGTAATGTTGTGATTAAATTGATATGGAAAAGGCATGAGATAGGGTCTCTTGGTCCTTCATTTGTCTGGTCCTTAGAAGAATGGGCTCTCGAGAGAGTTATTGATATGATTTGTAGAACTATGTCCAACAACTAGTATTATGTGATAGTTGATGGTTCAAGACATGGTTTTTTTCACTTCACTAGAGGTTTAAAGAAAGTCAACCCTCTTTCTTTGGCTTTATTTATTTTAGGTGTCGAGGTGATTTCTAGAATACTCATCAATTTGCATCATAATCCTTTTTATTATGGATGCACTATGAAACAAAAATATCCTCAAATTGTTCATCTTAGCTTTGCTAATGATGATATAATCTTCATTTCGAGGAAAAGAACTACTTTGAGTTTTATTATGCAGGTTCTTAATGATTATAAAAGGCATCAGGGCAGCGTATTAACAAATTCAAGAGTCATTTTATGCTTCACTCTAATACATTTCCAAGTACCATCAATAGAATCAAGCAAGAAACTAGTTTTAAACAGAAAAAAGTCCAATCACTTACTTGGGATGTCCTATCTATATGGGTAGACAAAAAATCATATACTATTCTAATTTGGTTTCTAAAGTGAGTGCTAGATTCAATGACTGGCAAACCAAGTTGCTCAGTTATGGGGGTAGAGTACTCTCATCTAATAGTTTCTTTAGTATTTTCCTATCTACATCCTCTCGTCTACAATTCCTACTAAGACCATTCTTAAACAAATATTGAGATTGTTTGTTGATTTCTTCTAGGGTTGGTCTAATAAGATGAAGAAATATCACTAGTATTCTCGAAGAAACCTTAGTTATCCAATTGAACAAGGAGGTATTGGAATTGGAGATCTTTCAAATGTGTGCATTTTGCAATTCAAACAATGGTGGCTTTTTAGAACCAAAGACACACTCTAGGGTAATTTTCTTAAAGCTGACTATTGTTAAAGAGCACACCTAGTTATCAAGAAATGGCATACTAGTAATTATCTTACCTGGAAACACATGATGGTACATGTTATTTTTGGTGGGATGATTGGTTGGAAATAGTCCTTCTTCATTACTGTAGAGGTGATCCTATGAGATTTAACAACATGAAGGTCAACCATCTTTGGATTCAAGGAGAATAGGATGTTGAAAGGCTTAATCTATTGCTACCTCTAGTGATTGTTCATCAAATCATGGATCAACTGTCCCATTTTCAAGAAGATATTGCAGACCAACCTGTGTAGAATATTAACACTGGTTATACTTTACATGATCGTCTGCTTGGAATCTCATCAGACCTAAAAGAAACAAGACAATGACCAATATATATGTATGTCATAAATATCTTCCTTTTAAGTGTTTTTTCTATGGAGGTCATTACGGGGAAAGTTTCCTACTGATGATAAGTTAACAACTTTTGGAATTGAACCAACTAATTATTTTTGTTGTCATATTCATAGACCAAATACTATTGAGAACATTACGGTTAGTGTTTATTTTACAAGAAATGTTTGGTCCTTCTTCTCAGGTTCCTTAGGATTTAATCATTCTATAACTCCTCTTCAAATTCTGATTATGAGATGGTGGATTCTTGCGCATAAAAATGAAGCTCACAAACTAGTTCTTCATGCTATACCCATTTTTATTTGTTGGATTTTATGGAAGAACAGGTGTGCAGTTAAATATGGTGGTAAACAATCAAACATAACAATGGATAAGTTTTAGATTTTTATAGATATTTCCATGGCCACCAAAGTAGAGAGACATGGTTGTATTCTTGGAAGGATGATACCAGGTAACTAGAATTCAAGAGGTTAGTTGGATCAAGCCTACTACCACAGTGGTGAAGTTGAATAAAGATGGTAGTGCGCTTGATAATCCAAGCAGAATAGGTGCAAGGGTATCTTTAGAGACCATCTAGGAAATCTTACTTTTTCCTTTACTAGTCCTCTTTGTTATGGTACTAACAACCAAGCTGAAATTGAAGCATCTAGGATAGGTCTGACTTGGTGTTTACACGATGGTTACAAAAAAAGTTATTCTTGAAGTTGACTCGGAGCTCATCGTCAGATGGATCAAAAAACATGCGATAGCACCTAGGAAACTTGATACTCATCTTGATAATATAAAAGGTATCATAGCACAACTTGAGTAGGTTAATTGCAAACATACTTTTAGTGAAACAAATTTTATGGCGGTCTCTTTGTCTAAAATTAGTCACAACTATAATACTCCTTAGAATTATTTTAATACACAATAACTTCCTAAAGAAATAAGAGGGTATTTATTCGCACCAAAATTGATATGATCAACTTTAGAAGAAAAAAATTAAAAAAGATCAAAGAACCAGCTTGAGCAGTTGTGTTAAGTGTACTAGATGAGATGGTAACTCAAGTCTATTGTATATACATAGACTTCCCCTATATTCGTATCTTTTTTCTACAACTAGGCTATATAATCATAGGTTATCTTTTTTAATGAAGCTATTTTTGTTTTTTTGTGATGTTTCCTGTTCGTGTAAGGGAAGAGTCTCCCTTATTTATGCATTCCTAGATTATATTGTACTGAGAGAAGTCCTCTCTTCTTAGTGTGTAGATCTAGGTTTTTATCCTAGTATCAAGGATAAGTTAACCGGCCTTATTAGGCTAGTTGAATTTGAACCACCATAGGATCGGAGGTAAGGTCTATGTCTCAATCCTTGTATTTCTTTTGGTTTATTTATTTATGGTGTGGTAGTGTAGGAAGTAGTGAGAGATGGGGGATGGGGTAAGAATAATTTTTTTGTTCAAAAAAAAATTATTTTTTTACTTTTAAAAATTAAAAGATTTTTAATTCTTTAGGGTAGTGGTTTAGGGTAGGAAGGGGGGAATGGCGATGAGTGTGGGTGGGGACAAGACAGAAAATTTATAAAGAGTTTTTTAAGAAATAAAAATAATTTTTTTAAGGGACGCGGGGTGGAGGTTGGGTAAGTTGGCTTTTGGTGGGGTTGGGGTAAGGTAGGGGTGAGGTAAGGTGGGTGATTTTGAGAATGAGACGACATATTGTCACTTTTTTCCCTACTTTCATTACAAAAATAATTTTTATATTAAACGAGTTACAGTAGAGATTGATTGGGTTCATTTGAACCCAATTTGAAAATGGGTAGGGATTTAACGGGATGAGATTTACCCAATAGAAAATTATCTTGAACCCAACCCATTAAGTTTTGGGTGGGTCAACTCAATTTGGGTTCATTTTGACACCCCTAATAATAAAGCTTGGGGGTGTGTTTCTCAACCCCTAGCTACCAAGGGAGGTGGGATCCCTGATAAGGTCCATTATATATTAATAAAACATATGACTAGTACCCTCAAACCATACCCTAGGTAGAAAATCAGGGTTAGACATTGGACAACATACAGTTTGACACTATATTTGTTGTATCATATACATATGACTCGTATGGAGTCTTCTTGTATCAATAACATAAATTGGCCAAAGTGATACTCTCCAACATACAACTAGGTTCCTAGACCCATACCTACAAAATATGAGTGGTATGGTGTATGTTGTATAATTCACAGAAAGTTCAAGACTCAAGAAATTTGCAAGGGCCAAAGTTTGGGGTGTTTCACCACATCACCATGGAAGAAGAGTCTACTACTTCCAACAAAAGGCCTTCTATCTTGGATTCACTTATAAAATCAACCACACAAACTTCTATGTTTGAGAGGTTGGATCCACTAGAGAAGAAGAGTAACAAGTATTAGAGAAGCTATTGTGATACAATAATACACGTTTAACCTAGAACCCAAAAGGATTTCCAAAGTTTAATTCCTTGTAGAGTGAGGAAATAGAGAAAACTTGTGGTTTTATGCAAGGATGTGTTAAAAGAAAAGACTCGTACTGTGGTTTATACCAAGGAACGTGAGAATGATGAAGAAAGCATAGGGGATCTTTATATCATATTACAACCTAGAGTGAGAATGATACTTCATCTTCAATAAAGTTTGGGAAATATTTGGAAGGTATTTCTTAGTTTTACCATATATCCATCAATGATGATAATACTCAAGAGGAGGAAGTTGCTAGAAATGCTATTCTAGTACTTGAAGGAGTGAAAACTATTGAAAGATCACTTAAATAAAGTTATTCTTGGCACTAATAAAGACCAAAGACGAACTTAACTAGGCATTTTTCTAGAAATGAATGAAGTAATCACTTATATGGACATACTCAAATAATAAGTAAAAGACTTCAAAGAATATATCAATGTCTTTGTTCAGAGTTATAAGGAGATTCCTGGCTCGAATCCAAAAATAAAAGATCATCAGTTGGTAGTCAAGAGTGGTGCTCATATAATTAAGTAATTCCAAAGTAACTTTAGGCCATAATTGTCTCCATTGATTGGAAATAAGGTTAATAAACTAATCAAAGTTGACTCTCTCTATAAAGTTAAATACCCCATAGTTTTCTAAAGTATTGCTCTTGTGAGGAAGAAGAATAGACAAATTTGAGTTTGTTTCAACTTTAGGGATCTTAATAATGTACCATAAGAATGATATTCCAATCCCCATTCTAGAGTTAATGATTGATGCAAAAACTAGTTATAAGTTAATGTCTTTCATGAATGGTCCATCTGGCTATAACAAAAACCACACCGTACTAAAGGATGAAAAGAGCTCACTATATTTTGCACGTCCAAAGGTATTTATTGCTAAAAGGTGATACCTTTGGGTTCAAAGAATGTTAGTACCACTTATCAAAGGGCTATGAAGAATATCTTTGATGACTTACTCCATTAAAATGTCAAATATTATGGGGATGCCTTAGTGGTTAAGTCAATTAATATAAGAGACCACTTAAAATAGTTGAGAATGGTATTTGAATTTCTTTGAAGATATCAACATAAGATGAATCCATTGAAACATACTTTTGGAGTTACTTCTAGAAAGTTCCATGGCTTCATTGTACGACACCATGAAATTGATCAAGCCAAGGTTAATATAACTTTGAAGATGCCCAAGCCTTAATATTTAATGAGTCAAAAAGCCTGCAAAGGAAAGCTAGCATATTTGAGGAGGTTTATCTCAATATAGATAGATTATATGAATTATTCATCCATCTCATGAATAAGGGTGCCCTTTTATAATGGGGCCAAACATGTAGTAAGGCCTTAAAGGTATCAAATCTTACTTGATAAAGCCTCCAATTCGTACAGTGCCTATACTTGGAAAATTGTTAATTTTCTAACCACGACTAAAAAAAAGTCAGTTGGAGCACTATTGGCTGAAGAAAATAGTAAAGGCAAAGAGAAATCTCTCTATTACTTGAATAGAATGATGACAACAAATGAGCTAAATTATACAACAATTGGCAAGTTTTGTTTTGTTTTGGTATTCTCAATCCAAAATATAAAGAACCACTTTAAGCTTGCATTGTTTTTCTTATGTCAGGAAAAATCTCATCAAGTTTGTGATTTCAAAACCAGTCCTTAGTGACCAAACTTAAAGGTGGTACCTCTAGTTTCAGAAGTTTGAGGTTGTATACAACCCCCAAAAAGTTGTAAAAGGACAAGTGCTGGCAGATTTTTTAGTGGACTACCTGATACCTAATGATTGAGTACAAATCAATAAATTTCTTGATAAGGATGCAATGGTTATTGAAGTTTGAACCCCATAGAAGATGTACTTTGATGGTGCCACACATCGAGGTAGAGCTAGTACTGGCGTGGTGTTTGTAAATTCACAAGGAGAGGTGCTCTAACACTTTTACCATGTCAAATCATTGCTCCAAAAATGTTACTGAATATCAAGAACAAATACTTGGACTAGAAATAGTTGTCGATATGAAGCAATTGCTATTACAAGTCTTTGGTGATTCCCAATTAGTGATCAAGCATCTCTTGGAAGCAGCTATAAAGTTAAAATTTCGGAGTTACACTCATATCATGATTATGCTCAGAAGTTGATGGGATGGTTTAAAAAGGTAACCTTGCAACACTACGAAGAAAAAAATAAGTAGGCTGATGCATTAACTACTTTAGCTTCAACCCTAAATATTTTGAATCAAGCATGAGTTCTTACCTACCGAAAATATGTAGTACCAAATTGGATGAGGATGAATATACAGAAAACAAGCTTGAGAATCTTTTCACTATGTTTAAAGTCATAAAGAAATATTGAAGACATTAGATTATTGACTATTTGCATTATGGAATACTTTTAGAAGATCTAATGATAAAAACTAACACCTATCATCATGCACCTCACTTTATTTACTTTAAGGATGTTCTATACAGAAGATCATTTGAATGGTTACTCTTGTGATGTTTAGGTGAGAAAGAAGCAATTCAAAATCTGTAAGAAGTGCACTTAGGGGTTATAGATCACATCAGTCTAGATTGAAGGTCCACTTTTAAATAAAGAGAATGGGGTATAATTTTCCAAAGATGGTGAAATATTTCTTGGATTTTGCAAAAAGAGGCAAGGATTATCAATTTCTTATGAATTTCTTACATCAACCTCCTAAGGTATTACACCCAACTATAGCATCTTAGCGATTTAATGCTTGGGGATTGGATATTTTTAGACCACTACCAAAATATTTTTTTTAAAACATATACATCTTGGTTGTGACAGATTACTTTTCAAAATGATCCAAAGTTGTTGCTCTTAAAAAAGTAAAGAAGGAGAATGTTGTGAACTTTATCCGAGTGAATTTTATCTTTTACTTTCGAATACATCCTTACATAATAACCAACAATGGCAAGCCATTTGGTAAAAAATTGATAAATATTATTTTTAATTATTTGGCTCCAAAAAGCATAAATCCTCTACATACCTTGTTCTAGCCAATGGTCTAGCTGAACCATTCTCTAAGACTTTGTGCTATCTGTTGAAGAAAGTCATCTCTTAGTCCAACAGAGTTTGGCATGAACTAATGGAAGAAGATTTATGGGAATATAGGATGATGTATCACGCATCAACATAAGCAACCCCATACCCACTTACTTTTAAAGTCAAAGTAGTCCTACCTCCTGAGCACCAAATACCATCCTTAAGACTTGTTATTCAAGAAGGGCTCACTAAAAAAGAAAATGCTCAACTGCATCGCGCAGAGTTTGAAGCTGTTGATGACAAGAGGCTAGAGGTTCAACACAATCTTAAGTTGATTTAAACTTATATATTTAGTCCTTATAGTAAGGAGGCCTACTATCACTTTTCTTAAGTCTGGCGTCAAATTTACCTCAAAATGGAATGGACCATATATCGTATGATAGGCATATTTAAGTGGTACTTAAAATCTTGTCAATGCAGGTTCCATGAAAATTGGTATTATCAATGCCAAGTTCTTGACGAAAACCTATTCTTGAGGATAGATGACGCTCCTTAATCCACAAAATTAAATTGCATATCACTCCTGGCCAACAAGACTATAAATTATGTATGGCCTTCAAAAATGTTTTCTAGGTTAACAACCTCAAAATAGGAAGCCTAGGAAAATGTTACGACATAAAAAATAAATATACATATATATATATATAAAAAATCACTCTCCTAAAACTACGTTATTACTTCATACGCTTCATCAAGGTAAGCAGGTGCTTACATTTTCATTCCAACTCTAATCACATAAGTGCCAAAGAAAATGTCCCAACTTGATCCGTCATATAGGAGTTAAACTTGTAAGTATTCTCATAAAGCTTTTCACTTACATCAACTATTCATTTCAATGGAGGAAACCCTTCAAAAAAAAGATCCCTTTAATGGGATTTGGAATGCTCAAGTTCTCCAAACCCACAATTTAGGACGCAAATCTATCAACCTTGTAGTTTTAGGTCAAAAATCTATTAGGTATGCAAGATAAAGACTTCCATTCTAAGGCCTTCAAATTAATTTTCAGATCCACCTTGGTTATGAGATCAAGGCTCCAAGTCAATGAGCAACAACGTTTGGACAAAATCAAGGCTTAATACTACAACATCAACACATTAAAATAAGTAAGTAATTCTTGAAGCTGAAACATAGGTGGAATATTGAAAGGAATGAGCAAAATGAAGAAATATTTAAAAAGAAGCATTTATTTCTACTAATAATGTCAACTAATAAATAAAATTTTACAACAAAGCAAGACAAAAGTTTGAAGAAAAGGAAGCATATTCTAAGGCTAATCAAAACATAGCCTATTGTTAACTAAATCTTCAAGAGTAGCCTCTAAGCCTTGCTTCTTCTTTTCTATGTCATTTGACGCATTACTTCTCACTAGAGAAATGTCAGCAAACTTAATGAAATATTCTTCAGTAGCCAAAATTTTGGGTTCTTCCTCTTTAGCCTCTTGCTTGGTAGCATCTTAGAGAACTTCTATCTTTTTCAACTTTTTATTGCCTTCATGAGATAGTTTTAGGCATTAGATAGTCCTCAAGATTTTTCATCCCTTTTTCTCAACACAAGTCAAATATGCTCCTTGAATTTTAAATATAGATCTGATTTTTCAAATTATGTGGCTTTATAAACAAGGTTGGATCGTCCTTTGTCATAGTAAGCAGCAAGCTTGAAGAAAGACCCCAACAAATTTTGTAAAGAGGAACTATTCACACCTATTCTACCTATGTCGTTAAGTAAGACTTGGAAATCATTATCAATAGAAGAAGCACAATCCATAGTAAGTCCTGTACGTCTGGTGCAGATGCTAGCCCAACCTTTCAAGAAAAAGTCCTTTTTAAGCTTTGAGACAACCTTTTATCTATAAAAATTAGACATGGTTATGTTGGTTTTTGGTGGGGATTTTCTGTTGCACTTATTTTAGCGTTAACAAAAGGAGTATAGGTAAACTCTTGCTCCAATTTTAAGGCAAAAAGTGATTTTCCAGAGCTCAAACCTGCCATAAATTCACTACTCTCGTATGGTCTAACGTTTGGGAAACATCCAATATGTCGACATTGTTTGGATGCATAAGATGAGAAATAGTTAGCCAAGTCATTAAAGAACCATTGGCTAAGTGAGAGAGTTTGTATCACTACCTCTTTAATAGCTGTCAAAGTCCTTGAAGAATTAATATTGTCACTGGAAATCTCTACAACATATAAATTAGTATTTTCCTTAAATCCCTTCCAGGAACGATCTTCACGACTGATAGTGCTCTTATCCTAGAATGATATCTTGTTAGATGATATCATGACCCAAACCAGGACCTAGTCATGATGAGTATCTCAAGTCCACCGTGATTCGTAGACCACCCCCTTAGCCTAACATCTAAAACACAATAAAATAATACAAAAAAACAACCAAATAGTAATAAGAAGGATAGATAATCAAATGCAAACACTATGAATCAAAACCAACATCCTACCCACACTTGTCCACAAAAACCTCTAAAACCAGAAATGCCAAATAGGATGGGAAATGACCCCGACTATGAATATAAGAAAACAAAATAAGATACTAAGAAGTAAAGGAAATTGATAAAATAATTGGGCCATTAAAAAAATGGAGGCTCATAACTTCACAACAACTCAATATTGTACCAAACCACCTAACGTTGCACAGGAGAAATAGAAAACCCTTTGAACCCAACATCATGAAATAATGTAGTGTCTAGGGATGATCAGTGTGATAAGTACTAGGATATATATCAGGGAAAGTGATAAAATAATGGAAATGCCATAAGCAAATTCAAACCATATGAACAACAATTATATATACATATATAGAAAACAGGGATAGGGATAAGGGCAATGAACATGCGAGTTTTAAACATTAACCTAAAATGCATAGCTCGTTCCATCCTAAAGGCACCCATAGGCTATATAATTTTATCTATCCCTTCTGAAAGGGCCCCTGTGCGTGTTAGCAGTATGAACAAAGGAATTTGAAGTAAGGTCTAAGGATACCAAGGCTCTATCCATTCCAAAATATAATGTGTGAATCAAGAACACAATTATATAGATCCCTACACTAGCAAATATGGTTTCCAGTGTTAGCCCTTTCGGGAGTACATATTTATAGTGAGCTACACAATCCCTTTTAAGCCCAAATTAAAAATGATTGCACATAAACCCAACCATAAACCCATGAGTCTTATATTAAGGCATTTACCACTTGGTATCGTCATACCAATTAAGATTGAAAGTTTATATAAGTATGCCATTCGGATCTATGTAACCATTTGAGTCCTAAGTTTTAGTCAAGAGATTCCAAACCAGGTCACCAAGGGCCCTTCATAACCTTTTTAACTAATTATCCATTAATGCAATGTAATGGGTTCATAAATAAGTTGAATTATGCAATTATCCATGTTCAAAAACAAAATTTACAAAGTGGGTTGGGGTTAATGCCATTACCAAGCAAAAAAGTCATCAATTTGGGAAACCCATGTTCCCCATTCCAATTCCCATAACAATGCACCCATTCAATCCAAAAACTATAAATTAAAGTATAAATTAACAATTTAAAACATGGAAAAAGTAATTCAAATTATACCAATCAAAACCCCTTAGCCCAATTTCAAACCAATAAATTCAAACCATATAGATGATGAGAAAATAGTTGTCACAATGTAAAATTAAAGTTAGGGAATGATATGCATGATAACAATAAGAATATATCAGAATCCAAGGAAAAGTTCAAAAAATTATACGAAATTAATACCTCAAACACTTTCGTCAAACACGGGGAAGAATATGGGTACTTGGCCTTCATATCTTCCTCAGATTCCTATGTAGCTTCTTCCACCTTTTGATTTTTCCAAAGGACTTTTACCAAACCTACATTCTTTGACCTTAATCTATGAACTTGCCTATCCAATATATCAACTAGTACTTCCCTATATGACAAGGAATCTGTATCACAAACATCCTCAATAGGCATTATCAACGAAGGTCAACCATACACTTTTTCAGCATCGGTACATGAAACACAGGGTGAATGGAAGCCAAACTTGCTAGTAGATCTAACTCATATGCAACATTCTAGATTCTCTTCATAATTTGATACGGGACAACATAAAAAGGACTGATCTTCCCGTATCAAGGACTGAGCTTCCCGTTCTTCCCAAACCTCATGACTCCCTTCATAGGAGAAACTTTCAAGATTACCCAATCGCTTACTTCAGATTCCAACTCTCTTCGCCTCACATCTACATAAACCTTTAGGCACTCTGAGTAGTCTTAAGTCTTTCCTTAATTACTTTCACCTTCTCCTTGGATTGAAGAACCAAGTCAGAACCAAATAACTAGTCTCACCTACCTCAAACCACTCGATAGGAGACCTATACCTCCTGCCATAGGTAGCTTCCAAATGCTAACTGTTTTTATATGAAAACTCAATAAGAGGAAAATGATCAACCCAAGTACCTTTAAAATTGATTACAAAATCCCTTAGTATATCCTCATAAGTTTGAATAGTTTGCTTCACTTGTCTATTCATTTGTGAGAGAAAAGTGGTGTTAAGGTTCACCTGAGTATCCAAACCTTTCTGAAGTGAGAATAAAATTGCGTACATCAATTTATAATGATGGACGCTAGAACTACATAGAACTTAACAATCCCCTAAATAAATAACTTAGCATAATCCTCCCCTGAGTAGTTTGTTCTCACAAGCAAAAAGTGAGCAGATATATTATATCCATAATGACCCAAATAGAATCATACTGATTGTGAGACTATGGAAGACCTATTAAAAATACATATTAATCATCTCCCATTTACATATGGGAAACTCTATCTCTTGATACATACCACCAAGACTCTAGTGTTCAACCTAGACTTGACGACAAACCATACATTTAGTGACAAAAGTTTCCATATTACTCAGCATATTATTCCACTAATAGATTTCCTTTAAGTGATGGTACAACGTAGTTGAAACTAGATGAACCATACACTTGGACTCGTGAGCCTTAGTCAAAATCATTCATTGCAACACTCAACATCAGTAACACACAACCTTCCTTGATACCTCAAGATGTCATCTCCCCCAATCTTGCAAGACATAACCCTTTTCTGACCCATATCATCCTTAATAAACATAAGTATGGGATCCAAAGCTTGTTTCCCCTTCACCTCAACACCAAGATATTATTTAGCCACTTCTAAAATAGTCACTTCTTCTTTAACTGAGTCCAAGAAACAAACTCCTAAATTAGCCAACCTATGAATATCCTACACCAATCCTCTTTTCTCCTCATCAATGTGAGATAAGCTTTCCATAAACAACTTTCTCATATAATCATCTACAACATTAACTATACTTGGATGGTAGAGAAAACTCACCCCGTAGTCCTTGAGCAATTCGACCTACTACCTCTGCCTGATATTTAATTATTTCTACGTAAACACATACTACAAGATCTTATGACCTAAATAGATGTCTACATTCACCCCATATAAATAATGGTACTAGGTCTTCAAAGCAAGACCATAGCTGTCGAATCTAGGTTGTGAGTCAGATAATTCCGTACATGAACCTTAAGTTGCCTATTAGCATAATCCACAACCTTACCATATTGCTTGAAAGCACAACCCAGTCCTACAAGGGATGCATCACAATGCACAACCAACCTATTAATACCCTCGGGCAGGGTCAAAATTGGTGCAGAAGTCAACTTATGCTTCAATTACTCTAAGCTATCTTCACAAGCATCAAACCATAAGAACTTAACCTTTTTCTTAGTCAACTTTGTCAAAGGAGAAACGATAGAAGAAAACTCTCCACAAACCTCCTATAATACCCAGTCAAGCCTAAAAAGCTCGTAATGTCAGTTGGAGTCAGTTGTTTAGGCCATTTCTTAATTGCAAGATAATTCAGAGGTGATTGGCATGATCTTCCTCACTCTTATAGTATACTAATATGTTATTAATGAAAACTATCACAAATAAGACCAAAAACTACCTGAACACCTAATTTATAAGATCTATGAAAGAATCCACAACATTATTCAACTCAAATGACATAACAAAAACTCATAATGACTATATCAGGTTCAAAAAATTGTCTTTGGAATATCAAACTCTCGAATTTTCAACTGATGATAGGCCAAATGAAGATCAATCTTAGAAAAACACCTGGCACCATAAAGTTGGTGAAAAAAATCATCAATCCTTGGAAGAGGGTACCTATTTTTTACTGTCAGCTTATTCAGCTGATATTAGTCTTAACAAAACTGAAGAGACCTATCTTTCTTTTGCACGAAAAGTATAGAAGCACCCCACAAAGAAACACTAGAACAAATCAAACCCTTACCAAGAAGATTCTTTAACTACTCCTTAACTTTCTTTAGTTCAGTCAAAGCCATCATTATGGAGCAATGGATATAGGATGAGTCTCAGGTAGAAAACCAATCCCAAAATCTATTTTCCTGTCACGAGGAACCCCAGTAAGATCATTGCGACTTACTTCAGGAAATCCATTAACCATAGGGACAAATTACAAAGAGGGACCCTCAAAATTAGAATACTTCCTTTGGATATTAATTTATGAGCTCTGAGATATAAGATAAACCTCCCTTTAGGTACTTAGTAAATCTCCTCCCACTAAATCACCAATTTATTAGGAAAAATGGAGACTGACCTTTTGGGTCCTATAATCCAAAAAAAGTATAGCATGAATAGAACCAATCTATACCTAAGATTACATTAAAATCCACCATATCAAGCTCTATAATATATACTAATGTCTCCCTATGAAATATGGACACCGCACAAACCTTATAGAATTTTTTAGTAACAATAGAATCACCCACTAGATTAGATACAAAAAAGGGGTTCAAAATATTTTCAGGACCAAAACCAAATTGTAAAACCTTATAAGGAGTCACATAAGATATGGTAGAACCCGATTAAAAAAATAATAAACATCACAAGAGAAGAAATGTAACATACCAGTAACAACATCTGGAGATGTCTTAAATTCCTGACAAGTAGCAAGTGCTCAGAGATGATTTTGGCTCGTGCTGGTTCTAAAATGGTTCCCTTAGGTACTAAATCTAAAAAAGTGGTGACCAAAATCTTATTAGTTCTAGTGCCAACTTTGGATATAGGAAAATTTCTCTATAGATGACCAGACTGACCATAATTGAAACACAAGTTCCTTTCCTCCTCACAATAACCACAGTGAAGCTACCCATAAAATTGATAAGAAGGATAAGGTGGGGCTAACTGAGCTCTACTAACCTAAGACTGGGCACCTTATACCTTAGAACCACTGCTAGTCTGATACGACGATCACCATAAGGCTTAGGTTAAGGAGCAATAACTGTCAAATAACAACTTCCCCAATTCTTCTTTCTGCTCCACTGTCTACCATCTCTTCTACTATTCTGCTGATTGGTACTTTGCTCTGAATATCTAACGTTCTTGTTTTTCCTTACTCCTATCTCTACCTACTTTTTTTTTCATCCTCCACCTGCTACATATAAACCACTAGCCTAGAGATATCCATATCATTATTAGACATCAACCTTACACTCTAATACCTAATCAAGGGACAACCTAAAAGCAAACTTCCTTATTTTAGATATCATATTAGACACTAACACTAAAGAATAATGGGCTAACTATTGAAACTTCAAAGCATACTCCTTCACACTCATCATGCACTGCTTCAAGTTTATAAGCTCTTCATCCATAGCCTCCCTCAACTCTTGAGCAAAGAAGTGATCGAGAAAGGCACTTGAAAACTTATTTTAAACCGTCTTTTCAACATTATTACCCCTCATTTCTTATACCATTGATAAGTTCTATCTTTCAATTCATATACAACAAACTCTATACCTTCAGAGTTAGTATCATGCATCACCCTACAAAATCTTCTTTATCACATTAATAAACCCCTGAGGAACTTCTTTAACCTTACAACCTATAAAGGTTGGGGTATTATACCTAATAAATTGACCAACTCAAGTGACCTCAGATGAATGAAAAATAGAACTAACACGATCAGAATACTGAGAATGAGATGTTACCAACTAAATAAGCATATAAATAAACTGACAAAACTCAGCATTAGAGATATCTCCCTGAGGTCACTGAGCATAAATCTCACCAACTGAGAAAGGACTAATAGGGATCGGTAGAACCCCACGGGGATAAAAATAATCAAGACCAGGGACCCTAGATCGATTTTGCACTCCATAACTAGAGTGGGTTCCCTCCATATTCTTCTCAGGTAGGACAAAGGGTTCAGCAGAGTTTCTACAAATGTTAGATATTCAGGGAGTCATGATCTGTAATATGAGTAACCCAGGAGTTATAGAAGTTTCAAGAAAACTAGATGCTATAGTCCAAAATAGAACATAGAAAGTAAAATAATCCTAAATTCTTGGTAGCCTCCCCTTTATAAGTGTGGTGCGCTACACACCCATAGAAGGAAATCTACTCAATACGACTTTGTGGACACCCAACAACCTGAACGATGCTCTAATACAAAGATTTTGATGATCCAAAATAGGTCCTAGAAATGATGGGTCTCTCAACCTATCACGACAAAATTTCATAGGTCATAATGTCTCTTACTATAACCTACCATAGGCAAGACAAACCCATAGTCCAAAATGGCTAGTAATGGACTACTCAAATAAATAAAGAAAATAATGCGGTATATCTGAAATACTAGATCAATTACAAAATATAATCTCAAGACCTGGTGGTATCAATGTCCCACCCATTTTTTCTTGCAAAAAGCAGGATTCGATGTGACTACTCTTTTTTAGGATTTTTTAAAGGAGTGTGAAGAGTTGCCACCTAAAGAATTAAGGTGTGTTAGGTCACCATTCTAGGCTAACTATGAACCTATATTATTATTTAGTCTTAGCTCACCAAAAATTCGGGTAAGGGTTCAAATTACCTCAAAAGAAAGATGTTTGGCGCATTTCAAGGTCCACAAAGGTGGTTCTTAGCCAAATTCATTTTTTACTTTGACATTCTATGTGATCAAATAAAGGTTGCTTATTAATAACTTAATGTTTACTAAGTGATGAAGTAATGAATAAACAAAAGTCCTTTATTTATTTTAATTATTAACTAGATGAAAATAAAAAATAAGACAACAAAAATGTGAAGTAGATTAGTGAGGAGAGGGAAGGAAAACAATTTATAACAGAAGTATTTATTGATTTAAAAATCTAAAATAACCCCAAAAAAATAAGCGTGTAAAGTTAAAAAAGAACGAATTTGAAAAAATAAAAAAAAAAATTTTAGTTCCATTCGGATCAAAACCCCAACTTGTTTGATCATTAGGCAATCCATTAACCAACAGTCCGATACTTAGACAAGTGACAATATCATAAGTCGTGTAATAAATGTTGGTTATCACCACTTTTGAATGACTACCCCTCTCCCACCTAGGCTAGTTGTCAAACCTAAAAGCGTTCTAAAAAGAGAGGATAAAACTAACGCCTCTAGAATGCCTATAGTCCCACTTATCGTCCAAGAGGCATTGGACTTTGCTAATTTAGATTTGTGGTCCAGAAAAATAAATCTATGTTTCCTAGTAGTACTCAAAGTGTGAAACAAATAAGACGTCACGTAGCACATTATGGTCCCAAGTTAGCCTCTTGATTAACTAAAGAGTGATTAAGGTGATTGACATAACAAGATAAATAATTGCTAACTGTAAATGCACACCCTATAGGCATGGTACTAAGTGGAAAACATGCCGACGAACGATAATAGAGAAAAATTAAATAAACTGCCATGTCAAGATGTGTTTAAGATCTGTTATGTCTTAGCAAATAGTTAGCTAAAAATTCATTTGAGAAGATGCCAAAAGGAAACAGTTCATGACAAGAGAAAATCTATTTTAGGTGCCAACATTTAATGGGCGAAAAGTTAATAATTAGTGATAAAACCATTCTCTGGTTTTGTTGAAAATTTATCTTGAAGGCCTAACACAAATTTTTATGGTTAATTGCTGAAAATTAAAGTCCTGAAAACTGATTTTCCTTTACTAAAAGTTGTTTGTAAAAAGGGTGGAAAAATAAAATTTTGCGGCTGGACATGGGTTTAAAAGACTACAGAATAAAGTTTAATTACTGAAAATTTATTTTATATGATAGCAACTGATGATTCCCATTTTAATTATTGAAAGCAGGCATGCGATCATTAAAACCACCTATGATAGCAATTAAACACATAAGATTAATCCTAAACCAGATGTTAATTGATGATCCTTAAAACATATTTTCTAAGTGTCAAAATTGATTAATCAGCCTAAATCATTTTTGTCTAAGTGATTCACGCAGCATGTAAAGCACATAAACTTAAGTTATGTTTGCCTATGTGATTCATAGAGCACATGCATCCTCCCTGAGCAGTACCCTAATTTATTACATTAGTGCGGTTTATACAATACAGACCAATGAATACAAAATGATGCTATAGAACTAAACTAAGAAAAAAGTAAGTAACCCTTCCCAAGTTCCCCGCGATTCTTCCAATACCACTTAATTCCTATCAAATACGAGCAAAAGTGTGGTGCAAGCACAGAAAGAATATTCAAATATACCAACATATTATCTTAAAAAAAGAAACAAACACATAAAAGGTAAGCATATAATAATAATTTTGAACTAGTTTCTATAGGCAGGCTCTCTAATAATTTCTACTACACCATTAAAATCATCACGAAAGGAATGGAAATTTTATCGATAGGAACTTACCGGTTGATGAAAACAAATACTAATAATCACAAAACCATGCAGCACAGGATCTAAGTATGAACTGCCACAGAAAGGTCGAAACCAATGCTCAAAAAGTAAGTATGAAAAGTAATAAAGCAAAAATATTTCTTTCTTGCTTAAAGCTTTTGTTTGAAGAAATATAGATTGTCAATCATATAGAGAATATAGAGGAGGGAATATGATATGTCTAAATAGTGAAGAATGAGTATTCTTATATTGTGAATAAAAGAATCAATAAGTAAAGAAAAGAGAACAAATTAAGAATAATCATGGAATTTCTTTTCCTTAATGAGAAAGGCAAAATCCAATAAGCGAAAAAAATATGCCAACACTATCCTAATTAAACAGTCAAATCCATAATATTGAAATTTACCATATATAAGCTAGTACAAAGTTGTTACATATTCAGAAAAAGGAAGTAAATTAATCATAAACATGTTAGAATCAATCACAAATCAATTAAGAATGAAAAAATTTGTTCAATTTACCATAAATAGGCATGTAAAAAAAAATTATGCGAAGGCAATTAATTTTGTAACATAACCCCCTAATTATGATAGTTTATTTATGTGCCTAATCCAATTCAAATCATCAATTATAAAAAAAAATCAATCCACAATATAATTTAAGAATGCGATACACAATCAAATATTCTTTACTAAATCCTATTCAGATCATCACAAAATCAGTCCCACAATATAATTTAAAATACAATACACAATCAAATTTTTTTTTTTGTCATAAGCACTAAATGTCAAGTCTACCACAGACATGAGACAAGAGAAATTTATCAACTAACAAACAAGATGAGTAATCTCAAAAGTCAAGATAACAATTACCAATCTATGACTATGACAAAATTAAGCATTCCTAAAATTAGGACTTTTCACATATGTAGAATGAAATGCCTAGGACAACATGTAATTGTAGTAAACATATCAAAATTTCAAGTGGAACCTCAAAAATTATAAATCTAAAAATCTAATTTTGAGCAATAAACAAACAAAGCATATATTATAGAGTGATAGAAAATAAAAACCAAAAATATTCATTGTGGTGTTTGTTAAGTTTGAGTCAGCGGTGCAGTGGAGAAGTGTTTAATGGTTGTTTTTATGGCTAAATCATTTCTTTTGTTGATGGGAGCCACCAAAAAATGAAAAATAGATAAAAAGAGGGAGGCGGATGTTGTTTGCATAGTCCAGCGGTGGTGACTTACCGGTGGCATGATGGATTTTGATGACTGGAGAGAGAAAGAGCGACTCTGATATAGTGGAAAGATAGAGAGAAAAGGTATTGGGGGTCATTTCATCGATTGGTAAAATTGATAGGCGGCGGTGGAACTCTGCCAGCTAAAATCATGACTGGTTAAATGACATCCATGGTAGTTAGTCAGTTTTCTCTTGCGTGGCGGAGAAGAGAAAAGATGGGAAGAGGGGAAATTGAGGCATCAGGTTTTTAAAGTCGTGGTTGTTGGCCGACGATGACAACCATTGATTGATAGAAAGAAGGTATATATATATAGTAAGAGGATGTAGAGAGAGAAAGGAGTGTGACTATTTTGTAAAAAATGGGCTATAGTTTGGGAATATTGTTTTTAAAGGAAAGGGATAGGGATTTGATCTCTGCCGTTTGATCATTTTTGATCAAAAATTGATATAAAACATGATAACAAAGTTAAAAAAACATAAATTTAATTTATGGCCAAAATTGATGTCAAAAACAAAAAATGAGAATTTTATTTATGGCCAAAATTTATGTCAAAACTATCACCAATTAGAAAAAAATGGTTAAAAATATGTTGACGAAATTGGATAGAAATAGGCCGTTATTTTAACAATAGTAGTGATAAAAATAATAATAACAAATAATAGTATTAATGAGAACTAGAAAATGCATTTGTAAATTAACTTAATAAATATTAATTAATTTAAAATAATAAAAAATAATAATAAAAATGTAATAAAATCATTTGTATATATTTAAATCATAGATGTGACACGTAAAAAATTTATTTTATGCTAAATTAATGCATAAATAATATTAATATCTTAAAATTAATAATTTTGGTAAAAATAACAGCCTAAAAAGGTCATAAGGCTATCAAAATTGGGTATCAACAACTGTCACTTCGTTGTTGAGAATGATAAAAGAATTATTGAGCAAAGAAAGTTGACGTAGTAGACAATTTTGTCTGAACAAGAAGAGGACTTGTTGGAATGTGAGCAATCAGAGGTGGTTTAAAAAATAGTATGGCTAAGACTTTGGTTTTAAGTCATTTACATATCTCAGGTCTTACAAGAATGTAACACCCATTATTTTTCTAGCATAATTAAGTCCCATTGCATATGTATTCAAATATGAAAATTTTAAAACACTCAATAATTGTCGGTTTAGAGCCTGCCATTTCATATGAAATTCAATTACCTTTCCAACGATATAAAATTTGTCAAAATCCAATAACTGGATAAGAAGTTATGGAAATTTTATGTTTAAGTCATTAAATATCATCATTTTAACCCTTAGCGCGTCGCGGAGAACGTCCTAATGACAATTGTTAATTTTCAATATGACTCTATGATGTTGGCACGTCGTGCAGAAGGCAAATTTCTAGTTTGGAAATTTCCAGTGGGCCTCCAAGATGGTGGCATATCGTGGAGGTGGACAAATTGGTACTTCAAAGGACTAATGTGATAGTTCCGCATCACGGTATTTGTCCAGGTCCCAATTTTCCCTTTTCCAATGGTTTGGCGTGATAGTGGCACATCGTTCCATGGCCAAAAATCAGGATATTCAGTTCTTAGCTTCTGTTTTTAAATTTATTCAAGGGTATTTAGGTCTTTTTACATGACCCTAGTTAATCTAAAACACAAAATTTAACCCCTAAACATGCCAAGTAGTCATCATTATTTCAATTCCTCACACAATCAAAGATCTCATTTTCAAGAACAAGAAACCCTAACTCTCAAATTCAAGGCCAATCCTTAAGAACTCACCCAGAATTTCAAGAAATTCACTATCTCAGGTATGTTAGATGTTTCTTTCATCCTTGGATTCCTTTCATCCATGGAGACCAAGTAACCTATTTTAATCAGTAAGTTATAATCTTTCAAGTTATTATGTTTTAAATTATGACTTCATCCATAAATATCCATGCATTATTGATTTTATACCATGTTACCATAACATTATCGTTAATATTCAATTCTCTATGTGTTAACATTATTATATATTGAATTAAACCATAATTTAGTACTATTATGTTGAATTCATGCTATTTTTGTAAATTCCATGGCATTCCTATGATTGTTTTAAACCCTGAACTATAAGTGTTTGATTAAATACCTACAAGAGTGATTGATTTAAATAAAAGCCTTCATGTCTTGTCCTTCAAGCTTTAGTGTTATTTTAATATTACTTTTTTGAGTCCTAGGGGTATTGAATACTCGAAATACATAGTTGCTTCCTTAGTCTAGTGTCAGAACTTTACAGAATAGTCTTCAGAACATACTACGAGCATTGTCAGAACAGTTAGTTACCAGTCAGATGAACTCAGAACAGTCTAGTATTTCAGTGCCTTTCAGTTGGGAGTAGGATTTAGCACCGAGCAAGTGTAGGGATGGAGACTTCCCCGTCAGATAGGAAGAGTCATTAATAGGATTTCCTATACTCCAGAACTATATAGCCATCATAGGGTATGTGGAGTTACCCGTCAGATTAGGCTTGACTATCTCTCAGGGCTCACCCATTAGTTTAGGCTTGACACCCGTAGTCCTTCGGATATTAAATCAGTTTAGTGGATCCACACAACCATCATTAGTACCCATGGTATGGTATTAACATCCTTTCAACTGGGGTAATAGGTTGGATCTCGATTAGCTTAAATTGGAGAATGTCGATTAGATTATACCTCTCACAGTCTCAGACATAGTCTTAGTTATAGTCTACATTAAGTTATGCCATCTTAGAGTTGCTTGACCAAAGTATATAGATATCAGTATTTTTCAATAGTTTAGTTTATAGATTTTACTCAGTCCATGTTATATCCTTGGTCATGCATCCCAGTGTCCATAGATTTTCATGTATCTTCAGTATTTATAGACTATTATACATACTCGATATTTACAGATTCTCCATATTTTTAGTATCTACAGATTCTATGTTCTCTACTCAGTACTCTATGGTTTATATTCATATTCAGTTAATTATTAGTTTTGTTCATGAAACCATGTCTATCAGTCTACCTTATTTAGCACACCAGTACATTCAAAGTACTGATCGCATACCTTTGTTTTGTGCTACGATATATTATATCATAGGTGCTGCCGCTCAATTCCCAAACCACTCTTAGACTTCACTTCTCCAGATATCAATAATACAGTAGCTGTGGTGAGTCCTCATTAATGAAGGACAGATTATTTTACTTCATATCTCTATTTCAGCAGTTAGTAGAGTTAATTAGGGGCCTGCCCCATCAACTCATATTCAGTTGGTCAATTTTAGAGGCTTTTATAACATTAGATTCAATTATTTGGTATTCAGACATTACAGTTAGTTATCTAGTTTATCATTATTTTATCAGATTTAGTCAGCTATTTCTATAGACTCATATTTTAGTTTCAAATTCAGTTATTAAAACCTTATGGCATATCAGTATTATTTCGTATTTATGATTATGTTATCCAGTGCTCACAATAGGTACTAGCTCATGGGTTAGATTGTGATCCCTCGGGAATGTAAGCACCGTGTGATGAATAGGGGGTAGTCCTAGGTCATTATAGAGAATCAGGCCCTATGTAGTTCTAGATTTAGGAACAAATGATATTCCTAAAGATTGTTAATGATAATATAAGGGCCTAAACAATGATGTCATGAGTCTATGAAATGGGAGCGAATAAGATTTTGAAATGTATAATATGAATAGGTTGCAGGATAGTAGATTAAAGAAAATTATGTTTCAGAATTGTGAGGAGGATAATTCTCAAATGCATTTCTATTTACCTGCCTCTAGATAAAAGTAGTTAGTACAGATAGAAGATTAAACAATAAGGTAAAAACAAACATAATGTAACAATAATGATGAAAGGGGATAAGAAAGTGGATCTGTCATGAAAGAGCAATGCCTTATTCATATAAATTTGAAGAGGTCATGTTTAATCCACAACCTATCAAGTAAAGCAATAGCCTTGAATGACGCCGAGGAAGTTATGCTTAGCATGTTCAATATTAGAAAAAAATATTCATCTTTGAGTAACCCGATCGACTTCCAGATGACAATGCTTAGCCTCAGGTAGTTTTTTGATAAAGTCGTGCCTAATTCCATCAAATTTTTGAAAGCAATGCTTAGATTTGGATAGTTTCTCAATAGATCATAGTGTTTAACCCGACAAAATTTCAAGAACAATGCTTAGCCTTAGTCAGTTTCTCGAGGGGGTAGTGCTTAACCCAATGAACCTAACCTTGACTCCATCGAATTTTTGAAATAATTCTTAGTTTGGATGATTTCTTGAGAAAAGGTAGTGCTTAACCCAACTAACTTTCAAGGAAAATTCTTAGACTTAGTTAGTTTCTCGAGGGGGCTAGTGCTTAATCCAGTTAACTTTCCAAGGACAATGCTTAGCCTCAAAGAGTTCTTGATAGATTCGTACTTAACTTCATCGGATTTTTGAGACAATGCTTAGTTTGGATGATTTTTTGAGAGAGGGTAGTGCTTAACCCAACTAACATTCAAGGATAATGCTTAGCCTTAGTTGGTTTCTCAAGGGGTAGTTCTTAACCCAATAACTTTCTAAGGATAATGCTTAGCCTCAGATAGTTCTTGATAGAGTCGAGCTTAACTCCATCAATTTTCCAAAATAATGCTTAGTTCGGATGATTTCTCGAGAGAGGGTAGAGCTTAACCCAACTAACTTTGAAGGGCAATGCTTAACCTTAGTAAGTTTCTCAAGAAGGGGGGAGTTCAAGAGGTAGTGCTTAACCCAATTAACTTTCCAAGCACAACGCTTTACCTTAGTCGATTTCTTGAAGGATAGTTATTAAGCTAATTAACTTTATAAGGTCAATCCTTTGCCTCGGAGAGTTTTTAATAGATTCATGCTTAACTCTATCGGATTTCCAAAGAAATGCTTAGTTCGAACAATTTCTCGGGGAGGGCAGTGTTTAACCCAACTAACTTTCAAGGCCAATTCTCATCCTTAGTCAGTTTCTCGAGATGGGGGAGTTCGAGAGGGTAGTGTTTATCCCAATTAACTTTCCGAGAATTAGTTCATCAAATTTCTAAAATAATGATTAGTTCGGACAATTTCTCAAGAGAGGGTAGTGCTTAACCCAACTAACTTTTAAGGAAAATGCTTAGCCTTTTTCAGTTTCTTGAGAGTAGGGGGTGAGTTAGAGAGGGTAGTGCTTAACTAAATTAACTCTCAAAGGACAATGCTTAGCCTTAGTCAACTTCTCAAGAAAGGGTAGATCTTAACCCACTCAAAATATTGAATGACAATACTAAAACTTATATGTATTTTGATGGTGTATATCAAGATTTGTACTCATTATTTTATTCCTGCACTCAAAACAAATTGTTAGTTTTAAAAAAAACGGAAGATTGATTCGTGTCTCTGCCAGTTCCTTTTCTTTAAGTTTTGAATACATTGTCTTTGATCATAGATTCTTAATCTTCCCGAGTTGCAATCCATTGATGAAATTTTTTAGGAGGATTCCTTAAAAAATTTTCCCCTAATTTCATGGTCTTAATCTTGCTAACCTTGACCTTGTGAAAATAATTCTAGATAGAATTTTTTAGATCCCCTCAAAAATTTTGCCCCAGTTACATATCTTGTCAGTCTTAAACTTATAGAAATGCTTCTCTATAGAATTTTTTTTATATCCTCTCAAAAATTCTGCCCCAGTTGAATGCTCCAAGAAAAATATAAAAATTTCATTATGATAAGACCTAACTACATAGGAGCGCCTAGAAATCCCTCTTAAATGGGAATTAGTTCAAGCATAATTTATATTACATAGATCAAATTCATATTGTTCCAAGCATATGTAAATATTATAGTAACTCAAGTTCTTAAGATCCTGGAATGAGGAAATGACGTGATATCCCTTCATTAATGTCAAATGGATACCAATACTTAATCAACATCAAGATGTGGCCTTGGAACATTTATCTCCTTTTTACCAATCAGTTCTTGAATTTTGTCCTTTTAAGCACAACATTCTTCCGTGGTGTGTTCGATTATTCCTGAATGATGACCACAAACTTTGTAATGATCAAGCCTTATTGTACACATATTCATTACAATTGCAGGAATTGGAATAATGTAGCCATCAACTCTTAATCTCTAATAAAGTTGGTTTATAGGCTCAGCCAAAGGAGTGTACTGTCTTGAAGAATTTTTCTAAAGCTTTTCTCGAGGTCCGATGAGTTGATTAGATCATAAATTTGATGGTGGATTTTTATAAAAAAAGTGTTTGTTGGAATATAGTTGGAGGAATTTAGAAGTATGTAGGTTGTGCAAGATAGTTGGTAGGATTCTAAGATAGTATGGGGTAATTGTATGTCATTGTGGGAAATGGATATTAAGGAGCTTGATATATGGATGTTTGGTATTGAATCAGAGGAAGTGGTGTTTAGTAAATCGGAGGGCTTTTAGGATCTTGCATAGTCAAGAAAACATTTACTTCCTTCATGTCATTGCTCTCATCAGCCTATGAAGTCTTAATCGCTTGCATCGCCTCCAAATTTATTATGATGCCATTTCTAATGTCTTCTTCAATTCTCTCACCCAAATTGATGATGTCAATAAGCTTTTGATCATCTATAAGAATCATATTTTCATAATACTAAGGATCTTGGGCGTGCATGAAAAATTCCTTCATTTGACTTTCCTCCAAAAGAGGATGCACTTTAAAAGCTTCACGTATCTATCTCATTCCATATTCTTGAAATGATTCTATAGGTTTCTTATTTAGCTTCTGAATGTAGAACCAATCAGGCACATTCTCAACATTAAATCCAAATCTTTCTATGAAATCAGAGGCTATATAAGTCCATTTTGACCTTTTTATTGCATCTTGTGTGACATACCATGAAAAAGCATCTCTAGTGATACTCCTCTTGAATAACTTCAGAAGAATCTTATCGTTTTTAAAAACTCCTACCAACTTATCATAATATAATTTCAAATGGACTTTCGAATCTCTAGTTCTATTATACAATTCAAATTTAGGAGGTTTGTACCCCTCTGGCTGTTCAATATTAGGGTGTATGCATAAGTCCTCATAACTTAGCCCACTTAACCCCTTACTACATTCAAGTAATTCAAACATTTCAACCACGGATTGTATAAAAGTATTTTTTTGGAGGTTTGGATTTATATTGGTGGTGGGTGAATGGGGTTGTTTTGAGATAACTTGGATCTAAAGTATGATTTCTTGAATCATTAAAATGAGGTATATTTGTGGTAAACATTGGTCGTAGATTGTTGACATATAATGTTATTTGTGAATTTTGCGAAGCTAGGTATGTTTGGCATTGTGATTGGAAAGAATGTAGATATTAGTTGATTTAGAAAGCTTATATATGTGACTTGAATTATTTAGGGATTGTGAGATAGGAAATGATGGAAGGGGATGGCTTGTGTATATGGCTTGAGATTTGATAGCGGTGTTAACCTCAGCTTGTGGTTCAAGAGGACCATTCAAAATAAGGGTAGATTAGACAATTTATAGGATTGTGACAATTCCCCTTGTAATTGATGGATTCTTTGTTCCATTTGTAAGAACATCTCATCATGTTCATTTCTAGTATCGTTTTTATCACCCATTTTCCTATCTTGGTGACTAGATTTAAGAGAGGGAGCTTGAGCCTTTTCAATTGATGCAATGGGCGAGAAAATGCGTGAATCAATCTTTTGGGTGTGGGATAAAAAAAATAAAAAAAGGTCAAGTGAGTAAGGTGAAGGTGAAATATAGTGAAAGAATAAACATGTTAATTTGCACAAATAAAACATTCTATAATGGACGAAGCCTTATTAAGTCCAAGATGGTACTAGGATGAAAAATATGTGTTACTTATGATATTAGAATCCAAGTTTGATGCAATAGGAGTTTGGAATTAGAATTTCCTAAGCTTATTTGCGAAATCTTTTGTTCGAATTACTTTATCACAATCATAAGATGCATAGTATAAATATTTGTTGTTGGTAGGGGTAAGGCAAGAATAAGGAGATACAATCCAAACAAGGCGAGAAGAGAATTGATGAAATGTTCTGAATATTGAGAATATTTGTCATGTCATAGATTTTCAAATGAGTTGACGCTTGAAAAAATAGCAGTTTGAACAAAACAGGAGCGAGTGTACCAAATATTAAAAGATGTAATATGATAATATGAGTCATTTTATCAAGGAGGACTTTAGGAAGAATGGGTAAGGTAGAACTTAAGCTTGAGAAGTGAATTGATGTCAATAGATAGAAGATAGACGATAAACAAGGCCTAGGTACTAAGTTCATACTTGGAACTGATAGGGAAAATAAGTAAATAATGATAAGATATTTAAAAGATGCACATAAAATGTTTAAAGAAGTTTTGTCTTGAAGAATTATGAGGATTGAATATTTGAAAAGTTTGAGAAATTTTGAAGAATTAACTCAACTGAGGAATTTAGTCTGAAACATTTGAGAATTTGAAAGATTGTGAAAAACTCATTCGAGTAATTCGAAGAAAAGTTCTAGTTTTCACCCTTATAACATGATGAAAAGGTGAAGGAAAGGGGGAATATGATTTGGTAGAAAAACAATTTGAATGATAAAGATTGTTTCAAATTTTTAAATACTAGGATATTTTGTGAAAGAGAGGGAAAAGGAAGACCGAACCCTTATAAAGGATTGCCTACGTATCTTGTTAGAACAAGAATCAGGTCAGACGTAGTTCAAAATTTTGAGTGTTATAGAAGTTGAATAGAAAGTGGGGATGAATTGGAGGATTTTGAATATTCGCTAAGATGTATTATAGGGTCCTAACATGACAATAATTTTAAGAGTAACGAGTTCTAAATTGAGGAACACTAAGAGTAAGGAATGACTAAGACAAGAATGAAAACTCAAAGATAGGCGAGATATCAATACATACATAGAAATGCAACACATAGAAAATAGTGTCATGCATCATTTAAGGGTTGTGATACCCATTGGACTTTGAATAAGAATAATATTCAATGAATCAATGGTGCCACGACATCCTTGGTTGAATGGGACGCATATTCCTTAGTAAAAGAAATATGTAGCTAAGACCTAAAGGACAAGAGTGGGTTTATTATGTGGTTCCCTCGAGTGGATAACTCAGGAGTAGGAGAGCTTGTGACTTTCGATGTACCACTGATCGACTGATCAGCAAGACATTTCCCGAAGGGTGTTTTAGAAAAGAACGTATGTGCAACCACGCAACCATTTGTAAAAAGAAAATAAAGGAGGTTTTGAATGGAGGAAAATATGATCAAAATGACAGTTATATAAAGCAGTAACATATAACACATAGCAAATGCTTAGCAACATAAAAATAAATAAATATCAAAATATACAGCCAACAAAAGAGACAAAGGAGAAAGGATAGGCATGGACAAATATGAAAAACACAAAAAACGGGAAGGAAAAGGGCTAACATATGGAAAAATAAATCAAGTTGTCAAAATAAACAATTATCATGAAAAATCACAACCAAAATACAATTTAGGAAAACAATAGAATCCCATATAAAACACAAACTCATAATGATTAGAACGTAAGTATACCCAGCAGAGTCGCCATTTTGTCGCGCCCTATTTTTCTGTTGAAAAGCAGGATTTGATATGAGTACTCTTTTTTAGAATTGTTTAAAAGAGTGTGAAGAGTCACCACATAATGAATTAAGGTACATTAGGACACCATTCTAGGCTAACGACGAACCTATATTGTTATTTAATCTTTGTTCACTAGAAATTTGGGTAAGGGTTAAAATTACCCCTACAGGAAGTTGTTAGGCACCTTTCGAGATCCACAAAGGTGGTTCCCAGCCGAATTATTATTTTACATGGGGATTCTATGTGATCAAATAAAGGTCACTTATTACTAACTTAATGTTAACTAAGTGATAAAGTTATAAATAAACAAATGTCGTTTATTTATTTCTAATTATTAACCAGGTAGAGATAAAAAAATAAGATAACAGATAATGTAAAGTAGTTTAGCGAGGAGAGAAAAGGAAAGAAATTTACAACAAAATATTTATTAATTTAAAAATCTAAACTACCCCAAGAACATAAACGTGTAAAGTAAAAAAAGAACGAATTTGAAAAATCAAACAAAAGAAAGTTTTTTACTTCATTCGGATCAGAACCCCAACTTGTTTAATAATTATCTGACCCATTAGCTAATAGTTGTATTCTTAGACAAGTGACAATGCTATAAGTTGTGTAATATATGTTGGGTATCATCACTTTCGAATGACTAACCCCCCTCCCGCAGGCTGATTGTCAAACCTAAAAGCGTTCTAAAAAGAAAGGATACAACTAACACCTATAGAATGCTTATTATCCCATTTATTACCCAAAAGACATTAGGCTTTACTAATTTGAATTTGTGGTCTAGACAAACAAAGTTATGTTTCCTAGCAGCACACAAAATGCAAAACAAATAGGATGTCACGTAGCACATAATGGTCCTAAGTTAGCCTTTGGTTACTTAAAGTGTTATTAAGGTGATTGACATGTTAAGACAAATAATTACTGATTTTAAATGTACACCTTATAGATATGGTACTAGGTGAAAAATATGCCGATGAACGATAATAGAGATTAATAAAACAAACTGACATGTCAAGATATGTTTAAGATCTGTTGTGTCTTAGCAAAGGGTTAACTAAAAATTCATTTGAGAAGATGCAAAAAGGAAACAATTTATAACATAAGAAAATCTATTTTATGTGTCGACAGTTAACGGGCGAAAAATTAATAATTTAGTGCTAAAATTGATCTCTGGTTTTGTTGAAAGTTTATCTTGAGGGCCTAACACAAATTTTATTGTCATTTGCTGAAAATTAAAGTACTAAAAATTGATTTTCCTTTGATGCAAATTGTTTGTAAAAATAAGATTTAGCTGCTGGACGCGGGTTTAAAAGATTGTAGAATAAAGTTTATGTACTAAAAATTCATTTTATATGATATCAACTGATAATTCCCCTTTAAACTGTTGAAAGTAGACATGTGATTGTTAAAATCACCTACGATAGAAATTAAAACATTAGTTTAATCCTAAACCAGATGTTAATTAATGATCCTAAAAGAATATTTTCTAAGTGTCAAAATTGAATAATCAACCTAAATCAAGTTCCACAAAGTGATCCACGCAGCACGTAAAGTAGATATACCTAAGTTATATTTGCCTACATGATTCATAGAGCACATAAATCCCGCCTCGCTGAGCAGTACCCTAATTTATTAGATCGGTGTGGTTTATACAATACAGACCAATGAACTAAAACGAAGCTATGAAACTAAACTAAGAAAAATGTAAGCAACCCTTCCCAAGCTCCTAGCAACTCTTCCAATACCAGTTAATACCTACCAAATACGACCAAAAGTGCAGGGCAAGCACAGAAGAAATACTCGAATATACCAACACATTGTCTTAAACAGAGAAACAAAGACATAGAAGACAAGCACATAATAATCATTTTGAACTAGTTGCTATAGGCAGGCTCCTTAATGATATCTACTACACCAATACAATTATCATGGAAGGAATGGAAATTTCATCGATAGGAACTTACTGATTGATGATAACAAATAATAAAAATAAGAAAACTCAAGTAGCACAGGATCCAAGTATGAACTGCCACAGAAAGGTCGAAACCAATGCTATGAAAGTAAGTACGAAAAGTAACAAAGTAAAATTATTTCTCTCTTGCTTAAAGCTTTCGTATGAAGGAATATAGAGATTGTCAAGGATATAGAGAATGTAGAGAGTGTCGGTTGGTGAGAACATGTTTAAGAGGAGGGAATATGATATATCTAAATTGTGAAGAGGGAGTATTCATATATAGTGAATAAAAGAATTAATAGGTAAAGGAAAGAGAATAAATTAAGAATAATCATGTAAATTCTTTTCCTTAATGAGATAGGCAAAATGCAATAAGTGAAAAAAATATACCAAGAATATCCTAATTAAACAAGTCAAATCCATAATATTGAAATTTACCGTAAATAGGCTAGTACAAAGTTATCACATATTCAGCAAAAGAAGTAAATTAATCATAAACATGTTAGGATCAATCACTAATCAATTAAGAATGAAAAAATTTTCTTCAATTTACCATAAATAGGCATGTTAAAAAAAAATATGAAAAGGCAATTAATTTTGTAAAATAACCCCTGAATTATGATAGTATATTTATGTACCTAATCCAATTCAAATCATCAATTATACGAAAAATAAGTCCATAATATAATTTAAGATTGTGATAAACAATCAAATATTCTTTACCAAATCCTATTCAAATCATCATAAAATTAGTCCCATAATATAATTTAGAATAGAATACACAATCAAATATTCTTTGCCATAAGCACTAAATGTCACGTCTGTCATAATCGCAAGACAAGAGAAATTTATCAACCCACAAACAAGATGAGTAATCTCAAAAGTCAAGTTAACAGTTAGCAATCTATGACTATGACAAAATTAAGCATTCCTAAAATTGGGACTTTTCACATGTGTCAACCTAAATGCCTAGACCAGCATGTAATTGTAGTACGCAAATCAAAATTTCAAGTGGAACCTCAAAAATTATAAATCAAAGAATCAAATTTTAAGAAAATCAACAAACAAAGCATATAGTATAGAGTGAGAGAAAATTAAACCCAGAAATATTTATAGTTGTATTTGGTAAGATTTGAGTCAGCAGTGCAGCGGAAAGGGTCTTGATGGTTGTTTTTATTGCTATTTTGTTACCTTTTTTGTTGGGAGTCACCAAAAAATAAAAAATAGAGAGAGAGAGGAAGGCGGAGACTGCTTGCATGGTCCACCGATGGTGCAAATGCTTTTTATGACTGATGATGAAGGCAATGGCTTTGATTTAGAGGGAAGATAGAAGGCTGGGCTAGCGCTCTGCCAGCTTAAATCGTGGATGGCTCAGCAGCATCCATGGTAATTGGTCGGTTTTCTCCAGTTACGGAGGAAAAGAGGGAAGACGGAAATAGGGGAAAGGGTGGCATCGAATTTCTTAGCCGTGGTGCCAGGCTGGCGGCGACAGCCATTGTAGATAGAGAGAAGGTATAAAAAGAGAGAAGATGTAGAGATAGAAATGGGTGTGGCTGTTTTGTGAAATGTGGGTTAGGGTTTAGGAGTGTTGTTTAAAAAATGGGGATTTAATCTCATTCGTTTGTCATTTTTTAACAACGGTGAGATAAAACTTGATAACAGAATTAAAAAAATAGAAATTTAATTTATGGCCAAAATTGATGTTAAAAATAAAAAATGAGAATTTAATTTTTGGCCAAAATTGATGTCAAAACTGTCACCAATTAGAAAAAATGGCTAAAAACATGTAGATGAAATTGGATAATAATAGGTCGTTATTTTAACATAATTGTAACAAAAATAATAATAACCAATAATAATAATAATGTGAACTAGAAAATGCATTTGTAAATTGGGTTAATAAATATTAATTATATTTAAATTAATAAAAATGATAATAAAATTGTAATAAAATAATTTTATATACTTAAATCATGGATGTGACACATAAAATATTTATTTTATGTAAAAGTAATGCGTAAATAATACTAATTTTTTAAAATTGATAATTTTGGTAAAATAACAGCCTAAGAGGGGCATCGGACGGTCAAAATTGGGTGTCAACAATCAATACAAGAGTTACTTATATAACGAGAGTATAAAGTGAAGTACAAATGAATACTCTGATATAACTTATCTCTGAATACAATATAGAGACTAGTCTAATACATAAGTGGGAGATAAGTAATACTCTAAATGTCTGGAGCTAACTATAAGTCTTCGAACCATGGCTACTCCACACGATGCACACATCAATGGCGATGACTCGTACTATGATTTGCAGGCTGCAGAAGTGTAGTATGAGTACCAAACACTTGGTAATCTGTAGTAAACTGCCGACTGAGATACAAACATAATGCAGATATATATACCATATAAACAGAATGGAAAACTACACCTAAACATCGAGCAATAATATAAGACAACTAATGAGATATGAAGAATAAACTATCCTATTTATGTCATAGACTAACATGTTAAGTCTAATAAAATAGTAAGAATGCACTATCCTATTCCAAACATACTTATAAATCACAAGACTATACCATATATCACTTGATAGTGTGTAAGTAAGAGTGGAATGAAGATACGTATAAGTAAATATACAAGGTCAAGGAATGAGTGTATAATCTGAGAAATGAAGGAAAAAGGGGATATACAGTAATACCATAGCTACATATTTCTATGTATGCATATATATACATATATATATATATATGTGTGTGTAAGTACATAATAAGGTCCACTCGAAGTACAACATAAGTCATTAGACAAGATATTTAAGACCTAATAATCATAACAGGAGCTAGTGCTAGAATACTTAGGGTTCTAATCCATATATCAAGTCATCAGATGGTCATGCATAATAATGTAATTGTAAGATAACAGTGTTTGGAATCATACCTCAAGTCTCGATACTGAATGAATGACCAATCTATCATAAATAAGCCATCATAATGATCATAATAATGATAATAACAATGTCAATAACAATGCGAGTAATCTGCTCTTTTGAACAACCAAATACCTAACTGTGTCCATACGTACCCCCACCGTCCCAAGATCAAAAGGTTCAATCAGCATACAACTATACAAGGCATAGTCATCACTATATCTATGCAACCCTCTTATACTAGCTGATAGATATAGGTGTATATTTGTGATAGGTGATGCACATGTAAGTATGAATGGAATAAAATCCACAATATCATAATACCAATATCATAACAATCATCATCATAACCTTAATCATCATCATCATCATAACCATACTGCCTTGCTGGGTATATATATATATATATATATGTATATATATATATATAAATGTCTTACATAAGGCTAGTAGGACTCGAATTGGTAGATGTACACATAGGTATAGAAATAAAGTCATCCTCTAACATTAATGGATTTAATTTCATCATAATAACACCCTCTTACCTTGTCAGGTATGACCACATCATCATAATATGTTCTTGACTTGTTATGTACATCATATCATCATAATATCCTCCGTCCTTGTTGGGCATCATCATATTATCATATATCTTTTAGACTTGTCTGGCAATATTGTATCATCATCATATCCAAATCAATGTCAATAATAGAGAGCGAGCCCTATAAGAGCTAAAGTAAATTACAAAACACATGAGGGCTAAAGTAAAGAACAAGCCCCTTAAGGGTTAAAGTAAAGAACAAGCCCTACAAGGGCTAAAGTAAATTAACTTAAAAAGAGAAGCAAGGTAGAGTATACTTCCTTAATCAATCACTCATCATCAATATCACATTATAAATAGGCATACATATATAACATGAATATTATAAATTTCATTGAGTTTTAGCCAAAATTCATGTTATCAATATAGCATCTTCCTTAGTCCCATACCAGAGTGATGTGTTTGTAGATACGATAGGTGCACGGGCTCAAGCCATAGCTAAAAGAATGTAAATCCATAATTTTGTTGCTCGGAGTGAACTTTGGGTATAAATCATTATAAAAGTGTAGAAAAAGTCAAAATCTCTCACAATGGGAATAATTAGTAATATCAAATCATAGATCAAAACTTATCTCGGTCAAGTCCTTCAAACATCATTATTGAACTCTTTTACATATAAACTATTCATTAAAATAAACATTTGTTATTATGAAGAAATCCATTATTAATGCAAAAAATGGGCTTTAACACTTGGTTAGCGATAACCATGATAATATCATAATCTAATAGAAATTGTATAAATCAGCTATGCAACAATCATGAATTTACCAAATCTATGCATGCCATCACTAGTATTTATACAATGGAACCATAAGCACTAATATATCAATAAACTAAAATAACATCCTTTATAAGGATAGAAACTTCTTGGATGGTCAAATCATGTCATGACATGGCGATGGGCCCAATAGTATGTCTATAATAATTATAGCATCATAATCATGGCCTCTGGCTCACATACATATCCAGAACCTCTATCAATAAAAATATTTATACATCATCTCATATTTATAAGCCATATCATATTTATGAGGCATAACATCTCCATAACACCATAAGACATATCTATAATCATCTCACAAATAGGAGGCATGACATATCAATACACATCTCATATCTAGGAGGCATAATATATGAATAAGAATCTCACATCTATAGGTCATGTATATCATAACTATAAGGAGATATCATCTCTATAGGCTAATTATCATAATTCGGGAAAAGTCATCACAATTTACCAAGCCACGAAGTAAATTTATTATAAAAGTTCAATAGTATCAACTAGGACT
Organism: Capsicum baccatum var. pendulum; assembly: GCA_030864225.1. NCBI lineage: Eukaryota > Viridiplantae > Streptophyta > Magnoliopsida > Solanales > Solanaceae > Capsicum > Capsicum baccatum. The sequence goes on from CM061550.1 coordinate 227,656,633, forward strand.
AATATCCACAACTAAGTCCACAAGCGCAAGCACAAGTTTTGTCCTAAGGTGGACCGAAAGAACCCACTTCTAACCCTCAATGTCCATGTTTAGGCAATTTATACCGCAAAATAGGCTAAGGTATCTAGTTTAACTTCTAGATGTCAAGTAAGCCATAACCAATCCTAAGATAGAAATTTCGTCTAGAAACAAGGGCATTTAAGTTAACTCTACTTAAATTACGATTTCAAGATCACCACAGTATCCCAAAGTAGGCTAAATATACTAAACATGCTTCCTACACCAAAATCATATCATATATCTAGCATCATGTCAAATCTATGCTATGTATTAGCTCAATCTAAGGAGAAGGCAAAAGGATTCTAAAAGAGTATTAAGTATTTCAACTTACGGGTCAAAACCTTTATCAGCTCTCCAAATTACAATATTCCATACTAATTTATTCTACCCGTAATCAAACTTACCTTCACATTCACATGTAATATATAATACACATCATCTTACAAAGAAGAGTAAATAGAAGCCTACTTCAAAGCCAAACTGCAAATTCTTAAATCCTTCACCAAAAGCTCCTTCATTTCACAATCCCAAAATTTCATCATACTATAAAAATTATAATCTACTCATCAATATGAGAAAAATAATACCCATATTGGTACATTATGCTTCAGGTTCAAAAACGATACCAAAAATCCCAGGTGGGCCCCTCATAAAGAAAAAATATTTTTGAGGCCAACCCAACATGGTATCAACATCATGGAATCAAATGCCTCAAAATTGGGTGAAAACTAAGTAAACTTTAAGCTAAAATCATGCCCTAAGTGAATTTGGGTTTTGGGACAAAAACCAAGAAATTAATTAAAAAAGTTATGAAATCTTACTTTAATTCGGATTATATTCATGATAAAAGATGTAAATAAAGTGCCCAGGTCACCCACAAGACTCAATTTTAGTCATTATACCTATTTAGGGGTTTTTAAGTCTCAAAGATGAAGAGAAAATGGCTAAAATTATGACTTTACGGTTTATTTATACACCTATAGGTAAAGAGATGTTGCTATCGCCATCCCTTGACTATAATTGCCTATGTGAGATCGCCATAGTGTGATCATGTTGGTCCTTGTGCAATCACAACACACCAGTACCAACAATTTTGGAAAATTTTCTAAGTTTCCAACAACGCCTCGAGATTCATTCAGTATTCATTTTTTGCAAATGAACTATGTAACCATACAAAATTCAATATTTTAGATGCATTGGCATAGTAAAATTTTCCATATGGGGTTGTTTAGATCAAATGTGGGTCCTACATCGAGTGCATGAGACCAGAATCAAAGGTCTACCTAGCATATAATTGATATTTTGGAGCTTCTAGCTTATTAAGAATTTACATTTGAGATCATTTAACTGAAGTTTGCATCTGATGGTCATTTGGAACCAGCGAAGAATTTTAAATAGAGAATTGGCTCTAAGAACCAAATGAACTACTTGATAACTGAACTGTTAGTCCCAAAAAGTCATAAATGACTTAGGGTAGCTATAGGAAACCCTTAATGATGAAAAATAAGAAAAAGTATGAAAAATAACCTGAAAGGTCATTACACAATCCCACCATAAGATAGAGACCACCGCATAGTCTAACATCCAGAACACGATCAAAGAATACGATAGAAGCCTACCAAATAGTAATAAGAAGGATAGATAATTAAATGTAAAATCTATGAATCAAAATCAACATCTGACCAACACTTTTCCACAAAGCCTCTAAGACCAGAAATACCAAATAGGTCTAGAAACGCCCCTGAGCATGACCTAAAAAATCTAAAGTGAGATACTAAAAAGTAAATGACATAGATGAAATTATTGAGCCTTCCAAAAAATAGAGGCTCACCACTTTACAGCAACTGAAAAGATGTACCAAACCACCAAACACTGCACAATAGAAACATAATACCCTTTGAACCCTACACATGAAATGATGTAGCATCCAAAGATGGCCAGTAGGATAAGCACTGGCATGTAAATCAGGAAAAGTGATAAAACAATAGAAATGCCATAACCAGTCAAAACCATATGCATAAGAATTATATATTCATATATAGGATGCCAAGATAGATACAAGGGTCATAAACATGAGAGTTTAAACAATTAACCTGAACTATGTAGCTCACTCTGTCCTAAAGGCATCTGTGAGCTATATAAGTTTAGCTCCCACAGCTGAAAAGGCCTAGTGCGTGTTAGCCGTATGAACCAAGAAATTTGAAGGAAGGGCTAAAGAAATCAAGACGCTATCAATCTCAAGATATAATATGTAAATAAAGCACATGGTCAAATAAACCCCATGCTGGCAAATGTGGTTTCCAGTTCCCCCCCCCCCCCCCCCCCCCCCCCGGGACTATACTATCATATTGAGCTACACAATCCTTTTTAAGCCTAAATTAAAATAGTTTGCACATAAACCCAACCATCAACCCACGAGCCTTATATTAAGGAATTTACTATTGGGTATATTCATACCAATTATGCTTGCACACTTGTGTAATTATGCCATTCTGATCTATGTAACCAATTGACTATCAAGTTCTATTTCAAAAAAATCTAAACCATAGCTACCAAGGGTGTTTCATATCTGTTTAAAGTAATTTTTCATTAATGCAATGCAATGGGTTCATAAATAACTTGAATTATGCAATTATCTATGTTCAAAAACTAAATTTACAAAATGGGTTGGGGTTAATGTCAATGTCATTACCAAGACAAAAAGTCATCAATCTTTGGAGACCACTGTTCCCCATTCCAATTCCCATAACAATGCACTCATTCAGTCCAAAAATAAAAAATTATAGCATAAATTATCAATTTAAAACATGGGAAAGGTAATTCAAATAATACAATCAAAACTCCTTAACCCAATTTCAAACTCATTAATTCAAATCACATGGATAATGATTAAATAATTACCCTAATATAAAAATAAATTTAGAGAATGAGATACATGCCATAAATACACCAGAAATTGAAAATAATTTGGAGTTGAGAGCTTTAATAGTGAATCCCCTATAAAACCTTTAAATGTTTTTGGATTTTTAGTTTGAGAGAGAAGTGGAATGGTTTGATCTTTGAAAACTAAAGGGAATGGGGTTATTTTATGCTTAAAGGTCGTACAAGGAATAAAACGACCAAAATGCCCTCACCCCAAGTGAAAAAACAAAAGTTGGGCCATTTTAACACAACAACATGGCACACCAATCTCGCCGAGGCTAGCCTCTTTGCCACATTGCTATCGCAGAGGTTATCCTCTATGACACACCAATTTTGTAGACCCTCACTGCCTTGAGGTTCCAAATTGGCCCGAGCCCCTTTTGAAAATTACAAAACTTTTCCAAAAACCTTTTTAACATCCCTAAACACAGTTCAAGTCAAAAATCAATGTTACAAATACAGGAGGGTCAAAATAGGGTCTTACATTTGATGAGTAGGATTGGCGTATAGTCAATTTGAACTTCTTTATGTGAATATTCCTTTGTCTTGTTTGGAAAAATTACTTTGTACTTTAAAATAGGTGGCGTTCTCACAACTAATACCTCATCGTCATTGTAATGCCCCGATTCTGTACCCCAGGTGCTACACGGTGCTTATAATCCCGAAGGACCACAAGCTAACCCATGACAGGTACCTATTGTATTAAGTGAATAATAATACTATAATTATGCAGAAATTAGGCGGAAACTTACCATAGGTTTCAAAGCTGTAAATAAATACTAAGTACAGTACATCAATACAAAAATTGAACATCTATCTATAAATACTCTATCTGAAAAGCCTTTTCTGTCTGAACAAGGAGTTGATGGAACAAGTCCCCAATTAACTCCACTACTAAAATAAACTGAGTACTGAAATACTAGAATAATAGATATATCCTCGAACAATGAGGACTCACCACTAGTCTGCTGCTGATGGATTGGGTTGTTATGTATGATAGGGAGACCGTGCATCTGAACCTATAATAATAGACATCATAGCGCAAAAAAAAGGTATGCATCAGTACTTTGAATGTACTGGTATACTAAGTGAGGTAGGCTATGATGCATGGGTTCATATTCATGAACAATACTGATTAAATAACATGAGTATAACTGGATGAGAGTACATGCATAAAATATGTAAACTATAACTGAGGTCATGGTAACACTAGATACGGCATTCAGAATCACTAGTTTATTGATATTTGAGTTTACTAATATTGTATTACTGTTAACTGAGTGATGGTATCTCATAGTCCTAATTCTGTAGAACTATTCTGAGTTCTATACTGAACTAGGTGATTGTTTCTGACAGTCCTGATTTCTGTAGAACTAAAACTAAGACTCTAGGAGATAATCATCTAACCAACAAGCCCCTTTCTGAATAGATTGGGGTCCAAGTTATAACCCTAGTTGGTAGGGTATCAGTATCTTGTCACAGGTAAAGACAAGTTGTGAGTTAACCCTCTCTGACAGAAATCTCTTTTGTCAACCCTCACTAGCAGGAAAAACTCATATGAGATGTATCAACCCTAGTCTAGAAGGAAGATATCTCAACCTACGCTGGTTACGTAATTCTGTAATGCAGAGAATATTACTATGGGTCAAACCTTCTACTGGTAGGAATGCCCCTATCATTAGGTTCGCTCGGTGCTAAATCCTACTCCCAACTGAGTAGACACTAGACTGATTTTGAAACTGTACTAGGCCAGACTGAACTATTACTGATTGTACTATCTAACTAAACTGAACTGAGTTAACTAAGTTCCATTAACTGACAGAGTACTACTGAATTCTGTTAACTGATGGAATACTACAGAGTTTTGTTGACTAGCTAGATTTATTGAGGTCTGAACTGAATACTGAAATGTAACTATGACTGATTACTGAGGCTATTAGTAGTGACACTACTGAACTTTTCTGTAACTACCACAACTCTAGGTAAATAACTAAGTATTCGGGTATTAGATACCCCCAAGACTCGATAGCATGGAAGTTAAATTGTAGCATAAATTCAAAAGGGCATAACCATGTGCACTTATCACTACTCATTCATAGAGACATTTTATCAAATACTTGCATGATATAACTTGCACATAATCTAACATTACATGATTGTTTTCCCTTTTTCTTTATTTACATGAACAATTTATCAAACACTTGGAGGACATAATATATGAACATGACACTAACCACATATAGACACCATAATTCAAATCCATATTTATAATTTCAACAGTTTAGCATGGATTCATATGACTCTATACATATATCAAATAACTCCACATAAAAATTCTAACAAAACATCGATTAGAAACCCAATTAATCATTATAATCATGAATGTAATCAAACCCAACATAAAATTCATCAAATCAATACACTTGAAGTTTTAAAAATAGATTCTTGAACTCCAAGGGTGGAAGGGACCTTGAATGAACACTTGACACACCTTAAAAATTAAATTTTTGAAGATTAATGGAGTGTTCTTGAGAATTAATCTTGAAATTGATGTTCTAGGGTTTTGTACTTGAGAGCAATTTGAGAGAAAAGAGTGTAATTTGCTTTGTGAGGGCTGAATTTCGTGTTTTAGGGGCTGGGTCAAAGTGAGAAAAATATCCCAATTACCCCTCTGGATGTTGTTTTAATTTTACTGAAAACTTATTTAGCAACGTATAGACAGATGCACCGCGTCATTAGCATTAACAGGATGGCCAACATGCTGCATCGAGTACACGTCGGTTTACTGGAATTTGCACTGGGAGCTAGAGAAAAATATTTCATTGATGCAATGGGTGACACGGCACATCGAGATCGCATTGATCCACTTGTTTGAGCTTTCAAATATGATCCAAACAAACCAAAAAATCTAAAAATTGTCCTAGAATACCCACGGATATTCCTCATCATGATTAAACCTAAAAATTATTACTTTAAAGTAATGAGGGTCGTGAAATAAGGTCGCCAACCTAAGAAGGCTGAAATAACACTAATTTTGAATACTTAGCTAAAATTTTCTAAGTCTGGGACCCCCCTAACAAACTTTACAGGACTGAGTTAAGCTTAGGATTTTGTGGGGTCTTACAATATCTCCCCTTTAGGAAGATTCATCCTCGAATGAGGCTGACTGAGATGAGAATTCTGATAGACTGAATTTAGATACATGACATGCATAACTATAACATGATTTCATAACTGACACTACTGATGTGCTAAAATTTTGTACCGAACATGCATATCGGATGCACGAGTACATAACTGAAAAATGCAATATTAACTAATCTAAGTCTATAAGGGAAATCTGAGCATGGAATTTAGTAAGTTCAAGGGGAAACTGTTACCTTGGGCTGAATTTGAATTTGCGAAGAAGAGATGAGGATACTTGGTCCTCATATCTGCTTCTGCTTCCCAAGTAGCTCCCTCAGCTACTGTTTCCACTAAAGAACTTTGACTAGAAGTATTTCTTTGTTCCCCAGTCTGCGAATCTAATAGTCAAGGATTTTGACTGGAATTTCCTTATAAGAGAGGTTGTTTTGAATATCTATACGCCGTATAGGTACTACAACTGTTGGGTAACCTATGCATTTCTTTATCAAGGAGACATGGAACACTGCATGGACTGAAGCTAAATCTGAAAGCAGCTCAAGCTTATAAGCTACCTTTCCAAAATGGCTGAGAATTCGGTAAGGACCAACATATCGGAGACTGAGTTTTCTCCTTCTTGCAAAACCTCTTCACTCTTTTCATAGGAGAGATTTTCAAATACACATAATCACCAATCTCAAACTTGAGATCCTTTCTCCGTACATCTACATACGATTTCTGTCGGCTCTTAGTTGTCTTAAGACTTTCTCTGATCAACTGAACCTTCTCTAAGGTGTTAAACAACAATTCAGGCTGTACCACTGTGACCTCTCCTAGTTCAAACCAACCAATGAGAGACCTACATCTCCTCCTATAGAGTACCTCAAATGGAGCCATCTGAATCCTAGAATGCTAGTTGTTGTTCTATGAAAACTTAATCAGAGGCAAGTGGTCATCCTAACTACCTTTAAAGTTTATTGCACATGCTCGCAACATATCCTCTAAAGTTCAAATGGTCCTTTCTGCTTGACCATCTATCTGAGGATGAAAGGATGTACTGAGGTGAACTTGGGTACTAAGAACCTTCTAAAATGCCTTCCATAAATAAGAAGTGAAGTACATACCTCTATCTGAGATAATAGATAATAGACCTCCATGCAATCTGACCAACTCTCTGACATAGAGTTTGGAATAGTCCTCGATTGAATAAGAGGCATGGACTAGTAGGAAATAAGCTGATTTGGTCATCCTATCTACAATGACCCAGACTGAATCATTTTGATGATGAGTATGAGGCAAACCCATCAAAAAATCTATATTTACCTCCTCCCAATTCCAAGTGGGGATACTGAACTCTTGCATAGCCTCACTAGGACTCTGATTCTCGATCTAATCCTGCTAATATTAAGCCCTTGTCTTCAAACTTTACAATGTCCCTCTTTATCCCACTCTACCAATAGATCTCTCGCAAATCAAGGTACATCTTAGTGGACCCTAGATGAATAGAGTAACGCACACCATACGCTTCTGCAAGAATCCTCTGTCTTAAGTCATCTACACCTGGATCACATAGGAGACCCTGACAGCACAGAGCACCTTCTTCTCATTGGAAGAAAACCTCTATCTTCTAATCTATGACTAGTTCTTTCAACTTAACTAGACTGGGATCTCTATACTACTTTTCCTTTACTGAAGAAACCAGGGATGATTCTGAACTACTATGAACCAATACACTACCTTATATTGAATTGAATAAGTGAACACCTAATTAGACAAGATGATGCACTTCCTGAGCAAAATTCTTCCTATTATTATCCAGGTGAGTAATACCACCCATAGACATCCTACCTAGAGACTCAACTGCTATATTGGCGTTGCCCAGGTAATACAGAACAATCCTGTCATAGTCTTTCAATAACTTCAATCACCTCTTATGGTTAGTCAACACATCAACATGCACTCCATACAAATAATGCCTCCAAATCATTAAGGCAAATACTACTGCTGCTAACTCAAGATCGTGAGTTAGATAGTTCTATTCATAGGGCTTAAGCTATACAAAGTAATAGGCTATGAACTTACCTCTTTGCATTAAAACATACCCCAAACAAACTCTGGAAGCATCACAATACACAACAAAGTCATCTGGACCATTTGGTAGAGTCTAAAATAGGGCTGTAGTGAATCGAGTCTTTAACTCCTGGAAACTCTTCTAACAAAAATCTGACCGGTGAAATTTGACCTTCTTTTGAGTCAATCTGGACATAGGGGATGCAATAGATGAGAATCCCTCAACAAACCATCAGTAATAGCCAACCAAACCAAAGAAAATCTGGATATCTGATAGAGATATGGGTCTGGGCCAGCTTCTCACTGCTTTGGTCTTTTGGGAATCAACTCTAATTCCATCACCAAAAATGATATGGTCAAGGAAGGCTACTGACCTTAGCCAAAATTCACACTTACAGAATTTGGCAAATAGCTAATGATTTTTGAGAGTCTATAATACTATTTTGAGATAGTCTGCATATTCATGCTCACTGTGGGAGTAGACAAGGATGTCATCTATAAAGACTATAACGAATATGTCCCAGAACTGCTTGAGCACGTGGTTCATCAAGTCCATGAAAGTTACTGGGGCATTGGTAAGACCAAAGGACATGACTAAGAATTTAAAGTGACCATACCAAGTTCTAAATGTTGTCTTCCGAATGTCACATTCTTTGACTCTGAGCTGATGATATCCTGATCTGAGGTTTATCTTAGAAAAGTAACTTGCGCCCTGAAGTTGGTCAAACAAGTTATCGATTCTAGGAAGTGGATACTTGTTCTTGATTATGACTTTATTTAGCTAATAGTAGTCTTTACATATTCCGAGAGAAACATCCCTTAGATATCATTTTCTTGACCTTAGGTAGGAAATAAGTTGACCCCTTTGTGGTGAAATGCTACCCCTCCACTCTAGGATGAGGCTCATTCAAAAACTAAAATTGGACAATTCTATTTCTGCAGTCAACTGAGGCATAGCAGGAATGAACCCAATCTATGCCAAGAATGAAATCAAAATTGATCATCTCTAATTTAACTGTCTACTGAAGTGACCTTTTGAGATACCATAACCAGACAGTTCCTGTATACCCGTCGGGCTATGATAGATTTACCCACTGGGGTAGAGACAGAGAAAGGCTCTGCTAGAAATTCGACACTGACTCCAAAGTCAACATCTTTATAAGGACTTACAAAAGACAAAAAAGCTACTAGATCTAGCAAAACATAAATATACAAATGATAAACTTGTAATGTACAAGTGACCACATTAAGAGAACTTTCTTAATCCTGTCGCTACTGAAGTGCATAGAGTCTATTTGGGCGTTTCCCATTGGTGGCACTGGAAGTGTCACCCTACTGATTTGAGAAACAAATTGGATAACTGATCAATTTGTAGGTTACATCGTAAACCTAATTTGTTATCTAAAATTACATAAATCAATGGTTCAAACATTTGAGGAACGATTATGCTGACTCTGCGAACCCACCTGCGGACACTGTTTAACTTTATGGCTGGCTTGTCACATCCAAAACATATGTCACTACTAGTTCTGCAGACACCCTGATCGTTTCTACCATACATATGACAAGGAGGATTTTTTCGAGCAATACTGACACTACCTTGAGGCTTAGGGCCTGGCGCTCTGTCTCTGTTGCCATCTCTGAATTTTGGTACTGGAGCGTTGGCTGAGGATGGAGCTTGAACTGAGAATTTTGAGAAAAACTAAGAAAGATTCCCACCCTCTGACCTAGGCTAAGCGTAGTTGAAACTGCCTGTTCTCATTTTTTTGTTCTCCCTCTCCTTCTCCCTATTGTTAGCCTCCTCTATATGCTAAGCGTGGACCATGATCTCGGATATGTCCATCTCCATAATCAACATTGCGGTTCTACACTTCTTGACCATACTACTAGACACACCAAACATAAACTTTCTCATCTTAGATCTGCTATCTACTACTACATTAGGAGTGTATCTGGCTAATTGACTTAACTTGAGAGAATACTCTTGTATCGTTATGTTTCTCTGCTTCAGATTTATAAATTCCAAAATGTTTGCTTCCGTCAACTCTAGCGGGAAGAACCTATCCAGAAAAGTAATAGAAAACTCCTCCCATTCTATGGGCCCTGCATTTGTGGCCCTCTCTGCCTTCCACTATTTGAACTATGAGTGAGCGACATCCTGCAATTGATATGTAGCTAACTCGGAACTCTCACTATCTGTCAACCCCATAATATTTGTAACCTTCTGCACTAATCAAGAAATTCCTATGGGTCCTCATCTGACTTTGACCAGGTAAAAGATAGAGGGTTGCGTGAAGATGACTTCTTCACAAGCATATCTAAATCGTAAGTTAACCTTATCGGGGATGTAGAAAATTGAATACCCCTTCCTTGATTTTGATGTATACGATACTTTGATAATCTTCTTGAGTTAAAGCTTATGGATCTTCCTGAGATGAAGTTTCCTGGCAAATCCGGAACAACTGATGGCCTTGACTACTATAAGTATCCTTGGCTTATGGGTAATCCTCTTGAGAAATATTTTCTCTTCAAGTAAAATATCATGTGACGATCCAACAAAAAGAAGATCCTGTGAGGTGATGAGAAGCCCAGATTTAATCAAATCTCCATTACTTTTTCTCACTCAATTTGGTCCAAATATGCAACTCCAAAGAGCATAATAAGAAGGCATTAGAGCATGGCAAGTCTCTAATTGATGAAGATTGGATTCTAGTAGCCAGGAAGACATGCAAAAAGATGAATCTATGAGAGGATTCATTGAGAAACCAACTAGAATGATGATTATAAGGAAATTAACAAAGAAAAAATTAGTTAAGCTTTCACAGAGGATGAACGTAGTGGACCATTACAACAAATAACTACGATGTCTAGTGACTTGGGAAAATTCTTACCGAGTTGGTTCTGTGCAAAGACTACTTAAGTCAATATAGAGGCATCTTTTTTACAACACTAGCAAATAAGAAGTAAAGGATGAAGGCTCATGCATAGAACCTCTTTCATCTTCTGAAAAACATATTGAACCTTTTTTTCCAAGTCGCACAGGTATATGATGCAAAATCACATTTATAGATGATGATCTCTTGTTAGGTAAAATACTACACAATCGTCCATTGTATATGATGGGTCATGCTCTTGAGAAGAAGATAAATATAATCATAATAGATGGGGATTTAGAATCAATATACTGTTTATTCGCACAATGAAGGAACTTGACATCACAACTGATGAACTTATTGAAAGTCATTTGTTAATATAAGGGTTCAATCAAGGGGTCATATGGCCATAGGAAATATCAAGTTAGATATATAAATGGATGATTTGCGATCAAATATTCTAATTCATATGATTTATGTCGAAACTTCATACAATAAATTGCTTGGTAGTCCACGAGTGCATGGGACCAAAATTATTTAACCTTCATATTATCAATGCTTCAAGTAACTTGTAGATATATTGGAAAGAAATAATGTTTTGGATGATAAGTCATTGATGAAAGTTGAATAATACTTTGCATATGTAAAATTCTACTTAAAGTATTATGCCATGAAGAAGAAAAATGTTAATGACATCACAACAACCAAGTTTTATGATCACATATCTAAGAAAGTCTAGGTGGTTGTCAAAAAGTATCCATTAAGAAATCTCCCTCCACTTCCAATAAAAGGGATCCACATCCTTTAAAAAAAGCAACTCATGTTCGTCGCTATGTACTAAAAGTGAGGAAAGAAAAAGGTCACACATTGATGTCCAAGATAATATACTAGGGGGGATAACTCTACCTATAAAGAAGATTGATATAATAAACTTGTCCTCAAGCCTACTTAGAGAATTTATGGCTCAAAGTCCACAACAAGATATTCCACTTCCAATGAAGCATACGAAAGAAAGTTTTTACAAAATTGTTACAAGTAATTTATTAATGCTGGATATAATCCTAATGAGCCATCAAAGTTAGGGAAACTCTCATTGGATGTCATGGCCCAAAATATAAGGGTCATGATGGCACTTGTCATGCAAGCCTTAATAAGTAATCCAATCATCCAAACTAATATGGAATGAGAAAAACAACACAAAAAACCAAGGTAAGGTTTCAAGAATGAATCCAAACAACTCATATATAATAATAGAGGAAAAATGTATACCAATATCATAATCACCCCAAAAATCTGGTGTCACGGTGCAAGAACCAATTAAGTATATCTTGAAGTCAAAATATACAACTAATTATCCAATAGGAATGTAAATATATATCTAAATATAAAACAAGAAATAAAACTAGATAGAAGGGGTAGGATATCAACTTTTGAAGCATAGATCGTTCCTTACATCAAATATGCTCTAAGCATGCTCAAGATCAGCTACCGTACAGTGCACTCATACCTTGATCTATACCAAAAGGTCACATTAGGGATAAGTATGGTTCACTTGTACTCAGTTTGTATCAGATAACGCTCAACTTACATGTCAATTTAACTGTAAGACGGTCACCGTCAATATATTTACCCAACTTTGGAGTTAGATTTAAATCCACGAGGAATAATACTAGTGGTGATAAAATTAATTCGAACGATAGATACAAGAAAAATTCAAACAAGTAGTACAAAATGAAAAAATGGGGGAGAGAGGATACTACACTAGTATTTATTTTTGTGTTTTTTCTAGTATAAATTTGGGGCTACGAAAAATTAGAGTTTTAACAATTAAGCACGAATCTTGGGATTATGCATTACTAAGGGAGTGATATGTGGGAGTTAGTAATCAACATCCATTTAATAAGTCAAATATGAGTAGGATTGGTGATAGATTTTGATGCTAGTCTTTCGACAAAACACCAAACTTTCACCCATTGATTATTTTGAATACCTAATAGGTGTGTTCAACAATTTGTAACCACAACCTCAATCTAGTCATCCCTTTTTCTAGGATAATACCTATGGAATAGTTAACCTCACATTCACCCTTATGTCTAAGATAGTGAAAATTTAACAAACTACATACATAATTATCTATCATTGCTTTGGTTTCCATATCCCTCTTTTGAGGATGATATGGATTCCTACACTTCATCCATAACCCTTCTTTTGAAGATGGCCTTGAGCTTTATAGAGCTTGGAGCTTTCACTCATCAAACCCGTATGGGTATTTGGGGCTTTCTCCCATCAAATACCAACCAAAATAGCATAGCAATGATAAAACCCATAAACATGAGCTACCAAATAGATGCTAACGCTAACAATCCACACATACTTAAACCTCTATTCACACATAACTCAAAGAGGGAGATTTAGCTACACATAAGATATATAAGCATAGATATACCCATAATCTCCATTGTGAAAACTTATTGAAGAACTAAGAGAATGTTACTTAAAACTTGGCTCTCCCACAATATCAACAATGAAAGGGAGCAAATCTTCCACTTAAATAGTCCCTAATGTATTCTTTACCCAAAATTTACTTCAAACTTGGCTCTCCCATAATATCAATAATGAAAGTGAGCAAATCTTCTACTTAGATGGTCTCCAGAGTTAAACCTCTAAAATTGGGGAAGATAATATGTCCCCTTGAGGCTAGGGTTTGAGTCTTTTTGTCAAATTGGGATTAGAACGTGCAATTATAGCTTTGACCTTGGGTTGAATACTTTTGCTGAGCCGTGATCGCACCACTTAGCCACAATCGCGGTTTACATCAACGACCGTGATCAATTGACCATCCTTGACTATCGCGACCATTGTATTTGAGGCTCTTCTATTGAAGGACTTCATCTGCACTTTTCCTTCTCCCTTTTGATAATTGTAAGCTCCAATACATATCTTTTTTATCTTTTCAACTTTGTATCTGCAAAGAGTGGATAGCAGTGCATTTTCTCACAAATATGTCTCATTTATTCATTCAAAACAAGGTAATGTACATGAATGTTGAGTGAGAATGAGTGTTTTAATCACCATACTTTAGCACCCCTAACATAAAAACTTTGCTTGTCCTCAAGAAACACTATCATTACCATGAGACATAATCCTTTATGCCCAAATGTTATGCCTCAAAGGCCAGAAACACGTCAACTTTAGTTGCAACCATAAGTAGCTCTATGCACATGTGCTAGGCTATTTCATTACATCCCTCATTATAAAATGCAATACTCAATGATGCATAAGACTTTGAATAGTAGCCAAGCAACAATGACCAATACTCCAGAGGTGGGCTCCCTTATTGCCTTAATTAAGCTATACTTCATTTGCCTCATTGCTCGGGAGGTGACAAAAATCACCCACCTTAACTTATTTGCATGTCATCCGCACAAGAAATGGAATTTACACACACCAAATGACCAACCAAGTAACAAGAAATTTTAAGTGAACAAACTCTCTCTCTCTCATAAAAGAAATCTCAATGCAACAAGTGTCATACCATAGGCTTTTCCCTATATTCAATCGCCACTACAAACAAAGTAAATGGTCTGAGAGCTCAAAGGACTTTTGAAGCTTGTAATGTAGGTTTGGGTTAGGGTAGGATACCATTTAGGAAAAACATAATTACACCCTTCCTTGAACGTTTACATCACCCTTTACAATTCTTTCTTTTTCAACTAAGGGTAACTCTTCTTTGTTTTCTTTCATTTTTTATGCCTACAATTTTGTTCCTCTGTTCAATACTTTTCTTTTATTTCTTTTTCTTGCAACTTATATGGAAGTCATTCCTTTGTTGGATCCATTGTTTTTCTTCTAAACATGAGTTTTTAAAACTTAGGCACATTGGGAATTTTACTAACACTTTGTGGATCCAAACTTTCTTCCATCAGTTTCACCACCCCCAACTTAGGCCTTAAGCCTCAAGTTGCATTTTCAAGTTCAAGGAAGGTACGGTTCAAAAGAGGGATAAAAATAATGGAACACAACTTGAAATGAGTTTGCCAAAGAAAGGTTTAAAGGCTCAAAGTGGGTAACTAAGGATTTTAATTATGCATGGGAAGGATTTTTAGGCTAGAGTGGGATCCAAAATCACAAAGATGGCCTAAGGTCATTTCTCCAACCACATACAATCAAAATTAGTTTTAAAAGGATAACGGGGCAAGTTCTAGATTACACAAGTGTATAAGAGATGAATGCCAAAATCTCACCACACGTGGCATGCTAAATTCGCCAAGGGAGTTAAAATATCCCTCCCGTGAGAGACAAAGGTAGAGTATTTATCACTATTTACAAGTCAACGATTTGAGGAGCCACAAAAGGAGAAAAAGATTTACTGCAACATTCCTCACGTCCATCCCCTTGATTTTGCAAAAATTTTGGATGAAGGGGTTTTTTTGTTTTACAATAACACTATGCACACTTTGCTAAACTATGGCTATAACCAAAGCCTTAGTCTCACGTCTTAGCTCAAAACGGATTAATTGCCGATATGGATACCCAGACTTCGCCAATGGTGTACAGAGTGACCCCAATATTAAAGAAATAAAAGGCCACAGGTACTCAGACTTCCCTTGCACCTTTATCTCAAAATTGAAATGTAACGCTAGTCATGCTTAACTATAATTCATAATACAATATAAAGTACTAACAGAAAAAACTAAAAACTAAGAGAAAAACATGATAATCCATAAAAGCATGGACACCATAAGAGCGCCCACATAAAACATCTCAAAAACACAACAAAACAATATCCAAAATGTCATCTCAAAAAAAAAATTAAAAACATCATCGAAAATATTATCAAAACACTACCCAAAAATATTCAAGAAGTGAAAATATATGGACAAACACCCCAACCAAAAAGTTGGCAGTGCCTCTACTGCCTAGACAACAAGATAAGTAAAGGATGCTCCCTGAATCAGCCTCACAAACTGCTCTCTCTAGAATACCTTTCATCATACCCACTCTCTGCACCAAACCACTCAGCAGAGAATCCATTATCACTTTCATCCCTTGCTGAAAGTAGATGATTCTTAGGGTTTATCACCTTGACGATTCCCTATACCCCTCTGTACATCTTGGTGAGGAATTTTTCTCTCTTCATTACCCTTTCTACCATCTTTTTTTGACTCCCTAAGGTCACTGTGTGGTATTCCTAAAGTTGAATATGCTCTATCCAATTTGGCAACCCTGACACCTTAGTTTTTTAGATCCTCCCAATATATTTTATAATCGGACTGACATGCATATAAGTGGTGAGCCGTAGAGCATTCCCTCGACCCCTAAGGTAACTCTAAAGTGTATTCCATAATAGCTATAAGTCTATTAAAGAATTCTTGGAACTTCTGTAGACTCTGTCCATAGAGATACTCCTTTCTAGAAGTAGCTTGGTCGTTGGGAGGTTATTGTAAAGCTGGTTATGGCATTCTAGAGGCATAAATCTGGTCTCATTTAAGTCTTCCATTTTGTAGATAAGTACCTGTATGGAACACATTTCAGACCAGTTTTAGTATTTTTTTTGCAAACCAAAACTTATGTTGGATTTCTAGAGATGACTGTCTTCAAGTATGGCAATCACACAACATTGATCACGATTGCGCTTTGGTGATCGCAGTCATTAGGATATCGAGCACTATACTTGAGAGCACAGTCAACAATTCTACCATTTCTCGAGATACACAAGATCAACACCAACTTTGTCTCCCAACTAGGTACATAAACATCATGATCAGATAAAATAAGCCTAGATTGCAAGGCTTTAGCCCCAAATTTCAAGGAATCTGCATTGAACTCATTTGGGCATTGAAGAAACACATAATATACACGTCAGTTTTAACCATTTTAGGCTAAAATAAAGGTACTCCAGACTTCCACAAATGACATGTAGACATTCTATAGCTGCTAACCACAACCATAAACACCGAAAAGCACATTTGGCATTATAACAATGAATGCATGCCTATTTCTAAACTACATGTTTCAAGCCTACAATGACAATAAAAGTGAGAGAGTTTGAGATTACATACCAGATAAATAATGCAAAAAGGGTTGAGATAAAATCTTGAATACTCTAAACAATGCCAACAGATAAGATACTTTTAAGAGAATTTTGAGAATGAATGTGTGGGGAAAATGGCAGTTGGATGGTCACTTAAACTGGTATGACCGTAATTGCAATCCTCATTCCGCGATCGCAGACTAGTGGCCTCTGCGATCGTGTGCGGTTGTGGTAACTGAGGCCAAAATCTAGGCCTCTGCACTTAGTTGTTTAGTCCAATAAGCCACTTTCCCAACTTTATGTTTCAATTTCAATCAAAAATTTTCCTAACAATCACTTTTTCATGGATTATGTATGAACAAATACAAGAACAAAATCTACTCTTTTATGCATAAATAAAAGGATATGTGCCACATTTCATGGTGTAATAGTTTTCCTTCCATCAAGCGCTTAGTTTAATGTATTAGCAAGACACCTTTTATAATCCTCATTTGTGCCTCCCTTAGAGGATTTGAAATTCTACCCAATATGACATCTAAATTTTAGATTGTCTTCTTGGGTAAAGGTGAGTACATCAATAAACCTCTCGTTGTGCATCCAAAGTTGTGTTCTTTGGCGTTTGATGGATGGGGTTCCAATTGCTCTTTTGGAATGTCAAACTCCAAAATATAAGAATCAGGCTCCGTCTCCCTAAAATCCACCATTTGTCTAGGTGGATGGATTTTCATCATATCCTCTAGGCATAATGTTGAAAAGTGGGATGAATGAGGTCCAGCCCTTAATTTTAGATTGTCCTCCTCCAAAGATTATTTGCCCTAAAATGGATTAGAGTCTTCTTTTGACTCTAGTACCATTTCTTTTATTTTGGATTCTTCCATATTGTATGATTCAGATTGTTGGGAAGTACCCGAGGAGTCTTTGCGACCAAGCCCATTATCATAGCTTGGTTTCTCTTCTCGACAAACCTTCTCTTGGTAAATGGGCATGGTTGTAATATTTGTAAGAATTATGCTCTTTCCTAATTCCTGTGCCTTCTCATTTGCGCATTCGAACACCTCATAAGATAGATAAAAGTCAAGCAAATTTTCCCTGGTTATAGTTACCTAATCCAAAATGGTTTGTTGCTCCAACATAAATGGATCTGGTTTGTTGCTCCTCCTCTTTCTCATAATAATACCTATCAATCTCACAATAGGAACAAGCAATTCGGTTAGTATAATAGGGGGAGGGGGAATTTAGACAATCATCCGAATGTCTATCTCGACCACTACATAAAGGACACATATGCTCCTCATAGGGTCGAGATGTGGGCCTAACTCTCTATGAGAAGTATAGTTACATTCTCTCTTGAAGTGTGGTCCATCATAGATTGGACATGGGTTGTCAAAATAGGACTTCCAACTATCTAGCTCATGTTTGGTGAAATATGCCATAGGTAAATGTAAGAATAAAATCAAGTCTACATAAAATGAAAAATCACTAACAAATATATATAAGCTTGAATTCAAGCAACTAGCTAAAATTTCAAACTAACTTAATATGCTAAATTGTTCTACAACAACGGCGCCATTTATGATACCCTCAACTTACACATCAATTTAAGTGCAAGGCGGCCATCGTCAATATATTTACCCAACTTTGGAGTCAGGGTCGAATCGACAACGAACAATGTTAGTGGCGATCAAATTAATTTGAAATGATAGATACAAGATAAATTCAAATAAATGGTACAAAAATATAAAATGGGGGTGATAAGATCCTACACCAGTATTTATAATTGGGTTTTTCTAGTATAAATTTGGGGCTACGAATAATTAGAGTTTTATCAATTAAAAATGGATCTAGGGATTATGCATTACTAAGGGAGTGACGTGTGAGAGTTAGTAATCAACATCAATTTAGTAAGTCAAATATGGGTAGGCTTGGTTATAGATTTTGATGACAGTCTTTCGACAAAACACCAAACTTTTATTCATTGATTCTTTTGAATACCTAATAGGTGTGTGAAATAATTTGTAACCACAACCTCAATCTAGACATCCCTATTTCTAGTATGATACCTATGGCATAGTTAACCTCGCTTTCACCCTTATGTCTAAAATAGTGCAAATTTAGCAAACTACACACATAATCGTCTATAATCGCTTTGGTTTCCACATCCCTCTTTCAAGGATGATATACATTCCTACACTTCACCCAAAACTCTTCTTTTAAAGATGGCCTTGAGCTTTCTTGAGCTTAGATCTTTCACTCATCAAACACATGTGGGTATTTGGGGATTTCACCTATAAAATTCCAACAAAAATTGTATAGCACTGATAAAACCCATAAACATGATCTAGCAAATAGATGCTAACAATTACATCCCACTCACACTTAAACCTCTTTCACACACAACCCCAAGATGGAGATTTAGCTATATATAAGATAAATAAGCATACATATACCCATAATCTCCATAGAGATAACTTTTTGAAGAATTAAGTGAATGTTACTTTAAACTTGACTCACCCACATATCAACAATGGAAGTGAGCAAATCTTCCACTTAGAAATTCTCCAATGTATTCTTCACCCAATAATTATACAATACTTTCTTATCAAAAAATGGTGGCTATGAAGTCGAGCTAAACCTCAAAAATTGGGGAAGATAAAATATCCCCTTGAGGTTAGGGTTTGAGTTTGTTTGTTAAATTGGGATCATCATGTGCAATTACAGCTTTACCCTTGGGCTGAATACTTCCACTAAGCCATGATCACACCACTTAGCTATGACCTGGATACACGGCAGCAGTTTATATCTGCGACCATGCTCAATTGACTGCTGTGACCACGGTCACTGGACCACGACTACGGTGCTTGAGGCTATTCTGTTAAAGGTCTTCAGTTGCAATTTTCCTTCTCCCTTTTGACCATTGTAAGCTCTAGTACACATCTTTCAATCTTTGCAACTCTGTACCTGCAAAGAATGTATATAAGTGCATTTACTCATGAATATTTCTCATTTATTCATTCAAAATAAGGTAATGTACATGAATGTTGAGTGAGAATGAGTGGTATAATCACCACTTATTAGTATCATAGGCCGACAGAGTAAAGCTAAAAATAAAGTATATAAAATACACACTATGGGTACGTCACCTACAATAGTAAAATATCCCAAATGGTAACCCACATCGTCTCTAATAACAGTTCTAAAATGTACACATATACCAAATACAAGTACAAGAAAGAAACACAATTACATAGCTATCAAGTCTATGATATAAACACTACATAGAATGTGGACAATGTACGAAAAACAATGAAGATGATGATGTGATATGTCCAAAGTTTTTGCACAACCTCCATATACACCTAACGATCTGTGCTCCGGAGGTAGGACCCATGGGGGGTTCACAACCCATATACAATCCATTACCAATCCAATTATCTATGACTCCTCTCTAACAGTTATCTCGGTAGAGGGTTTTTTATAATATCGCATTTTCTGTCAGAAAGAATTAGTATTTCCATAGTAATACCATTGTATCATGAATAAATATGATATGAGAATGTAATTTTTACAATCAAAGTAGGATAAAAATTTTAAAAATCCAACCAGGTGAGCCAAAAATCCTCTCAATATGCCAACTATCCATGATCCAACATAATCCATATACCAGCAGAGTAAGATATACAATAATATGTCATTGATATACCATAATTTGTCATTGATACCACATAAATCCCAACTTAAAAAATTTTCACCATGAATATTAAATCCAAATATATATATCAATACCAGAACAACAACATCATATAAGACACCACATGGTCACACATAGCAAATAATGTTTCAATACACCAATACCAACAACATCGACCCTCACATGGTCACAAAATAGCAATGACAATATTTTCATGATTGGTTCTCATACCCATGACATGATATATATATCAATATTAACTACCCAACCCAATATGAAGAAAGTTAAGCCATAACCTACCTTGAAAAAAGAAAAACTCAGTCCAAATTCCTTCAATCACAAAACCTCCCTCTCACGAATAGCCTCAAAATAAAGTAAAACATACAAATATAGATTCTACGTATTTAATGAAAGACAACGATACCAATATTGTCCATTTTTGGATCAGGGTCAAAACGAACCCCCACAATGGGTTTTCATAAAAGAAGGGCAATACAGAATTTTTTATTCAAAAATATATTACTCAGAATTAAAGGAACCCATAAAATAAAACCTAAGTGAAAAAGGGGTTGAAATTGGGGTTTAACTTGAAGAAATACAATTTAGGTTTTTTGATAAACTTTCCCAAATTCTACCTTTAAAATCGCGATTTAACTAGCTTTAGATGACAAGAATCGAAAAAAATAATTGAAAGAGGAGTTCGTAGTATACCCAAGCTTGAAAATGGAAGAAATTGCCCAAAAACTATAAAACTCAAAGCTCTATGTTTCAAAAATGGTGGAACATTTGAGAAAGGGGTATTTATATTACCTAGGTGCCGCTTAAGCAGACATTGGGATGCTTAAAAGGTCATTTCTTAAGCGACCAAATGTCACTTTAGCGAAACTTTCTGACCCCTACACATGTCACTGAATAGACCTTTTGTCGCTTAAGTACCAAAAACATTGCTTAGGCGACACTTGTTGGGCAAGCCAAGTCACTTATGCGGCCAGCTGGGCGCATAAGCGAATGCATCAATTGAATGCCCCAGTTGGAGACTTCAAATGCTTACGAGTTTCCCCCAATCCCTCAAGATTCATCCAAAATATTGAATACACAAATGAACTATGCTATCTTATCATATTCGATGCTCTAGACTCAATGGAGATATCAGATTTTTGAAAAACATCATTTTCACAAAATTGATGCCCGAGACCTAATTTCTCAACTTTCCTAACCAAGGATCGAAATGAGATACCAAAGCCATAAAATCATTCCAACCATGCTACCAACCTAAAACTAACATTTAAAATCTATTGGAGTAGTTGATTTTGCCATCCAATGCACAAAATAGTAAAAATTGACCAAAGTCATTTATAAAGCCTTTTTAACCTCCAAAAACCACAAACATGCACAAATCACACCGAAATACATTAGGAATCATGCCAATCATCAACACACCCCAGAAATACCAAGCAACCACAGGGAGGGGCAAAATGGTCAAATGTCATTGAATAGAATAATTCGTCAAAATCAAGTCATTACATCATCCACCACTAAGAATTAAGTTCATCCTTAAACTATCGGTAGAGGAAATACCTGAGTTAGTGATAACCTAGGGATAACTACCACACATATCGAACTTGGCCTCCCGAGTAGTCATATATACAAAATGGTATCTCTGTTGGACCTTAATCGGAATATCTCTAGAATGCAATCATCTCACATCTCTGGCTATAATTAAGGCGTGCTCCTCCACAAAGGACAACCTCTTATCTACCATCATCGAATCATAATGAATGTCTTGAGACTAATCTGGAATGTAATGTTGAAGTACAAAAACATGAAAAACTAGATGAACAATTGATAAATCTGGGGCCAATTCCAACTCATAAGCCACATCCCCAATATTTCGAAGAATCCCAAATGGTCCAATATACATAGGGCTAAGCTTGACCCTCTTCCTAAACCTCATCAATCCCTTCATGGATAACAGACGAAGGAAGACTCAATCACTAACACTATATCTTAAGTCACAAAGTCCATGATCTGCATAGCACTTCTACCAACTCTAAATTATTTGAAGTCTATCTTGAATAACCCAAACTCTATCAAAGAACTCTCAAAGTAAGTCTGTGCCTCGAGGTCTAATCTCAGAAATCTCAAACCAACCAACTGGAAAGAGACAACGCCTATCATTCAAAGCCTCTAAGGGTGCCATCTCAATACTAGATTGGTAGAAATTTTTTATGCAAACTCCGCCAATGCTAGATGTTGCTCCCACTAGTCTTAAAAGTCCATAACATAAGCGCGGAGCATATCCTAAAAAACCTGAATAGTCTTCTTTATCTGACCATCGGTATGAAGGTAAAAAGTTATGCTAAGATCAACCCAGGTACCCAAATCCACCTAAAGCCTTCCAAAAGTAAGATGTGATCATTGAACCATTGTTTGAGATGATAGACACTGGCACACCATGAAAGCAAACTGTCTCACCAATATAGATATGGGCGAACCTCTCAACACTGAAAGAAACCTAAATAGGAATGAAATAAGAAGATTTGGTCAATTGATCCATGATGAACTACACACTATCACAACAATGAGAAATATAAGGTAACCCAATAACAAAGTCTATAGTAATCCGCTCCCATTTCCAATCGAGAATGGGTACCCTCCGAAGAAAAGTAGTATGTCAAAAAATGTTTGGCCTTCACCTGTCGGGAAGCAAGTTGCAAAATATGCTACATCATTCCTTATACCACCCCACCAGTAGGGTTGTCTCAAATCATGATACATCTTAGTCACTCATGGGTGAATGTAATACCTACAATAATGAGCCTCCTCTAAAATAAATCTCCCCTAGTCACCCACTCTTTGTACACAAACTTAACCTCGAATCCTCAAAACACCATCAGAATCAAGTGAGACTTCCTTAGCCTCACCACTCAACACCTAATCCCAAATAACTTTTAACCCAACATACTCAAACTGATGAGCCCAAAGTTGCTCCATCAACAAAGATTATACTCTTCTAATGCTAACATATGACACATATTGAAATATCAAGCCTAACTATTTGGTTAGCCAAATAATGAACCTCTAAGGCCTAACTCCTCTCTCGGGTTAGAAGAAGGGCTAAGCTACCCATGCTAGTCAACTTCCAGCTCAAGGCATCTACAACCGTATTTGCCTTGCCCAGATGATAGAGAATAGTAAGGTCATAGTACTTAAGTAACTCAAGCTAACAAGTTTGCCTCATATTAAGATCGTTGCGTGAAGAAATACTGTAGTATTTAGTGACTCGAGAAGATCTTACAATGGACTTTATGCAAATAGTACCTCCATATCTTCAAAGAAAAAACAACCTTGCACAACTCCAAATGGTGAGTAGGGTAATTCTTCTCATGGAGATTCAATTAATGAGAAGCATACATAATTACCTTACCCTCCTATGTCAACACAACACCTAACCCAACACCTAAATTATCATAAAAGATGGTAAAATCCATACCCTTCTTGGGCAAACTAAAGATAGGATCTGATGTCAACAAATCCTTGAGATTTTAAAAGATTGCCTCACAAGCATCGGGACATTAAAAAATCTTATTCTGAGTCAACTTGGTCAATGGAGCCGCAATAGATGAAAAAACATTCACAAAGCACCGATAATAACCTACTAAACCCAAAAAAACCTCTAAATCTTGATAGGAGAAGTAGGCGTAGCCCAATCACGGACCACTGCAATCTTGGTCAAATTGACCATAATACAATCCTTGGTCACCACAAGACCTAAGAAAGAAATAGAATCTAACCAAAACTCACTTGGAGAACTTAGTATGTAACTTTTTCTACCTCAATATCTGAATCACAATCAGCAAGTGCTCCTTATGATTATCCTCACTCTTGGAATAAACCATGATATCATCTATTAATATAATAACAAAGGAGTCAAATATGGTTGAAATACCCAGTTTATCAACTCTGTAAATGCAGTTGGGGAATCGGTCAACACAAAGAACATGACCAAGAACTCATAATGACTATATAGAGTTAGAAAAGCAGTCTTTAGAATATCCAAAGCTTCAATCCTTAATCGGTGATACCCGAACCTCAAACCAATCTTCGAAGAGACTAAAGCACCATGAAGTTGATCAAACAAATCATCAATCCAAGGAAGGGGAGACTTATTGTTAACTGTCACCTTGTTCAACTATAGATAATCAATACACATATGCATAGATCTATTTTTTTCTTCACAAACAAGATAGGTGCACCCCAAGGTGACACACTAGGTTGGATAAATCCCTCATCCAACAATTCCGACAATTGATCCCTAAACTATTTCAATTCTGTTGGGGCTATCAAATAAGAAAGAATAGAGATGGGCTTGGTCCCCAACTTAACATCAATGTCAAAGTCAATATCATAATCTGAAGGCATAACAATCAAATTCTTAGGGAAAAATCTATAAACTCATGGACAATATAAAAAGAATAAAAAAAGCAGTAAGACAATATTAGTATCACGAATATGGGCAAAGGAAGACAAGCATACCTTCCTTACCGAATAATGATCCTATAGAAAAGATATGACTCCCTTGGGATCCGAATGAGGTGAACCTTTCCAAGTAATCCTTGGCAAACCTAATGGAGCTATAGTCACGATCTTAGCATAACATTCTAGGACAGTATAATAAAGAGCTAACCAATTATACATAAGATGTCATCTAAATCTACCATATCTAGAATAACAAGATCCACCTAAGTTAGCATGCAAAAGTTATAACATAGGATTAGTATACCCGATACACCACTGAAGAGTCTCCTACAGGGGTAGATACACTGATAGGCATGGAAAGAGGATCACTGGTGGAATCAATTCCAAAAGAAAAATATGCAGACATGTAAGAGAAAGTCAACCCTAGATCAAATAACATAGATATAGATCTAAAACAAATAGGTATGATACCTATGATAACAATATCAGAAGCCTCTATCTACGGTCTGAAGGGTCCATAACCATCACCTAATGGAGTAGCCCCACAACCACCACCACAAACACCACTATATTTTTCTCATGCACCTCTAGTAGAACCTCTATCTCTCATAGGCAACATAAGAGAAGGCCTGAAAGCATGCCAGGGATAGTCCTTGGCCAAATGGCCAACCTCATCATACATAAAGCAACCTATGTATCCCAACACAATAGAAGGAGGTATGTTGATCTAAAATGGCTACCCAAAGCTATTGAACTAGAAAACCCAATACCTGAACCCTGCAAAACCACATGTACCAGTCTACTATGATACTCATAGGAGCCTCTAAAATATCTACCTCAAGGAGTGCGACTACTAAACTCGGCCTGATGGAGCACCCTCTTGGAGCCTTCTTGATATGCTCAAAGAATAGACTCAGTCATCTTAATTTCATCCATCCACTATACTCTAAAGTAAAGCCTCTGACTCTATCATTTGAGTAGTAGCTAGCTGAGGTGAAATATTCAACCCCTTTACAAACTTTTGAATCTTCTCAAACTCAGTGGCAATAACGATAAAAGAATATCTGGACAAGACATGAAAGTGTGCCTCATACTCCGTAACAACAGACTAATCCTATGTCATCTCTAGGAAACCAAGAGGTCAACAACCAACAAATGACCTTCACCAATCCCAATAAAAATCTTTTAATTATTAGGTAATATAAGCAACCCTATATGAATCTAGTGACTTGGGATTATACAGCTTCTCCCAATAATCAATTAAGAACTCATAAGCATCCTTACCCATAACACCATTAACTTAGATAGACCAAAGTGAGTGAATTTCTCAAACCTTTCTTTATACTCACAAGACATAAATGTAGCAACAATAATAGGAGGCATTGTAAATCTAGCTGGCTGAGATATAATCTAGGGGGTAACATAGACGAAGGCTAAACTCTTAATCTCAAAATACCATACTAAGATTCTGGTACAGATGGAGAACAACACCAGGAGTCTGTGAGGTACCATAAAAAAATATAGGTACCAATGGAGGATCCACACTCAGAACCAGAGGAATACCATAAGTAGACTCTGGTACTGAATAATATATAATACTTCAATCTGAAGGAACACCAGGTACATTGAAAAGATAACCTTTAAAATGCATCAGTAGATGAATCAATAACCCTTTCAAGATCGAGTTAAAAGAACTTTATGGGACCAGAGTGGGCCTCATATCTTAAACATGCTCAACTTGAGGCTCAGGCTAGATCACCCTAGTACTACCTTTATTAGGGTAGATCCTTTTTCCTATCATCTACCTCAAGCCCATCTATGACCCATAACTTTCCCCCAAGACTAAGATCTTTACTCGGATAATGACTCTACGTCTCTAGCCTCATGATATCTACTCCACACCATCTACATAGAAAAGAGTAAAACTCAGTTTAGAACACATGATATGGAAAAAACTATATAATAAGGAACAAAATAAGAAAATTTTCCTAAAGGTATCTTATAGCCTCTTCTAGATAGATTTGGACATCTATGCTCCAATCCATGAGCCTTTACTAGACATCCTATTTTTATATTGATAAGGTCTAATGAACCCGATTTCTCTGATACCACTTTGTCACAACCCAAATTCTAAGGGTCATGATGGCACTTGTTGTAGCAAGCCTTAAGAAATAAGTCAATCACCCAAAATGATATGGAGTGAGAAAAAATTATCAAAACCCAAGTTAAGGCTTCTATAACAAAGTCAAACATCTCATATATAATAATAGCAGAAAAATACATAACAATGATATCATCATCACCTCAAAATCTAGTGTCACAGTGTAAGAACCAACTAAGTACATCTCAAAGTTAAAATATACAACTAGGAACATACATTTGTATTTGAATACAAAACAACATATGAAACTAAATATATGGGGTAGGAGACCAGCCTTGGAAGTATTGATCGTCCCTACCTCAAATATGCTCCAAGAACGCTTGAGATTGTCTACTTCGCAATGCACTCATTCGTAGAAATATACCAAAAGGGTACAGTAGGAATGATTAAGGTCCACTTGTAGTTAGTAGGTATCATAGGCTGATTGAACAAAGTACAAAATAAAATATATAAAATATACACTATCGGCACATCACCTGCATTAAGAAAATATCCCAAATTGTAGCCCACACCAACTTCACTAACAGTTCTAAAATATGTACATATATATATAATACGACCACAACAAAGAAGCATAGTAAAATTGATATCAAATCTAGGATAAAAATACAACATAAAATATGGACAGTGTACAAAATGCTATGATGATGATGATGTGATATGTCCAAGGTTGTTGCACTACCTCTGTATACACCTACCAAGTTGTTCTCCTGAGGTAGGAGCCATGGGGGGTTCAAAAACCATATATAATCCAATAGAAAATACCAATCCAATATCCATAACTCTTCTCTGGGAGATACTTAGATAGAAGAATTTTAAAGATGTTGCATTTTCTATCAAAAAATAGTATCTCAATAATAGTAATGATGTCTCCCAAATCATACCTCCAAGAAAGTATAACACGGTCATTGTGAAACATAGAACCCAACAAAGGTTGTGGTCGAGCCTATAGACAAAAGGACGAATCTTGTCAAGAACTTACTGATGTAGTCAAAAACTGTTGAAAGTAAATAAGGAGATTTTGTAAGAATAGTAGTAATAAGAAAATTTGTATAATTTAGGTTGAAATCAATAAGAGACAAAAACTATGATTAGGTTCCCCCTGACTTCCTATCTCTATAGACTTATCATGTTCGTCAACTATCTTGGTCCGTTGCATAGAGACTCTAACAAGCTATGTATCACAAAAATTCTCCTAACTCTTATTGGTGAATTTCACTCATCTCCTTTTAGTATCAGAGTGTCGAATTATTTACCCTTTCTTGGATCCTAGATTAACAATCTCCTCTCGGTATCAAGTTAACAAGATAAAGGTTAGTAGCTTTAAATTATTATTGTGATCTTTTTTTCCTAATCTCAACCTCTCTCTGGAGTTAGTATCAATTACTGGTAGGTTCTTAATGTCTACATTTGTTAGTAAAATAATCCATATAAAGAACACCACTATACATCTAAGAACTTTAATCAAGAATGAATTTTCACTTCCTCTAATTTGTTATTTCGTCAGGGTTCCCACAACCCTAGTTAAGAGGTTTAGCATCTCGTGTTTGCAGGAACAATAATAGAATTCATGATTCAAAGCATATGAATAATCTCACAATTAATTAAGAATGAAATCCAAATCTTAAATTAATATCAACTCCTAAAATTCAAGAACAAGATTCCAAAATCAAAATTGAACCTTAGAACCCAATATATTAGTGTAAGTATGTAAAGTGCATAACCTAATAATAAAACATCTATGGGGTATTTATAGTTACACAAAAAAACCTACAAAATCCTAACCGAAACTAAATAGGAAAATAAGGTCGACAGTGTTAACGCCTCAGACAATGAGTCATCTGGATTGACAATGACTCATCATCATCTTCGTATCCTAGCTTTAATGCTCTTAGTGATGACTCATTAGGCAATAAGATGAGTTGTTTCCTAGCTCATTGTCTCTCCTATAACTTTTTCAGCTTTGAAATTTTAAACTCCATATGCTCAAAATAATGGTTACTATAAGTCATACCCAGACCCTACGATTCATCACTTGCATCATTTTCATTATCATCTACTGGGTACTCCTTTCCGACTTTGACTCTCTTTTTCTTAGAATGACCTTCACTATGACTCGTAGTCAGATACTATGAGTCATAGCCAGTGTTGACTTCAGCATTCTTGTTTTATTTCTTCACTAGTTACCTAATGACTTGGACAATAAGTCATAGCGTTATCCAAGGACTCATTTTCCAAGCACAAGACTACAATTTGAGAGATTTTTCTTTCATTATTCATTCTACTCACTTATAACCCTATTTTGTTGCAAAACAAACACAAAAACATATCATATCTAATAAAAGAACCTAAGTACTTGCATATTTCCCATGTTTTAAGCATTGAAAGAGTAATAAAATCATCGCACATCAACACCCGCATCTTATAATGTCTTCATGTCCTCAAGAAGCTAACACATAATATAAAAACACATGATGCTTAACTAAGAGAAACCTAAGGCACCTACGACAGTCAACTCAACTTTAGCTCAAAATTATCACCCTTTTCTATTTGCAACTTTTCAAAACCACTGTGTGGATCTATGAAGCATAATAGTATGAACCAGAGGAATACATTATTGGCATTACATTAGCATTAATTAACCAAGCAAATTTGTAATTTACACTACCCCAATATATAAGAAGTTAGCAAGACAACCAATGTACCCTTACAGAAAAAAGGCCCACTTCTCACAGTATCATCAGGCATGTCAATACAAGAGACTATGCCAAGACACTCACATTCACAAAAGAAGTTTCAATCAATGTGCACAGAATACTAAAGGCTTTCCCTTATTTTCTATACCTTAGTTTTTCAGATAGTTAGACTAGGATCACTGTAAGAATTTGATCAACCTGTAATGTAAGCTTGGCACGAGTATGTACATTTGGGATAAAATAACTGGCCCTTCTTGAAACAACATTTACATATAGGATCCACTTATCAACTATTCTTTTTTTATTTCTCTCTTTTCTCCTTTCTTTATTATTTAGAATAGGTGTGGTTTTCTTCTTGCTTTTCGTTTATATAATTTTTCTTATTTTTTCTTTTTCTTCTCAAGTTTTCCATTTTTTAACCACATCTAAGCTTACTTTCTTTTTTTACATTAAACCCTTTGACATACCTAACTTTGACTACACACCCTATGATAGCCACTCTTAACTTAGGTGATTTGCTTGAGTTAAGTGCAAAGTGTCTAAGAAGAGACCAGAGACAAAATAGGTTGAATGTATCAATTTAGGAAGGTAAAGAGGTGAAACAAAGAAAATAGGTTTATGTATGCTCAAATCAAGGTTTAAGGAATACTTATTCATTTTTGGATAGTTATTTAGGGTAAGAGTGGACTAAATAAAAAATGGTCAATGACCATATGCTAACTATTTATCCTACACCCTAGGCAAAACTAACTGGTCAAGTACTAGATTAAAGGCACATGGGCAACTAGATAAGTACCTTGCACACACGGTGTACAGGGGTGTATCACTAACTACTATATCCATTTTATGCTATGCTTAGCTTTTATTAGTTTTTCCCTAATACTAATGCTATGACAAGATACAAATAATGGTCACACAGATATTTATATCACACAGTTCAAAAAATAAAAGGAGGGTTATCATTTTTCTCAAAATAGTTCAAACACAAAATAATTATCAATTGCAATTAGGTTCTATATTTTTGTCCTACTGGTAAAAAAACACACAAAATATAAAACACAATACAACCTAAATATGCAGGTTCTACTAGGATAATGCAGCCGATGATAAAAAAAGCATGGTAAGAAAAGCCCTCGATTGTAGTATACCCCTATTCCCAACTAAACACAATGCATTGTCCCTAATGCACAACTACAATATAAAAATAAGGGATGAAGATATATCTAGGTGCATTAGGTGCCAAATTAAGATTTATCAACAGGAGGGGCCTGAGACAAGGCCCAACTCTCGTCAGCAGTGGTACTAGTGATGGCTAGGACACTCACATCCATAGTAGCATTGATAGTGGCCAAAGCGCTCAATGTTAGCTAGATCTCGGGAGGCAAAACTATGCTTCCACTCATATATACGGTAGTTTCAACTGTCATCATACCCTTCTAGATTGTACTATGTCTCGCTCTAATCTCGTAGAATTCAGTCAAATGGTCCTGAGAGGTCTACAGACTAGCTCCCTGAGTAGCCTATATATCATCTCTCTTTCTTATCTTCTACGATATCTATTTGTTTTTTATCAATAATTTTCTCTTTATCTTTTATGTATCAAATATTTGGCACGTCCTTATAGGTTCCTCTTTAATGATAGAAAGAATAGGGAATGGCCTCGCAGTTATGTCCTTAATAGTAGTCCATAATGCAGGCCAACTCTTCATGCATTCCTGGCAAATCTTGGGCCTAAACTCCCACCATCTCCTTACTAATCTTTATGTCTAAAATATGAAAACTGGATTGTATGACCCATATCTTTTTATTCACCCAGGACTGCACCCCTCCTCTATATTAGTCACTTTTCACTTAAAGGTGCCTAATAGTTTTATCATACTGGTCAAGAACTCCGAGAAGACCTAATTATGGCCACCTTAAAATTGATGTAAACTGGATGGTTTCGAGGGCAGAAGAGTTTGGTCCTGTAGAGACCTAGATACATCTGTAGAGGCATGTAATTTAGATCACACAGTTGTAACTAGAGTGTCGTTAATATTAGGAAAACTCAAAATATCTATATCCATATGCTCTCTAGATTGAAAATAATCTTTCAGAAGTAATTCCTCAACCTTGTCCATCAAAATTAGGTTAGCATGGTCCCGGATCAACCTTAAGTGAGTGGTAAAATTGACCATTAGAAGCTGATCCACATTCGGGTGCAAAGTTACTTTGTCATCCATAAAAATCTACATCAAAAAATATGGAAAGGCCAAGTTTGTATTTGTACTCACAGCTCAATCGTGAATCTCCCTCACAAGGATTTTAGCTATGTCGATCTCATGGCCCTCCATAATACCAATTACTATAGCAGACCTATTAGGGGTCAACATATTATCCCCTATAGTTGGGTATAGTTGATACTAAACCAAAGTCTACCAAGCCTGGGTCACAAAACTCAAACTTGCCTTAGTAATCTATGTAGATATGCCTACAACACACGATGCCTCTTTCTGTGCAATAGCTAATACCTGCTATCTATTTCAGATGTATGTATTTATCATCAGTCCAAATCTTCTTTCTTTTCACCTTTCATATTTCCTCAATGTGGTGACCAATCTTTGAATTATCAGTAGGGAGCTCAAATTTTGCTCCATGTAGAAATATAGAGATTGTTTGAGTGGAGATATTCACCGGAACACCTCAGATCATAAGTGAGTGTAAGGAGTCACCACCTTTCCCAAACAACCCGTTCGGATACATCCACCTCAACTCTATCTAGGGGTGTTCGCTATTTGGTTATAAACCAAACTGAACTGCAAACCAATCCAAACCTATTAAAATTAATGATATTTGGTTATTTTTGGTTTTGTTTGATTTTAAATTTTAAAACTGATACTTATGTAGTTTGATTTTGGTTTTGTTGTAAAATAGCCAATAAAATAACCAAATCAAATTGATAAAAATTATATCCATATGTCACGCCCCTAACTAAGACCTGGCCGTGACGGGCATCATAAGTCCCATGGATCGGAGAACACCCCTATTGCACCTAACCAAACAACATAATGTCCCTATTGTAGGATGAATTCGGAAAGTATAATAAGATAAATTTTAAGAATAAAAGATACTTCTATGATCTATAACCAACGACCGGACAAAATAGTCGATGAACATCACACAAGTCCATAGTAATCTGACAAAGCCTTCTAACACAAGAACCAAAAATCAGTCTTGGTCAGGATATGTCCCCAAATCTAACAGATAACAATAAAAATGAAAATGATAATGTTACTAATAATGAAAGTAACTATCAACTCAAATCTAAGAATGAAAGCTGGTGAAATATCTAAACCATTTGAGGAATTAAAGATCACCACTTCACTATAACACAACAAACAAACAAACTGAGTCAACTGACCTAACTTTGTGTAGGAAAAGTAGAAGTAGATCCCGTGCCTGCATCACTTGGGGTACAACATATGGAGATGGTTAGTGGGGTGTCCACTAGCATGTAACTCAAGGATAAAGAAAATATAATTCCATGATCAATAATTAAAAATTATTCAATAATATATATATATATATATATATATATATCACATGCTGGGATAGGAAACAAGGCTTACCATATGCCTTAAAACTTTATCCTAGACTGTGTAGGCCAACTCTCATAACATATGATAGCACCCAAGGGCTATATAATTCCAGCTCTCCCCCAGCTGGTAGGGACACAGTGTGTGTGGCCGTACAAACTAGAGGGAAAATATAATACCCCATACACTCTAACCTAGACACAAATTATTGTCCTACATATGAAAACCTCTAATTTTGTAATTCGTATTTGGTTACATATCTTATGACCATTATTATAGTGATAAGAGGGCTTATGATGTATAAAACATGTTCATTAGAGTCACTTAGAGTAATGCGAGCTAAGAACTATTGAATCGACCAAGTTTTGGTTATTGATTTCAGAAGGGTCATATTTGAATGATTATAACTTGATTTATATGTTTAATTTGTAATATTAAGACCCAATTAATTGTATACAATCGAATTATCTTTCCAACGATACCAATTTTGCCTAAATCTGATACCCGAGTGAAAAGTTATAGCATTTTTTGTGTAAAATAGTATGTCACCACAATTACACCGCTCGGTGGTGCCTATAGCGGTGGAAAAAATACCACTCAGTGGTATGCCTCAAAATTGGGATTGTCTAAAATAGTAGGTCACTACTACTACCCCACTCAGCGGAACCTATAGCAGTGGAACCAATACCGCTCAGTGGTAAGCCTCAAAATTGGGATTCAGCTGAAACTTTTAATTTGTTAGGGATAGTTTGGTCTTTTCCCATGGCTCCAGTATATAGAAAACACAGGATTAAAACCCTCAACATCACATTTGGTAATCTTTTATTCAAATTCTCTTAATTAAAAACCATTATCTCTCAAGAACAATCCCTAGCCCTTCAAAGACTCAAGTTCAAGTTCAAGAAAACCACCAAGAACCTTCAAGAATTCTTCAATTAAGGTATTTTATATGTTCATCCATGGGCCCTTTTCACCCATGGAGTCCAAGAATCCATCTTCTATGTTTTAAATTATGAAATTATATGTTTATAATGATTTATCTCCTTGAAACTTTTATGAATTTCAATTATACATGATGTTTACAATCTAATTTCATTAAAGGAAGCCCTTACACGTTTGAAGAATGAAATTTCATTATTAAATCCCTAAGTATTGTTTTAGTAGTACAATTATGCTATTCCCATAGGTTTCACTTATTCCCATGCTTAAACCCATGAATTTCCAGTGTTTTAGTTTTGATAGAAAGAGCCCTTACACATTTTAAATTTGAAGTATGTTTACCTATACCTTGGTATTTTGATTTCAAGTCATAATTTTAATTGTTATCATGTGGAATGCATTATAGTATGTTTTAAATTTTGTGGTCTCCATATCATGTATACACGAATTCAGAATAAACCCTCATTTTATGATTTGGTCATGTGATCATGCTATCTTATCATGTTTAAAAGCACCCCCATGTTAAAATCTTTACCCCTATGTTATTGATGAAATGCTTAAGTGATTAATTATGAAAAATGATTTCTCTCCATGGTTTTGAATGCTTTTATGTGTCCTTATTGTTATTGCTATCGAGTTCTAGGTGTTATGAATACCTAAAATTTAGTTGTTTACTTTGACTCAGTATTCTCAGAATGGTTTCAGACACATATGAGCATTATTAGTTCGGTCAGTTATCATGTCAGTTAAACTTTGTACTTCAGTTATGTAATCAGTGTTAGTTACATTAAGTGTAGGATTCATTACCGAGTGAACCCATAGATGGGGGAATTTCTATTAGTATAAGGTTTGATCCTTAGTAGCAATCCCTAGGTTATAGAACTATGTTGCCAGCGTAGGTTTGAGATGTCTTTCTATTAGTTTAGGGTTGACACATATCTAATGAGTCTTTTTATTAGTTTAGGGTTGACAAGATGTCTTTCTACTAGTTAAGGGTTGACACAACCATTGTTAGTACCCGTGGAACAGTACTAGCACCCTTCCAAATAGGGTCATAGATGTGACCCCAATCATCTCATCTTTGGGGTATGTCGATCAGATGATACCTCCCATAGTTTTAGTTTTAGTATTTAGTACAAAATTCAGTTAAGTTTTTCTTGACCATAGAATATATTTTATTCATATTCAATTACCAAATTTCAATATTTCAGTTTACAGACTATTTTAGAATAATGTTATATACTTGGTCATGCATTCTCAGATTTTATAGCATTCACATGTTCATATCAGTTATTCAGTTACCTCATGCTACTCATTCAGTCAGTTATTACTCATGGATATAACCCATGCATAATAGCCTAACATCATATAGCATACTAGTACATTCAAAGTACTAATCGCACATTTGTTTCTTGCGCTATCATGTATCATATCATAGGTTCAGATGTTCAGGTTCCCGACCACACTTAGACATTCCAGCGCATCAACAGCAGTAACAGTGGTGAATCATCATATTTTGAGGGTCGATTATGTTTATTTTAGTACTTCTGTCCAATAGTCAGTTGGAGTTAGTTGGGGACATGTCCAATTAACTCCACAGTCATTTAGTTAGATGCTTTCAGACAATTTCAGCCAGTTATCAAGTTTTTAGTTGATTTTCACTCTTTACGTTATTACTTTCAGGCAGTTGTTTTAGATTTAAGAGTTTTATAATGTATTAGTATTATAAAACCTTAAGACATATTCAGTTATTCCGCATATATGTTTCTTTTATTAGCAGTTTCATTTAGTACTCACAACAGGTGTCAGCTCATGGGCTAGCTTGTGGTCACTTGTGATTGTAAGCACCGGTGGCGTCCAGGGTGTATTCTTGGGGCATTACAGTAAACCTATGTACTATGGGGTACTCCAACCTCCCTACATATCAAGGTGACACTAGCACCAAATTATGAATTAAGATGTGGGTGACTGGAACCTCCCAATCAAATAACATTAATAAGGAAGACTTAAACCACCCGATCAAATAGACCCCCACTAGAAAAAGAGAGCATGTGGCGATGAAATTTGACGATGAATCAATTTTCGTCATTGAATAGCGATGAAAAATTCATTTTTGTCACGAACATTGAAAGACCCTTTTTAATTTATTATATATCAATGGATCAGCAATGGGTTTCTTTTTTCGCTGCCAAATATTGGAGAAAAAATTTGGCACCTTAATTTTGTGACTGATTTAGCAACAAATATGTGTAATTATTTTAATTAATTGGTAGTAACAGATTTAGCAATAGAAAATTTTATCACTAAGCATTAGAATATTTATACAAATTTTTATTTATTGTTAGCGACAGAATAAAATGTCGCAACCATTTAAATTTTTTAATAAATTACATTTTTAGGGTTCTTTTTCTCATTATTTCTGCTTTCATTTCTCTCTCTATATGTAGCTCTCACTTCTCTCTACAAAACTACAGCTACAACTTTGAAGTGTGAGAATCAGTAACAAAAATGTTTTAATACCTATGTTTTGGACATTGAATCAGGCAAAAAAAATGTTCTATCTCTCTCAAATGTCTTGAATTTGGACTATTTGAAGAATCTCAGAATTTTGCCTGTTCTATATTTATCTCTCTTTTTGTTTGGACTATTTTAATAATCTTAGTAACAAAATTTTTTATGTCTTATCTTTTTTTATTGTAAATCTATAATTTTTGTTGATTTTATTTATTTTTTGGATAGATTTTATTATAATTCTGACTTTTGTAGTGTTGTGTATGGTTGTTTAAAAAGGAGTAAATACATGAGGCAAGTAATTGATATTAGAGGTATGTACATGCTTCTCATCTTTGAATTATGATAATTTGATAGGAATTTAGTCATATATATAAGATAAATGATATGGCCCCTAGGGCTTAGTTCGAATGGCAAAGGTTGAGGGACTCATGTCATAAGTTCGAGCACTAATCCATTGAACTGTGCTTGGTTTCGAAGGTTGTAGTTGGTCCTAAAGGTTTTCTCCAGAGTTTATCTGTCATTAAAATAAAAAAATATAATACATGATATGTATGAATATAAGCCAAGCAATTTAGCGTAGAACTCTTTGACACTGGAAATTGCTCTCCTTTAAATGTTCACCAAAGTGGTCAAGGCATTCTATGCTGACCTATTGTGCTATGTGTGAGAATTTAGTTGCAATAACATTCAATTATCTTTTATTTTTCTCATAAAGACTTTTTCTCTCAATAATTCAATAAACTCTTGTGTGATGCATGTTATTTATATGAACTTGCCCACTTCATTTGTGCTCATGCATTTTGTGCATGTTTTGGTTAACATAATTTAAAATTATTGATAATTTGGTATAGCTGACCCCAAGTAGTATGGTATTGAGTAGTATTTGATTGACTGACAGTATAATCATACATATGCCACTGTACCATCTTCACTTTAATCAAAGAAGCAAATTCTTCTTGATTTTAGTTTGATAGTGATTTGTATAGTTGGTAAAATCATTAGTTTTAGTTTGATAGGAATTTGGATAGTTCATAAAATCATTAACTTCCATTGTAGCATGATTCAGAGTCTTTTTTAGCTAGTGATGTCAGGCCTCATTTATAAGTTCTTCGATTATATACATTAGACAAGCTAACCAGATAATATCCTTTGGGGAGCAAAGTAAAATAGTGTTTCCTTGATCATGAAAATTGTGATACTCTTTTCATGGACTTTAAAACACTTGCTATGTGTTTTTTGATACTTTATTGATAGACTGATAGAGTATGTTGTGCACTCTATTTTCTTTGAGTAGGGAAAAAGTTGTTTTAACTGAAAAAAAGAGTTCATTCTATAAATATTTGCCCAGAGAGAATCCATGGATGATATAAGAGTTCTAAAATATGTCTAAAATATGAGGATTCTAGCCATGATATGTTTTGTTTCTAGAACGACTATGATTTTGATGATTTGAAGGTGTGTGGTGCTGAGAAAACTTTCAACTTAGAGTTTTATGTTGTATTGTCAGAATTTATCTGTTTTTTGTTTCTCCTGTTGCTTTTGATAAGAAATAAAATATTACATCCATATGAATTTTTTCCATCTTTTCTATGCTAAGTACCCTGATAGTGGCCCGAGAGAAATTTCCTACTACAGATATGGTCTACTAGGCCATACTGGTTTGTAAGCACAAGCCCTTATTGTTAAATTTTTTTACATTACTTCTTATTTAGGGTCTAAATTTTATTCTTGCATTTTGTCTAACATGCTTTCCCATATAGCCATGTATATCATCTCGTGGGGATACTAGCAGTACTGGGTCACTTAATCCTTGTTATAGGTGTGGTGAAAAAAGGTCATTTTGCATGAGAATGCACTAATCTTAGCAAAGTAAGTTATTGAATTCTTGTTTGAAATATGATTCTTCTCCTTTTCGTTCTTATGTGTCGTTCATTCCAAGTTAATTATCCTATGCTATATAATATCTTGTTTTCATACTAAAACCTTATTGCTTTTCGGTTTTGTGTCTATAGTTTAATAAGCGGAATCATAAATCATCAACCCTCAAGAAGAAAGTCTAGAAGAAGAGTAAAGAGCAAAAAGAGTTCAATTCTGGACCTCATGATTTTGGTAGAGCATGAAAGAAGAAAGAAAAAATAAAGGTGGATATACGTCAGGCAGTACGGTGAAACTAAAGGGTGGTTGGACCCCGGATGATCCTCAAGACTGTCCTAAACAATTAATTGGAGATCTCCTTGAACTCCTAGAAATAAGAGAGATAATATTTCAAACTCTAGTACTGGTGGTAACTCTTCTATACCTCGTTCATCCAGAATGTCCAACAGGCTTAATTTTGATAATTTTTCTTCTTATGGGTCATACAATTATCATCACCAAAGGTTTTCAGCATCTGGTGATTTTGATAGTTTGGCTTCTTATAGTTTAGTCATGTATCATTATTACCATGGGTTTTCAGCATCTAGTGATTTTGATGATTCAGCTTCTTATGGTTGAGGCAATTATCATCATTACCATGGATTTTCAGCGTCACAATTTGGAAACATTAGTCACAATAGGTGGAGAAATAATGGTTGGTAGACGAGACTGTTACTCATGTTTGGTTATTTGGTTGAGATTTTCTTGGGAAGGTCGGAGAACCAGTTTATGTTCATAATTCATGATGACTGGTTGTGTGAGCTCATTTATTCATCTGGGACTTTTCAGGTTGTTTGTACAAGTGAGTATGGAATTGAGCATGATCTCATCAACTGTAGTTCCCTATCATTTAGCAGTTTGTAACTTGCTATGTGCCTTTTATTCCCTTATTTTTCTTGATTCATCTTGAATGAACTGTTACTCTTCTTTTCGCCCAAGAGGTATGTAACTTTAAACACGGTTTAATTATAAGTTAAAATGCCAACTGAAATACAATTTGTGGTTATTTTAATCATTTAATAATTTACACGTTTCAATAATTTTCTAACAAAATTATTAGCAACAAAATATTAGTGACTAACTTTAGTTGTTGCAACTGAAAAAACTTTAGCAATGGATTGTGAAATATAAATTTGGTAACTAAAGATGGTTGCTCATTCGACCGAACTATGTTGCAACGGATCAGCCACAAAATGTTCTATCGTAAATTTGGCCACGATAAAAATAAATTTTGAAAATAGCAAAGAAATATTCTGTCAGTAACATCAATAATCGATAAGTTCATCGCGAAGCGGTCATAAGTTTTGCGACAGAATTCATTCTTTCATCACTAAGATGCTAGCAATGAGCAAGATAGCGATAGCCACAAATCCATCGTTATTTCAATTTAGCAACGAATTTACATAGAATAATGCCAAATGTGACTGTCGCTAAATGCTATTTTTTTGTAGTGCCACGCGTTGGCAACCGTAATTTCCAGTATAGGTCCCTTGTGAACAGAACTTAAACAACTGAGCGGAACAACCCTCATTAAAGCCTTATTAAAAATATTTATCACACAATTCTATTCATTGAACCACAATACATACTTAGGCACACATTGTTGGTATCATCATACCAACTACACTTGCAAGGTAATATCAACATTCCACACCGATTATATTCACTTGGGGGAATTCACAACCTCCTTGGTTAAATATTACATTATCTTGGGGAATGACACAACCTCATAAGATTCAATTCAAAATCACAATGCAATAGTTAAAGAGTAGTTCAAGTTCTCACATTTCTCATAATTAAAAACCAATTTCACAATATGGGGTTAGGTTCATAACCACTTCAAAAGTCACAAGTTTGGGAAAATCACAATTCCCTAGTTCATTCACCATAGCCATGCACCCATAAGTTCAAAAGAATGAATAATCATATGTGAACCCTGGGAAAACATTGTTCAACAACAAGCATTCAAAACCCTCAGCCCTTGATTCAAAACAAACATAAATATCTCATGAACAATACTTTAAAACATATGCTTTTAACAAATTAACAATACGGAAAGAGTAACATGCCTGAAATACCAAGTTTTATGGAAGGATTTCAACCCTTGAGCCCATGGATGACTTACTTCTTGGAAATCCTAAGTATGGATGCTTGGAAGAATTTGAGAAATATTTTGGAAGTTTTTTAGTACGTTAAGGATGAAATATAACCCTCGTAAGTATTTTATGGACATGAGGTTTTAATCGGGTGAGAAGTGAATCATCCAAAGTGCTCTCAATTTTAAAACTAAAATTTAGTCGTTAGTGACTATGGGTCACTATTCGACTCATAATGATATGTTGCGACTCATCACAAGGAGCCGTAGTTAAGACAGAACTACCAAGTCCCTAAACTGGTCTGGATACGATTTATACCACTATCTCATAACCACTTATTGTACTCAAGATAGTAGCAATTTAGGATGACACACTGGACACCTTACGTTGGGACATAACGATTCATTCTGAGTCTTTACGATTCAAGGCCATAAGTCGTAATGAAGAAAATGTCTTGGGCCAAACATTCTAGACACCCTATACTTGGTCGTTATGACCCATAACAAGTCTTGACTACTAGTTCCGATCCACTCGTACTAAGAGTAGAATACTAAGCCACTTGTTCTTATTAAGTTTTGGCCGAATCCCTATGACCCGTTCAGACTCCCTACCACTTATCAATGGAGTCGTAGTCAAGACAATGAGGATAAAATTGGAAAAAATTTCAAGGACCCAAAACTAGGGGCATTACATACTCCCCTTTAGTATCATTCGTCCTTGAATGACAGAACAAGGCATTTATTAGAACGATTTGACTCTACATACAACCACTCTTACCTTTGACAAAGATAGAAAAAAAAGATGCCAATAAAATCACCATTTCCTTTAACAAAGTCAAAAAACAAATATGTTAAGGAACACACATACCTCAAGCACGATTATTCAGAATGGGAAACAAGAACGGCTACTTGGACTTTATGTCCTCCTCGGCTTTTCAAGTGGCTTCTTCAACGTTTTGGTTCCTCCAAAGAACCTTCATTGATGCCACATCCTTGGTCTGCAACCTATGGACTTGCCGATACAAAATCTCAACCGAGATTTTCTCATAAGACAAGGAATCTTAAATACCTACCTCTTCCAAAGGAAAAAACATTAAAAAATCGCCTATAAAATTTCTCAACATTGAAACATTAGATGAATGGAGCTCAAGCTGCAAGGAAATTCCAATTGATATGTGACATTACCAATCCTATTTAGTACAAAGTATGGATCAACATAATGGGGACTGAGCTTCCCCTTCTTACCAAGCCAAATCACTCTCTTCTTGGGGGACACCTTCAAAAACACCCAATCACCAACACTAAACTCTAACTCCTTTTGCCTCATATTTGTGTGGCCCTTTAGTGATTTTGGGAGGTCCTAAGTCTATCCTAAATCACCTTCACCTTCTCCATAGCTTGGTGAACCAAATTCGTACCAAACAAATTATTTTCACTGACCTTAAACCACCCAATATTAGATCAATACCTCCTATGATATAAGGCCTCAAATGGAGCCATACCAATGACAGAGTGATAACTATTATTGTAGGCAAATTCAATGAGAGGAAAGTGGTAAACCCAGCCACCACCATAACCAAACATACAATCCCAAAGCATATTTTCCAAGACTTGAATGGTCCTTTCTGCTTGCCTATACGTCGGTGGGTGGAAAGTGGTACTAAGGGACACCTTATCACTTAAACCTTGCTACAATGACATCAAAAGTGTGATGAGAACTGAGTACCCCAATTAGATAAGATGGAAACTGGAGTACCATTCAACTTCACGATCTCCTCAAGGAATAACTTGGAGCAATCCTCTGATGAAAAATTATTTCTCACTAGCAAGAAGTGAGCTAACTCAGTTATTCCATCCACAATGGCCCAAATTGAATCAAAATGTTAGCGAGACTGCAAAAGACTGGTAACAAAATCCATATTAATTATGTCCTACTTCCACAGCGGCAGCTCAATCTCTCGAGTCAATCCACCGGGCCTCAATTTCTCCACCTTCACTTGCTGATATACCATGCTCTTAGCCACAAAATCATCCACATCCTGCTTCATGTTATTCCACCAATAAATCTCGTTAACATCAAGATACATTTTCATTGAACCAGGATGAATAGTATAATTCGACTCATGAAGTTTAGATAAAATTCTTCGTCACAACTTATTAACATTGGGAACACATAATATTCCTTGGTATCTCAAGATACTATCACCACCAATCTCAAAAATCATCACCTTCTACCTACCTATATCCTTCTTAATTTACATCAAGAAAGGATCCAATATTTAATTCTCTTTCACCTCAGCACCAAGAGATAACCTTGCCACCTCTTGAACAATCATACCACCATCCTTGAAATCAAAGAGACAGACTCCAAGATTAGCCAAATGGTGAATGTCCTTCACCAAATCCCCCTTCCTTCATCCACATAAGATAAGCTCCCATGGACAACCTTCAAAGAGCATCAGCAACCCCATCAGCTTTACCTGGATGATAGTGGAGACTGATGTCATAGTCCTTGAGCAACTCAAGCCATCTCATTTGCCAGAGATTTATCTCCTTCTGAGTGAATATGTATTCCAGGCTCTTATGATTAGAATAAATATCAACAGGAACCCATACAAATAATGTTGCTAGATCCTCAATGCAAATACCACAACTAATAATTTCAAATCATATGTTGGATAATTCTTCTCATGGTCATTCAACTATCTATAGGCATAAGCAACCATCTTGCCATGCCGCATCAACACACAACCAACCCTACCTAGGACACATCACAATAGACAATAAAACCATCAGTGCCCTCCGACAGAGTCAAGACCAGAGGTAAAGTCAACTTATCCTTTAACTTCTCAAAACTATCCTCGCAAGCATCAGACCATAAAAATGTCACCTTTTCCTAAGTCAACTTAGTCAATGGGGCAGCAATAGAAGAGAAACACTATAGAAACCTTCTATAATAGCTGGCTAAACCTAAGAAGTTCTGAATGTCAGATAGAGTCGTGGGTTTAGGCCACTTTTTAACCACCAAAACCTTCTATTGATCTACCATGATACCTTCACTAGAAACAACATGATCCAAATAATTCATAATATTTACCCAGAACTCACACTTGAGAGCTTCACATACAATCATTTCTCCAAGGTTTGCAACACAAGTCGGAGGAGATAAGCATGATCCACCCACTCCTGGGATACACCAAAATAACATCAATAAAGACAATCATGAACAAATCTAAAAACTAGCGGAAAACCTAATTCATAAGATCCATAAATGTTGTCGGGGCATTGGTCAAACCAAAGAACATCACTAAAAACTCAAAATGACCATACCAGGTTTGGAAGGCATTCTTTAGGATATCACCTCCCTAATGTTCAATTGATAGTACGCAGACCAAAGATTAATCATCAAAACAAAATTAGAGAACTAAAGATAATTGAAGATATCGTCAATCCTCGGAAGGGTATACTTGTTCTTTGCGGTTACTTTATTCAATTGGTGGTAACCAATATATATTTGAAGGGAACCAACCTTCTTACGCACAAAGATCATGGGATCACCCCTCGAAAACATACAAGAGTGGATATAACCCTTAGCTAGAAGATCTTTCACCTGCTCTTTGAGTTCCTTCAACACAGTTGGAGCCATCCTATAAGGAGGGATAGAGATAGGATGAGTATCCAAAAGAATATCAATCCCAAAATCAATTCCCCTATCTGGAGGTACATAAAGAAAACCATTAGAAAATACCTCAGGAAATTCACAAACCATAGGGATAGTCTGCAAAGAAGGACCTTCATAGCTAGAATCCTTAACATGCACTAAGTGATAGATGCACCCTTTAAAAT
Organism: Capsicum baccatum var. pendulum; assembly: GCA_030864225.1. Taxonomy (NCBI): domain Eukaryota; kingdom Viridiplantae; phylum Streptophyta; class Magnoliopsida; order Solanales; family Solanaceae; genus Capsicum; species Capsicum baccatum. The sequence goes on from CM061550.1 coordinate 227,701,622, forward strand.
AAATTTTTAGGCTCTAAGATTCGAAATAAACCTTTCCTTAAATAATAGGGAACTACATTTCCATTTGATAACCAACTCATTAGAAAAGTGGAAACTAAACCTTCGAGTCCGACAATCAAGATATGCATAGAATGAATGCAACCATTCCATCCATAAAACCACATCAAAACCTAACATGTCAAACTCTATTAGATCCACCATGGTCTCCCTACCATGAACTGACATCGCACAACCCCTATAGACCCTTTTAGCCATAATGGAGTCTTCCATAGGGGTGGATATTAAAAAAGGATCCAAAATACACTTAGGACCAAAACAAAAATAAAGTGAAATATAAGGGGTCACATAAAAGAGGGTAGACCTAGGATCAAGTAGATAATATAAATCATGAGAGAAAAGTTTGAGTATAATAGTAACAACATTGGAAGATGCCTCAGAATCGTAGAAAGTGGAAAGATTGTACAGATGGTTTTGACCAGCGCTGAAGCCAAAGGTAGAAGTAGAACCCTTTGGCACGGGAGCTGATAAAGCAACAACAGGAATCTTATTTTCATCAGAAGAAACTTAGAAGGACAATCCCTCTATATATGACCAATCTAACCATATTTAACACACTTGTTCCTCCCTCTTCATAAATTCCATGATGTACTTGACCATAGTATCTATAAAGAGGATACGATGGAGCTAAACGAGCCCCACAAGCCTGAGGTTGGGATCCTGGTGATCTAAACCCATTATTATACTGAGAATGATGATCACTCAATGACTTTAGATAAGGAGCACTAACCGTAGAGTAGGGACCAGAATTGCCCTATATTTTTAGGCCATTTTTCACCATCTCTACCATTTTGTTGCCGACCTTCACCTAGATCTGAATACCAAAATATTTTATTCTACCTTTTACTTGTCTCTACTTGTTTCTTTTTTCTTTTTCTACTAGTTTTATTTACACCACAAGTCTAAAGATGTCCATATCCTTGTTCAACAAGGAACCTTTGCTCTTTAATATCTACTCACAGTACAACCCAGATGTTAAATTCCTCATTCTAGCCCTTATGATAGACACTAATTCAGGAGCATAATACAACAGCTGATGAAACTTCCAAGGCATACTCTTTTAATATTATCCTTCCTTGATTCATGTTCATGAATTCCTTGACATTTGCCTCCCTCAACTCCTAAGGTAAGAAGCAATCAAGGAAAGAACTAGAGAAATCATCCCATAAAGCAGACTCAGCATCATCACTCATAGACTGGTCCCACTCCTCATACCATTGTTATGCTAGATCATTCAACTGATAAGCAGCGAACACTTCACCCTCCACATCAGTAGCATATATCATACAGAAGATCTTTTCTATCTCATCAATGAAATATTTAGAATCTTTCTCTACTTTAGAGCGAATGAAAGTAGAAGGGCTCAACCTCATAAATTGGCCAACCCTAGTGGCCTTAGATGATGGAGCAATAGAAGTAACACACTTATTCTTGAAGGCCACCAACTGGTAAGCAAATGAATTGACTAGCAAAACTCAGCATTAGACATGCCAACCTAGGGTGCCTGAGGAGTGATAGAGAAAAGTGGTGGAGTTCCATTAGGTCATTAAGAAGCAACAACCCTAGAATGGGTCTGAACTCCTAGAGTTAGACTAGCTCGATCCACATTGTCCTCATACAAGATAGATGGATTTCAATGAGCATCAGATCTTTTGGAAGCCATGATTTAAAAATTGAACATATGAGTATTGGAGGAGAATCAAGACCTTAGACTCTATGTCTCAAAAATATAACAATAATAAAGGAAAATATTCCTAAATGTCTCACAGCCTCTCCATTATATGTGTGGCATGCTACATACCCATAAATAAGACCCTACTTGACACGACTTTGTTAGACACCTAATGACATAAAACCTAGGCTCTAATATCATCTTTTTCATAACCCAAAATATGGCCTGGCTGTGGTGGGCATCTCAATTCCCCATGGCCCAGAGACCACCCCTATTTCACCTAACCAAAGAGCACAAAATCCTTATTATCTGATGAATTCCAAATATATAACAAGATAAATTTTTAAAATATAAGATACTTCTATGATCCTTAACCAACGACCAGCCAAAACAGCCAACCAACATTACCCAAGTCAACAGTAATCCTGTAAAGCCTTCTAACATAAGAACCAAAAACTAGTATTGGTCGAGACATGTACCTGATTTTGATTGATGACAATGAGAATAAATTTATAATGTTAATTATAATGAAGTAACTATCAACTCAAATCTAAGAATGAAAGCTGGTGAAATACTTAAGACTTTCGAGAAATGAAAGCTCACCACTTCACTATAACACAATGAACCAATGAACCAAGCCAACCAACCTAACTTTATGCAAGAAAATTAGAAGTAGCTTTGGTGCATCTATCACCTGGGGATACAACATATAGAGATGGTTAGTGGGGTGAACACTAGCATGTAACTCAGTGATAAGGATAACATAATACCATGACCAATTTTTCAAAATAATTCACAACCAATACACATAATTAAATGCATAAACATATATAGATCATATGCCTGAATAGGGAATACGTCTTAACATGTGTTTTAAAACATTAGCCTAGATTGTGTAGCTCAATTGTCATAAAATATGAAGGCACCCATAATCAATATGGGCCTAACTCTCTCCCAGATGGTAGGGCCCCAATTTGTGTGGCCGCATAATCTAGAGGGTAAGAATATGCATAATAGGGACTCAAACCTCTATACATATCAAGGTGACACGAGCACCAAATTATATAATAAGATGTACGGGCCTTAAACCTCCTAATCTAATGATATAAATAATAGGTACTCAAACCACCCATTCATACAGACCTCTAGATCGGCAACTTTGATTTCTAGTATGGTTCCCTCAGGACAACCACTTTCACAACTTAGCTACACAACCCTCATTAAAGCACAATTAAAAATATTTATCATACAATCTTATTCATTGAACCACAATACACACTTAGGCATAGAATATTGGTATACCAACTACACATGCAATGTAACATCAACATTCCAAATCAATTATCTTCACTTAGGGGAATTCATAATCCTTTTGGTTTAATTTTACATTAGCTTATGGAATTACACAATCCCAATGGTTCAATTCAAAATGATAATGCAATAGTTCAAGAGTAGATCAAATTCTCATATTTCTCATAATTAAAAACCAATTTCACAATATGAGGTTAGGGTCATAACCACTTCAAAAGTCACAAGTTTGGGAAAATCACAATTCTCTAGTTCATTCACCATGCCCATGCACCCACAAGTTCAAAACCATATTTAAAGCATGAATAATCATATGTAAATCATGGGAAGACATTGTTCAACAACAAACATTCAAAACCCCCAACCTTTGATTCAAAACCAACAAAAATATCTCATGAACAATACATTAAAACACTTGCTTTTAACAAATTAATAATGATGAAAGAGTAACATGCCTGAAATACCAAGTTTCACGGAAGGATTTCAACCCTTGAGCCTTAGATGACCTACTTCCTTGAAACCCAAGGTATGGTTGGTTGAGAGAATTTAAGAGAGCTTTTGGAAGTATTTTAGTATGTGATAACGCTCAAGCTATAGCTCTCGTAAGAGTGTAAGCAGTCGTCATCAAATATAGAACCCAACTGGGTTGGGTGTCGAATCCCACAGAGAATACTTGGTCACTAAGTAAGCAAATATTATTACACTTTTGGTGAAAGTTTCGTAAAAAGGGGGGATTGTAGTGCGTGCAACTAATGTAGCAAAGTAAAAATGGAAATTACTAAAGTAAAAAGAAAGAATGTTTAGTAAGATGTTAATCAATGAGAATTGGGAGTTGGGTTTATGTCCACCTTATGAGTTATACGTCTCTATTGGTTATGAGTTATGTAGAATTTAGACATGCATGTGCTTATAGAGAATTGTATTCTATGGTAAATCCAGGCGTCTTTCGACCTAACAGGGACTATTTCACTTTAACTCTTTTGATCTTAAAGCGTATCTAATAGTACAAATTCTCCAAGAGGTTAATCCAGTTACGACACTAACTTTTTAACAGGGGTTGGTGCCCTATTACCTTGACATTATCTCTTTTCCAGACATATAACATTTTTTTCAAACAAGTTAATGCTATACTGGTGTATCCTATGTGTTTGCAACCACAACAATTTGCATTAAGATGAAGAGAGTAATGATATAAGCAGCATACGTGTCAAGAATTCACAAACTCATAGCAATAGATAGTATCTCATAAGGCTTCCATAACTGCAACAGAGAAGTTTAGCTACTCATGAGTGCAATGGAAATCACAATAGACATTATCATTATACCAAAATAAAGATCTCACGTGTAGTAGGATTTGGTATGGCTTGTAGCGTGAATTCCCTTTTAGAATAGAATTTCTCTTGTTGTGAAAATTAAGACTCGAATAGATGGAGAGAATAAGAATTGAAAGTAGAAGTATGAGAATTCGAATTAATGGAAGAATTAGAATGATTCGGAATTGAAGAATTGTTGGAATTGAATTATGTATAGATGAATGATAAAAATCTCTAGCAAAATAGGGTATTTATAACACCCATATCCTATTCCTACTAAGCTACTGCATTACTTATCCTACTCCTAATAAGTTACTGCATTACTTATCCTAATCCTAATAAGTTACTGCATTACTTATCCTAATCCTAATAAGCTACTGCTGATCCCCGAAGTCTTTAGAATTGTTGTTTTTGTCCGGGACATATTTTCCATGCGTCACTTTTGGTCCTAGGCATCCAAGCTCTCCTTCCCTTATTTCGTGAAGCTTTCTTTGGCGTCAAGTTATCCATAAAATGCTGAATTCTGCATCATTTATACCTGAAAACTTGCTAATCATGTTTCTTAGCTCACTTACAGGAAAAAGGACTAAAAGTGCATGAATTATTTAATTTGTCCTCAAAACATAGCTAAAATATAGGTAAATTATAGTACTTTAGGCATGTAAATACGCCTAACATCAACACCTCACACTTAAAGCTTTGTTCGTCCTCGAAAAAAATATCATGTCTATATGACATTTACTTAGGGTTTCACAGTAACAACACAAAATATTCATCAAGACAGGCACGACAATTATCAACAAAGAGTAGTTTTCTGACCACTACTAGAGACAATTCAACCTCCAACATAGACTCGTGATGATGGTTTATTAGTATCCAAAAGTTAAGGCACAAAGAATCATACATACTTACCCAAAACTCATCAACCATGCCTGTCTCATAATCTATTACCCATAAGCACTTACAAGTATAGTATATTTATCAAAACATGGGTATACTAGTATCCTTGCTCTCACTCTCACAAAGAATTCATATGTTGCAACTGATGACCATAGGCTTGCCCTTAGTGTAATGCTCCACTAAATATCAGAATGGTAAGCTTAGGATCAAATAGGTCTTTTACAGGTTGTAATGTAGGCTAAGGGATGGGTAGGACTATTTTGACCAGAAATAGTGACTATGTTCCTAAGCGCTTTAATACATCACATTATATCATTAACACTTTCTTTCAAAAAACCTTTCTACTTTATTTTAATCTACCACCCCTTCTCACGTCTTTTGTTATTAAATTTTGAATAGAATTTATCTTTTTGTTTTTATATTTCTTTTTTTTATAACACACCTCTATGATAACCATTCTTTTTCATAACGAATTAAAGTACAAATTCACTTTAAGGCACTATTCTCACCCAATTTCCTCTTATTTTGTCACCTGACTTTACAATTTTAAAGCACTTAGGAAGTTGGATCAAATTATGGTCTTAAAAAAATGGATTAGGCGTACAAGTGAGGTTGCCAAAGAAAATAGGCTAAAGTCTCAAAGGGGTTTATCTAGGATGATGTCCACGGGTAGATAAAATGAAGGTAAACAATCACAAGTTGCCAAAGAAATGCCTAAATCATCTCCTACACTTACACTCTTTATTTCGATTTACATCCATACTAGGCAAGTTCTAGCATCAGATACAACATAGAATATACTATCATCTCACACACACAAGGCACATGGTCGACTTTATTGGGAGTAATATAGACTCTTGACCCAATAGATGAAGGAATTAAACCACACACTTATCACATAATGAGTCACACTTAGAGTCTAAATGTCTCAATAGTAATGATTTTATCACAAACTCTTGTCATAATACCATGTTGCCTATCAGAACAATTTCATGCAAGGTTACGAAAAAAAATCTACGAACTACTAAACCAAACAAACAAACATAAATAAATGAAAATGTAGATAAAGAAGTATAGCATGCAAATACCAACACCCCACACTTAGACGGGACACACTGTCCTCAGTGGAAAATAAATAAGAAGAACCTGGTTAGGTAAACTCATCCTCTATGTCTGGGGTCATGCCCCCTTCGTCAAAATCATCATTGGAGTCGTCGTCATCAGAATTCTCCTCCACATCAGAGTTTGGCATTCTTCGATTATCATCGGTTGGCACATCGTCATCAAGAGGTTCCTCAAAGTACACACCTACTCTACACATCGCCCTTGCATGCTCATTCATTGGGTAGTCATAGTCCAGCTGTTGGAGCTCTGCAGCAGTTGGAATACGACCCCCGTTCATCATAGTAAACCTCGTCATGCCATATAAATAGCGGAAGAAGCTCTCATCGTGAGCATGCCTTTCTGAAGGGGTAAGGTTGATGCCATGCGTGGATTCAGCATCTTTAACCTTTGTGAGGTCAACCTTCTTCGGGTTGTGTGGAATTTTATGATTAGCCGGTTCCTCTTCAATGTCCTCCTTCCTTAATATTGCAGTCAACAGTTTTCCAAAGCTGAAGTGGGACCTCTTATGCAGCCTAGCCTTACGCATTGTAGATCAAATAATTGCCCCAATGTTGATAGGGACATTCGTCGTCAATGTGTACAGCAAGAACACTCTATATCGTGTTATCTTTGTGTACTGGGTCCCTGAAATGAGGCAATATTTGACTATGCGCAACCATATCCTAGCTTCCCTATTCAAGGGAGCATATGGGAAGGTGTTGTGCCGACCGGTGTCTTTGTGTCTGCTCCATCGTGCCATAGATCTTGTTCCGCACAATGTGTCTCTAATAGCCCTGTACGGAGGTCTGTTGTACACAATGCTCAAACTACAGCTCCTTGAATGGTGATGGATCAACAGATGGCAGACCTAGAAAGGAGTTGAAGAACTCCGCATTTAGTTGCAGAACTTGGCACCGAATCTTTACTTCATTCCCTGTAGTTTTCGGTGACCAGTTGGCATAGAATTCTCGTGTTAAATCGAGATTGCACTCTCCCATATCTTGGAAGATGAAATCCAGGTGTAACGCCATTATCTTGGCCAACATACGGGGTTCTTTCTTTGCTAGGCTCTCCTTGTTTATCAACTCTACATGAACATATTTTTTTCTCTTTATTGTTCCTATACCATTCCTTTCCTTCCTTCTTGAGGACCCATTTAATTCCAAACATGCGGCGAGGTATTTGCAGCGAGGAGGATTCACTTTGCTCTTTTCGTCCTCTTTTCTTTCCTTTTTGTTAAGTGGTTGCTTTATATTTTCCTTGTCTTTCTTTGGGAGCCATTGTACCTGAGATTAAAACAATAGTCATGTTAGCATCATCTCGGTGGATACAATCAATAAACAAGCATTAGTCGCACCACCCTACACTAAATTTGTTGGCACAAACTAATGAAGTGAATGTTATCTAATACTCAGACTTAATCGATAAACCTTTTAGGTGCTATATTCCAACAATATAATCAGTGCAGTCATACTTCATGAAATCTTGGCAATACTTTCATGTTTGATATCTCTTTTGAGCAAAACTACTCCATATAGATTGAATCAAGTTTAGGAATAATCACAATTTCTTATGTTTGTAGTCAACCATGGTTTTCACCTTTATAAACAAGTCATTCCAACATGTAAGATTTCTATTGACAATATTACGCAATTATCTTGACCATGTCGATACCGCAAGAGTATGACAGTGCATTAAAATCAAATTCAAGTTGGAAACAAGTCAAGATCATCCTTACGTATTCTTTCTCTCACTTAGTTGTATCACAACAAATCATCCACATTCAAATCACCAATACTACTTCAAGATTTAACATTTCATTATAGATGTAGTAGTGTAGTACTTGCGGAACATAAAAATAGAACAAAAAAGTACTTACTTGGTTGATGGCCTTGGAAGATGTTCTTCCAAGGTAAAAAGAGCAAAAGAAAAATTTTTGAGAGAATTTCGAGAGGTAGGCAGCGCTTAGGTATGATTTGCAATGTGTTTTTCGTCTAAGACTAAGTTTATTATTTATAGGGCAAGCTTGGATCGGGTTTTGACCTATTTAGAATCGAATTTGGAGACCAAAAGTGACCATAGGCGGCGCCTAATGCTTTGCCTATGCTTGGTATAGGCGGCGCCTTTTGCAAAGCCTAGTTGAGCATAGGCGGCGCCTATGCCATGGCATATGAGATTCAGAGACAAAAGGCTTTTGCATAGGCGGCGCCTATGCTATGGCATTCTTAGGCATAGGCGGCGCCTATGCTATGGCACTCTAGAATCCGAGAGCTTAGGCCATAGCATAGGCCTTGCCTTGGTCGTGGCCTATATTTACATAGGCCTTGCCTTATTCGTGGCCTATATTTACATAGGCAATGCCCAACCCATAGCCTTTTGCTTCTTTCTTCCTAACTTACCACCTTCAACATGCAATACTCTCAAATCGAAGTTTGAAACCAATCTCTTCCTTTACATCTCTTGCACCTATATTTACTCAAAAACACAAAAATGATTAGAACGATGGGTTGCCTCCCATCAAGCGCCTTATTTTTGGTCGTGTATCGACTCTTCTTTTTGGATTTTTATTTATTGAAAACAAAAGTAAAATAAAAGATAAAACAAACGATGGGTTGCCTACCATCTAGCCCTTGATTTATTGTCGCAGCACGACATAGTTACCTCGAGTACTTAGACTTCGTCGAGATAAATGGTGGCCATATAGTTTATCGAGTCAAGATGACCGATATAGGGTTTTACTCGTTGGCCATTCACCTTGAAGACAACACCACTATTGTCTTCTAACTCAACTACTCCAGACGAGTAGAATTGGCTAATCTTGTACGGAACAGACCATTTGGACCTTAACTTACCTGGGAATAGCTTCAGTCGGGAATTGAAAACAAGTACCATATCACCTTTTTGGAAGTTCCATTGAACAATCCGCTGATCATGATACTTTTTCATCCGCTCCTTGTAGAGGTCTGATCGTTCATAAGCATGTAGACAGAATTCATCTATCTCATTCAGTCGCTCCAATCTCAGATTCATAGCATCATCCCAATTCAAATTTAGTCGCTTCAACGCCCATAATTCTTTGTGCTTGAGCTTAATAGGCAAGTGACAGGCCTTCCCATTGACTAGTTGGTACGGGGACATGCCAATTGGCATTTTGAATGCAGTCCTATAAGCCCATAGTGCATCGTCCAGCTTCCGAGACCAATCTTTCCTATTTGCATTTACCGTCTTAGCAAGGATTTGTTTGATCTCTCGATTGGAAACTTCTACCTGTCCACTAGTTTGTGAGTGATAAGGTGTGGCTACCTTATGTTGTTTGACCCCATATTTTGCCAGCATGGATTTGAACAGCTTGTTGCAAAAGTGAGATTCTCCATCGCTTATGATAGTACGTGGTATTCCAAAGCAAGAGAAGATATTTCTCTTCAAGAATGCTACACCATGCTTTCCCTCATTGCCGGCTAACGCTACTGGTTCGACCCATTTTGAAACATAATCTACAGTAACTAGGATGTATTTCATTCCAAACGAATTTACGAATGGACCCATGAAATCAATACCCCATACATCAAAGAGCTCAGCTTTAAGGATTTTCGACATGGGCATCTCATGGTGTTTTGAAATTGCACCTTGTCTCTGACATTGGTCCCATCTACTCACAATGTCGTAGGCATCTTTAAATATCGAGGTCCAATAATATCCACTTTCCAATACCTTCCTTGCTGTCCGATTGCCTGTGTTATGTCCCCCAACTTGGGAAGTATGACATGCTTCTAATATATTAGGCACCTCTACATGGGATATTCATTGCCTGATAACACCATCCGCGCATCGTCGAAACAAATATGGCTCATCCCAAAAGTAGTGTTTTAAATCATGCATGAACTTTCTCTTTTGATGAAAGGATAGATTTGCAGGCATCACATTACTCACCACAAAATTTGCAAAGTCTGCATACCATGGTAATTCTAAAATTATTGTGGCTAAGATCACTTCGTCAGGGAATGCATCATCAATCTCAAGATCAGGTTGCGCTATATGTTCGTTCTCAAGTCTAGATAGATGATCAGCCACTTGGTTTTCGCAAGCTCTTCTATCTTTTACCTCGAAATCAAATTCTTGCAGCAACAATACCCATCGAATTAGCCTTGGTCTTGCATCTTTCTTTGTCATTAGATATCTAAGGGTTGTATGGTCTGTATGAACTACCACTTTGGTTCCCAACAAATAAGAATGAAATTTTTCAAAAGCATACACAATTGCTAGAAGCTCTTGTTCTGTGATAGTATAGTTCTTCTGGGCTTCGTTCAAAACCTTTCTCGCATAGTAGATTGGATGGAATAACTTCTCCCTTCTCTGGCCAAGTACAACACCCAAAGCTACCCCGCTAGCGTCACACATGACATCAAATGGTAGAGACCAATCTGGTGCTACCATGATAGGAGCTTCAATTAGCTTCCCTTTGAGGCATTTGAATGCCTTCAAACAACCATCATTCAAGTCAAACTTTGCATCTTTCTCCAAAAGTTTGCATAATGGGCTGGTAATTTTGGAGAAGTCTTTGACAAACCGCCGATAGAAACTTGCGTGTCCGAGGAAACTATGAACTCCCTTCATGGAAATTGGAGGTGGTAGCTTCTCAATAACTTCAATTATAGCTCGATCAACCTCAATTCCTCTTTCGGAGATTTTATGCCCAAGAACAATACCTTCTTTAACCATAAAGTGGCACTTCTCCTAGTTCAGCACTAGGTTGAATTCAACACATCTTTGCCCATACTTGGGTTTGCCAAGCATGATTCAAATGACTCACCCATGACTGAAAAATCATCCATGAATACCTCCAATGTATCTTCAACCATATCAGAAAAAATGGACATCATACAACACTGAAAGGTGGCTGGTGCATTACATAGTCCGAATGACATACGTTTGAAGGCAAATGTACCATATGGGCATGTGAACGTTGTTTTTTCTTGGTCTTTGGGAGCAATACAAATCTGATTATATCAAGAATAATTATCTAAGAAGCAAAACCATCCTTTCCCTGCTAATCGATCAAGCATTTGGTCCATGAATGGCATTGGGAAGTGATCTTTAAGCATCCACGAATTCAGCTTTCGGTAATCTATGCATACTCTCCATACTGTAATGGGTCTGAATAGAATAAGCTCATTCTTTTCATTCGCAACTACCATTATGCCTCCTTTCTTGGGAACACATTGTACCGGGATTACCCATTTACTGTCAGAGATGGGATACACAACCCCTGCATCTAACCACTTAATAATTTCTTTCTTCACTACTTCTTGCATAGGTGGATTGAGACGCCTTTGATGCTTAATAATGGGTGTGCAATTTTCTTCAAGCTGAATATTGTGTGTACAAATCCCAGGTGGAATACCAATAATGTCAGCGATGGTCAAACCAATGGCTCTTATATACTTCCGTAGAATAGCAATGAGAGCTGAAACTTGCTTCTCTCCCAAATCTGCTACCACAATAACTGGGAGTGTTTTACCGCCTCCCAAGAATGCATACTTTAAATGACTTGGTAGCTCCTTCAATTCTAACGTGGGTGGCTCTTCAATAGATGGTTTAGCTGGTCGTGTAGGTCAGTTTTTGAGATCAAGGTCCAGCTTCTTGGGAGCATGGGGATACGACCCTAATCCTGTTAGAGCACCAATAGTTTCGTCATAATTTTCAGCATCTTTATGCTTAACATTCATATGTACAACCGCCAATGGGTCATCAATACGTTGTTCCTCTTCATGCAATTCTTTCTCATCATCAAAATAAACATCAGCTACCGAGAATACGTTCAGATCTTTGGGTTGCTTCATTGATTTGCACACATCAAAGAGAACTACTTCATCATTTATTCAGAATAAAAGCTCATTAGCTCTTAAGTCAATAAGCACACTTCCTGTTGCAAGGAAAGGGCACCCCAAGATTATGGGAACTTCTGAGTCTGCCTCACAGTCCAAAATAATGAAGTCTGGCGGAAAGATGAATGAAGAGACCTTTACCAATACATCACATAAAATACCAACAGGGCATTTTACCGACCTATCTGCCATTACGACCCTCATATAGGTTGGAGTAGGATCACCCAACCCCAACTTTTTGTAAATAGATAATGGCATAAAATTGATGCTAGCTCCTAAATCGCATAATGTTTTGGCAAAATTCAAAGATCCAACGGTGCAAGGAATAGTGAATGCACCGGTGTCGGCCTTCTTCTGAACTAGAGATCGGGTAGCAATTGCACTGCAATGATGAATAGTGTCGGTCAGCTCATAGCTTGCTGTCCGCTTCTTTGTCAAAAGATCCTTCATAAATTTGGCATACCCAGGCAATTTGTTCTAGTGCTTCTACCAATGGAACATTAATGGTCAGCTGTTTTAACATTGCCATGAATTTATTGAACTTGGTATCATCATCTTTCTTCTTTAATATTTGAGGGAAAGGAGGTGGTGGAAGGGGAATTGTTTTCTCCACGACTTTCTTTTCCTCTTGCTTTAGTTTCACGATCAGTTCGGGCTGTGGATGTTAAAGGGTGACATCATGAATGATGTTATCAGCTTCTTCCGTGACAACGTCTTCTACATTTCCTCCTATATCATCGGCCACCTGCCTGTTTTGGGATTAATTATCCAGCACCTTACCACTCTTGGTAGTAATGGACATGCATGATCCATTATTCCTCAGATTTTGCACAGTGTCGCTCAGTAAAGTGCCAACCTTCCTTTGATTGAGTGATGCTTAAAGTTGTCTCAATTGCTGCTCTATTTGTTTAATTGAAGTGGAATATGAGTCAACCAATTGCTTCATTGAGGACAAGTCATTTATTACCTCCGTTACTCCCGCGCTGGTTGTCTCCACTCCTTTCAACAATTTAGCCATCATATCTTCCATATTTCCTGAACTAGATACAGTGGTGTCACGTCTTCCTGGGGGAACATACAATCCACTCTTGTCATTCTTGTTCTTCCAACTACCTTGGTCCTTGTTTCCAGATTTATCATAATAGTTCCGACCTTGGTTTCCTTGGGTATTGCCTCGAAAACCCCCCTGGTTGTTCAAGTAGTTGGCTTCTTATTCAGAATCAGATTCCTCTCTTCCTTTTGACGCAATAGCTTTGACTTTTTTGGTCTTCCCTGATAATAAATGCTTTGTAAGAAGATCCACTTGTGTTTTACTGTGCGTCATATCTTGATCACATTCTTCTTCTCTTCTCCTTTAGTCTGCAGTCATACCAATAGACAAAGTGGGGCTTGCTACCTCAGAATCCCTAGTATGCCAAGCTCTACTTTGCTTCGTCATCCGATCTAGCATATTGATTGCGTGCCCAAAGGTGAGGTCCATGAATGATCCTCCAGCCACATTATCCACCACTGGTTTAGTTATTGAATTCAAGGCTCTCTATAGTATCTCCATTAGGTGGACATTGGTCATATGATGGTTTGGGCACCTCATAAGTTTCTTCTTGAATCTCTCCCATGTTTCGTGGAGGTCTTCAGATGGAAGCTGATGAAAGTTGCTGATCTTATCTCTTAATTAGGCTCTTTTGGATTGCGAAATGAATCTTTCTAGGAAAGCGTCTTTCAATTTCCTCCAATTTGTGATCGAATTAGGAGTCAAACCATTCAACCATAGAGTTGCCTCCCCAAATAGAGACAATGGAAATAAGCGCAACCGATTGCATTCTGACCAACATTAGGATTGTCAAATGACTTGCATGTAGAAATAAAGGTGATTAGATGCATATTCGGATCATCGCCTGCTAGTCCACCAAATAATCCATTGAGTTGCAATAACTGAATCATGGTGCTGGTGATGTTGAACTTGGCTTCGGGTGCTAATGGTGGAGGAATAATGGCTCATGTGGCTCCGGCTCCATCAAGATCATCATTATCAAATGTTGGTTGCACGGGTCGGCGTTCATGCCAAAATCTATATTGATGATCTCTTCTGTTAGTAGGTGTTGCTATCTCAGCATCACGCCTAGGTTTTAGTAACTCGTCATCACCAAGATCTTCATTGTCAGGATTTGTTGCACGCCCAGGGTTATCAATATTCTGTTGTTGCACTTGAGCGGTGGCTCGAGAAGTTATTCTTTCCTGTTCCTGTTGAGCAGCCATCCTTTCAATTTCTTATTGTGCTTCTATTCTGCCAATACATTGTGGTTCAGTATTGATAGGTAATAACAGTTTACCAGAACATCGAGTATGGGGCATGCACTGAATAAAAACCTATAGAAAACAAAAACAAAAACTAAAAGTAAAGTACGAGAATCTTTGACCAAAGGGTCTAGTAATTATCACAAACTTAGTAGACAGCCATATTCCCCGGCAACGGCGCCAAACTTTGATAACGCTCAAACTACAACTCTCGTAAGAGTGTAAGCGGTCGTCGTCAAATATAGAACCCAACTGGGTTGGGTGTCGAATCCCACAGAGAATACTTGGTCACTAAGGTAAGCAAAGATCATTAGACTTTTGGTGAAAGTTTCATAAAAAGGGGGGATTGTAGTGCGTGCAACTAATATAGCAAAGTAAAAATGTAAATTAGCAAAGTAAAAAGAAAGAATGTTTAGTAAGATGTTAATCAATGAGAATTGAGAGTTGGGGTTATGTCCACCTTATGAGTTATACGTCTCTATTGGTTATGAGTTATGCAGAATTTAGACACGCATGTGCTTATAGAGAATTGTATTCTATGGTAAATCCAGGCGTCTTTCGACCTAACAAGGACTATTTCACTTTAACTCTTTCGAGCTTAAAGCGTATCTAATGGTACAAATTCTCCAAGAGGTTAATCCAGTTATGGCACTAACTTTTTAATAGGGGTTGGTACCCTATTACCTTGACATTATCTCTTTTTCATACATATAACTTTTCTTTCGAGCAAGTTAATGCTATACTGGCGTATTCTATGTGTTTGCAACCACAAGAATTTGCATTAAGATGAAGAGAGTAATGATATAAGCAGCATACGTGTCAAGAATTCACAAACTCATAGAAATAGATAGTATCTCATAAGGCTTCCATAACCCCAACAGAGGAGTTTAGCTACTCATTAGTGCAATGGAAATCACAATAGACATTATCATTATACCAAAATAAAGATCTCACGTGTAGTAGGGTTTGGTATGGCTTGTGGCGTGAATTCCCTTTTAGAATAGCATTTCTCTTGTTGTGAAAATTAAGAGTCGAATAGACGAAGAGAATAATAATTGAAAGTGGAAGTATGAAAATTCGAATTAATGGAAGAATTAGAATGATTTGGAATTGAAGAATTGTTGGAATTGAATTATGTATAGATGAATGATAAAAATCTCTAGCAAAATAGGGTATTAATTACACCCATATCCTATTCCTACTAAGCTACTGCATTACTTATCCTACTCCTAATAAGTTACTACACTACTTATCCTAATCCTAATAAGTTACTGCATTACTTATCCTAATCCTAATAAGTTACTGCTGATCCCCAAAGTCTTTTGAATTGCTGTTTTTACCCAGGACATACTTTCCATGCGTCACTTTTGGTCCTAGGCGTCCAAGCTCTCCTTCCCTTCTTTCGTGAAGCTTTCTTTGGCGTCAAGTTATCCATAAAATGCTGAATTCTGCATCATTTATACCTGAAAACTTTCTAATCATGTTTGTTAACTCACTTACAGGAAAAAAGACTAAAAGTGCATGACTTATATAATTTGTCCTCAAAACATAGCTAAAATATGGGTAAATTATAGTACTTTAGGCGTGTAAATACGCCTAACATCAGTATGTTAAGGATGAAATATAACCCTTGTAAGGGAATTGTCCAAAGTTCCCTTAATTTTAAAATTGATAATTAGTCATCACTAATTATGGGTCTCTATAGGACTCATAAGGATACATTATGCCTCATCACAAGGAGTTGTAGTCAAGACAGAACTGCCAAGGCCCCATATAGGTTTATCTACGATTCATACCATCGACTCGTAACCACAATTAACAACTCATAACAACTTCTTGTACTCAAGAAAAAAATAATTTGGGATGACACACTGGACACCCTATGATTAAGACATAACGACTCATCATTAGTCTTTACGACTCATGGTCCTTATGACTCGTAAGAGGTCTTGATGATTAGCTATAACCCACTCATACTCAGAGAATAATACTAAGCCACTTGTTCTAATTAAGTTATGACCGAGTCCCTATGACCCATTAAGACTCCCTACGACTTGCTAGGAAAGTTATAGTCAGGATAGAGAGGATAAAACTTCAAAATATTTAAGGACAAAACACCCGAGGTGTTACAATAAATATATATATAAATTATTTATAACTATAATATAATTATTTGTTACATTTTAAATTTAATCATGAATTTAACTTTAGCCGTAGCACTTTTAGTCATATGTCTCAATCTAGTTGATAGTACATTCTGAGATTCTACATGATTTTTCCACTTTGAATGATAAATGATACTAATTATGAAAATTATCTTGTTGTCTATGGGATTTTATAGGTGAGTTTCATTAGACTATAGATAATCACTACTTATGAGCTTTCTTTCTAGTCCTTATTGAGTAAAAAGAATTATTTTTTCACCTTTCGGGGGTTTAATATATCATTCTGTTATATGTAGTTTATCAATATTTTTTATAGAAGTGTGTATATGGTGTCAATTTTGGCTTTGCCGATAGATAATCGTAAATTGACATCAAGGTTGAGGCACAACCCTCGATTGACATCTCATGTGTTTGATTGGATTTGATTTTTTTAAAAATTTCAAATTTTATCATTAGCTAAAGTTATAAACTAAAAAATCTAAACCAAACCAAACTAAATCAGCAATAACCAAACTGACGGTTATTTTTTTGGTGTTTCTTTGGTTTTCTTTTTGAAATTGTAAAAACCAACTAAGTTAGTTTAATTATGATTTTGACCAATAATTGATCCAAAACAATCCAGGAACACCCCTAGCTCCTTTTGGTATGCAACATAAATCCCCCAAACAAGTGTTTGGTTGTAGTTACCTATGGCTCTTGTCATCCAATCATAGTGGTACTTCTTAAATCAGGGCTCAAAATTAGGCATATCAGGCATGCCTATGGTGCTCAACTTTGGTTCAATATAGAACCCCTTCTTAGGCTTCCTTGTGCTAGGGACAAGACACTGTCCTGATCATAAAGTTCCTATATCTCAAGGTAACCCCCATCAATTAATGATGTGCACCAGGGGAGGCTCAAGCTATAGAGTAGGATAGATTGGTGGTGAAGAAGGAATCTCTACTAGGGAACTCTAACTCAAATCTTCTTACTCACAACCATCTGCAACCTCTGAAATTAACTTATAACCTTAATTGTTGGATAAGCTACTAGATACAGCATTGTTGGTGCTCTTGGAGACATCTTTCTCCTTGTTTATACCCTCTTCAAGGCCTGACTCAGACTTTTATTCCTCAATATTTTTAGACTATGGAGGGGAGTATAGTATTGACTGGCTTGGATTCTTTATTTGGGGCTTAGCCTTCTGACCCCGAGGTAATCTTTTCTGGTTTTATTTGTTCTAAGATGGGATATTCCTCTACAAACACACTAGACTTTCCATCAGTGGGCTTATCCCTAAGTTGACAACTAATGGGATGAGCTTGTTTTATTGGGGTCTGCTTGGTGCCCTTTGCCGAGTCATTCATGGGTGCCATTGTACCTGTGGGAATATAGATATTAGTTAACACTAGGCAAAGGTAAGAAAGCAAAGAAAAATTAAAAAATTTCACTATGGATGGGAACCCTATGAGTCAGGATAGAACTCACAGCCAGAGTATATAACTCACTACCACAATCGTAACATGGGATATAATGCTAAGGATTGGGGATTCAACGCCTTATGAGACCACCTAAAGAGTCTTTGGGTCACTTGATGACTCGTTAAGTGACTCATTATCTGACCATAATATACTATCTTAGGATCTAAATATGCCTTGTCACAATAAGTTATATAGTGATAAAATGACTAGTAGGGTGAGTCAGAGTGTAACCACAGGAGTTTCACCCCTACCTACTCCATGTTAGAAGTGGCTAAGAGTCACCTAACAACTTATTAGGTTACCCTATGAGTCAGACTGTGGCCCATCGTGACTATCAATATGAAAATTTAGGGATAGTCTATGTTCAATTAATTCACCAAGGGTACTTAGACTTCCCCTCTCAATTTTTCACATATATTTTATACTTTAAATTTTATCTAAATTAAGTCCTACACATTTTTTAATAATATTGAATTCTTAAGAACCTTAACATCAAATGTAACCCTAGGCAAGTTATTAACATGGAATCCTGAACATATTTTCATAGTAAAACAAGTATGAATTTGAAATTAGCAGCAAGAGTGGATAACTTACTTTGAGTAGAGAAAGAATGCTTGGATAGTTACTACTTAGTCTTGTCCTTGAGAGTGGGAGAGCTGATTTTTCTTAGAGTCTTTTGGGAGTTGTGAGGAATTTAGATAGGATGATTAATGATTATTGATTATGTATTAATAACAGTAGTATCAATTATGGGATGGAGAGAGTTATACTATTTCAAAAATGGAAAAGAAAATGTTTGGGAATTTAATTTCCCTTTTTATTTTGCCTAATTCAGGTTGGGTCATCCCCTTAGGGTCTGTGATTTTGGCCCTAACAAAGTCTTCTGGCAATGACTCATAATCAGTGGCTATAAGTTGTTATCTCCTTCCATTTAGAATTAATCCTTACATGAGTCTCCAGTCATGATAAATCAAGGTGATGATTCATTGATAGTGAAAATGACTTATTCTAAAATTCGCCATGACTATAGAGACTACATACCTGGGTGATTTCACCTGGGCTTCTCTTGAAGGGTCTGGTGATGATTTGTAAGGAGTCCCTATGACATGTAGGGTCCCTCGTAGGGATCTAGGCACCAGAATATTTTCTATTCTTTCCTATATCTTTCAGCCTTACATAATGAACATACAAATTATCTTAGAATGTAATAAGTTCAAAACATGTGTTGCCTCTCATGCAACACTTGATTTAACATCACAGCATGATGTGGAAATATTGGGTACTCAAACTTTACAAATCAAGCACATGGGTTGCCTCTCATGCAGTTCCTAATATAATATCATGGCATGACTCAACTGCCTTGGCTACTCAGCCTTCACCAAGAAAATAATCATCGCATATTTTTAATTCCTCTATATGGACCATGTAATGCTTGACATAATGTCCGTTCACTTTGAATGGAGCATCATATTTTCATTTCATCTCAATTACACCATTTGGAAATACTCTAACCACGGTAAATGGTCTAGCCCACCAAAACTTCAATTTGCCAGGAAAAAGCAAAGTCTTAAATTATACAATAAGGCCATATCACCAGGCTAAAATACATTTTTCTCAATATTCTTGGCATGGTACAACTTTATCTTCTCGTTATACAAGGCAGAACTCTCATAAGCACGTAGAGGCAATTCAGCTAACTCATTCATCTCACTCATCCTCAAGTTTGCAGCATCACTCCACTTAAAATTTAACTTTTGCAATGCTCATAATGCCTTGTGCTCAAGTTTGATCTGCAAATGGCATGCCTTTCCATACACAAGCCGATACAGAAAGTACTTATAGGGGTTTTACAATCTGTACGACAAGATAAAAATACATCATCTAGCTTTCAATGAAGCAGTCCACTTGGCATTCACAATCTTTACTAACATAGACTTAATCTCATAATTGAAGACCTTAATCTTCAAACTCATCTGTGGATGGTAAGGTATTTCCACTTTTTATTTTATCCTATATTTTTAAGTATGGATATAAATAGATGATTATATAAGTGATATCCATTATCACTAATTGAAACACCCTAGATTTTTTCCCTTGAAAGTTTCTTGAGCTTTTAGCTCACTACCTTGGTAACGACTCACTCTACGAGTCGTAAGGTGTCGTTATGGGTCATAGTGACCAAGTCAAAACCAAATTAGAGTGTAAGTGGCTAAGTTCGGCTTTGAGTATGAGTGGATTACTAATAGCTATAAGGATATATCATGAGTCAGTAGATGTAATTGTAGGGTGTCCAATGTAAGTCCCAATTTGGGTTTTCTGTTGATTACGATTGGACCCTATGAGTTGTAGGGTCCTATTATGAGTGGTTCCTTTCAGTCATAAGGATAAATTTTTAGGGTAACTTAGTGGTACTTCCATGGGTATGACTCATGGTGATGATAAGTCCTACGGAGTAGCTACGAGTCAAGGGTTGACTAGTAGTCAAAGGTGGCACTTTTTTAGCATTTAAGTTAAGGGCATCCTATACATTTTCCCTCTTACCCAAATTGAAACCCACATATTATAACCTTATAAAGAATTCATTAGCGCTCAGATACATATCAATTAACTTCTCGAACACTCCCAAAGGCTCTCTAAATTCCCTCAAGCAAGTCAAGCTAGGGTTTTATCAAGATGGTTATCTAAGGGCTCAAGGTTTAATTTCTCTCCAAATTTCTTGGTATTTAAGGCATGTGACTCTTCCCTCATTTTTAATTTGTTAAAAACATATGTATTAAAGTGTTGTTCACATGAAACTATTTTTGTTTTAGAAACAAAGGTTGTGGGTTTTGAATACTTATTGTTGAACAATGTTTTCCTGTTGTTTAATTATGATTATTCATTATTTAAATATGGTTTTGAACATATGGGTGTATGTGTATGGTGAATGAACTAGGGAATTGTAATTTTTCCTAAATTTATAACTTTTGAAGTGGTTATGACCTCAACCCCAAATTGTGAAATTTATTTTATTATGAGGAATGTGGGAATTAAAACTCTCTTGGACTATAGAAACATGATGTTGAATTAAACCTTATATAATGGTGTTTTCACAAGTTATGGCCTAATTGAATCAAAGGGTTGTGAATTCCCTAAGTGATGTAATTGTTTGGGCATGTTGTTGTTACCTTACAAGTGTAGTTGGTATGTCAATACCAATAATGTATGCCTTAATATGAAATATAGTTCAATGAATAGGAATATGTGGTAAATGTTTTAATTGGGATTTAAATGAGGGTTGTGTAGGTGAGTTATAAAAGTGGAGGTCTAAGTGACCAATACTAGAAATCATGCAAGCTGGTGCGATTTGAGTCCCCTTATTTGTGATAAGGTGGTTCGAGTCTACTTTATTATTATTATTATTATTATTGTATAATTTAAGTCCCCCATATTATATTTCATGATCGGGTGCTTAAGTCACCTTAGTATATGATTGGAGGGTTCGAGTCTCCCATACATATATAAGTGATCTTTCTCAAGTTTGTCTAGTTACTTACACTGGGACCCGACTAGGGGGTGAGAAAAGGGCTCATATCTCCCGTAGGTACTATTATATTATGGTTGAGCTACACAATCCAGGTTAAAGTTTTAAAGCGCATGTTAAGCCTTATTCTCTATCCTAGTATGTTATAAGTATACATATATTCATTTGATTTGCACTGCATTTGAATCAATTCAAATTATTAATCATGGCATTATTTTATCTTTATCCTTAAGTTAAATACTAGTGTTCACCCCGCTAACCATCTTCGGACACTGTATCCCCATGCAATGTAGGATTTGGCCATACCTCTACTTCTCCTGCTTATTGATTATAAATTGATTGAGCTTGGACTTGCAGTGGTGATCTTCCATGCTTTAAAATGATCTATTTTTTTTTATTTCTTTGAGTTACAGATTATTGGATACTCTTTTTGGCTAAAGGCGAGGCATGCCCCAAGACTTTATTAATATTTAATTTAGAAGAGACTTTGTTGGACTACTGTGAACTTTAGGTGGTTTGGTTTTTGGTTGGTTTAGTTAAACACATATCATAATATCTTTAATTTAAAGTTCTCTTACCTTGTTATATATTGGTAATTCATCTGACATGGATGTAAGGAGGTCTACGATTTGGGTGTTGAGGGAGGTCTAGTGTCGTTGTTGGACTTGAGATACCCATTATGAATAAGCCTAGTTTGGGTCATAACTGGTGGTATCAGAGCCTAGGTTTTGAATCATTGGGTATCCAAAAAAGTCATGTCAACTAGAGACTCTTTTATGTATGTATAGCATTCCACACTTATAAGGAAGAGTCTATGAGGTATTTAGGAATGTTTCCCTTTTTGAGATCTATTCTTAGGCTATAGAGTGTAAGGTCTTGAAATCTCCTCTAATTCTCATTTTCTCTCTTTTTAGATTATCCCTCTTAGATGATCAAAAGCTCATGGAAACTCTATTATCCCACTTAAAGACAATATTGATTGGACACACCCTACTTATAGAGTACAAACTTGGTCTAAGGGTCCGATTACTGATTGTCCTTCTAGAGTTCCACTAGTCCCCTCTAGTCCTCCTCGAGCTCCTCGAGATGATGTGTTTAATATAGAATTTTGTTAATCTATTCATAGGTTGTTTCGGTTAGTATCTTCTTAATTTGAGTGTGTAACTCCCGTTACTCCGTCTTCTGAGTCTATAAGGGTTGGCTATTTTCTGAGGTCGAGTCCTCCAAATTTTACTGATGTTGAGGCTGAGGAGGATTCTTAAGATTTTATAGATGAGATGGAGAAGATCTTCTGAGTTATAAATTCTTTGGATGTTAAGTCTGTAGAATTCATTATTTATTTACTAAAGAATGTAGCATACCAGTGGTATAAGGAAAGGGAATAGTCTAGGGAAAATGATGTTGAATATGCACTATAGGATAATTTCTCTAGTTCTTTGCTAGACCAATTCTTTTCTCAGGAGTTGAGAAAGATGAAAGCAGAAGAGTTTCTTAATCTGAAGCAAGGCAAAATGATGGTAAAGGAGAATGATTTTAAATTCCATCAGTTGTCCCAGTATGCTGCAGAGTTAGTTTCTAGCATGAGGGATAGAATAAGGAAATTTTCTTCTGGGTTGTCCCATGATTTGATTCAAGAGAGTAAGGTTTCCTTGTTGAACAAGGATATGGATATTTCTGGATTGGTTGTGTATATACATCAAATTATGGAAGAGAAGAAGAAGTAAGTAGAGATTGGGGAAAGGTGGAGTAAGAAGTTTAGATTTTCTAATTAGGGTGAAGGTCAGCAACAGAGTGGTAGAGATGGTGGAAAGTGGTCTAAGAAGAAGTGGGGGAGTTTTGGTTCTTAATCTATGGCTAGTGCTCCTTATTCGAAGCCATTAGGTGATTGTTGTTCATAGAATGATAGTGGGTTTAGGGCAAAGGGTTACCAATCTCAGGCTGGTGGAGCTCAGTCAGCTCTATCATATTCTCTTTATAGATTTTGCAGGCAGGTCCACCATGGTTTTTATAAAGAGAAGAGGAACAAGTGTTTTACATATGGTTAGATTAGTCATTTGCAGAGAGATTGTCCTTCTAAAATTGTTTTTAGGGTAAATAAGATTCTTATTGCCACTTTATCAGCTCCTGCACCAAAGGGTGCTACTTCTTCTGGTACCGGCACTGGCCAAAATTGCTTGTATGCACTTGATACCCACCAGGACTCTGAGGTATCTCTCGGTGTTGTCACTGGTATGATACAACTTTTTTCTCATGATTTATATTGCATGATTGATTTGAGGTCTATTCATTCTTATGTGACCCTATTGTAGTTGTATATGTTTGTTTTTCTCCTAAGTGTATCCCTGGTCATTTTCTATTTCTACCCCAGTGGGTAACTGTGGTTTCTAGAAGAGTCTATAGGGGTTGTGTGGTATCTGTTAGTGGAAGAGAAACTCTGGTAGATCTGATAGACTTAGATATAGTTGATTTTGATTTCATATTGGGGATGGATTAGTTACACTCGTGCTATGCCTCCTTAGATTGTCAAACCCGTAAGGTCATATTTAAATTCCCTAATGAGTCAGTCACTGAGTGGGAAGGGGGTCCCTAGTTCCTAAGTTAAGATTCATATCACATCTTAGAGCCCGAAAATTTATTTTAAGGGATGTCTTTATCATTTAGTCTGGGTTAAAGATTCTAACACAAACATTTCTTTCTTACATTCCATTCACATGGTTAGTAAATTCTCTAAGTTTTTTCCTGATGATATTCTTGGTTTCCCTCCAGCTAGGGAAATTGATTTTGGGATTGACCTTGTTTTGGACACTTATCCTATCTCTATTCCTACTTATAAAATGGCTCTGGCTGAGTTGAAGAGGCTTAAGAAGAAGTTCATAGACCTCCTTGAGATGGGTTTATCCATCCTAGTATGTCTCCATAGGGTGCTCCTATTTTGTTTATGCGTAAGAAGGATGGTTCCCTTTAGATGTGCATCTATTACCGTTAGTTGAATAAGGTTACGGTGACAAATAATATACCCTTCCTCAAATTAATGATTTGTTTGACCATTTTTAGGGTGATAGATGTTTCTCTAAGATTGATCTTAGGTATATTTATCATCAGCTAAAGATTAAGGAGGTGGACATCCCTAAGACTTACTTTCAAACCCGATATGGTCACTATGAGTTCCTAGTCATGTATTTGGGTCTGACAAATGCTATGGCGGCATATATGGATCTCATGAATCAAGTGTTCCATCAGTTCTTGGATTTGATCATCATAGTATTCATTAATGGTATTCTAGTGTACTCTAAGAGTAAGGTGGATCATGCCAATCACCTTTGTATCATGTTGCAAACCTTGAAAGATTAGCATTTGTATGCTAACTTTGTGAAGAGATAGTTTTGGTTAAAAGTTATTTCTTTTCTGGGTTATGTCTTTCTAATGAAGGTATCATGGTGGATTCACCAAAAGTTACAATGGTTAAGAAGCGGCCTAGGCCCACCACTTTAACCGATATTTAGAGATTCTTGGGTTTATCTTATTACTATAGGATATTTGTGAAGATTTTCTCAACTATAGTTGCCTCACTGATTAAGTTGACCTTGAACAAGGTGAAGTTCTTATGATCTGATGCTTATGAGGATAGTTTTGAGAACCTAAAAGATAAGTTGACTTCAGCTACAGTTTTGGCCCTGCTCGAGTGTAATGATGGATTTATGGTTTATTACAATTCATCCTGTGTGGGACTTGGTTGTGTATTTATGTAGCATGGTAGGTTGGTGGACTATATTCCAAGGAAGTTCAAAGTTCATGAGGGAAATTATTCGACTCATGACTTGGAGTTGTTAGTTGTGGTGTTTGCATTGAATATTTTGCATCACTATTTGTATGGAGTCCATGCAAATACTTGTTCTTATCATAAGAGCATACAATATGTTTTCATCCAGAAGGACTTGAATCTCAAGTAGAGGAAGCGGCTTGAGTTGTTGAAAGACTACGACATGAGTCTCTGCTACTACCCAAGTAAAGATAATGTAGTTGTTGATGCCCTTAGCAGGTTATCCATAGGGCTTATATGGATGAGGATAAGTGGGAGTTGGTGAAAGATATTCACCATTTGTCTAACCTTGGATTTAGTATCTTGGACTCTAAGGATGGTGGTATGCTTGTGCAGGAGTAAAGTCATCCTTTGTTGCTAAAACAAAACAAAAGTAGGAACTGGATCCTGCCTTAATAAAGAAAGGGAGATATGGGACAGCAACAGTTTTTAGCTGTAGAGATTGGTGGTGATTGTATCTTGAGTTACCAAGGCAGATTATGTGTTCCCAATGTAGATGGGTTCCGAGAAATGATCTTGGCTGAGGCTTATGAGTCGTATTATCCCATTCATCCTTATTCGATGAACATGTAACATGATCTTAAGAAGATTAATTAGTCGAACAATATAAAGCGAGATGTGGCTAGTTTTGTGGCAAAATGAATGGTGTGTCAACAAGTGAAGGTTGAGTACTTATTTCCCAGAGGGGTGTATTAAGAATTAGAGTTGCCTTTGTAGAAGTGGGAAGTGATTAATATGGATTTTGTTACTGGTTTTCCTCGATCTCAGAATCAGTTTGATTCTACTTAGGTCATAGTTGATAGAATGACTAAGTCTTCTCACTTCTTGCCAGCAAGGTCTAATTATTCAGCAGAGGATTATATGAAGTAGTTCCTCTAAGAGATCATAAAGTTGCATAGGGTTCCTGTTTCTATCATGTCATATCGTGGTACTTAATTCTCATCACACTTTTGGCATTCCTTTTCAGGTTTACGAACTAAGTTGAGCCTTAGTAATGCTTTCCACCCACAGTCGGATGGTGATGTCTCCCTAAAATACACCTTCATTAAAAGTGTAATCGATTCAATTGCAAATATAATCACCCAATAGGTTGGGGTCAATCCCATAGGGAAAACATTAATGCCTTGATGTAATCCACGAGCAGTATAGGAAACTAGATGGGGGGATTTTGTGATCAATAATAAATAGTAACCAATTCTTGAGTGCTTTTGAGTTGTAACCAATATGAAACAAACACAAGGTTTGTGTTCCCCCTGGCTTCTAAACTGTGTAAATTACTCATGATCAACTCAATTATTCTGTTATTCTGCATGCAAATCCTGCAAAATAAGTCTTATCAATTGTCGGCTAAGCTTGAAGATAAATTTTACCCCTTTACTTGTTATCATATCAGGGTGTTGCCTTGTTTTTCCTTGCTATGGCCTCAGTTACACTTGTTAGGGTAGGATCAAGTGATAAGATGATATGGGGGGACAAAGAGGTCGAGGTATAAATCCCAAATCACAATCTTAATCTTCTTTTCCTAATCGCAAGCTTCTTGGTTATCGAATGGATGCAAATATAAGATATTTCAAGGTATTGCAGCTACTTAAGACTAATTATTGTGAAGAATAATTAAGATATTGTAACGCCCACAGTGCTCATGACCCCGACGGTCCACAAGCTAACCCATGACTGATATCTGTACCTGAACACTACATAATATACTGTATAAATGCAGAAATAGTAGGATGAAACATGCCATAAGGTTCAAAACTGATAAATATCTAATAAAACCATATCTGAATAATGTGGTACGACAATACCAAAACAATAACAATGTCTGAAAAGATCTAGTCTAAAAACACTATATTCTGAAAGCCTCTAAGCTATCTGAATAAGAAGTTGATGGGACACATCCCCAACTAACTCCAACTAATGAAATACACTATGTAATGAAGAAATAAAAGAATGATCATGTTCTCGAAGGATGAGGAATCACTGCTAACTCTGAATGCTTAAACTAGAATGCTACTGAGGCTCTGAAGCTCATGCTTCTGAACCTATGGTATAGAATAAAACACCATAGCGCAAATGCATCAGTACAATTGAATGTACTTGTAACTCCCCCAGATCCTATCCCGATACGTCACACGGTGCTTATGGACCCGAAGGAACACAAGCTAACCCTTTTTTGATATCTGTACCTATACACTGCATAATATCTGAAAAAAATATTGACACTTGCCATAAAGTTCAACACATCTATACATACTCAAAGCTGAAAACTGAATACTAATACATCCGTCTGAAAAGCCTCTAACTGTCTGAACTGTGGAGTTGATGGGACATGTCCCCAACTAACTCCGTCAACATAAAATAAACAAAGTCTGAAACAATAGTAGTAAAGTAAGACTCATTCTCGAAAGAAGAGGACTCACTGCTACTGCTGCTGACTGGGACCAAATTGCTAAGGATAAACTATTTCCTGTGCCTCTGATCCTATGGTGTCAAATAAAAGACCATAGCGCAAATGCGCCAGTACAAAAATATACCGAGTATGTAGAGGGGGTAGGCTAATGCAAGGGTTCATGCATGTGCAATATCTAAACTAAATAATCATGAAAATGCCGCATGAGAACACATACATGAATGCAAATAACATGAACACGATTATGGCAACTCTAGATAGTGAAACTCAGATACCACTTTATTGTAGACTGAACTCACTACTGACACTGAGATACTGAATCACTGACTCATCTGATACTGATAACTGAGGATCTGGTTGTTCTTACATCAATGACAGAATTCTTAGACTTACTGCTTTCAACTGATAGGATTAGAGATCAACCTTTCTAATAGATAATTTCAGAAACTTTATTAATGATAAGAAATATTATTATATCTGAATCTGACAACCAAAATACTTAATAGAAATTAGATACTGTGATCAAGCTTGTCTGATGGAATATCTCTGAATATGATATCAAATAACTGTATGTGAGACCAAGTCTATCTGATGGGATGGTCCGAAAAACAATGAACTATCTGAGTTCCTCATAATGATAGATGACTGTATCTGACAGTCCTGATTTCTGAAGATTGATTCTAAAACTGAGACTGAATCTGAAACTGAAATTATGGGAAGTAATCACTTAACCAACATGCCCCGACCTACCATAGGTGGGGTCTAACCTGTACCCCGGTTGGAAGGGTGTCATTACCGCGCCACTGGTAAAGACAACTCTATGTGACCCTCATCTAGTAGGTCCTCAAACAAGAATTATGGAGACCTCATCTAGCAAGTCAAGCCACCTCATCTACCCTCATCTAGTAGGTATGATGTCTCTCATCCACCCTTAACTAACAGGTGTGATGTCTCAACCTACGCAGGCTACATAGTTCTGGAGTACAAGGATTGTTTCTAAGAATCACAACCTCTACTAGTAGGTGAGATCCCATCCTTGAGCTCGCTCGGTGCTAGTTTCTATTCCCAACTGAAAGTCTCAGAACTAAATTCTCAACTGAACACTGGCTAAACTGAATCTGACACTGATCATATTACTCAAAAGGTCTGACTAAGTTACACTGAGATCACTTGCTTCCATAGTTGACGGAAAAAAGATATCGAATCATGGTATCTGACTGACGATATAGAGCTTGAATACATTACTTGAATCGCTTCTGAGATTAGGATTGAATGACTTGAATACTATTAGAACTGAGTTGATTACAGTTTTGAGGCTAGATTACTAGTGATACAGAGATTACAAAGATAACTAAGATTACTGAGCTTTATTAAACTTTGCACTTGTCTGAGGATACAGAGTTCTATAGTTCACTGAGTTCTGAGAATCATGGATCAATTGGAATTATTGAGAAACTAACATGGGCTCTAGACAACAACTCTATTTTCAGGTATAAATACCCCCAGGACTCGACAACATAAAAGTAAGACATAATAATTCTACATCATAAATCATTCATGCATCATCATGGTCATTCATTCATCAGTACAATCATTTATTCATTATTACAAGCATTCATTCATCATTACAATCATTCTTGTATTATCACAATCATTAAAGAATCACTTCAAGTAGTTAGGCATCATAACATACTTTCCCTATGAAGATCTTTAGGACATCGCATTAAGCATTTAAGAAACATATACCTCTATTCATCATCATAACCACGTAAGGGTCACTCCAAACCTTTAAGGATCATCAACATTGGTTCACTATCACATACTAGACTAGGGAAGACATGCTATTAGATTATACCTCATTCAACGAGATCTTACATCAAGTACTTCATACCTATATCGGTCTTGTCATGTATTTGGATATCACTTGATTTGGGGGGAACTTCATACTAATATGTCACTATTTACTTACTAACCATTTGACATGTATTAAAATCTTATAATATATCAAAGAGCACAAAATCGGGGAATTTACAACCATTATATCTCGACTTGTTCACTAGGGTCTTTCAACAACCATTAGACACGACCGATTTTACACCTACTTGGGGATTTTATGCTATCTTGGCACATTTCACTCACTAAGGCATGCATGGACTAGCTCACAATTTAGTGTTTCCTATTCAACATACTATAGTAGTCCTTATGCTTTACCTAATCTCTTTATCAAACCTATGGGGAACGTACTTATTCAACTGTTTCTACACCCAAAAGTCATGAACACATCACATGGTGATAACGCTCAATCTACAGCTCTCGTAGAAGTGTAAAGCGGTCGTTAGCAAATATAGAACCCAACCTGGGTTGGGTATCGATCCCACAGGGAATAGCTTAGTCAACAAGTAAGAAAAATTAATAGACTTTTGGTGCAAGTCTCGTAAGAAGGGGGGATTGTAATAAGTAACCAAAGTAATGAAATAAAAGCTGAAAATAATAAAGTAAAAAGAGAAAGATTGTCACGTTAGTTGTAAACAATGAGAATTGAAGCGTTGGGGTTATGTCCACCTTCTGAGGTATACGTCGCTATTGGCTATGAGTGTGTAGAGTCTTGACATGCAATTGCTTATAGAGAATTGTAGTCGATGGTAAATCCAAGCGTCTCTCGACCTAAACAAGGACTATTTCACTTTAACTCTCTCGAGCTTAAAGTGTGTCTAGCGGTACGAATTCTCCAAGAGGTTAGTCCAGTTACGGCACTAGCTTTTTAATAGGAAAGGGTGTCCTACTACCTTGACATTATCTCTTTTCCAGACAAATAACCTTTCTCTCAAACAAGTTAAATGTTAGACTGGCGTTAGTCTATGCGTCTTCTTTTCTAGACAAGTAACCTTTCTCTCGAACAGGTTAGATGTTAGAATGGCGTGTTCATGTGTTTGAAACCGCAAAGATTGTAGATTTAAGATGAAGAGAATAATGATATAAGCAATATACGTGTCTTGAACTCACAAGCTCATAGCAATAGATAGTAACTCATTCGGCTTCCATAACCCCAACTAAGAGATTAAGTTACCCATGAATGCGAAGGATATCATGTTTTGCATGGTGGATGTCGTGTAAAAGAGGTGTTAGGCGTGTGGTTTTGGTGATTCCGTAGCAAGTAACGATTCTCTTGTTGTGGAATTTAAGAATAGAAGAATAGATTAGAAGTGTTTGTAGTGGAAGATGAGAAGGATGGAAGAAAATTGATTGTTGAATTGATAGTTGAAGAATGAATAAAAATCTCTAACATGATAGGGTATTTATAATACTCCTATCCTACTCCTACTAAGCTAATGAAATAAATAACTAAATCCTAATATACTAATGAAATCCTTAACCCAAATGTACTAGGGTAAGGTTACAATATCATAATCCAAGTAGAATAGTGAAATACATAACCTAATTGTACTAGGTTAATGTATCTTTGTAAAAATCCAGCTTTGTGTCTGTAAGTCCCCAAAGTCTTCAGAAATGCTGTTTTAGTCCTGGACAGATTTTCCATGCAGTCCCCAAAGTATTCAGAAATGTTGTTTTAGCCCGGGACAGATTTTCCATGCAGCAGATTTGGTCCTTTAGGCGTCCAGCTCCTTTCTACTTCGTTTGTGAGCTTTCTTTTGCGTCAAGTAAGCCATAAAATGCTGTATTTTGCATCATTTATACCTGAAACTTTCCTAATCATGTTTGTTAGCTCATTTACAGGAAAAAGGACTAAAAGTGCATGAAATAGATAATTAGTTCTCAAAACTAGGCTAAAATATGGGCAAAATATATTGATATAGGCGCGTAAATTCGCCTATCATCAACACCCCACACTTAGAGCTTTGTTCGTCCTCGAACAACATATCATGTCCTTCTAACATCAACTTAGGGTTTTTACAGCCACAACACAAAACATTCTTCAAGACAAGCACAACAACTATCAACAAAGAGTAGCTTTCCGATTATAAGTAGAAACAATTTAACCGCAAGCATAGACTCGTGATGGTGATCAACTCGCATGCAAACGTTAAGGTACATAGAATCATATACAACTATCCAAAACTCATCAACCATGTGTGTCTCACAATATAGTACCCATAATCACTCACAAATATAGCATATTTTTCAAACATGGGTATCAAAGTGTCCTTGCTCTCACTCTCACAAAGAATTCATATGTAGCAACTAATGACCATAAGCTTGCCCTTAATGTAGTACTCTACTAAATGTCGGAATATTAAGATTAGGATCAAGTAGGTCTTTTGATGGTTGTAATGTAGGCTAAGGGACGGGTAGGATCAGCTATTTTGGCCAGAAATAGTGACTAGGTTCCTAAGCACTTTAATACATCACATTGTATCATTGACACTTTTTTTTTTCTTTCAACCTTTCTTCTTTCCTTTTTATTCTTCCACCCTTGTTCTCCTCTTTTGTTTTTCATTTTTAAGCACAACTTACTTTTCAGCTTTCTTTTCCTTTTTCTTTTCACAACATACCTCTTATGATAGCACTTTCTTTTTCATAACACATTCAAGCACCATTACAATTTAAAGCATCATTTTTACCCAATTTCCTCTTTATGTTTGTCATATGACTTTTTCTCTTTAAAGCACTTAGGAATTTGGATCAAAATTGTGGTCTTGAAAGAAATGGATTAGGCTTACATACAGGGTTGTCAAAGAAATAGGCTAAAGGCTCAAAAGGGTTTTACGAGGATGATGTTAATGGGTAGGTAAAACTGAAGGTAAACAAATATAGGTTGCCAAAGAAATGCCTAAATCATATCCTAAACTACACTCCTTATTTTCGCTTTGCATACATACCAGGCAAGTTCTAGCATCAGCCACATACATAGAAGATACTATTAATCTCACACACACAAGGCACATGGTCGACTTGATTGGAAGTAATATAGACTCTCGACCCAACAAGTGAAGGAATTGAACCACAAAATATCACATAATAAGTCACAACTAGAGCCTAAATGTCTCAATAGTCACAATTGTAACACATACTCTTGTTATAATCTCATGCTGCCTATCAAAATAATTTCATGCGAAGCTAGAAAAAAAAATTTTACTACTAAAAAAACACAACAAAACAAAAATAAAACAACAGTAAACAAACATAGATGCGAATAGAGAAGTATAGCATGCAATACCACCACCCCACACTTAGTCGGGACACTGTCCTCAGTGGAAAATAAATACGAGGAACCTGGTTGGTCGGACTTATTCTCTATGTCTGGGGTTATACCCCTTGCATTGGAATCATCATCAGAGTCGTCATCCTTAGAAGTTCCTCATAAGTATCCCACTTAATTCCAAGCGTGAGTCGGGGTATTTGCTGCGAAGAGGGTTCTCCTTGGTCCTTGCAACTTCTCTTTTTGCCCTTTTAGGAGGTGGTAGCCTTCTCCTTGCCTTGTCTCGCTTTAGGTGCCATTGTACCTGAGACTAGAAATAGTGTTAGTTGCAGCACAATCTCACTTGATACAATCTATAAGCAAGTACTAGGGGTACCACCCCACACTTAGTTTTGTTGCACAAATCAGCGAGGTGAACGTAGTCGATTTACTCAGATTTCGTCGACATACGTTTTAGGATTGTATTCCAACAAGAAAATCAGCATTGTATCACTTATTTGCAGCCATTGGACTACTTCCATGGTAGATATATCAACACTACGACATAGGGGTTACCACATGGAATCGTT
Organism: Capsicum baccatum var. pendulum; assembly: GCA_030864225.1. Classification (NCBI taxonomy): domain Eukaryota; kingdom Viridiplantae; phylum Streptophyta; class Magnoliopsida; order Solanales; family Solanaceae; genus Capsicum; species Capsicum baccatum. The sequence goes on from CM061550.1 coordinate 227,735,261, forward strand.
ATTCTTACAACAAGCACAACCTCCTAAGTCGATAGGCACTATAATCTTATCCCGATGGCCGGGATAGTCTAACATGTAAGCATGCAAACAACACTCTTAAGCAATATTCATAGCCATATCTATTCAGCAAATATCATAACAATGCTATTGAAACCAAATTCAAGTCGGAAATAAGTCAAGAATTCCCTACGTATATGTTCACTCACATGATTATGCAACAACAATTCAAACACATGAACATCACCAACAATCTTATATGATTTAGCAATTTATAATAAGCATAGCAACGTAGTACTTACGATAAATAAATGAAGAATATGAGAGTACTTACTTGCTTGAAGCTTGTGGAGACGGTGTTGTGAATTGGAAGAGCAAAAGAAGAAAATTTTGAGAAGATTTGGAAGGTTATGTGGCGCCTTTAGGGTGTTTTCTAATGTGGTTGCGTTGTAAAACTATGTCCCCTTTATATAGGAAGAGTATGGGTCGGGTTATGACCCATTTACAATCGGATTTGGGGGCAAAATCACCACATATGCGGCGCATATCTCTTGGCATATCAATGACATATGCGGCGCATTGTCCATGGCATAATGGGACATATGCGCCGCATAGTCTATGGCATTACTAGACATATGCGCCGCATAGTCTATGGCATTTGGTCTCAGTATCTCAAATGCCATAGCATAGGCGGCGCATAGTCAAAAGCATACCTAGGAATAGGCGGCGCATAGTGTATAGCACACTAGATTCCGAGTCCTTAGGCTATAGAATAGGTTGTGCATCGTTCGTGGCCTATTTTTACCAAGTCCTAGCCTTACTCGAAGCCTATTATGACGTGAGAAAGGCTCAATTAATAGCCTTATGCATCACCATTCCTAACTTACCGACTTTACCATACAATGCGACCAAATCGTCAATTGAAATCAATCTCCTCGTTGCATACTTCTTGCACCTATTTTTGCTCAAAACCAAATAAAAACGATTAGTACGATGGGTTGCCTCCCACCAAGCGCCTTAGTTTTGGTCGTGGCACGACTTTTATTTTTAGTTTTTTCATAAAACAAAACAAGTACTAGGATGAAAGGAAAAACGATAAACGATAAAACGATAAAACGATGGGTTGCCTCCCATCTAGCGCCTTATTTATTGTCGTGGATCGACATAGTTACCTCGAGTACTTAGACTTCGTCGAGGTAAGTGATGGATCGTTTTCTGAAAGGATTTAGACGACAATGAGGCTTACCTGTGGGCATGCGATCTTCTTCAAGATGGCTCCTACGTTTCTCCGGAGAGTCACCAATTATATCATCAATAGTCCAACCCATAGCTCTCTTGTATCTCTTCAGAGCAGAGATGAGAGCCTCTATGTGTTGTTCACTTAAATCATCTGCTCTCTTCGGAAGTATATTTCTACTTTCCCAGAACACATACCTTAGATAATCGGGGAGCTCTTGCGTTTCTAGCATTGGTGGATCGTGAATGGGAGTCTTCGCTGTTGGTTGATTCTTGAGATCACAATCCAGTTTCTTTGGAGTATAGGACTCTATTTCTGTTAGATCACCCATAAGTTCTTCATAATCTTCATTATCCTCATGCTCAACATTCAGTGGCACAGCAGACAATGGCTTAACAGTAGATTGTTTCTCTATAGATAATGCTTTAGTATCCTCATAATGAACATCAGCTACAGATGACTCATTCATATCGCTGGGCTGCTTCATTGTTTTGCATATATCAAACCGTACCACTTCGTCATTAATTCGAAACAACAGCTCATTATCTTTCATGTCAATAAGCACACTTCCAGTTGCAAGGAAGGGATGTCCCAAGATGATGGGAACTTCAGAATCCTCCTTACAATCCAGAATAACGAAGTCGGCAGGAAATATGAATGAAGAAACCTTCACCAACACATCATTCAAGATACCCACAGGTCGTTTTACCGACCTATCAGCCATCACGAGCCTCATATTGGTTGGTGTAGGGTCTCCCAACCCCAACTTACTGTAGATAGATAGTGGCATCAAATTGATGCTAGCTCCTAAATCGCACAATGCCTTAGCAAAATCTAATGATCCAATTGTGCAAGGAATAGTGAAAGCTCCAGGATCTGCCTTCTTTTGAACTAGCGATCTTGTAGCGACTGCACTACAATGATGAACATTATCCGCCAAGTCATAACTTGTTGCCCGCTTCTTTGTCAAGAGATCCTTCATAAATTTTGCATACCCAGGCATTTGTTCAAGTGCCTCCACCAATGGAACATTAATGGTGAGCTGCTTTAACATATTCATGAATTTGCTGAACTTTGTGTCATCCGCCACCTTCTTCAATCTTTGGGGAAAAGGTGGTGGTGGGTATGGAAGTGTTCTCTCCACGGTTTTCTTCTCCTCTTGCTTCTGTTTTTCCACTTTTTCAGGATGCACAGTGCTGGATGTGGCGTCCTTAACGTCAGGAGTAGTAACTGGGGTATCTTCTCCTTTTGCGTTGTCATCTATGTCCGCAACTTCGTCAATCACTTTCTTGCCTTTTGCTGAAGTTTCCAGCACCTTACCACTTCTGGTAGTGATGGCCATGCATGACCCATCATTCCTTGGGTTTTGCATAGTATCGCTAGGTAAGGTGCCGGCTTTTCTTTTGTTGAGTGCTGCTGAAAGTTGACTGAATTGCTGCTCTAGTTGTCTTATTGCAATGGAATGTGAGTTAACCAACTGATTCATTGAAGATAAATCATTCTTCACCTCGGTTACGCCCATATTGGTTGCCTCTACTCCTTTCAGCAGCTTGGCCATCATATCTTCCATAGACATCTTTTCAGAACCAGACGCCTCAGCCTCATAATTTCTAGGAGGAATATACACACCACTCCTGTCTGAATTATTCTTCCAACTACCATGATCACGGTCCTTGTATCCAGATTCATTATAATAGTTCCGACCTTGGTTTCCTTGGGCATTCCCACGGAAACCCCCCTGATTGTTCAAGTAGTTGGTCTCCTCTTCCGAATCAGATTCGTCTCTTCCCTTTGACGCAATAGCTTTCACTTTTTCAGTCTTCCCTAATAGATGCTTTGTAAGAAGATCCATTTGGGTTTTCATGTGCGCCATATCTTGATCACGTTCTTCTTCTCTTCTTCTTTGGTCTGCAGATATGCCAATAGATAAAGTGGGGCTTGCTACCTCAGAATCCCTGGTATGCCAAGCTCTACTTTGTTTCGTCATACGATCTAGCATGTTGCTTGCTTGACCAAAGGTGAGGTCCATAAAAGAACCTCCAGCTGCGTTGTCCACCACTGGTTTAGTTACTGAATTCAAGGCTCTATACAAGATCTCCATGAGGTGAACATTAGTCATGTGATGGTTTGGGCATCTCGCTAGCTTTGTCTTGAACCTCTCCCATGTTTCGTGAAGAGCTTCAGAGGGAAGCTGACGAAAGTTGCTGATTTCATCTCTCAATTGAGCCCTCTTGGATGGCGGAAAGAATCTTTCTAGGAAAGCGTCTCTCAATTGCCTCCAATTTGTAATAGAATCAGGAGTCAGCCCATTCAACCATAATGTTGCCTCCCCAGACAGAGACAATGGAAATAGACGTAATCGAATAGCATTCTGACCAACACCAGGATTGACAAAAGACTTGCATGTAGAAATAAAGTTGATGAGATGCATATTCGGATCATCGCCTGCTAGTCCACCAAATAATCCCTTGAGTTGAAATAACTGAATCATGGTGCTTGTGATATTGAATTTGGCTCCGGGCGCTAATGGTGGTGGAATTATGGCTCCAGTGGCTCCGGCACCATCAAGATCATCATCATCATCGTCGAAAGCTGGTTGCAAAGGTTGACGATCATATCTGTACCGAGCTTGTCGACCTCTTCGATTGGCAGGTGTTGCAATTTCAGCGCCATGCCTTGGGTTTATCAACTCGTCATCTCCTAAATCTTCATCGTTAGGATTTGTTGCTCGTCCAGGATTATCAATGTTTTGTTGTTGGACTTGAGCAGCGGCAAGAGCAGCTAGTCTTGCTTGCTCGTGTTGAGCAGCCATCCTGTCGATTTCAGCTTGTGTTTCCATTCTTCTAATTCGTTGTGGTTCAGGATTGATTGGTAATAACGGTTGACCAGAACTTCTAGTATGGGGCATGCACTAAAAGAAAAACCTGCAATAAACAAAAACAAAAACTAAACGTAAAAGTACGAGAATCTTTGACCAAAGGGTCTAGTAATTATCACGAACTTGATTGACACTCGTATTCCCCGGCAACGGCGCCAATTTTTTGATAACGCTCAATCTACAGCTCTCGTAGGAGTGTAAAGCGGTCGTTAGCAAATATAGAACCCAACCTGGGTTGGGTATCGATCCCACAGGGAATAGCTTAGTCAACAAGTAAGCAAAATTAATAGACTTTTGGTGCAAGTCTCGTAAGAAGGGGGGATTGTAATAAGTAACCAAAGTAATGAAATAAAAGCTGAAAATAATAAAGTAAAAAGAGAAAGATTGTCACGTTAGTTGTAAACAATGAGAATTGAAGCGTTGGGGTTATGTCCACCTTCTGAGGTATACGTCTCTATTGGCTATGAGTGTGTAGAGTCTTGACATGCAATTGCTTATAGAGAATTGTAGTCGATGGTAAATCCAAGCGTCTCTCGACCTAAACAAGGACTATTTCACTTTAACTCTCTCGAGCTTAAAGTGTGTCTAGCGGTACGAATTCTCCAAGAGGTTAGTCCAGTTACGGCACTAGCTTTTTAATAGGAAAGGGTGTCCTACTACCTTGACATTATCTCTTTTCCAGACAAATAACCTTTCTCTCGAACAAGTTAAATGTTAGACTGGCGTTAGTCTATGCGTCTTCTTTTCTAGACAAGTAACCTTTCTCTCGAACAGGTTAGATGTTAGAATGGCGTGTTCATGTGTTTGAAACCGCAAAGATTGTAGATTTAAGATGAAGAGAATAATGATATAAGCAATATACGTGTCTTGAACTCACAAGCTCATAGCAATAGATAGTAACTCATTCGGCTTCCATAACCCCAACTAAGAGATTTAGTTACCCATGAATGCGAAGGATATCACGTTTTGCATGGTGGATGTCGTGTAAAAGAGGTGTTAGGCGTGTGGTTTTGGTGATTCCGTATCAAGTAACGATTCTCTTGTTGTGGAATTTAAGAATAGAAGAATAGATTAGAAGTGTTTGTAGTGGAAGATGAGAAGGATGGAAGAAAATTGATTGTTGAATTGATAGTTGAAGAATGAATAAAAATGTCTAACATGATAGGGTATTTATAATACTCCTATCCTACTCCTACTAAGCTAATGAAATAAATAACTAAATCCTAATATACTAATGAAATCCTTAACCCAAATGTACTAGGGTAAGGTTACAATATCATAATCCAAGTAGAATAGTGAAATACATAACCTAATTGTACTAGGTTAATGTATCTTTGTAAAAATCCAGCTTTGTGTCTGTAAGTCCCCAAAGTCTTCAGAAATGCTGTTTTAGTCCTGGACAGATTTTCCATGCAGTCCCCAAAGTATTCAGAAATGCTGTTTTAGCCCGGGACAGATTTTCCATGCAGCAGATTTGGTCCTTTAGGCGTCCAGCTCCTTTCTACTTCGTTTGTGAGCTTTCTTTTGCGTCAAGTAAGCCATAAAATGTTGTATTTTGCATCATTTATACCTGAAACTTTCCTAATCATGTTTGTTAGCTCATTTACAGGAAAAAGGACTAAAAGTGCATGAAATAGATAATTAGTTCTCAAAACTAGGCTAAAATATGGGCAAAATATATTGATATAGGCGCGTAAATTCGCCTATCATCACATGGAAAAATAAATTCAAAAGGGTCTATCATAAACATCACATGAATTCCACATACTAGGGTCAAATCTCATAAATTTTGTAGGAAAACATAAATCAAAACTCAACAACACATTAAACATCCATTTCAACTCATACAAATCGTTAAAAACTCATAAACATAAATATCTTTTAGTTTTAAAAAGGTTTCTTGAGCTTTTTGGATGAAAGGGACACAAGAATCAACATCTACATACCTTGAACTTTGAAATTGAGTGAACTTTAGTGCTTGAAACTTTATCCACACTTGAAATAAATAAATTGTTGTAGCCCACACTATGAGGAACTTGATTCTTGAAGAAAGGTCGAAGATTTATGGATGAGTTCTTAGAGGATTAAGGTTCTTGAATTGAAACCCTAGATATTCTCTCTTTAGACAATTAGAAGAGAAATGGAGAAATTAGGGTTTGAATGAGGGTTCTTCATATTTATAGAGGCTCAAAAAAAGTGGGACATGACCAAACACCCTTGCAAAAGTTCCCTTGAATTGTTGGAAAAAATGTTCTTGATGCCATCCGTGACAGGCCAGCAGGTCCGTGATAGGCCGTCACTATTGGTCATCATAAAAGGGGTCCAATTCATTATTTTCTACCCAGGGCTGACGACATCATCAGAAATGTCATCAAAATGTGACGATGTCGTCAAAAAGGTCATCACAAACATCGTCACCATTTTCCAGCTTGACATGTTGGAGTAAAATGGGCATAACTCTTTGCTCCAAAATCAGATTTAGGCAAAATTTGTATCGTTGGAAATATAATTCAAAGATCTTTTATTTGATATATAGAAAGCCACTCATTTATTCATATAAAATGAGATATGATCGATTGAAGTTGACCCAAATTTTGACGGTCAGTAAAACTTTAATAATTGGAAAGTTTTCAACCCGTCCATAAGTTAGGGGACACCTTTATAATCTTAATTCATGCTCAAATATATTCCACACGATTCAAAGTATTTCATACTTGGAAGGTTATTTTTGAAACATTTTGACTCAGATTTTTGCTTTACCAAATATGCTCTAAGGCTCAAACTAGAAGAGGATTTTGCGGAGCATTACAGTACTGGTATGTATGTGAGGTAGGCTAAATAAAAAAAGATCAAAAGCATGAACAATTCTAACTGAATGTATAACATGAAAGTGATAATACATGCATGAATAAGTGACTGTGACTAAATTCTTGATGGTACTAACTACTAGTCATTGATAACTGATAACATGAGTCACTGATAACTGATATAACTAATGCTGAGCAGTTGTATCTGATAGTCTAGGTTCTAATGGAATTAACTAAGTTCTGTGCTATTCTGAGTTTATTGTATCTAACAGTCCTAAAATTTTGATGAACTGTCTGAGTTCTATTACAAAGACTGAGTCCAAAATTATAAATGTGGAAAGGTAGTTATCTAACAAACATGCCCCAAATAAAGAAATATGGCTAGGTTGGGGTCTAATCTGTAACCCCAATTGGAAGGGTGTCAATATTGCACCACTGGCAAAGATAAGTTGTGGGTGACCCTCATCTAATAGTGTCCCGAAAAGAGAATGGTGGGACCCTCATCTTACAGTGTTTATCCACCTCATCAACCCTCATCTGTTATTTTTGATGTCGCAATCTATATTGGCTACATAGTTCTAGAATGCAAGGATTGATTCTAAGGATTACACCCTCAACTGTCAGTGTATTTCCTCATCCTTGGGTTCACTTTGTGCTAAATCCTACTCCCATATGAATAGACATTGAACCTGATTAACTGAACTGAACTAAACTTGACTGAGTTCATTGAGTTTCATTGACTGATGGAATTCTACTGAGATTACTAAAGTACTGAGTTTTCTGATATTACTGGGATTACTGAGTTTACTGAGTTTACTGAGTTTTCTTGAGTCATACAACTGACTGAATTCTACTGAACATGGCTTGACATTCTTGAATACATGACCACCATCAACAATCTGTAATAAAATAAGTTGGGGATTTCATAAAGTACATGGTTATCATAATATTGTACATGGTATGTATGCATATAATCAATGTCATAAGTTCATACTCTAACATCATGAGTATTCCAACAAATATCTACATTGCACATCAATAGTATGGGAGTCATTTGAACATAAGGGTAAAACATGAATCCTTCACTTAAGTAATAGTTGACTCACATTACATAATGTCTAGTCTCTTAGGCATTTTGTCAAACACTTAGGGTGCATAACTTAGGGCATGGCATAATCATCGAATTAACATATCATAACCAACTAAAATTTATAGTTTTCAACTCGTATGCTAACATAGTTTCATAAAAACACATAAAGATTTTAACTTGGAAACCATACAACAACAACAACAACAACAACCACATAAACATAATCAACACATATCATGAATATCATAATTATTAGTTTGAAACTTGATTCTTGGGATTCATGGATGAAAGGAATCCATGAATGAACACTATGCATACCTGAGAAAGGAAAACCTTGAAGGTTCTTGGAGTTCTTGGATGGATCTCTTGAGATTGACCTTAATTCTCAAGGGCTAGGGTTTTTGTTTTTTTTGAGAGAGTATATTCTTGATATTGGGAAAAAATTGAATAATAAGTAGCTAAGGATGTTTTTAGGGCTTAAATCCCACATCTGAGTGGAATAAACTAATGGAAAAAGACCCATTTAACCCTGGACGCATCATTAATTTTTGTGAAAATTTCCTGATCTGGACCCTGGTGCGACACGGCGCCATCGTGTCATGTCTATGGAAAGTGACAACTTGAAAAAAGCGTGGTGGCGTGATGTAGTACAATCGTGTTGCCACCTTGGACGCAACCTATAATTTCACCGCGATGTAGTGGTATTGCTTTGGAACACTGGAAAAGGAAAACTATGAACTTGCTATTTGGCGCGACTCACCACTCTCGTGGAGCAACACTAGAAATTGAAAATTGTCATTTAAGCTGGCTTCGAAATACGCTAATGTCTCAGGTGAGACACTGTCTCACTAAATAGGCTCTAAATCTTCACCCGAGTGCCAGATTTGGAAGAATTTGGTATCGATAGAAATCTTATTGAATTTTCCACACAACAAATAGTGAAAATATTGAAAATACCACATCTATAAAAGTTTATTAATCTTTAAAACGTGTCTTTGATATATTCAGGATGAATTTAAGCTAGGTAGAAGTACGGGGTATTACATTATCTCCCCCTTGGGAACATTCTTCCTTGAATAAAACTGACTGTGATGGGAGAAATGATAGACTGAAGTACATGCTGAACATGTACAATTGAAATATGATTTCATGACTGATATAACTAATAAGTTGAATGTATTATGTTGCATATGCATATCTGATGCATGAATAATGGATTTATGACTGCATGATTGAATTACTAATAAGATGAGTTTCTCATCAAACTAAACATGCATATCTGATACATGAATACATGACTGAACTAACAGATGAATGCATGACTGACTATGCAGTGATAATTGATAACATGTTTATAATGGAATTCTGAATATGAACTGGACACCAAGTTGTAACTGAAATCTGAACATAAAACTGAAAGACTTAAGGAAAGTTGTTACCTTGGGCTGAGTCTGAATTAGCAGAAAAGAGGTACGGATACTTGGTACACATGTTTGCATCTTCTTCCCAATTAACTCCTTCAATGGACTGATTCCGCCAAAGGACTTTGACTAGAGGGACTCTTTTGTTCCTTAGTCTGCGAGTCTGAGAGTCATTAATTTTGAATAAAATATCTTCAAAAGAGAGGTTGTTCTGAATATCTGTGCTTTGAATAGGTACTACAACTACTGGGTCACCTATGCACTTCTTGAGATAAGATACATGGAAGACTGGATGAACTGAGGCTAGATCTAAAGGCAATTCAAGCTGATAAGCTACTATGCCGAAGCAACTGAGAATTTTTAAGGGACTGACATATCGGGGACTGAGCTTTCCCTTCTTGCCGAACTCGAACTCGATATCATTCTATGCATATTTGCATAAGACTTCTGTCGGCTATGAGTAGCCCTGAGTCTTTCTCTGATCAACTAGACATTTTCTAAGGCATCGAATACTAAATAATGCCCTATAACTGAGGCCTCATTAACTTTGAACCAACCGACTGGAGATCTGCACCTCCTACTATAGAGCTTCAAATAGAACCATTCTTAATACTAGAATGATAGCTGATGTTATATGCAAACTCAATCAAAGTCAAGTGGTCATCCCAACTACACTTGAAATCAATTGCACACGCTTTCAGCATATCTTCTAAATTTTGAATGGTCCTTTCTACTTGACCATCTGTCTAAGGATAAAAGGTTGTACTGAGATGATCTTGGGTACCAAGATCCTTCTTGAATGATTTTTAGAAATGAGAGGTGAACTGGGTACCTCTGCCTGAGATAATAGATAATGGAACACTGTGCAATATAAACAACTCTCTAATGTAGAGTTTGGCGTAATCCTCGGTTGAATAAGACATATGGGCTGCAAGGAAATAAGTTAATTTGGTCATCTTGTCTACAATGACCCAAAATGAATCATGCTGATGACAAGTATGAGGCAAACCCATCACGAAGTCCATTTTCACTTCTTCCCACTTCCAAGTAGGAATATAGAACTCTTGCATGGACCCACTAGGCTTCTGATACTCTATCTTAACCTGCTGACATGTAGAGCTCTTAGCCACAAAATATTCCACTTCTCTTCATCCCACTTCACCAATTGATATCCTGTAAGTTGCAATACATCTTTATGTCCCCTAGATAAATAGAGTAGCATGCATCATGCGTTTCTGCAAGAATTTGCTACCTCAAGTAATCTACTCCTGGAACACATAAATGACCATGACAACTCAATACACCATCACCCCCTTGGGAGAAAACCTCAACCTTCTGATCCTTGACTTACTTTTTTAACTTGACTAGACTGGGATCACTATCTTGCTTTTCTTGCACCTCGAAAACTAGAGATGATTTTAAACTACACTGAACCCATATATCACCCTCGTCAGTATCGAATAAGCGAACACCTAGTCTGGAAAGTGATAATGCTTAAATTACACTCTTTAATGGGTGTAAACAATCATTTTTAATACAAAACCCAACTAGGTTGGGGTCGAATCCCACAGCGAATAAGGTGTGAAGTCAAGTTGTTTATGATTTAATTCAGTGGTAGTTTACTATTTCCTGAAATGGGGTTTAAGTTTTGAAGATAATTTATTTTCACTTTGAATTTGATTTTTGTAACCAAGATTTTATGAAGTAACCAGGATTATGTTCACTAGGGCTTACGGTACAAGACAGATGCTAAAATTTAGTCAAGACTCTTATGGTGGTAAGGATCACAAGCTATCTTTATCGATGATATGCTCAAATGTCTCTCGACCTATTTAAGAATCTAATTTCCTAATCCTCTCGAACTTAGGGAATCGTTATGCACTGTCCAGATTTTACCTCAAGTTAATCAACCTTGTTGTAGTGCTGATTATTGAATGAAGCCTTTTCGAGTCCCTATTGATAAGTCACTTCCTACTATTTATGATTTCTTTCTCAAGAAAACAAAAGTAGGTACGCCTACTATTTGCTACCAACTGACGTAAATTATAATCTCAGAATTACCAAGAAATCCTAACACCTATTAAATCTTGAGTATTTAACACATTATCATGTCCTAACCCTAGATCCTATGATCCAAGTTACATGTGTTTATCCACTCATGATGCAAGAAACAAGTATGCAAATTGAATTCATAATTAAAATGATTAACTTACAATAATGAAGAAAATCAAATGTATACTTTGAATTGAATCACAAGGCAAAGGTCTAAAACATTGGTCTTAGAGAGAGAGAGAGAGAGAAATCATATCTTTTATCTTGTGGTGTATGTCAATCGATCCCCGAAAACCCTAAAACAAAGCTTTTAAATAGTTAACCCTATATAAGGAAATAAAACTTATGTTATAGATTTTCCTTGGAATAGATGATGGCGACTGTGACGGCCTATCAAGAGTTTGACTACCTATCACAGGCATCATCAGATTCTCTTTAAGTTTGGCTTTTGCTATCTCAGGATGACGGTGACAATGACGTCCTATCAGGAGTCTGATGGTGCGTCATGGATGTCGTCAGCTCCTCTTCCATTTTGATAATTTTTCCTAAGGTTGATGGTGATCTTGACACCTTATGATAACTTTGACACCTTATCACGAGATGCCATCACAATGTTACGGCAAATATCATTCTCTGGTTAAGGATGACGACATCCCTGATGACTTATCACACTTTTGATGTCTTATCACTAGATATCATCACAGTATTCAATTTATGCCAACTCGTTAGTTATGTTTGATGACAACTGTAATAGCCTGTCATGGGTCTGACGACTTATCACAGATGTCATCAGCCATACTTCTCTTCAACTTTATCCAGATTTTAATTTCTTTGCCTCCATTCTTGTTAGTTCTCTACTCCATCAACTTATACTATAAAATCAACATAAACATATCAAAAATAACAAAAGTTGCTTAAGACCTCACAATTATTCTAAGTTAAAGGCCTTAAATGTGTTAGCAATAGCTCACACATCAACACCTTCAACTTAAATCAATTGCTTGTCCTCAACCAACTTAATCCAACTAAGATAACATATAGCACATTCAGTAGCCAATTTTACATTTAAGCTCAATACAAAGTTATTCCTTCAATGCCAAACCAACTAATACCAACTATGCATATCATTGAAAAAAAGTAATACTGTAACACAAAGGACTCAAGCGACGGTATCAATCTTAGCCTCAATAACCATTAATAAGCAAATGCCTCACTATATAAACAAGCGAGTATCTAGCAATGATACTAGTGTTCCCTCACAACAAAGAAATCCCCCTCTTCTCATATAAGGAATCCAAAAATACAAAAAGTGGGGGTCACCAAAAGACTCTGACTCTCAAAAGGAATTTCCAGTTAGTGTATGCCAAGTACCATAGGCTTGCCTTTATTTTCATTACCAAGATTTTAGATAGACCAGCTAGAATAACTATAGGACTTCTTTTAGGCGTATAATGTGTTTTGGGGCCGGTATGATATTCAAGGTCGTTTAGAATGACTATGCCTCCTTGACACTACACTACTTTCCTGGGGCTCACTTATTATCCTCTTTCTCTTCTCCTCTTCTCTTGATCATCCATATTCAAGTTGGGTTCTACTCTTCCCCCCTCTCTTATTATTATTATTATTATTATTATTATTATTATTATTATTATTATTATATATATGTTTTTTTAGTACCTAGCTTTTATTCTTTCTCCTTTATTCCACCCTTCTTTATACTCATCCTACACCATGCGCCCCTATGATTGCCACCCTCAACTTAGGCTTTTTGATTAGGTTAAGGTTCTCAGTTTCGAAGGAAGGCCAGGGAAAAATAGTTTCACTGTGGTATAAATGGGAAGGTGAAAGGTTCCTTACAAAAAAAATTATCAATTTAGGCTCTACACAGGGATCAAGGGGTGTTATGCACACAGGGATGGCTATTTAGGCTAAAAAAGGGTTAATCAACAACGGCCTATGATATTGTCCTAACTCCTATTGTATGACCATGGAAATACCAACCAGGAAAGCTCTGGCTTTAGCATACAAAGGAAAACAAGTAATAGCTCAGACACACCTAGCACACAACTATATCACAAACTACTACTTATCTAGTTCATGCAATTGGTTAACAATTATCATCAAGCAGCTATAACTAATAAAAAAACAAGATTCACAATGGTCACAAGTAAATGTGATCCACACAGTTTATCAAACAAGACATTGGAGGGGTGTTCGAAAGTCAATCAAAAACATGTTAGTTGTTTCTTGTGCTTGTATTTCTCCTAGTTACCACAACTATATTACAATAACAAACTACCCTACACCCTCAACTTAAAATCAAAGAAAAGTTAAATTAAGGGTTAGAGTATACCTGGACTGGATCGGTCTCAGAGATCATAGGTTGCCTCACATGCAGCGCCTGATTTAGCATCGCGACACGACTTAGGTATCGTGATTACTTCAAAATTCATCGAGACAGATAATGGTGATGCTTTTAACTGATTCATTCGGACTAATTTAAAGCTTGACCCATTGTCCATTTACCTTAAAGGTACTGCTGTCTTTATTTTTGAGTTCTACTACTCTTGATGAGTGGGCTTGACTAACCTTGAAAGGGCCTGACCACTTAGATCTCAGCTTGCGTGGGAACAATTTGAGTCTAGAATTAAACAGAAGTATCAAGTCCCCTTTTTTGAATTCTCGTTTCTCTATTCTCCAATAATGGTACTTTTTCATCTTTTCTTTATACAGATCTGCTCGTTCATAAGCCCTGAGATGAAATTCATCCATCTCATTCAGTTGTCCCCGTCTCATCTCTATTGCTTCCTTCCAATTCAAATTCAACCTTTTGAGCACCCATAAATCCTTGTGTTCCTGCTCTATTAGTAAGTGGAAAACTTTTCCATAGACCAGCTGAAATGGTGACATACCAATGGGTGTCTTGAAAGCAGGCTGATAAGCCAATAATGCATCATCAAGCTTTCGAGACCAGTCTTTCTGGCTAGCATTCACCGTTTTGGCTAGGGTGGCTTTAACTTCACGATTTGACACCTCCACTTGCCCACTGGTTTATGGGTGGTATGGGGTAGCCACTTTGTGTTGTTTCACTTCATATTTTGCCAAATCTGCTCTAAACAATTTGTTGCAAAAATAAGACCCTCCATCGCTTATGATCATACGTAGTACTCCAAAGCAAGAGAATATGTTCTTTTAGAGAAAAGCAACAACCCTCTTTCCTTCGTTATCAGCCAAGGCCACATCTTTGACCTACATAGAGACATAGCCAACAGCAACAAAAATATACTTCATCCCACATGATCTTACAAATGGAACCATGAAATCAATGCCCCAGACATCAAACAACTCCACTTCAAGAATCTTAGTCAAGGGCATCTCGTGTCTTTTAGAGATTTACCCCTGCCTCTAACAGTGGTCACATTTCAATACAAACTCGTAGGCATCCTTAAACAAGGTTAGCCAATAATAGCCACTCTGCAACACCTTCTTGGTTGTTCGGTCACCCGCATGGTGTCCCCCAACTAGGGAGGCATGACATGTTTCAAATATGCGCAATACATCTACTTCCAGTACACATCTCCATATGATATTGTCTTTGCATCGCCGAAAAAGGTAAGGCTCAACACAGATTTAATTTGTTATATCATGCAAGAATTTCTTCCTTTGGTGGAAAGAAAGATTTTCTGGGATGACCTCACTCATAACGTAGTTTGCATAATCCGTGTACCAAGGCACGTTTTCCACAGCAGCCTCCAAGATCTCCTCATCAGGAAATGCATAATTTATCTTTATTTCATCACTGGCTTCCTATTCACCTTCCATTCTAGATAGATGATCCGCAACTTGGTTTTCACAATCTTTCCTATCTTTGACCTCGAAATCAAATTCTTGCAGCAGTAACAACCATCTAATAAGCCTCGGTTTTACATCCTTCTTAGCCATCAAATACCTCAAGAAGCATGATCGGTGTGGACCACCACTTTGGTCCTGAGCAAATAAGATCTGAATTTTTTGAAAGCATATACTATAGCTAGAAGTTCCTATTCAGTGATGGTGTAATTCTTTTACGCTCTATTCAGTGATTTGCTGGCGTAATATATCGGATGAAACAGTTTGTCCCTCTTTTGTCCCAATACATCTCCCAGGGTAACAGCACTTGCATCACACATTATTTCCAATGGTTTTGTCCATTCAGGTGCAATAACAATAGGTACTTCAACAAGCTTCTTTTTAAGGAACTCAAACGCCTTTAAGCACTCATCATCAAAGAAAAATTTCACTTCCTTCTCTAAAAGCCTGCAAAGTGAATTTGCAACCTTAGAGAAGTCTTTTATGAATCTCTGATAAATGCTGCATAACCAAGAAAACTACGTACTCCCTTCACTGAAATAGGAGGTGGTAGTTTCTTGATAACCTATACTTTAGCTCGATCAACTTATATCCCATTTTTGGAAATTTTGTGGCCAAAAATGATGCCTTCCTTTACTATGAAATGACATTTTTCCCAGTTAAGCACTAGGTTGAATTCAACACATTTTTGCAAGTCCACATTTAGATTTTCCAAACACATTTCAAATAAATCACCCACCACAGAGAAATCATCCATGAATACCTCTATGGTATATTCCACCTTGTCAGAGAAGATAGATATCATGCACTATTGAAAAGTTGCAGTTGCATTTCATAGCCTAAATAGCATTCTCTTAAATGCAAAAGTGCCATATAGGCATATGAATGTCGTCTTCTCCTGATCTTCAGCAGTAATACAAATTTGGTTAAATCCATAATAACCATCTAAGAAGCAATATCACCCCCCACCAGCCAATCAGTCAAGAATTTGGTCTATAAAAGTCATTGGGAAGTGGTCCTTCAGAGTCCAAGTGCTTAACTTGCAGTAGTCCATGCAAACTTTACCCAATTACTGGCCTGGTTGAAATCACCTCATTCTTTTCATTAGAAACCACCGTCATACCCCTTTTTTGGGCACGTATTGAACTGGGCTCACCCACTTTCTATCGGAAATAGGGTAAATCACTCTTGTATCCAACCATTTAATAATCTACTTCTTAACTGCCTATTGTATTGGTGGGTTAAGACGGCGTTGATGTTCTATGGTTAGAATACAATCTTTCTCAATTTGAATTTTATGTGTGCAGATGCCCAGGGGAATACCAATAATATCTGCGATGGTCCACCCTATTGCTCTCTTATGCTTCTGAAGTACTAAAATTAGTGCATTCACCAGTTATTCTCCGAAATCAACTGCAATAATAAAAGGTATCATGCTCCCTTTACCCTAAAACACATATCGTAAATGCCCAGGTAGCTCCTTCAACTCTAATACTAGAGGCTCTTCAATAGATGGCTTGGCTGGTGGCATTGGTCGATTAGGCAGATCAAGGTCTAACTTTTTGGGAGCATAAGGATATGAACCCACACCTGTCAAGTCAAAAACTGTCTCCTCGCACTCCCCATTGCCTTCAATATCATAATTCATCATGACCATAGACAAAGGTTTGATAACAAGTTGCTCAGTTATGGGCACATCCTGTTCATCCTCAAAACACACATCAACTACTTAGAAACACTCATTTCCTCATGTTGTTTCATTTATTTGCCCATATCAAACCGTGCTACTTCATCGTTTATCTTAAATAAGAGCTTATTCACTCTCAAATCAATCAACACACTTTCGATTGCGAGAAAAGGTTGACCCAAGATTATGGGCACCTCAAAGTCTACCTACCAGTCTAGAATGATGAATTCTGCAGGGAATATGAAACTAGAAACCTTTACCAACACATCATGCAGAATGTCAGCAAATCACTTTACTGACCTATCCACCATCACCAGTCTCATTTTTGTGGGTGTGGGATTCCACAGACCCAACTTTCTATAAATAGACAATGCATCAAATTAACGCTTGCTCCCAGATCACACAATTTCTTGGTGAATTCAATAGTTTAAATTGTGCAATAAATAGTGACTACACCTGGGTCTGGCTTCTTCTTCATTAAGGTCCTTGTAGAGATAGCACTATAAACTTGGATATCTCCCTCCAATTTGTAGCTCACTACTTGTTTCTTCATCACAAGGTCCTTCATGAATTTTGCATATCCTGGCATTTACTCAAGTGCCTCAATCAAAGGCACATTTATTGTCAATTGCTTAAGCATTACCATAAATTTGCTTAATTTAGCATATCAGCCTTTTTCCTCAATCGTTGAGGAAAGAAAGATGGTGGTCTTGGGATAGTTTTCAACACCACTTCCTCTTCCTTCTCTCTTACCTTATCTAAAGCATCAACAGAGTTATTCATATTCCATAACTACCTCATTATTTGCAGACTTGCCAACAGAAGGGCTAGGTAAGATCTTACAACTCCTTGGTGGTAATAGCCAGACATGATCCATCGGTTTGTAGATTTTGAGCCATTTTACTAGATATAGAACTACTTCTCTGGTTCAGCACTGCAAAAATTTAGCTCATCTGCTGCTCCAATTGCTTGATAGAAGTTAAATATGAACTAACCAACTGACTCAGAGTAGAAAATTCACGCTTCATAGTATTTAACCTTGAGTTAGTAGCCTCAACTCCCTCTAATAATTTTTCCACCAAGACCTCCATATATATCTTTCCAGATCTAGTTGCAGTAGATTCCCAATTTCCAGGAAGAGCATATAACCCACTCCTTTTATTTTTGCTTCTCTAGTTCCCTTGCTCCCTGTCTCTGCAACCAAGCTTGTCATAAATGTTTCGACCTTGATTCCCTTGGATATTACCTTGGAAACCCCCCTAATTATTAACATAATTAGCCTCTTTTTCAGGCTCAACATCAACTTAGTCCTCAGAAGTCATGGCCTTTACTTTCTCAGCCCTCCCCGATAATAAGTGCTTGGTTAGCAAGTCCATCTGAGTTTTTAGATGGGCCATGTCTTGATCCTACTCCTCATCTCTCCTACTTTGTTCAGCAGTCATTTAAACATGAATAGTAGGGCTTGCCATCATAGAATCCCTGGTGTACTAAGCTCGACTCCATTTGGTCATCTTATTCAGCAATCTAACGCATCTTGAAAAGACAGATCAACAAATAAACCACCAACGACGTTATATACAATTGGATTTATTACAGAGTTAAGAGCCCTGTATAAAGTCTACATCAAATGTATGCCCGTCATGTTGTGGTTCAGACACTGTGACAGCTTCTTCTTGAACCTCTTCCAAGTTTCATGCAAGGCCTTAGTCAGGAGCTATCTAAAGTTGCAGAACTCATCCCTCAATTGTACCCTCCTAGAAAGCAAACAAAACTTTTCTAGGAAAAATCCTTTATACCTCCAGTTAGTTACAAAATCAGGCATCAGCTCATTCTGTCACAATGTTGCCTCCCCAGACAGAGACAATGGGAATAGCCTTAACCAAATAGCGTTCTGGCTCACTCCTGGGTTATCAAAAGATATGTAAATGGTGAAAAAATTCACTAGATGAAGGTTAGGGTCATCACCAGGAATGCCTCCAAATAACCCTTTCAAGTTAAGGAGTTGGATCATCGTACTTGTAATGTTGAACTTTGCTCCAAGTGCCAAGGTGGAGGAGTGATGGCACCAATTGCACCTGCTCCGACCATACTGCAATGGCTTTTCTGCCATTCCTTGTTATGAATTAGAGTTATAAATTGATCTTTTCTTGGCGTACACTATTAAGATCCTACAAATAAAAGAAACAACAAATAAACATAAATCTAAAAAATGTAACTAACAGTAAATTAGTGGACGCAAACTTTCAGTTTACAACCATATTCCCTGGCAATGGCGCTATTTATTATAATGCTCAAATTACACTCTTGAATGGCTGTAAGTGATCGTTGTCAATATAAAACCCAACTAGGTTGAGGTTGAATCCCACAGCGAATAAGGTGTGAACTCAAGTTGTTTACGATTTAATTCACCGGTAGTTTACTATTTTCAGAAATGGGGTTTAAGTTTTGCCGATAATTGATTGTCTCTTTGAATTTGATGTTTGTAACCAAGATTTTATGAAATAACCAGGATTATGTTCACTAGGGCTTACGGTATATGATAGATGCTAAAATTTACTCAAGACTCTCATGGTGGTTAGGACCACAAGCTATTTTTATCGATGATATGCTCAAATGTCTCTCGACCTATTCAAGCATCTAATTTCCTAATCCTCTCGGACTTAGGGAATCGCTATACACTTTCCAGATTTAACCTTAAGTTAATCAACCTTGTTACAGCGCTGATTATTAAATGAAGCCATTCCGAGTCACTGTTGATAAGTCACTTCCTACTATTTGTGATTTCTTTCTCAAGCAAACCAAAGTAGGTACGCCTACTATTTGCAACCAACAGAAGTAAATTATAATCTCAGAATTACCAAAAAATTCTAACACCTATTAAATCTTGAGTATTTAACACCTTATCATGACCTAACACTAGATCCTATAATCTAGGTTATAGGTGTTTATCCACTCATGATGCAAGAAACAAGTATAAAAATTAAATTTATAACTGAAAAGATAAACTTATAACAATGAAGAAAATCAAAAGTATACTTCGAATTGAATCACAAGACAAAGCTCCAAAATATTGGTCTTAGAGAAAGAGAGAGAGAGAAATTGTATCTTCTATCTTGTGGGATATCTCAATCGCCCCCAAAAACCCTAAAACAAAGCTTTTAAATAGTTAACCCTAAATAAGAAAATAAAACTAAAGTTACAAATTTTCCTCAGAATAGATGATGGCGACCGTGATGGCCTATCAGGAGTTTGACGGCCTATCACAGGCGTCTTCACATTCTCTTTAAGTTTGGATTTTGCTATTTCATGCTGACAGTAACAATGACGTCCTATCAAGAGTCTGGCGGCGCATCATGGATGTCGTCAGCTCCTCTTTCATTTTGAGAATTTCTGCCTAAGTTTGACGGTGATCCTGATGCCTTATCACAATGTTACAGAAAGTTTCATTCTCTGGTTAAGGCTGAAGACATCCTTGATGACTTATCACACTTTTGAGGTCTTATCACCAGATATCGTCACAGTATTCAATTCATGCCAACTCTCTAGTAGTGTTTGAGGATAATATGATAGCCTATCATGGGTCTGATGACTTATCACAGATGTCGTCAGCCATACTTCTCTTTAGCTTTCTCCAGATTTTAATTTCACTGCCTCCATTCTTGTTTGTTCTCTACTCTATTATCTTATACTATAAAATCAATAGAAACACATCAAAAAAGACAAAAGTTGCTTAAGACCTGTCAATTATTCTAGGTTAAAGGTCTTAAATATGTTAGCAATTGCTCACACATCAGCAAGCTAATGGACTTCGTTAGCTAGCTTCTTTTTACTGTCCTCAACATTAGCAACACTACCCATGGACAGTCTACTGAGAGTGTCGGCCACTACGTTGGCCTTACTTGGATGATAAAGGACACTCATGTCTAATCTTTCACGAGCTCTAACCACCTTCTCTGATAAAGATTGAGATATTTTTGAGAAAAGACATATTGAAGGCTCATATGATCTGTGAACATATCCACATGAACTCCGTATAGATAATGCCTCCAAATCTTTAAGAAAACTACTACAGCTGCTAACTCAAGATCATGAGTAGGATAATTCTTCTTATAGGGTTTAAGTTGTTTGGAGGAGTAGGCTATGACCTTATCATGATGCATAAGGAAACAACCCAAATCTACTCTGGATGCATCACAATACACTATCAACCATTGAACCATCTAGAAGAGCCAAAATTGGAGCTGAGGTGAGTCGTGTCTTCAACAAATGAAAACTCTTCTCACAAGGATACGACCACTGAAACTTGACTTTTCTGAGTCAATCTAGACATAGGTGATGCAATAGAAAAATATCCCTTAACAAACCATCTGTAATAGTCGGCCAAACCTAAGAAACTCCTAATATCAGATAGAGAGAAAGGAATGGGCTAGTTTCTTACTGCTTCAGTCCTTTGAGGATCTACTCTAATGCCATCACCAGAAACGATATGACCAAGGAATGCTGCTGACCTTAGTCAAAATCTGCACTTATTGAATTTGGTGGATAGTTGATTATCACTATGAGTCTGAAGTATGATTCTGAGATGGTTTACGTGATCATGTTCACTGCGAAAATAGACAAGAATTTCATCTATAAATACTATGGAAAATATGTCCAAGTACTGCTTGAAAACACGGTTCATCAAGTCCACGAAAGTTGTAGGGGCATTAATAAGACCAAAGTACATGACAAGGAATTTGAAGTGACCATACCAAGTTTGGAAAGCTATTTTTGAAACATCACATTCCCTGACTCTATGCTGATGATAGCCTGATCTGAGGTCTATCTTAAAGAAATAGCTGCCACCCTAAAGTTAGTCAAAGAAGTCATCAATTCAGGGAAGTGGATATTTGTTCTTAACCGTGACTTTATTAAGCTGATGGTAATCAATGCACATTCTGACAGAACTGTCATTCTGGTGAACGAATAAGACTGGTGTGCCCCACAGGACACACTAGGTCTGATGAATCCATTATCTAAGAGTTTCTTTAACTGCTTTTTTTAGTTTTTTGAGTTCTGCTGGTGCCATTCTGTATGCCAGAATATATATAGGCTGAGTATTTGGAAAAGTATCAATTTCGAAGACTATTTCCCTTTCAGGAGAAATTCCTGGAAGATTTTTGGGAAATACATCTAAATATTCACTCACGATAGGGACCGATTCAAGACTAGGAGTCTTGAAAATAAAATCCTTAACATGAACAAGATGATAGATACATCCTTTCGATATCATTTTTTATGCCCGAAGGTAGGAAATAAGCTGACCTCTGAAAGTTGAAGTACTATCCCTCCACACTAGGACAGGTTTATTCAGAAATTAGAACTGGACTATTCAATTTCTACAGTCAACTGTGGCATAGAAATAATAAAGCCAATCCATGCCGAGAATGACATAAAATCAGTCATCTCTAACTTGACTAAGTCTACTGAGGTAACCTTCTAAAATATCATAACTGGGAAGTTCCTGTATACCCACCGAGCTATGATGGTTTTACCCACTAGGTAGATACTAAAAAGTGCTCTTCTAGAATTTTGGGACTGACTCTGAAATCAACTTCAATATAAAAAGTAGCAAAAAACAAAGAATCTCTTGGATCTAGAAAAGTGTAAACATGAAAGTGGAAGATATATAACATACCAATAATTACATCAAGAGAATTTTCCTAATCTTGCTGGGACTGGAGAGCATAAAATCTGTTTGGGTGTTACCCACTAGTAGCACTGGAAGTGGCACACTAGTGATTTGGGCGACCGAACTGGGCTGAGGAACAGTTCTACTGACCCTAATAACCTGACTAGGGACAATCTCTGACTCTGTGGCCTGTCTTGCCATATCCTTAATAGACATCACTTCTAGTTCTATAAGTTCCCTCATGGTTCTTACCACAAGTCTGACAAAGGTGATTAGTTTATGCATTGCTGACACTTCCCTAAGACTTAGAGCCTGGAACCCTATCTCTATTATCATCCCTGAACTTGAGAGCTGGAGCACAAGCTAAAGAAGGAGCTGGAATGGCTGACTTAGGATGGAACTGAGAACGGTTTCCTCCCTCTGACTTAGGCTGACCAATGTTGAAACTACCTATCATTGTTTTTTTAATATGTCTCTCTCTCATATTAATCTTTTGCTCTTCTTTCTATTGAGCATGGGTCATAAGCCTGGATATGTTCATGTCACTATTCAACATCACGGACCTGCACTCATTAACAATACTATCATTCATCCCAGAAACAAACTTACTCATCTTGGCCCTGATATCGACAACCACATAGAGAGCATATCTGGATTATTGAGTAAACTTAAGAGAATACTCTTTCACCGTCATGTTGCCCTGCCTGAACTCTATTGAACCTTAGGCTTTGATACCAAGTTTGTAATTCCCCAAATCTAGTAACCAGAATGCTACACAATGCTCATGATCCTGAAGGACCACAAGCTAACCCATGACTGATATTTGTACCTTATCACTACATAATATACTCTATAAATATGGAAATAGTAGGCTGAAACATACCATAAGGTTCAAAACTAATAAACATCTGATAAAACCATATTTGAATAATGTGGTACGATAATACCAAAACTAAAATAATGTTTGAAAACATCTAGTCTAAAAACACTATAATCTGAAAGCCTCTAAACTATCTAAATAAGGAGTTTATGGGACACGTCCCCAACTAACTCCAACTATTGAAATATACTAATTAATGAAGAACTAAAATAATGATCATGTCCTCGAAGGATGAGGACTCACTACTAACTCTGAATACTAAAATTAGAATGCTACTGATGCTCTAGAGCTCATGCTTCTGAACCTATAGTAAGGAATAAAACGCCATAGTGCAAATGCGCTAGTATGAATGAATGTACTGGTATGTATGTGAGGTAGGCTGAATGCAAAAAGTTCAAATGCATTAACAATTCTAACTAACTGTATAACATGAACGTGAGAATACATGCATGAATAAGTGACTGTGACTAAATTCATGATAGTACTGACTACTGAGTCTGATTACTGATAACATGAGTCACTGATAATTGATATAACTAATACTGAGTGACTGTATCTTTAAAATTCCATATATATAAAAGTATATTCATTTTTAAAGCATATCTTTGACATCTTCAAACGAATTTAAGATAGGTAGAAATACAGGGTATTACAGATACATGTGGAAATCCAAGAACAATTAAGTCTCATACTTACTCTACATAGTTAATCCACTAATGTTCCCACAACCCTAGCTAAGGAGATTAGTCAGTGATGTTTATCAATAAACCATGATTATCACTGTAGAACATATAAAATCAATTGAACAAGAATACGATAAATAAACTCCAAAGTCTGTAATTGAATAAACCCTAAAATCTCTGGAACAATTGTAAAAGTTTTGTAATAGTTTTTAATAATACGTAAAAGTAAGTACTTAGAATGTAACCTAATCAAGGATAAACCTAACGTATTTATAGTATCTAAAAATAACATAAAAATCCTACTAAAATGGGAAAGTTAAAGTTAAGTCGGCTGTCATTATGACTTGTTCTTTACTCGTATCCTCAGCTTACAAGTCGTACCCTGTCTTCTTGTATCCATTCCAGTGTCTGATCTTCCCAAGGCTTCAGCTCTTTGTTTAGCATACGACTTACGCTTATGAGTCATACCTGAGCTTATGAGTCGTGTTCTTAATCTGTATCCACCTGGGACTTTAGCCTTTTTGGGTCTTGAATACGATTTTGTATATGAAATTTCTATACAAATTATACTAACACTTTCAAGTCATACACCTTTGACACTACAACTCCTGAATTATAGCTCAGGTTTTGTTATACTTATAAATTTAGTATACGACTTGTACCCTGGCCTATGATAGGGGTACTTGTCTCGTATCTTCCTCATACTTGGGTCCTTAGCTTTGCTTTTGATTCTGTTACTCATACAATTCAGTGTATGAGTCATATCAATTCGTTATGACTCAGAGATTGACTCATATACTAATCAAAGTTGGTCTTTTTCGAATCTTTTTCTCTTTTTATTCAAACACTGTTGAAGACCTGTTTTACCTACAATTCACACCAAAGTGCATCATATGTATCAAAATACCCTAATTTTATGCATAAATTCACGATTTTAAGCATCGAAAGTATCATGTTTCCACACCTCATGAACAGCCTCAACTTAATCTTTTGAATGTCCTCGGGAAAACAAAAGCAAATACTATTTTCTAGCACATAGGCAATGCTTAAACAGGAAGATCTCATGCAATCCATGGCAGTGATTTTTAATTAACTTTCAATCTTGTTGTTCCCATCTTAATATATAACATTTCAAATCAAAATGCATCTAGAAATTTATAAGATGTATAAATATGAAGGAATCTAATGATGGCATTACATTAGGAATAAACACTTGGGCATAAACAAGATTCATACTTGTCAAACAATCTAGCATCATAGCAACATAACCCATATGCGCTCACAGTCAAAGGAATCCCATTCACTCTTCTTTTGGATAATCCATCTTATTTAGGGATATAATGAATGACTTCCTCAATCACAAAGAAGTATCACCGATATGCACGAAATACCATAGGCTTTCCCCTATGCTCTTTTTCTAAGTTTTCAGAAGGTCATGGTAGGATCACTATAGGACTTTATTTGGATTTTAATGTAATCTTGGGGATGGTATGATACCTTTTAAGATTAATTTAGTGACTAAGACTCCAGGAAACTATATTTTTCTCTGGGTCCACATACTTTTCACTTTGTTTTTTGCTTCCACCCTTATGTCTTCCCCTTTTCTTTTAAGCACATACTCATGTGGGTCAGGTTTGACTTTCCATATTGATTTATTTATTTTCTTTTTATTTTCACTACACCTACCCATGTTTCAACTACTTTTCTCTTCTATAAACTTTTTGACTATACAATTCTCTCATACGCACCCTGTAGTACCTCAGAAGAGTTAGTGATAACTTTCTAAATGATTAATGTTTAAATCAGATCAAATATACCTAATTTCAAATTTTCACCATGTGTAAAATTTAATTAGCTTTCCAATGATACCAATTTCATCCAAATCTAGTATCGGAGTAAAAAGTTATGGACATTTTATAGAGAACTATCAGAATTGCCCAGAAGCGACAGTCAAACTGATAGACCGTCGAGCTAGCGTCGGACCATTTCCCAAGCCGTTGTAACTAAGGCAGTGAACCTGAATTCTGGTCAAGTAAAATAGGCCTAGACCGACAGACCATTAAGCTAGCAATGGACCATCACCCAAACCGTCGCAGATGACGTAGAAAGTTTAAGTTTATGCTAAGTGCCACGGTCAGGATCGACGAACCATTGAGCCAATGATAGACCATTGACCAAACTTTTGCCACTTCCGATCAGTAATTTTTAGCAATTTTTAAAAGGTTATTTGGGTCTTTTTCCACCCGTTTTAACCCCTAATTAACCAGACCAGAGCTCATAACTTTATTATTCATCTATAACACCAAATTAGGGTTTCTCTCAAAGATCAATTCCCAAGAACAAGAAACCCTAGGTGTTTAATTAGAAGTCAAGAATTCAAGCTTTCCTTTATCAATCTTCAGGAAATCATCCACCTAGGTATGGAAAGTGTTGATTCATGGGTTCTTTTCAACCATGAAGCTAAAAAACCCTATTTGAAATATAAACTTTGGATTCCATGGTATGAATTGAATTGTATCCATGTTTATGTTGTTGTTTGATTTCCAAGTTGAAGTCTTTAATGACTATCATCAAAATATGTTAGCATATGGTTGAAGTTCTTGCATTGGAAGTGTAAAATGTTGCCATGATGTATTATTTCAATATTCATGCCTAAGCCTAAAGATATGCATGTAAGGCGTTTGATAAAATTACTAAGAGAATAGAAATTATGCCTTATGACTCATTTGAGACAAAAATTTATAAATCCATGTTTCTCCCTTATGGTTGATATGACTCTAATATTATTGTTATGCTTTGTAATGGATTGACATAATTGTCACAAGATTAGACTTGTGAAATTATGATATGTTTACATGCATTCCTATTAATGTGTAAGCTTATAGCATACGAACACTTTATGAAAATCCCCAATGATTGTACTATGAATTGTTGACTATGGTCATTTGTCAAGAAGTGTCATGTCTTATCAGTTTCATGCTATTGAGTCCTAGGTACTTGTACCCAATAATTTACCTATGTCCCTAGATCCAGTGTCATGTTTTTTAGATACTCTCATTCAAGCCATGATTCATAGAACTCAGTCAGTCATGTGACTTACAAAAACTCAGTAAACACAGTAATCTCAGAAATCTTAGAAATTCAGTAATCTCAATAGTATTTTGTCAGTCAATGGAACTCAATGAATGCATTCCAGTTTAGTTCAGTTAATCAAGTTCAATGTCTATTCATATGGGAGTAGGATTCAGCACCGAGTGAGCCCAAGGATGGGAACTCGCCTATTATTAGAGGGTGTAATTCTTAGAAGTAATCCTTGCGCTCTAAAATTACATAGCCAACGTAGGTTGAGACATCAAACCTACTAGTTGAGGACAGATGAGGTAGCTTAACCTATTATATGAGAGTCACACCTTTCTCCTTAGATTACCTATTAAATAAGGAATTACTTAAAGCTTGTCCTTACCAGTGGCGCAGTATTGACACACTTCAAATTGGGGTTACATATTAGACCCTAACTTAATTAAATTATATTATTTAGGGTATGTTGTTTAGATGACTACTTCCCATAATTACAGTCTCAGTCTCATTCTAGGTAATAGAACTCAGAAAGTTCTACAAAATTCAGGATTGTCAGATACAATCACCCAGCTCAGTACGGAACTCAGCTAGTTCCATCAAAAACAAGGTTGTCAAACACACTCATTTAGATAATAGTATATCAGTTATATGAAAACTTATGTTATCAATATTCAGACTCAGTAATCAATGATTTCATGACCTCATTTATGATTATGTATTCATGAATGTATTCCCACGTTTATGTTACTCAGTCAGTCAGTATCGTTCATGCATATGAACCCTGGCATTCAGCCTACCTCACTTGCATACCAGTACATTTAATAATACTGACGTATTTGCGTTATGGTGTCTTATACCATAGGTTCAGAAGTACGAGCTCTAGAGTATCCTTAGTAGATCAGATGTCCAACAGCTAGACTAGCAGTGAGTCCTTATTATTCGAAGATAGCATGATTATTTTATTACTTTATTATTTCAGTAGTTCGAAGTTCTTTGGGGACATGTCCCATCAAATCCATAGTTTTTAGACAGTTTAGCAAATTCCAGACTATAGTATGTTCAGACAGTTATTTCAGTCATTTTGGTATTGATATACCGTATTTTACAGATGTTATGTTTTATCATATTTTTGAACCTTATGGATTTTCATTCTTTTATTCCATAATTATATAGTATATTATGCGGTGCTTAGGTACAAATATCAATCATGGGTTAGCTTGTGGTCCTTCGGGGTCATGAGCACCATGTAAAATTCCGAGAACTAGATTCAAGGTGTTACACACCCCTATAATAGCCACCCTCAACTTAGGTGATTTCACAGAGTTGAGGCGCACAGTGTCCATGGGAGGACCAGGGCTAAAACAGGTTTATTTTAAGTAAAACGAGAAGGTGATAGATGTAACAAGAAAAATTAGTCTATAAAGACTCAAATATTTGGATCAAGGGGATTTATTCCTTTGGTTAGGTAATTTTAGGCTTAAGTGGACTCATACAAAAAATGTTGATTCTCACTTCCTACTTAACCATTCCAGATCTAGGTAAAAGTAACCGGGAAAGTTCTAGATTCCAACCCAACCGGGAACTCAATAGACCTTCTACACTTGCATAGGGCTACGCTACTATGTAACAGTTATCCAACTATGCAACTGCTTTGTCCCTAACTTTTCTATCTCTAATCCTAGTGCCATTATCAGATGCTCATGAGTTTCACACAAATATACAAATCACTCAATTATTTAACCAATAAAAAATTTTGATGGGGCACCACCTTTCACAATTTAGCATTTAAAATTAATAGTGTTTCAACAATTAAAATCAATCAAAACAAAATCTTTCAATACATTAAATATTGTTCAAAATCCTCAAAATCATAATCAATAGTAAAAAAATATCTGCTACCAGTATAAAACCTACAAGTCATAACAAACTTTTAGTTTTAGCTACATCTAAAAATTTTCAAACTGCTCCCAAATTTTTTAGATAACCCCCAGCCCCAACTTAAGAATGTTTCATTGTCCCTAATGCTACAAAAATAAATAAATAAATAAATAAATAGTAATGATAATGGTCATACCAAGGCACTCAAGGCGCTGGAGCATCAACATCAGGATGTGGGCCCTCAGGTCGGGTCTTACTCCCATCATCGACTTTTACATCAGCTAGGACTACATCAATAGTGTATGGAGGCATAACATTAACACCCTTAGCATCAGCAGTTGGGGCTCTCGATCCTCAAACTCCCGTGGCTATCTCTTGGATCCGCGTATATTGGTCCTTCTTACCTAAAATGCTATCATTTCTAGCCCTCTTCTCAGCCTATTTCCTAGTAGTTCTTGCCTCCTTCCTCTTTCTCTTTATCTTACCACCTTGAAGATAAGATAGCCCCAAGTTAAATATGTCCTGCATACTAAGGTATCATCATCGTTCAATGATGGGTACTGTAGCAGTAGTCAAGCGAGTGGGGATCTTGTCTATCTATAGGGGTAGCATTAACCACCTCAAGGCCCTGTTCTTCATTAGTACTATCCTATACTAAACTACATTTAACTTTTCCATCATCGTTATCATCATCCACGGGATGTGGCATGTGGGATGGGGGAAAAGTTGTATTCTTTCATCTCGACCCCTTTGGTGGAGATTCAGAATCTTAGGGAACTTCTTTCTTCCCCTAAGATTTAGTAGGTGCTTTCCCTTTGTTATCATCTTTCCTGAATAAGGTTCAACTATATTCTTCTCCACTACTTTCAGATATTTTTTCATACTCAGAGAAACTAGTTTTCTCACTCTTAAGTGGTTCTTGTTTATTCTTCTTCTTAGCAACTATTTTAGACGAAGAAGCATTCTTTAGAGGAATGATTCCTTCAAATACACTAATGTTCATAACTAAGAAAACAAAAGAAAAGAAATGCAGAATTTAAAACTGAAGTTCAATATGCTTGTTCTCAGTTGGGTATGAGTGGTGGGTACTGGTCGTATCCACTGGGTACGACTCATATACCCGAGTCATATCCTAGACAATGCATGACCTTTATTCACTTGTCAGCTTATGACCCCTCCTTACCAATCGTATCGAATGTATACGACTTGTGACCAATAGTCGTAAGAAGCTCAAAAATATTTATTCTATTTGTAGAATCTCCCTGGTGGGTACGATAAGTGTTTATGAGTCATAAGCTCCGGATACAACTCATATGGTTGAGTTGTATCCATTTTGGAACTTTGAATTTGTTAGACTTCTATGTTGTCAGTGGGTACAAGTCCCATTATGACTCCTGTTTTTGTGGATACGAGTTATAAGGGGTCTCCTATCCACTGTAACATAGAAGTCCAACTTCAAAGTTTGACTCCAATGTAAATTACCAAAGTACACTACTATTTTTCAGCTATTTCCATCAATTTAACACACAGACATATCAAAATCATTTCCAAACCTTAGTTCTACTCGTGTTCTCTATTTTCAACACAAACACCAAAAATAGGGTACCAACAAATCAAGAAATGTAGAAATTCTACTTAAACCAAGTTGACAATATAACATAATACTTATTTTATCATATAAATTAGCAAAAATAAGTTGAGAAACTTACTTGGTCAGTGGAGAGGAGTAGATTTTGATTTTGGATATTGTTGGCATCAAATTTGAGTTTAAACTTCACCAATTGAAAACTTTGAGGTTGTTGGTAGTTAGATTTAGTTGAAAACACTTTGATTTTTAGTTTGGAGATTGAAATTTGAGTGAGAAACACATCAGGTAGGAGTTAAAAGTTTTGGGTACCCAATCGGGTGTATTTTTCCTCTTTTAATTTAGGTTTTGGGTTGGGTTAACTCGAGAAATGACCTAGTAAGCTTGAGTATGAGTGATGTATAAGACTTGTACCTAGTCTTACAAGTTATTTCTTTGCCTCGTATAGCCCTGGGATCTTACCTGGTATCTGGAGTGGGTACGACTCTTGGTCATGAACTGTACCCAAAGGGTATGACTCGTACTAAGGGTTGTACTCATTCCAGAACGTAATACCTAATTTTTCCCCCTGGTTAATATGACTCCTACTCACGAGTCATACTGTATAGATACGACTCATAAAGAGTCCATATGATAAGTTTTTAAACTCTTCTAGATTTTGTATGCATTCTTTAGTCCTGCACATTAAACAAACACATTACCCTATAAATGAAATAAATATAATATATGGGTTGCCTCCCATGCAGGACTTGATTTAATATCGCGGAATAACATGGCTAAGTTGGATACTCAGATTTCACCAACTAGCCTTATGGGTTGCCTCTTATATAGTTCTTGATTTAACGTCGTGGCATGACGCAATTGCCTTGATTACTCAAACCTCATCAAGCCCAATATCAGCTACTTCCTTTACCTCCTCTATATTGCCCATGTAGTGTTTTACTCTTTCAGTGTTCACCTTAAATGTACTTGCACCATCCTTCTTTATATCTAAATAACCATAGGGATAAACTCTCGTCAAGTGAATAGACCATGCCACCTAGACTTTAGCTTACCAGGAAACAAATGAAGCCAAGAATTATATAGTAGCACCTAGTCACCTATTTGAAATACCCTTTTTCTCAATCTTCCGTTCGTGATGCGACTTCATCTTCTCTTTGTAAAGAGCTGAACATTCATAAGCCAAGAGCCGAAATTCATCCAACTCATTTATTTTATTCAATCTTGACTTTGTTGCATCCTTCCACTCTAGATTCAACTTCTTCAATACCCATATTGCCTTATGCTCAAGCTTGATTGGTAGATGGTATGATTTACCTTACACAAGCTGAGAGGGTGAAGCATCTATAAGGGTTTTATAAGCTGTACAGTAGGCCCATAATGCATCATCTAACTTTCTTTCCCAATTAATCCTATTGACATTCACATTCTTCTCCAATATGGACTTGATTTCTCTAATAGATACTTCAACTTGTCCACTAGTCTGCGGATGACAAGGTGTTGTCACCTTGTGATTCACTCCATTTTTTTCAATAAGACTCTTAAATAGATAATTGCAAGACCATATTTTTAAAGCAGACTCTTGAATAGATAATTGCAAAAATTTGACCCTCCATCACTAATAATAGTACGTGGCATACAAAATGAAAAATGATATTCTTCCTTAAAAATGCAGTAACACTCCTTGCTTCATTGTTAGGAAGCGCAACAGCTTTCACCCACTTCGAAACATAGTCAACAGCTACAAGTATGTACTTCATGCCTCACGAACTCACAAAAAGTCCTATGAAATCTATTCCCCATACATAGAACACTTCCAATTCTATGATAGGGGTCATACGTAGTTCATGTCTTCTAGAAATAGTACTTTGCCATTGACATTTATCACATATGGTAGCTTAGTCATGAGCATCTTTGTATACGGTAAGAAAATAGTAGCCACATTACAAGATCATATGAGATGTTCGGGCCTCTCCATGATGACCTCTAACTAGTGATGAATGACAAGCGTCAAGTATGCTCATCATCTCCACTTTAGGTATGTATCAGGGAATTATTCCATCTGCAGAAATCTTTAATAAGTAAGATTCATCCTAGAAAAATTTTCTTACCTCGTGCATAAACTTCTTCCTTAGCTAATATGAAAGATCTTCTTGGACTAGATCACTTGCTAAATAATTTACAAAATCTATAAAACATGAAATTAGATCTTGGGAAGCTGCCAATATTTGCTCATTTGGAAAACAATCACTAATATCTAACCTAGTAGGAACTTTTTGCATAGCTTCCTTCCTTAGTCTAGACAAGTGTTCTGCAACTTGATTTTCTGTGCCTCTTTTTCCATCACCTCAAAGTCGAATTCTTGCAAAATAGCAGCCACATAATAAGACTCAACTTTGCATCTTTCTTTTTCACTAGGTACCGCAATGCTATGTGATCAGTGTGCACAATCACCTTTGTCCCAATCCAGTAAGATCTAAACTTTTCAAAGGCAAAAAACACTGCCAATAACTCTTTCTCCATCAGGATATAGTTCTTCTGAGTAGGATTTAGTGCCTTACTAACATAGTAGATGGGATGATGGATCTTATTTTTGCATTGGCCTATTACAACCCCTAAGGTCAACCCACTAGCATCATATATGATCTCAAAGTTGAGGACTAATCAGAAGCCACAATGATTAGGACGGACACCAACTTTTCTTTTAGGATATCAAAAGCCTTCTTACATGCATCATCAAAATTAAATTTTACCTCCTTATCAAGTATCTTGCAAAGAGGAGTAACAATCTTCAATAAGTCCTTGATAAATTATCTATAAAAACTTCCATGCCCTAGAAAACTTCGAATTCCCTTTACAAAAATTGGGTAAGGTAATATTTTAATTATCTTAACCTCTACTCAATCAACCTTTATGCCTCTCTTTGAAATCTTTTGCCTAAGGACAATTCCTTTTTCGACCATGAAATGGCACTATTCCCAATTAAGCACGAAGTTGCATTATTCACACCTTTGTAGAGCCTTTCCAAAGTGAATATGGAAATCATCAAAAGAATTACCAACCACTAAAAAATCATCCATAAGAACTTCAATGGTGTCTTTGACCATATCCAAGAAAATAGACATAATACATCTCAAAAATATGGTTGGGGTGTTAGAAAGTCCAAATGATATTTGCTTGAATGCAAAAGTCTGATAAGGACTTCTAAAGGTAGTCTTATCTTAGTATTCTAGTGCAGTAGTGATCTGATTGTACTGGAGTACCTATACAAAAAATAGTAGCATCCTTTGCATGCTAACCTATCCAACATCTGATCGATGAACGGTATCGAAAAGTGGTCCTTCTTAGTCCATGCATTCAATTTTCTATAATCCATGCACACTCTCTATCCAGTGACTGTCCTCATTATCACTAGATCATTCTTATCATTAGGTACGATATTTATTCCTCCTTTCTTAGAAATGCGTTGAACCAGACTAAGCCACTTGCTATCATCAATGGTAAATACAACACCAGTATCCAGCCACTTGATGATCTCATTCTTAACCACCTCCTTCATAGGAGGATTTAGTCAATGCTGATATTCAATAGATAGAACAAAATTTAGCTCAAGCTAAATTTTGTGAGTACATAAACCAGGCAGAATGACCATAATATCTACAATGGACCAACAAATGGCCCTTTTGAAATTCTACAAAACTGATAATAATGCTTTAACCACTGACTGCATCGAATCAGCTGTAATAATGATTGATAAAGTATTGTTGTCCCTTAAAAATGCATATCACAAGTGAGATAGGAGGGCCTTCACCTCTAACACCAGTGGTTCCTCGATAGATAGATAGATGAGAAAAAGGTGTGGTCCAGTTCTTTAAATCTAAATCAAGCTTCTTTCGCACAAGATTATAACCATTCCCATGTAGTGCACCTACCAGCTCCTCCTACTCCTCAATACTATCTAAGTCAAAATTCATGATCGTAGTTGCAGGTACTTCAATACCTAATCTTTTTTCAATAGGAACAATTGCATCAGAACCATCATCCGAGAAAGTTACTACATCAACATTGTTGAATGAATCTACCTCTTCATCATACACATCAATGACAGAAACCACTCTCAATTCATCAGGCTGCCTCATGGATTTGCATACGTTGAATGTCACTTATTTGTCATTGATTCTTAGCATCAGATGTCCTTTCTCAAGATCAAACAATATCCCACCTATATCCAAAATGGTCTTCACAAAATAATTAGGGCCTGAAAGTCCACTTCACAGTCTAATATAACAAATTGGCAGGAAATATAAAAGAAGATATTTTTACCAAAACATCATAAAGGATACCAATAGTTTCTTCACTATTTTGTTAGCCATAATTAGTATTATGGTGGTTGGTTTGGGATCTCCCAACCCCAACTTCTTGAATACAGCAAGGGGCATGAGGTTGACTCTAGCCCCTAAATTGCATAATGCACGAGTGAAGTTGAAAAACACAATAGTACACCATATTGTGAAAGTGTTAGGATCCTTCTTCTTCTCTACCAAAGATCTAGTAACTACAGAACTACAATGATGAATATTGTCTACTAGCTCATAAATGACTAACCACTTCTTGGTGATCAAATCCTTCATAAATTTTGCATATCCTGGCATCAGCTCCAATGACTTTACAGGCGGTATGTTGATAGATATCTCTTTTAACTTAGCTAAAAAAAATTGATACTTACCTTCTTATTTTTTCTTTATTATTCCTTGAGGATACGGAGGAAGAGGTCTTTGAATGGGATTTAGTAAAGTCTTACAACCTTTTTCTCTTCACCGTTACTCTGTTTGTTGTTGCTCCCAATATTAATTTGCTTATCATCGATATTATGAGCATCATTGGTAGGTATAGGTGGATCTGTCATAACCTTACCACTGAGTAGTAATATCATAACATTGACTGTTATTTCTGTGATTTACCACTGTATAGCTCAGAAGAGTGCTATGTTGTCTCTGATTCACTGTGGCTGACATTTGGCCAGTTGCTTGATTGTTGTAGCATGTGACTTAATTTTTTTGTTCAATCTTGATAGATCAGCTTTGATATCCTTCAAACAATTTTCTTGACTTTCTTGCCCTTTGACCAACTTATCCAAAAGTGCCTCCATTCTAGACTATGTATCTCGACTACCTAGTGGAATAAATTTGTCACTCTTTTCCTTATAGTCATCCTTATGTTGTCAATCACTATCTATATCTATGTATTTGTCATTGTAATAGTTCCGACCTTGATTCCTTGCCCATGAGCTCGAAAATATGGCAATATATGATTAAGATACTTTACCTCTTCTTTTAATTCAATCTCAAATGGTTTGGAAGTATATCCCTATGTCACAACTGCATTCACCCTCCCAGTACTCATCAACGTAAATTGCTTAGTAAGCAACCTAGTATCTTTACAAAGTTATGCTACTATACTGTTAGCTTCTCCATAAGTATGGGTTGCTCTAATAGCATATTTACCACCACCATATTTTGAATATCTTGCATGCCTTCCTCTGTTAGTGTCTACAATGTCATACAGCATCTCCTGCGCAGCATCCCAATGAAGGTGCATAAATGTTCCTCCCGAAATTGTGTCAGTCATATCTCTTGTACTATCATTTAGTGATCTATAGAACATTTCTGACAAGTTAGATCCTCTGATTCTATGATTTGGTACAAAGCTTAGCTTCTTCTTGAATTGAAACCATGCCTCATACATATATTCTGCAGGTAGTTCTCTAAAATTATAAATCTCATTCTTCAAGTATAGGATCCGTGCAAGATGGAAGAATCTATTTAGAAATTATTGTTTTAATTCATTCCAACTAGTGATACATCCTCATGTAAGTTATCCTAACCATAGGGATACTTCTCTAGTCAAAGAAAATAGGAACGACCTAAATCTCAATGCTTCCTGATCAACCCCTAGAATGTTATAGTTTGTGTAGATTCCCAGAAAATTATAAAGGTGCATATTTCCATTGCCCTTAGCTGATTCTGCAAATAAACCATTCATATTTAGCAACTAAATCATAGCACTAGTAATATCAAATGTTATATTTAGGGTTAATAGAGGAACAACTATAGCTCCTGATTCTATAGGCTCAACATAACCTAGATATTTATCTTCTTCCTCGTGTAGGTCTAGGTGCTAATATTACAAAACAAATGAAGCACTGCCTCTCTAAACTCGATGATCAATAACTTGTCCAGTACTAACTAGTCCACCTTGCTGATCTATTCCTGCCTCTACAGCAAGTCAAGCCTATTCAGCTTCTCATCGTTCTTTCTCCAATAGTTGTTATGTCTGTAAATCTTTAGTATTTTGTG
This sequence comes from Capsicum baccatum var. pendulum, assembly GCA_030864225.1. Classification (NCBI taxonomy): domain Eukaryota; kingdom Viridiplantae; phylum Streptophyta; class Magnoliopsida; order Solanales; family Solanaceae; genus Capsicum; species Capsicum baccatum. The sequence continues at coordinate 227,772,410 of CM061550.1, forward strand.
AATCTAAAAAAACACATGGGAATAAGGGGTGGGGATCTTGAGCCCCATCATGAATGTGTCCTGACATCCTTCTCGATATTTAAAGGATTCTCTCTAGTTTTTAATCAAAAAGGAGTAAGGGGTTGCCTCTACTCCTAGTACTTGATATACACCAGAGTATACCAAATAAAAATAAAAAATAAAACCAACAAACTTCACCAATTCAATTCACTATTCAAACCATCTTCCCCGGTAATGGTGCCCAAATTTGATGTCACCTAAAACTACACCTTTATTAGAAGTATAAGGTAGTCGATTTCAAATATAATAACCCAACAAGGTTGGGGTCGATCCCTTAGGAAAAATATGAACAGTTGCTTGCCTTGATGTAATCCATGAGAGGTACAGAAAACTAGATGGGGGGATTTTTTTATCAACAGAAAATAGTAACCAATTCTTGAGTGTTTTTGAGTTGTAATGAGTACGAAATGAAGGTTACGTCTGTGTTCCCCCTTGGCTTCTCAACTACATAAATTTCTCATGATCAACCCAATTATTGTTTTTCTTAACATGCAAAGCCTACAAGATAAGTCTTATCAATTGTCGGGTAAGCTAGAATATAGATTTCACCCCTTTACTTGGTTATCGTATCAGGGTGTTGACTTTTTGCCATTTTCTAAAGCCTAAGTTACACTTGTTGGGGTAGGATGAAGTGATAAAATGAGATACGAGGACTAAAATATGGAGGTAGAAATCCCAAATCACTATCTTAATTTCTTCCTTATCACAAGCTTCTTGGTTATCGAATGGATTCGAATACTTGAGGCTAATTATTGTGGATAAGTATTAAGATACATGCAGAAACCCTAGAACAATTAAGTCTCACACTTCCTCTATGTAGTTAATCCATTAGCGTTCCCATAATCCTCACTAAGGAGATTAGTCGCTCATGTTTGTGCAGTAAACCAGGATTATCAGTAAAGAATACATAAAATTAATTGCAGAAGAATAAGATGAATAAACTCCAATGTCTGTAATTGAATAAACCCTAAAATCTCAAGAATAATTGTAAAAGTATTGTAATAGTACATAAAATTAAGTACTTACAATGTAACATAATAAAAGATAAAACCTAAGGTATTTATAGTATCTCAAAATAACATTAAAATCCTATTAAAAATGGGAAAGGTAAAGTTAAGTCGACAGTCGGTACAACTTGGTCTTTACTCTTATCCTCAGCTTTTGAGTTGTACCCTGCATTCTCATATATGTTCCAGTATATGATCTTCCCAAGGCTTCAACTCTTTATTCAACATATGACTTCCGTTTATGAGGTATACCTGAGTGTATGACTTGTGTCCTTTATTCGTATCCATTTGGGACTTTAGTATTTTCACATCTAGAACACTGGTTTATATATAATATTCTAACATAAATTATATTCAGACTTCTGACTCATATACCTTTGACACTTCAACTCCTAGTATTTATCTCAGCTTCAGTTATGATCATGAATTCAGTATACGACTCGTACCCTTGCATAGGAAAATGGTACTTGTGTCATATCTTCCTCATACTTGGCTCCTCATTTTTTAATTTGGTTCTATTACACATATGATTCATCATAAGAGTCATATCGATTGGTTACGACTCAAGACTGACTCGTACACTGATCAAAGTTAGTCTTTTTCAGGTTTTTTTTCTTCTTTTCATTCAAATACTATTGTAGACCTATTTTACCTGCAATTCACAAAATAAAATCATATTAACAAAATACCCTAAGTTCACTCATAAATTCATGATTTTAAGCATCAAAAGTATTGTGTTTCCACACCTCATCAACACCCTCAACTTAATATTTTGCATGTCCTCAGGTAAACAAAACCAAATACTTTTTTCTAGCACTGAGGCAATGCTTAAACAAGAAGATCTCATGCAACCCATGGCAGTTATTTTGAATTAACTTTCAATCTTGTTGTTCCCCTCTTAATTTGCAACGTTTCAACTCAAAATACATCTAGAAATTTGGCACATGTATAAAAACCAAGGAATCCATTGATGGCATTACATTAAGAATAGACACTTAGGCATAAACATGATTCATACTTGTCAAACAATCTAGCAGCTTAGCAACATAAGCCATCTGTACTCACAGACAAAGGAATCCCATTCACTCTCCTTTTGGATAAATCAATCCTATTTATGGATATAACGAATGACTCTCTCAATCATAAAGAAGTATCACTGATGTGCACAGAATACCATAGGTTTGCCCTTATGCTCTTTTTGTAAGTTTTTGGACGGTCATGGTAGGATCACTATAGGATTTTATTTGGCTTGTAATTTAGTCTTAGGGCTGGTATGATACCTTTTGAGATTCATTTAGTGACTAAACCTCCTATACACTATGCTTTTATCGGGGCTCACATAATTTTCACTTCATCTTTTGCTTACACCCTTAGGCTTCCTCTTTTTCTTTTATGCATATACTCATGTGGATCAGGTTTGAATTTACACATTGATTTATTTCTTTTCTTTATTTTCTTTTGGTTTTCATTACACATACCCATGTTTCAACTATTTGTCTCTTCTACACACTTTCTTCCTACATGATTATCTCTTACGCACCCTTATAATAGCCACCCTCAACTTAGGTGATTTGCCTGAGTTAAGGTGCATAGTGTCCATAGGAGGACCAGGTCTAAAAAGGTTCATTTTAAGTTAAATGGGAAGGTGATAGGTGTAACAAGAAAAATTGGTCTATAAAGCCTCAAATATTTGGATCAAGGGGATTTATTCCTTTGGTTAGGTCAATTTTAGGCTTATGTGGACTCATACAAAGAGGGTTGATGATCACTTCCTACTTAACGATTCTAGACCTAGGTAAAAGCAACTGGGCAAGTTCTAGATTTCAACCCAATTGAGAACTTAGTAGCCTTCCACACACTTGCACAGGGCTACACTACTAAGTAACAGTTATCCAACTATGAAACTAATTTGACCCAAACTGTTCTTTCTCAAATCCTAATGCCATTATCAGATGCTCATCAGCTTCACACAAATATACAAATCACGCGATTACATAATTAACAAAAATTTTTAAGGGGGCACCACTTTTCAAAATTTAGCATTTCAAATTAGCAGTATTTCCACAATTAAAAATCAGTGAAAACAAAATCTTTTAATATATCAAAAAAATTTCAAAATCTTAATAAATAGTCAAAAATATCTGCTGCCATTGGCATGCTAATCTACTACCTATCTCAACTGCCTGCATCAAACCTGCAAGTCATAACAACTTTCAAGTGTTAGCTACATCTGAAAATTATTAAACTGCTCCCAAATTTTTTAGATAACCCCCACCCTCGACTTAAGAATTTTTCACTGTCCCTAGTGCTACAAAAATAAATAAATAAATAAATAGTATAAGGTTCATACCAAGTCACTTAAAGCACTAGAGCATCAACATCAAGACGTGGGCCCTCAGGTTGGGTCCCATTTCCATCAATGACTTTAACATTAGTTATGACTGCATCAACAGTGTATGAGGGAACAACATCAACACCCTCAGCATTAGCATTTGGAGCTCTCGATCCTCCAGCTCCCATGGCTATCTCTCAGATCCACATATGTCTGTCCTCCTCACCTGGAATGCTATCACGTCTAGCCCTCTTCTCAATATATTTCCTAGAAGTTATTGCCTCCTTATTATTTATATTTATCTTAACATCCTAAAGATAAGATAGCCCTAATTTAAACATCTCCTGCATGCTTGGATATCCCATTATTCAACGATGGCACTAGAGTAATAGTCAAGCGAGTAGAGGTTTTTTTTGTCTATAGGGTAGGCATCAACCACCTCATGGCCCTATGCTTCAACAGTACTCTCCTTTGTTAAACTATATTTAACTTTATTATCATCATTATCATTATCCACAGTCCGTGGTCTCTGAGAACGGAAATAGTTACATTCTTTCATAAAAGGCCCTTTGGTGGTGGTGTGTCAAAATCTTGGGGAACTGCTTTCTTCCCCTTAGCTTTAGCAGGTTATTTCCCTTCATTCGTATCTTTCCTAGATGAGGTTCCATTATATTCTTCTCCGCTACTTTCAGATATTGTTTCAAACTTAGAGAACTTGGTTTCCTCACTCTCATCTGGTGTTTGTTTATTCCCTTTCTTAGCAACTATTTTGGATGGAGAAGCATTCTTTAGAGGCATGATTCCTGTAAATAAACTAATGTTAGTAACTAATAAAAGAAAATAAAATAAAAATTTAAAACTAAAGTTCAATATGTTTGGTCTCAATTAGGTATGAGTAGTGGGTACTGGTTGTATCCACTAGGTATGACTCATGTACCCGAGTCGTATCCTAGACAATACATGACCTTTGTTCACTGGTTAGCTTACAACTCCTCCTTACCAATTGTACGAAATGGATACGACTCATGACCAATAGTTGTAAGCAGTTCAAAAACATTTATTCTATTAGTAGAATCTCCTAGGTGGGTACAATTAATTTGTACGAGTCGTAATCTCAGGATATGACTGGTATGGTCAAGTTGTATCCATTCTAGAACTTTGAATTTGTCAAACTTCCATATTGTAAATGCGTATGAGTCCCATTATGACTCTTATTCTGGTGGATACGAGTCTTAAGGGGTCTCCTATCCACTATAACATAGAAGTCCAACTTCAACGTTTGACTCCAATGTAAATTCCCAAAGTAAACACTACTAATTTTTAGCTATTTCTATCAAATCAACACACAGACATATCAAAATCATTTCCAAACCATGGTTCTACTCCCATTCTCTATTTTAAATACAATCACCACAAATAGGGTACCAACAAATTAAGAAATGCAGAAATTCTACTTAAACCACGTTGACAAAATAACATAATACTCATTTCATCGTACAAAATAGCAAAAATAAGTTGAGAAACTTACTTGGTTAGTGGAGAGGAGTAGATTTGATTTTTGATATTGTTGGCATCAAATTCGAGTTTAAAACACACCAATTAAAACATTTAAGGTTGTTGGTAGTTAGATTTAGTTGAAAACACATTGATTTTTAGTTTGACGATCGAAATTTGAGTGAAAAACACGTCGGGTATGAGTTGAAAGTGTTAGGTACCTGATTTAGTGTATTTTTTCTCTTTTAATATAGGTTTTGGGCCGGGTTAACTCAAGAAGTGACCTAGTAAGCTTGAGTATGAGTGGTGTATATGACTCGTACCTAGTCTTACGAGTACTTTCCTTGCCTCATATAGCCCTGGGATCTTACCTAGTATCTGGAGTGGGTGTGTCTCTTGGTCATGAACCATACCCAAAGAGTACGACTCGTACTGAGAGTCGTATTCATTCTAGAACTTAGTACCTAATTTTTCTCCTTTTTTAATAGGACTCCTACACACGAGTTGTATCATATATATGCGACTCGTGAAGAGTCTGTATGATAACTTTTTTAAATCTTCTGGATTTTGACTGCATTTTTTAGTCATGCACATTAAAAAAACAGATTACCCTATAAAAGAAATAAGTACAGAAACATGGGTTGACTCTCATGCAGCACTTGATTTAACATCGCGGCACGACATGGCTAAGTTGGATACTCAGATTTCATAAACAAGCCTTATGGGTAGCCTCCCATGCAGTGCTAGATTTAATGTCATGGCATGACACAATTGTCTAGATTACTCAAACTTTATCAAGGTCAATAAATAGTAAGGATAAAGGCCATACCTAGGTGCTCAAGGCGCTGGAGCATCAACATCAAGACGTGGGTCCTCAGGTTGGGTTCCACTTACATCAACAACTTTCACATTATTTGGGACTGTATCAATAGTGTACGGGGCACAACATTAATAAACTCTTCATCAGCAGTTGGGGATCTTGGTCCTCTAGCTCTCATATCCATCTCTTGGATCCAAATATATCAGCCTTCCTCACGCTGAATGCTATCACGTCTAGCCCTCTTCTCAGCCTCTTTCAAAGCAATTCTTCTTCCTTCCTCACTCTTCATCTTACCACCCTTAAGATGATATAGCCTCGAGTTAAACATCTTATTCATAATATGGTATCCCTATCTCTCAATGATGTATTAGAGCAGAGGTCAAGCGAGTGGGGTTCTTATCTATCTATCGGGGTGGCATCTACCACCTCATGGTACTAGTCATATCCAATGGGTATGACACGTGTACCTAATTCGTATCCTAGATAGTGCATGACCTTTGATCACTAGTCAGCTACGACTCCTCCTTACCAATCATACCGAATGGATACGAATCATGAATAATAGTCTTAAGCAGGCCAGAAATATTTATTCTATTAGTAGAATCTCCCAGGTGGGTAAAGTTAGTGTGTATGAGTCGTAAGATCAGGATACGACTCGTATAGTTGAGCCACATCTATTCTAGAACTTAGAATTTATCATACTTCCATGTTATAAGTGGGTACGAGTCCCATTAAGATTCTTGTTTCTATGGATACGAGTCTTAAGGGGTCTCGTATCCACTATAACATAGAAGTCAAACTTCAAAGTTTGACTCCAATGAAATTCCCAAAGTACGCACTACTAATTTTTAGCTATTTCCATCAATTCAACGCACAGACATATCAAAATCATTTCCAAACCCTAGTTCTACTCCCATTCTCTATTTTCAACATAAACACCACAAATTAGGTACCAATAAATCGAGAAATGTATAAATTATACTTAAACCAAGTTGACAATATAACATAATACTTATTTCATCGTACAAATTAGAAAAATTAATTTGAGAAACTTACTTGTCTAGTGGAGAGGAGTAGATTTCAATATTGGATCTTGTTGGCATAAAATTCATGTTTAAACCACACCAATTGGAAAATTTGAGGTTGTTGGTAGTTAGATTTACTTGAAAACACTTTGATTCTTGGTTTAACGATCGAAATTTGAGTGAGAAACCTATTGGATATAAGTTGAAAGTGTCAAGTATCCGATCGGGTGTATTTTTCCTCTTTTAATTTATGTTTTAGGTCGAGTAAATTAGAGAAATAGCGTAGTAAGATTAAGCACAAGTGGTGTATACGACTCATACCTAGTCTTATGGGTCATCTCCTCTCCTCATATAGCCTTGGGACCTTACATGTGATCTAGAGTGGGTACGACTCTTTGTCATGAACCGTACCCAAAGGGTACGACTAGTATTGAGAGTCGTATTCATTCCAGAACTTAATACCTAATTTTTCTCTCAGGTCAATATGACTCCTACTCACGAGTTGTACTGTATAGATACGACTCGTGAAGTGTCCACGTGATAACTTTTTAAACTCTTTTGAGCGTCATTCCACGGTATGTCGTCCTATACTTGGTCTTAAAGAGGGTTAGCAGTGTTGCAAATGAGTTGGTGTTTCATGTTTTGGTGTTGAGAAAGTGCATGGGTTATTCTTCGACGATTGTTCCTTTGGAGAAAGCGGGTATTTCAGATTCCTTATCTTATGAGAAAGTCCCAGCTGAAATTTTGGATCTACAAATTTGTCAGCTTCTAACAAATGATATAGGTTCGATAAAGTTTCTATGGAGGAACCATAACATTGAAACTTACTTTGAAATATGAATCCATTTTTGTACACGTGAAATTTTTAATATTTTCACTTTTATCATGTGTGAAATTGAATTATCTTTCTAGCGATACCAATTTAGTCTAAATCTGGTATCGGAGTAAAAAGTTATGGACGTTTCACTCAGAGTTGTCAGAATCGCCCAGGTGTGACGGCCAGGTTGACGGACCGCCGATCTTGCAACGGACTATTGCCTAGACCATCATTGCCAAGGCAGTGAGTCAAACTTCAGGATAAGGTAGGATGGATAGGTTGACGGACCATCAAACTTGCGATGGATCGTCACCCAAGCCGTCGTTATAAGGCAGTGAGTCTTTTTTTGGTCCACGTATAACGATTGAAACTAAGAACCATCGATCTAGAGATGGACTGTCACACGAGCCATCGCAGATCCCGTTCAACAAATTTTAAGTCATTTTTAAAGGGTATTTGGGTCATTTTCCACCCGTTTTAACCCCTAATTATATCAAACCAAGGCTCATAAGGTCATTATTCATTCATAACATCAAATTAGGGTTTCCTCTCAAAGATAATCCCCTAGAACAAGATCCAAATCCATCTTCAAGAAACCAAGAAATTCGAGTTCTTCAAGTCCAAGAACTTTAAGAAACTCACAATCAAGGTATGTCATGTGTTGATTCATGGGTCCCTTTCACCCATGAAGCTCAAGAATAGTTTTTCAAAATCCAAGATTTGTGTATTGATGCATGTTCATGATTTAAATTGAATTGAACTTCTTGTTCATGATGTTGTGGGGTTTTGATTCATGTTATAAATTACATATTCCAATAATTGACCCTAGTATATGAAGATTTGCATAATGACCATAATAAACCCCTTCAATTTACAAGTTGATTATTGTATCCATCATTATAAGATGTGTTGATGATTGTCTAACCACATTATGCTCCCCATGTGTTTGATTAAATGCCTATGCGAAGGAAAAGATCCATACTAGTATAATAATATGTAATCCCCATTCATGTACAAGTTCATGCATGTCAAGTATTTGATGAAATGTCTTAATCAATGAACTATGAATTGTTGATGTTAGTCATGTATTCAAGAAAGTCATGCTTTGTCAGTTTCTTTCCATCGAGTCCTGGGAGTACTTATACCCGACAATTTAGTTGTGTGCCTAGAGCCAGTGTTATATTTTGACGATACTCTTAGTCAAGCCATGATCCATAGAACCCATTCAGTCATGTGACTCAGGAAAACCCAGAAATCTTAGAAAATCTCAGTAATCTCAGTGATCTCAGTACTTAATAATCTCGGCAACCTCAATATTCCTTCTAAATCTCAGTAACTTCAGTAATCTTAGTTGATAACGCTCAACTTACAACTCAAACTAGTGTAAGGCGGTCGTTGTCAATCTATTTACCCAACTTTGTAGTCGGGGTCAAATCCACAAGGAACAATGTGAGTGGCGATTAAGCTAATTTGAAGCTATAGCTACAAGTTCAATTCAAACAAATGGTATGAAAATATAAAATTAAGATGGGGATTTTGAAAGTATCAAGTAATGTTGTCACTTAAATATAAATGTTTGTAATCAGTATAAATGGGAAACCAGAGTTATGTTCACTATGGCTTTTGGGACTTTATAGGTACTAGGTAGTGCTTGGGATTCTTGAAGTAAGTAAAACAGCATACTATCCTTGACTATGATACTTTCTGAATTATCTCTCGACCTCACCAGACAATTTACTATCTAATTCTCTTGAACTTAGATAACTTATCTATTTCCAATAGGATGTTATTTCAGGTAGATTATCCAATTACGGCATCAATCATTAAATAAAAGGTTGTTATCTTTCAAGTCCCTGTTGATAATTCACGACCTCTAGTCTATTTCTCCATTAGAAGCAAATAAAACCTAAGGCATAATCTAATGTGTGCAACCAATATATTTCAATTAAAACAACAGAATTTCCAGACGTTCTACTACTCTTTGAATCCGTTAAATACCTAGTAACCCATCAAACCCTACTCCATAGATCCCATAACTCCGGCTAATGGTATTAGACGCTCATGATTTGATGAACGAAATAACAACTCGAATCCGTTAAAACAAGTCTTTACATAGTCAATCCTAAATAAGGAAATAAAATTAAAGTTTCAGTTTTCTCTTCCGATTAGACAACGATGCTTTTGACGGCGCATCAGATACCTGACAACGTGTGCGAGATGTCGTCAAAAATTCCACTAAATTTTTATATTCTGACTCATCAGACGGAAAACCTGATGGGGTGTCCAAAACTTGATGGCGTGTGAAAACTATCGTCACATCTTCACTAAAAATCAACATACTCTACCTCTGGATGACGGCAATTTTGATGCCATGTGACATATTTGATGGCCCATCCTAAATGTTGTCTCATTTTATCTCAGCTTCTCAGGTTCTGTGTAAGCTTGACGGAAACTTTGATAGTTTGTCCCATGTATTACGGCACTTCAGAATTGACGTCAGATACACTTCATCTTATTTACACCAGATTTCACCTCTTCTGCTCCATTGTTATTTATTTCTATGCATCTTGACTTTCCTACAAAATCTTAAGAAATAACATCAAAAACTCCAATAATTACTTAAGAACTTACAATTATTTCAAGTTAAAAAGTCTTAAATGTGCTACAAAAATCTAGCACATCAACACCCTCAACTTAAAACAATTGTTTGTCCTCAAGCAACTAAATAACACCATACTACGATGCTTAACCAAGAGACACATAAGATACCTATCACAGCTGATTATCAAGTTTAGCTCAAAACTCATGCCACTCTCCACGTTCAATTACTTATAAATCAAATTGTGCATATCAATTAAGATTAACTATGTGACCCAAAAGAATCAAGATATGGCATCAATTCAGCAACAATAACCATGCATATGTACAAGTTACAATACCCAAATAAGTAAACAGCTAGCAATGCAACCGATGTGCCCTTACAACAAATAAGTCCCTCCTCACTCATATATGAACTCAAGGATGTCAATGCGGGGACGGTTAAGAGACACTCACTCACATAAAGAAATTCCAATCAATGCATGTCAAATACCATATGCTTGCTCTTATTTTCATTACCAATGTTTCCATACAGGTAAGTTTGGATTACTGTAGGTATTTTCTTTGGCTTGTAAGGTAGGCTAAGGGATGGTATGATATTCAATGGAATTTAGAGAGACTAAGCCTCCTTGGCACTACCTTAACTTTTGGGATTCACTTATTAACCTTTTTCTTTTTTTCTCCTTTTCTTAATCACATATTATTCAGGATGGATGTGGCTTTTCTTTTCCACTATTTTTCTTTTCTAATTCTTCTTCCACACCACCCATCTTTTTATTTTTTTCACTTATTATTCTACCTTTCTTCATACCCAGTTTACATCATGCACCTCTATGATAGCCACCCTCAACTTAGGTTGTTTACCTAAGTGAAGGTGCACAGTTTCCAAGGAGGACCAAGGCCAAAACAGGTTCTTTATAATCTAAATGGGAAGGTGATAGGTTTCATAGAAAGAAATGGCCAATTCAGGTTTAAAATAGGGATCAAGAGATATCATGCATACAGGGAAGGTCATTTAGGCAAAAAATAATGACTTAAAAATCAAAATGGCCTATGATCCTTTCCTAACCCCTATCTTTCAACCAAGGTAAGACTAACCGGGCAAGTTCTAGATTCAAAACACACAGGGAATTAAGTAAGACCTCACACACACATGGCACAATCGTACATCACAAGCTACTATCCATTCGGTTCATGAAATTGTTAGCAGTGATTATCATGTCCTAGTAATAATACCATAAAAAGATTCACAGTAGCCACATATAAATGCATATCACATAGTTATAAAATAGCCCAACGGAGAGGTGTTTATCAATCTTAAAAATCAACAAAAATATGTCAACTGCTCTAGATACTTATTTTCCCCAGTTATCCATAATACATCACAAAAAAAACACAATACACCTAAACATGATAGCTCTACTAGGAACAAAACTCCAGGGAAAAGAGGCTAGACAACAAAAACCCCAGGAGGATATCACACCCATAAGTAGCCCCACCCTCAACTTAATATCATGCAGTGTTACAATGTGCCTGTCCAAAACAAGAGATTTAGAAACATACCTATGGTACCATGGGTGCAAAGATCTGATGTCAATCACACAATACAAATACAAACAACAAAATACCTTGGGTTGCCTCCTAAGAAGCGCCTAATTTAGTGTCACGGCATGACCCAACTCATCTTTTTCCTCCATCTTGAGGATATGAACTTCACCACCAACTTAGAGTCCATTTTGTTGCCTCGCTCATAAGGAGGTGGTACAAAGATTAAGAATTCGAGTAATGGATGATGCATGGTAAACAACTCAGCTTTAAAGTGAGGTGTATTTTTGTATTTCTTATCAAGTGTAAAATAAAGAATATAGGATTCTTGTTCCTTATTTTCATAGTCTTTCACTATTTTAGATGATTCCATGGACAAGATATCATCTTAACATGATGTGGAAAAATGCTTCGAGTATGGCCTAACAAATCCTACTTCACAATTTATACTATCCTCTACACACTCATTTTTATTCATCTTCTCAACATTTTTACTTTGAATTGGGCTAGATTCTTCATAGTAGATTGGCTTGGCTTCTTCTTTTGCCTCTAGAACCATTTCCTCAATATTGGCATTATCCCTCATGGTTGGCTCGGTTGGTTGGGAAATCTCTAAGGGTTGATCAAAATCAAGCTCATCATTGGTATAGGAATCTTGCTCTTCGTCGTCACACTCTTCCATTATTTTAAATAATTCCATAGAAAAGATATCATCTAAACATAATGTAGAAAAGATTTTTAGATGATTGACCTCAATATCCATCTCCTCTATCCTTTCTCTTCCCTCGTTAAATGCCCTAATGTCTTAACGTATGTCACATATGGTGTCATTCTTTGTGTCCATATGATCTAACATTAGTTGAAGCATAGCTTTAATGTCACTCTTTCTAATGCTATGTTCTTCCTTTTCTTAACCATAAGACATGTCATACTTATAAGAAGAACTAAAACTTAGGTAAGCACAATAGGGGGACGGGGCATTTGGGTAATCACTATAATGTGCATCTTGACCACCATATAAAGAACAATTATACTCCTACTAGGATGGAGAAGGTGCACACATCTCTCTCCGGGGAGCACATCTACAATCTTGCCAAAAGTGGGGTCCATCATAATATGCACATGGATCATCCAGATAAAATTTCCAACCATCAAACTCACATTCATTCCATGATGCCAAAATAATAAATAAACAAAAATAAAGAAAATCTACCTAACACAAGAAACAAAGAAAATCACAAACAAATATTTACAAGCTTGAATTCAACCAAGTAAGCTAAAATTCCAAACTAACTTAATTGCCAAATTATTCCTCGACAATGGAACCATTTTTGATAACGCTCAACTTACACCTCAAACTAGTGTAAGGCGGTCGTCGTCAATATATTTACCCAACTTTGGAGTCGGGGTCGAATCCACAGGGAACAATATGAGTGGCGATTAAGCTAATTTAATGTTATAGCTACAAGTTAATTCAAACAAATAGTACAAAAATATAAAATTAAGATGGGGGTTTTGAAAATATTAAGTAATGTTGTCACTTCAATATTAATGTTTGTAATCAATATAAATGGGAAACCAGAGTTATGTCCACCATGGCTTTTAGGACTTTACAGGTACTAGGTAGTGCTTGGGATTCTTGAAGTAAGTAAAACAGCAGACTATCCTTGAATATGATACTTTCTGACTTATCTATTAACCTCACCATACAATTTATTATCTAATTCTCTTGAACTTAGATACTTATCTTTTACAATAGGATGCTATCTCAGGTAGATTAATCCAGTTATGGCATCAATCATTAAACAAAAGGTTGGTAGCTTCCAAGTCCCTGTTGATAATTCACGACCTCTAGTCTATTTCTCTGTTAGAATCAAATAAAACCTAAGGCATAATCTAATATTTGCAACCAATAAATTTTAGTTAAAGAAACAGAATTTCAAGACATTCTACTACTCTTTGAATCAATTACACACCTAGTAACTCATCAAACCGTACTCCACGGATCCCATAAATCTGGTTAATGGAATTAGCCGCTCATGATTTGATGAACAAAATAACAAGTTGAATTCATGATGCTAAGGATAAACTTATAAATGGATGGAAAACAACAAGTAGTTTCTTCAATTTAATCACAAGGTAGAAACCTAAAAATAGATGATATAAAACAAAAAAAATATTTGGTGAAAGAGAGAAATGTATGTGCTTCTCTTCCCAGCATCCCTTCTTTTTTGATAGACAATTATCCCCCTTTTAAAAATGCTAAAACAAGTCCTTTCATAGTCAACCCTAAATAAGGAAATAAAATTAAAGTTTTAGTTTTCTCTTCAGATTAAATGATGATGCTTTTGACTGCATGTCAGATACCTGATGATGTGTGCAAGATATTGTCAAATATTCCATTGAATTGTTATCTTCTAACTCTTCAGATGGAAAACCTGACAGAGTGTCAAAAACTTGCCGGTGCGTGAAAATTTCCATCACAACTTTACTAAAAATTAGCAAACTCTACCTCTGGATAACAATGATTTTTATGCCATGTGACATATTTGATGGCTTATCCTAAACATCATCCCATTTCATCCCAGCTTCTCAGGTTCTATCTAAGCTTAACAGCAACTTTGACTGTCTGTCCCATGTATGACGATGCTTCAGAATTGATGTCATCTACACTTCAGCTTATTTACACCAGATTTCAGCTCTTCTGCTCCATTGTTATTTATTTCCATGCATTTTGACTTTCCTAAAAAATATTAAGAAATAACATCAAAACACCAATAATTACTTAAGAACTTACAATTATTTCAAGTTAAAAAGTCTTAAATGTGCTACAAAAATCTAGCACATCATCAGTTTGTCCCCAAATCTCAATAGCATTCTGTCAGTTAATAAAACTTAGTAAACTCAGTTTAGCTCCGCTAAATAATACCATTAGTATCAATTCAGTATCTATTTAGTTGGGAGTAGGATTCAGCACCAAGTGAACCCAAGAATGGGGACTTACCTGTTATTCAGCGGAAGGTGTGATCCTTAGAAGCAATCCTTGTGTTCCAATACTACATAGCCTGCGTAGGTTTAGATGCACCCTATGCATTTAGGGACTTATATGTCTCATTTGGGTTATCTACCAGGAGGGGTTGATGGAAGAGCTCCCTCTCAGAGAGAGTATACTCACAACTAATCTTTACTTGTGGCACGGTATTAACACCCTTCCAGCTAGGGTTATAGGTTAGACCTCAACAGTTCAGATTTGAAGCATATCGGTTAGATAACTACCTCCTATAGTTTTAGTTATAGAATCAGAACTGTTAGATACAATCATTCAGTCTCAGTAATAGAACTCAGATAGTTCTATAGAATTTAGGGCTGTCAGATACAGTTAACTTAAAATAGTGTGGAACTCGGCTAGTTCCATCAGAAACTAGACTGTTAGGTACAGCTTAATATCAGTTATTTCAGTTATACATTTATTAGTATCTTATGTTATCAGTAATCTGACTCAGTAATATTTTTATCACGACCTTAGTTATAGTTATTATGTATTCATATATGCATTCTTACTTTCATATTATTCAGTTAGTTAGCATAGATCATGTATTTAAACCCTTTGCATTCAGCCTACCTCATATGTATACCAGTACATTCAAAGTACTGATGCATTTGCACTATGGTGTCTTATACCATAGGTTCAGGAGCATGAGCTCTAGAGCATCAGTAGCATTCCAGTCGTCGCAGTCAGAGTTATCAGTGAGTCCTCATCTTTCGAGGCTATGATCATTTCTTTATTAGCTCATCAATTAGTTTATTAGTTAGAGTTAGTTGGGGACATATCCCATCATCTCCTTATTCAGACAGTTATATTTAGAGGCTTTTCAGACTATAGTATGTTTAGACAGTTTTGTTTTCGGCATTTATACCCCATCCCATATGTTATATTTTATCGTATATTATGTTAAATTTTGAACCTTCTGACCTTTTAGTTCATGTTTCCACATTATACAGTATATCATGCAGTATATAGGCAAAGATATTTGTCATGGGTTAGCTTGTAGTCTTTCAAGGTCATGAGCACTGTGTAGCATTCTGCGTACCAGAGTCGGTGTGTTACAACTTGGAAAGCTGAAGAGGACATAAAGTTCAAGTATTTTTTTCCATTCCCTATTCCAAAAATTCATGCTTAAGGTATGTGTTGTTCTTAACATGTTTATTTTCTAACTTTGTTAAGGAAATTGTTATTCCTTGATATCTTTGTTTTCTGACTTTGTTAAAGGGAAGTGTGGTTGTTAGTTGTGTTAAGTCTTACTTATGTATACCTTGACCTATAACTCTAGGACAAATGATCCAAGTGGGAGAGAATTTAAACACCCCAAATTTTGGCCCTTGAAAAATTCTTGAGCTTTGATCTCACTACCTTGGTAACGACTTACCCTACAAGTCGCAGAGTATCGTTATGGGTCCTAGGGACAAAGTTGTAACCAAATTAGAGAGTAAGTTGCTAATTTCCGCTTAGTACAAGTGGATCCCTAAGAACCGTAAGGATATGTCATGGGTCATTAGGTGTAATCTTAGTGTGTGTAGTGATATGTCGTAAGGAGTGGTTAAAAGTCAAGGGTTGACCTATAGTAAAATTTGGCATTTTTTCATCTTTTAAGTTAAGGGCATCCTGGACATTTTCCCTCTTACCCAAATTAAAACCCACGTCTTATTACCTTATTAAGGGTTCATTAGCACTTATAAACAAATCAAGTAACTTCTAAAACACTCCCAAAAGGATCTATCAATTCCCTTAAGCAAGTAAAGCTAGGGTTTCATCAAGTTGGTTATCTAAGGGCCCAAGGGTCTATTTCTCTACAAATTTCTTGGTGTTTAAGGCATGTGACTCTTCCTTCACTGTTAATTTATTAAAAAGCATATGAATTAAAGTGTTGTTCACATAGAATTGTTTTGGTTTTGGAAACAAGGGTTGTGGGGTTTGAATGCTTATTATTGAATAACATTAAACCATGGTTTAAGTATAATTATCCATGCTTTAAATATGGTTTTGAACATATGGGTTCATGGGTATGGTGAATGAACTAGGGAATTGTGATTTTCCCCAAACTTGTGACTTTTGAAGTGGTTATGACCTCAACCCCAAATTGTGAAATTGATTTTCTTATGAGGAATGTGGGAATTGAACTATTCTTGAACTACTACATAATGATGTTGAATTGAACCTTATGAAATTGTATTTTCACAATTTATGGCCTAATTAAACCTAAGGGGTTGTGAATTCCCTAAGTGATGTAATTGTTTGGGCATGTTGTTGTTATGACGATACCAACAATGTATGCCTTAATGTGAAATATGGTTAAATGAATGGGAATGTCTAGTAAATATTTTTAATTGGCATTTAAAAGAGGGTTGTGTAGCTGAGTCATTAAAATAGAAGTCCAAGTGACTAATACTGGAAATCGTGCTAGCCGATACGGGGGTCGTCATAGCTTGAGGATTTGAGTCCCTTTCCTTGTCACTGTGTGGTTCGAGTCCACCTTATTTTTATTATTAGGATTGGATGGTTTGATTCCCCTATATTACATTTCTTGGTCGATTGCTTAACTCACCTTAGTATATATTGGAGGGTTCGAGTCCCCCGTACATAAATATATGTTCTTTCTCTGGTTCATGCAGCTACATGCACTGAGGCCAGACAAGGGGTGAAAGTTTGGCCCCATATAGAACATGGGTACTATTATATGGCGGTTAAGCAACAAAATCCAATTTAAATTTTTAAAGTGCATGTTAAGCCATGTTCCCTGTCTTGATGTGTTATGAGTATACGTATTTGCATTTGGTTATGTGCATTGGATTGGAAGTATTTGAAACTATCGATCATGGAAATATTTTATCTTTATCCCTACGTTACATTCTAGAATTCACCCCGCTAACTGTCTTTGGACATTGTATCCCATGCGACCCAGGATTTGGCCATACTCTTACTTCTCCTGCACAGTGATTGTTGATTGATCAAGAGTTGACTTAAAGTGGTGAGATTCTATGCTTTGGAAGGATCCATTTTAGGATTATCTTTTTCTATTGAGTTATAGATAATTGGATACTATTTGTTTCTATAGTCAGGGGTATATCTCGACACTGTATTGATATAAAGCATGGTAGAGGCTTTGTTGGACTACTGTAGACATAATGAGGAGCTCATGCTTTCCCGAGATGTTCCCTTGGCACTGGTATTGGTTGCAGGACCGAGCATAATCATGTAAATATTTATAAATAGTTGGCCAATAGTAACCACACTACAGAATCTTATGGGCCATGTGAGTACCACCATGGTGACCCACACTGGAAATTAGTCACAGGCCTAAAAAATACTTATCATCTCAAATTCAGGAATACACCTCCAAATCACACAACCTGCACACACCTAAAATAGGTAAGGATCATCTTAAAAGAACTTTTATTTCATGTACATGAATCATTTTGACCGCTGAAATAGTAAGTCTTTTGAGAAAACGTCACTTGCCAAATAATTGGCAAAATCAGAAAACTAGGGAATTGGGTCTTGTGATACTACCAAGACCAGCTCATATGGAAAAGTATCAGTAATCTCAAGCTAATACCATTATTTAAGCATCGCCTCCTCTTCTAGGTGGGATAGATGGTCTGCAACCTGGTTTTTTATTCCCTTTCGGTCCTTCACCTCAAAGTTAAACTCTTGTAACGATATTACCCACAAAATTAACCTAGGATTAGCATCCTTATTTGACATAATATACATCAAATAAGTATGTGCAATGACTTTGGTCCCAATTAAATAGGACCAAAATTTTTCAAAAAAGACACAACTGTAAGAAACTCCTGCTCAGTCACTGTAGAATTTATTTGTGCTGGGTTAAGTGCTTTACTGGCACAAAAGATTAGGTGAATAATCTTCTCACATCTTTGGCCTAGAATAGCTCCTAAGACCACATCACTGGTGTCACACATCACCTCAAAATAAAGGGTCTAATTTTAATACACAATAATAGGAGTTGAGATCAACCATTCCTTCAGGTACTCAAAAGCCTTGAACAAGAAGAATCAAACAAAAACTTCACATCCACCATATCAAATAAATACAGACATCATACAATGCTAAAAGGTGGCAGAGCATTGCAATGTTCGAAAGGCATCCTCTTAAATGTGAACATACCCTATGGACATGTGCAAGTGGTCTTCTCTTGGTCTTTGGAGGCAATAGAAATTTTATTATACATAAAATAACCATCGATAAAACAATACCATCCTCTATATTCAAGAAGATCTAGCATTTGATCTATGAATGGCATAGGAAAGTGATTTTTCTAGGTCTAAGCATTAAGCTTCCAATAATCCACACAAACTCTCTATCTCATGATGGGTATCTTCGGAACTAACTCATTCTTCTCATTACAGACCACAATGGTCCCACCCTTCTTTGTCACATACTGAACTGGGCTCACCCACTTGCTGTAAATAATAGGATAAACCATATCTATATCTAAACATTTTATAATGTTATTCTTCACCAGCTTCATAGGTGGATGTATATGATACTAATGATTAATTATAGTCACACACTCCATTCTAAGCTTAATCTTATAATTATAATGATGTTGGGTGTATTTATGCACTCTAGTATTGTTATCCTAGCCTATTTAGCCTTGTTTTGAGGACAATTTTTGTTCTTAAGGTGTTAATAATGTTATAAATAAGCATCTAAATATCTAAGTATGTTCTTATAATGTTTAAAGGTGTTTTTAAACAAGTTTGTACATAAATTGGTCACTTAGATTTCAAACGAGAAAACTAGTGTACTAGTTTGAGCTTGATGTTGTTCTAGTCTATCTCGATGGATTCTAATGTATTGAATGAGTTCCTAAGGTTATTATTGTGTAATTATGTATGTAAAAACTTTTTTACAATGTGTAAAGCTCAATTGGATCAAGCCAAGAGTCGGAACAATAAGTGAAGGTCAACATGGGCAAGCCTTGTCTTAGCTTGAGTTTTTAATTTACCATTTTGAATGTTGTGTTGTTTTGAGCTCTAATTGGTGGTGTATGATTATTTAGGATGATTTATGATTTGATTATTGTGATATATATATATATATATATATATATATATATATATATATATATATATATATATATATATATATATATATATATATATATATATATATATATATATATATATATATTTAAAAGGTTGTAGATCAAGTAGAAACACACCATAAAGTATTGGGATGGAAGACAATTGCACAAGACAAAGATGGATGTTGAAATGAACATTCCAGTGAGGGTATAGGAATAGCACTCCGCGGAAAACCTGGATTGAATTAAGTAGAAAATGTGCCGCACTACCTTATTGCATTAACCATCAAACATGCTGCACCACCTTCTTGACTTAAGCATCCAATGAGTTGCACTACTCTTTCCCTACACGGTCAACTTTCCATTCCTATAAATACAACACTTTTACTTATTTGTAAACACTTTGGACATCTTGGAATATTGGAGAGGGCATTGAGAATTTTTATTTTATGGTTTATTTTTCTTTAATTTAGATTTTTAATGGATTATAACATGTATTCAATTATGTTGACTACGGTTATGTTGATTAGTGGCTAAACGCCCCCTTTCTGGGGTTAAGGCCAAGAACATGATTTATTTCATTTTGAATTAAGTTTGTTTTAATTTATTAGAATATTTGGTTGTTTTTATACCTTTATTTCAACTATTTTAAGGAGTAACTAACCTTAGAATACATATATTGTCAATCTTACAATGAGGCAAAATAGGAAGAATGAACATAGGGGGTAAATAGAGTAGGGTTCTTATTATTTTATGAAATAAGGAATTTGAATTATTGTCTAGGATAGAGATATACCTAGAAGACTACTTGGTTTGCAGTGGGATAAAATATAAATGCGTTTAGATTAGTTCTCATATCCTCGCTCAATGATGTAGTTGTGGGGCTAAGTTAGATAGGTGATTAGAGGATCGCGACACCATGATCATAAAATCAACCCTGTGAATCAAAAACCCAGATAAGCCATCTAATGAATAAGGTTCAATAGCTTAGTATGAAGGTTCGAATCTTCTTAACCCTAGGATTTCCTCCATTTATTGTTCAAAGTCATTTACTTTACACACTATTTACTTTATTTTTAGTTTACAAATCGCAAACTCTTTTTACTTACTTTCCATTAATTTAATCTCGATTGTGAACTAGAATTTGATAGTTGTTTAACATTAGTCTCTGTTGGATCGATACTTGGATTTTAATTTGCCACTTTACTACTGGGTGATACCACGTACACTTGTATATACGCTTGGGCACAACAAATTATTGGCACCGTTGTTGGGGACTTGTAATTTGGTAGCTATTTTAGCTTTAGTTTTACTTTTTAGATTTCTTTGGTTCTTTATGCTTGGTCATGGATTTATATTTGCAGAAAATAGGTTTTTAGGCTAGTATACTGGAAAGGGATAGGGAATTGGTTAAACCAAGCTCCAAACCTGAGCAACGCCTCCATCAACAAAGGAGAGAAGCAATCCTTCCCCTGATATTCCATAAATAGAAGAACATAAAGATAATACTGCTCTCATGGCTAAAGAACAATAAGCCCGCAGAATAGTTCAGAGTGTTTCACATTAACTTATCTCTTTTAGATGTTTTGCATGAAATTCCCAAGTATACCAAGTACTTGAGGGATGTGGTCTCTAATAAAAATAAGTAGCAGGATGTGGAGGCAATAGCACTCATTGAAGAGTGTAGCTCTGTAGTGACACAGAAGATGCCTAAAAAGCTCAAAGACCCTCGAAAGTTCACTCTCCGCATTTAAATTATCAACAGCGAGGTGGTCCACACACTTAGTGTCTTACGGGAAAGTATCAACTTGATAGCCCTCTCTTTGTTCAACAGTCTAGGCCTGGAGAAACCGAGACTGAGCTCTGTTATACTCCATTTGGCTAACCAGACCCTATCCCATCTAGAAGGTATTATAAAAGATGTTCTCATAAAGGTCGGTTAGTTTATTATACCTACTGACTATATTATTTTGGATTTTAAGGCTGATGACAGGATAGCGATCATCCTGGGACATCCATTCTTATCAACGGGAGGAGCTTTAATAGATGTAAAATAGGCTACACTCACAATGAGGTTGGATGATGAAGAGACAATTTTTAAAGTGTACAAACCTCTCAATACACTATCCCACTATAAGGATTTGAGCATGATTACTCTGATTGAAGGGGAAAAGTGTGGGATGGTGGAGTCTATTCCACAAAAGACCTTTTTGGACGTCCACATTGAGTAGCCCAAGCCTCCAATAACTAAGCCTGACATGATGTAGATTGATGAGCCTGAAAAAGATATTGAGGAAAGAGTTGTTGACCTTGAGAGTTCATACTCAAGATGTTAAAAACAAATAAAAGATGGCCTCTAAGTAGAAGGAAAAGGATGAAGGAATATGGATGAGTCAGAGATTAGGTCATACCACGATACTATATCAGGCGCTGCTTGGAAGGCAACCCGAGTTAAGTTAAGGTACGTTTTATTTTTAGTATTTTTAGGTTTTACTTTACTTATTTTTGTTTTTGTTTTTGTTAAGTCACAGGTTATTGGGAAGTCTAAGTACCATAAAACCTAAGTTAAGGAGAATGTCAAAGACTAAGTGTGGGGTTCCTTGACCCTTTTGATGTATAATGATTCTACTAGCTAGGCCTAGAGGCCCCAGGGAGTATTTCTATCTTTATTTTTCAGTATACTTTAGGGACAAAGTAGATTTTTAAATGTGAGGTGGGAAAATTCCTATTTTTAGGGTAAATTTAATTTTTTTTTATGTTAGGAATAAGTGGGATATTCTTGTTAAGGCTATATATGACTGCATGATGCAAGTGTTTCGGTTGTAAAAGTATGTTGATTGTGTGAATTAGTAATTTTTAGACTCCTAGGCTCATGATTATGACTCTTGTACTTGTTGGCTTAATATTGAATTCATGTGGTTATTTGGTTGAACGTCTATGATGATCCTCTATGAGTTGAGCATGTTCCATGTGTGTTGTGAGGTATTTGTATATTCCATGTTGTATGTAATGTCTAGAACTTGCCTGGTGTGTGTGCAAAATGAAATAAAGTGTGTAGGTTTAGGAGATAATATAGGCATTTCTTTGATAGCCAAGCTTATACCTTCTTTTTACCTACCCTTATGCATAATCCTAGTTAGCCTTATTTTGATCCTTTAGCTTTTTCTTTGTTAGCTTCATATATAGCCTAATCCCTGCTTTGACAGACCTTAATTTAATCCAAAGATCCTAATCACTTTTTTTGAGATATAATTAAGTTAAGGATTGGGAGATTTAAGTGAGAAAGGTGAAATTAAAGCCCCAAAGTAGTAGTTATTGGTGCGTGTAATTGATATGTTGTGGTTGGTATTTAGAGAAAGGTGTGCTAAAGAAATTCTCATTTGTAGCTTATTTATATTACAATGAACCTATTTTGGCCCTGGTCCAATTTGGACAGTGTGCACCTCAACTAAAGTAAATGGTAAAGTTGATGGTGCTTATCATAGAGGTGTGTAGCATAAAATGGGTGTGAAAAGGTTAAAATTAAATGATATGTACATAGCATACTCCCACCATAGTGTATGAGCATAATGAGATGGGGAAAAATAAAAGATGTGGGTAGATAGAAGTGGTGTGAATGGGTTGTAAAAGATGAGCTGAATTTCATGTGTGATGTATTAAAGCTATTAGGAAATATAGTCACTATTATTGGCCCAAATAGTTACTACCCTTCCCTTAGGCTACAATACAACTATTAAAGACCTATTTAATACTAAGTTTCATTATTCTGATATTAGTGGAGTACAACACTATGGGAAATCCTATGGTTCATCATGTAAATGAATTCCTTGTGGGAGTGAGCATAATTTGTTTCTTGTACCCTTTTTGTGATGATCTACATTTACGTGAGTGTTTATAGGTAACTCTCTTCTTAAAGGGCACACGTTTGGTCAATGTCGGTGATTTTTATGATGTCTTCGATTTATCAATATGCATGAGTTTGCCAATGTATTTAGTAAATTCTTGAGGCTAAGATGTTATGGATTAGTATTCTTGAACTTTCAATTGTGTATGTAACATGCTTAGTGTAAAAACATGCATTTTGTGAAGTCACTATAGTATTAGCATGAGTGTCCTTCATGTAGTAAAAGTGTAGATTCTCCTCATCTTATGATGATTAAAGTGAAGAGTTGTTTGAGAACGAACAAGGCTTTAAGTGTAGGGTGGTGATGTTGGGTGTATTTACACACTCTAGTGTTATTATCCTTTCCAATTTAGCCTTGTTTTGAGGACAATTCATGTGCTTAAGGTGTTAATAATGATATAAATAATCATTTAAGTTTTTAAGTATGTGCTTATAATGTTTAAAGGCTTTTTTAAACAAGTTTGTACTTAAATTTGTCACTTAGAGTTCAAATGAGAAAACTAGTGTACTGGCTTGAGTTAGGTGTTGTTCTAGTCTATCTCGATGGATTATAATATGTTGAATGTGTTTCTAAGGTTTTTACTGTATAATTATGTCTGAAAAAAAATTTATAATGTGAAAATTTCAATTGGACCAATCGAAGAGTCATAACAATAAGTGAAGATCAACATGGGCAAGCCTAGGCTTAGCTCGAATTTTTAGTTCACCGTTTTGAATGCTGTATTGTTTTGAGCTCTACTCCATGGTGTATTATGATTTAGGATGCTTTATAAATTGATTATGGTGATATATATATGTTGAAAATGATGGAAATCAAGTGGAAACACACTACAAAGTATTGGGATGGAAGACAATTGCACAAGAAAATGATGGACGTTGAAATGCACATCCCAGCGAAGGTATGGCAATAGCCCTGTTCCGTGACCCTGGCTTGACTTAAGCATCCAATGTGACACACTACCTTATTGACTTAAGAAGTCAACATACTGCACTACCTTCATGATTTAAGCAGCCAATGCGCTGCACTACCCATTCCCTACACGGCTAACTTTGCACTCCTATAAATACACCACTTATACTTGTTTGTAAACACTTTGGACGCCTTGGCATCTCGGAGAGGGAATTGAGAAAACTTATTTTAGGGTTTATTTTTAATTACTTTAGATTTTTAATTGATTATAACATGTATTCAATTATGTTAGCGACTAAATGCCCCTTTTCTGGGGTTAAGACCAAGAACATGATTGGTTTTGGTTTGAAAGTTTGTTTTAATTGCTTAACATATTTGGTTGTTTTTTTAACCTTGTTTCAATTATTTTAAGGAGTATCTAACCTTAATATACATATATTATAAACCTTGTAATATCAAGATGGGGAATAGGAAAATAGAACGTGGGGGGTAAATAGAATAGGGTTCTTTTTATTTTATGAAACAAGGAATTTGAATTAGCTTCTAGGATAGAGATATACCTAGAAGCCTGACTTGGTTTGCTAAGGGATGAAATATAAATACATTTATCTTAGTTCTCACATCCCCGCTCAATTATGTAGTTGTGGGGCTAAGTTAGATAGGTGATTAGAGGATCAAGAGACAATGATCATAAAATCAACCCTGTGAATCAATAAACAAGATAAGCAATCTAACAAATGTGGTACAATAGAATAGTATGAAGGTTCGTAGTGCAATAACCCAGGTCTTTCCTTCATTGACTGTTCATGAGTCATTAGGTGTAATCTTAGGGTGTCCAGTGTAAGTCCCAATTTAGGTTCTATGTTGACAACTACTATACCATACGAGTCTTAGTGTACAATAATGAGGGGTGCCATT
The DNA here is from genome assembly GCA_030864225.1 of Capsicum baccatum var. pendulum. Lineage (NCBI taxonomy): Eukaryota > Viridiplantae > Streptophyta > Magnoliopsida > Solanales > Solanaceae > Capsicum > Capsicum baccatum. The sequence goes on from CM061550.1 coordinate 227,797,948, forward strand.
AAGTCATAAGTATAAAAGTAATGGGTGACTTGGTGGTACTGCCTTGGTTATGACTCATGGAGATGAGTCATAAAGAGTGGCTACAAGTCCAGGGTTGACCCATAGTAAAAGTCGGTATTTTTTCAGCTTTAAAGTTAAGGGCATCCTGGACATTTCCCCTCATACCCAAATTATAAATCACATCATATAACCTTATTAGGGTGTAACTATCACTTAGAAACACATCAAGTAACTTGTCAAATAGTCCCAAAAGGCTCTCTAAATTCCCTCAAGCAAGTAAAGCTAGGGTTTCATCAAGTTGGTCATCTAAGGGCTCAAGGGTCAATTTCTTGTCAAATTTTTTGGTGTTTAAGGCATGTGACTCTTCCTTCAATGTTAATTTGTTAAAAAGCATATGTATTAAAGTGTTGTTCACATGAAATTATTTTGGTTTTTGAAACAAGTGTTGTGGGTTTTGAATGCTTATTGTTGAACGACATCTGTCCATAGATTAATTATGATTATTCATTCTTTAAATATGTTTTGAACATGTGGGTGCATGGGTATGGTGAATAAACTAGGAAATTATGATTTTCCCAAAACTTGTTACTTTTGAAGTGGTTATGACCTCAATCCTAAATAATGAAATTGATTTTGTTATAAGGAATGTGGGAATTGAAATTTTCTTGAACTATTGCATCATGATCTTTAGTTGATCCATATAAAAGTGTATTTTCACAATTTATGGCCTAATTTAACCTAAGAGTTTGTGAATTCCGCAAGTGATGTAATTGTTTTGGCATGTTGTTATTACCTTACAAGTGTAGTTGGTCTGAATATACCAACAATGTATGCCTTAATGTGAAATATGGTTCAATGAATGGGAATGTCTGATAAATGTTTTTAATTGAGATTTAAAAGAGGGTTGTGTAGCTGAGTCATGAAAGTAAAGGTCCAAGTTACCAATACTAGAAACTATGCTAGTCGGTGCGGGGGTTATTATGGTTTGTGGATTCGAGTCCCCTTGCTTATCACCATATGGTTCAAGTCCACCTTATTGTTATTATTATGATTGGAGGGTTTGAGTCCCCCATATAACATTTCATGATCGGTGCTTAACTCACCTTAGTTTTTGATTGGAGGGTTCGAGTCCCTCATACATATATATATGTTCTTTCTCTGGTTTGTACAGTTACACGAACTGAGGCCCGACAAGGGGTAAGAGATGGGGCCCATATAGTTATATGATGGCTAAGCTACAAAATCTAGGTTAAAGTTTTAAAGTGCATGTTAATCCCTGTTCCCTGTCCCGGCATATTATGAGTATACGTATATGCATTTGGTTAGCTGGATTGGCTTTGAATGATTTGATACTATTTATCATTGAAATATTTTATATATATCCATGAGTTACATGTTAGAATTCGCCCCGCTAACCGTTTTCAGATATTTTATCCCCACGTAATGCAGGATTTGGCCATATCCTTACTTCTTCTGCACAATAATTATGGATCAATCGAGAGTCGACTTAGACTAGTGAGCTTCTATGCTTTGGAAGGCTCTACTTCAGGATTATCTTTATCTTTTGAGTTATAGACTATTGGATACTATTTTTGGCTGTAGTCAGGGGCATGTCTAGATAATTTATTAATACTCATCTTGGTAGAGGCTTTGTTGGACTACTGTGGACTTGGGATGGTTTAGTAGTTTGGGTGTTTGGTTATACACATATCATAATATCTTTAATTTCAAGTTTTATTATCTTCATATATGTTCGGAATTCATCCGACATGGGTGTAATATGGTCTATGATATGGGTGTTGGGTGTGTTGGGTGTGGTCTTTGGTCCTTGTTAGACTTGACATACCTATCACGACCAGGCCTTAGTTCGGGTCTTGACCCTAATAATAGCACGTGGGGTACCAAACTGAGAAAAAATATTTTTCTTTAAGAATGAAATGACACTTTGATCCTCATTAATGGTAGTGCAACTACCTCCACCCTCTTAGAAACATAGTCGAGTGCCACCAATATATTTTTCATGCCATGAAAACTCACAAATGAACCTATGAAATAAATTCCCCACACATCAAACAAATCTAACTCAAGAATAGACATAATGAGGAGCTCATTCTTTCGCGAGATGTTCCCCTGGCAATGGCATTGCTTGCAGTCTTGAGCATAATCATGTAAATCTTTACAAATAGTTAGCCAATAGTAACCACACTGCAGAATCTTACGGTCCGTATGAGTACCACCATGGTGACCCACAGTTGGAGATGAGTCAAAGGCCTAAAAAATGCTCATCATCTAAAATTTAGGAAGACACCACCAAATCACACCACCTGCACACACCTAAAATAGGTAAGGCTAATCCTAAAAGAAATTTCGTTTCTCGTGCATAAATCATTCTGACCGCTGAAACAGTAAGTCTTTTGAGAAAAGGTCACTTGCCAAATAATTGGCAAAATCAGCAAACCAGGGGATTGGGTCTTGTGATACTACTAAGACCAGCTCATATCGAAAATTATTAGTAATCTCAAGCTCATACCCTTATTTAAGCATTGCCTCCTCTTCTATATGGGATAGATGGTATACAACCTAGTTTTTTGTTCCCTTTCAGTCCTTCACCTCAAAGTCAAGCTCTTGCAGCGATATTACCCACCAAATTAACCTAGGATTAGCATCTTTATTTTACATAAGATACATCAAAGAAGAATGATAAGTATGCGCAATGACTTAGGTCCCAATTAAATAGGACTAAAATTTCTCAAAAGAGACACAACCGTAAGTAACTCCTACTCAGACACTGTAGAATTTTTTTTTGTGTCAGGTTGAGTACTTTACTAGCCTAAAATATTGGGTGAAGAATCATCTCACATCTTTGGCCAAGGATAGCTCTTAAGTCCATATCACTGGTGTCACACATAACCTCAAAAGTAAGGGTTCAATTTTAAGATACAATATAGGAGTTGAGATCAACCATTCCTTAAGCCACTTAGAAGCCTTGAGACAAGCATCATCAAATACAAAATTCACCTCTTCCATTTTAAAAAATACAGACATCATACAATGCTAAAAGGTGGTAGAACATTACAAAGTTTCAAAGGCATCATCTTAAACGTAAACGTACCATATAGACATATGCAAGTGGTCTTATCTTGGTATTTTGAGGAAATAGAAAGTTCAGTATACCGAAAATAACCATCGATAAAACAATACCATCCTCTATATTCAAGAAGATCTAAGATCAAATCAATGAATGTCATAGGAAAGTAACCCTTCTAGGTCTAAGCATTCAGATTCTAATAATCCATGAAAACTCTATATCCCATGATAGGTCTCTTGGGCACTAACTCATTCTTCTTATTAGGGATGACCACAGTGATCCCACCCTTCTTTGTCACACACTGAACTGGGCTTACCCACTTGTTGTAAACAATATGATAAATCACGCCCATATCTAACCATTTTATAACACACGTTTTCACTACCTACATAGGCGGATTTATATGATGATGATGATTAATACTAGTCACACACTCCATTCTAAGCTGAATCTTATTAGTACAATGATGTTGGGTTTATTTATGCACTACAGTGTTGTTATTCTAGCCTATTTAGCCTTTTTGTGGATAATTGATGTTCTTAAATTGTTTATAATGATATAAATATGCATATAAGTGTTTAAGTATGTTCTTAGAATGTTTAAAGGTGTTTTTAAACAAGTTTGTACTTAAATTGGTCACTTAGAGTTCAAACGAGAAAACTAGTGTACTAGCTTGAGCTAGGTGTTGTTCTAGTCTATCTCAATGGATTCTAATGTGTTGAATGAGCTCATAAGGTTATTATTGTGTAATTATTTGTGGAAAATATTGTTTACAATGTGAACATTTCAATTTTATCAAGCCAAGAGTCGGAACAATAAGTGAAGATCAACATGGGCAAGCCTAGTCTTATCTCGAGTTTTTAATTCGCTGTTTGAATGTTGTGGTGTTTTGAGATTTAATATGTGGTGTATGATGATGTATTATGATTTATTAATTGATTATGGTGATATATAAATGTTTAAAATGCTGTAAATCAAGTGGAAACACACAACAAAGGATTGGTATGGAAGACAATCACACAAGACAAAGTTGGACGTTGAAATTCACATTCCAGTGAGGGTATAGTAATTGCCATGCACCGCAACCCATGATTGACTTAAGAAGACAACACACCACACTACCTGATTGAATTAATAATCCAACATGCCACACTACCTTCTTGACTTAAGAAGCCAATGCACCGCAATACCCATTCCCAACACGGCAGACTTTGCACTCCGATAAATACAACACTTATACTTGTTTGTAAACACTTTGGACGTCTTGGAACTTTGGAGAGGGCATTGAGAAAATTTATTTTACGGTTTATTTATCTTTACATTAGATTTTTAAGGGATTATAATATGTATTCAATTATGTTGGTTACGGTTATGTAGATTAGCGGATAAACGCCCCCTTTCCGGGGTTAAGGACAAGAACATGATTACTTTTGTTTTGAATTAAGTTTGTTTTAATTGCTTATCATATTTGGTTGTTTGTTTACCCTTGTTTAAACTATTTTAAGGAGTATCTAACTTTAGAATACATATCTTGTCAACTTTGCAATCTCGAGACGCAAAATAGGAAGATAGAACGTGTTGGATAAATAGAGTAGGGTTCTTATTCTTTTATGAAATAAGGAATTTGAATTAGTGTCTTGGATAGATATACCTAGAAGACCTACTTAGTTCACTGTGGAATGAAATATAAATGCTTTTAGATTAGTTCTCACATCCCTGCTCAACGATGTAGTTGTGGGGCTAAGTTAGATAGTTGATTAGAGGATCGAGAGACTATGATCATAAAATCAACCCAATGAATCAATAACCAAGATAAGCGATCTAACCAATGAGGTTCAATAGAATAGTATGAAGGTTCATAGTTCCTTAACCCAGGGCTTTCCTCCATTGATTTTTCAAAGTTATTTACTTTATGCACTTTTTATTTATTTTTAGTTTACAAATCACAAACTCTTTTTAGTTACTTTGCATCAATTTAATCTCAATTTTGAATTGAAATTTGATAGTTGTCTATCACTAGTCCTTGTGGGATTGATACTTGGCTTCTAAAGGGCCACTTTAATACTTGGTGTGACCACATACACTTGCGTGTGTGCTTGGGCACAACAAATTATTGGCACCATTGTCGGGGACTTGTAATTTGGCAGCTTTTTTAGTTTAAGTTTTACTTTTTAAATTTCTTTGGTTCTTTACACTTGGTCATGGATTTATATTTGCAGAAAATAGGTTTTCAGGCTAGTACGCTAACAAGGGATAGGGAATTGGTTAAACCAAGCTCCTAACCTAAGCATCGTCTCCATCAACAAATGAGAGAAGCAATTATTCTCCCCCATATTCCACAAATAGAAGATCAAGACAATACTGCTCTCATGGCTGAAGAACAATAAGCCCACAGGATAGTTTGTGAAGTAGCAATCCCAATTCCAATAAATTTAAACTCCAATCCTTAGAAATCAGCTATTGGAGGTAATTTTAAGCTAATACTGAACTTGGTACAGCTTTAGATCAGTAGTGGACAGTTTATAAGGCTTTCACATGAAGATCCACAAGTCCATTTGTGGAACTTTCAAGTGATTGGTGACACATTCATACCTCTAGGCGTGCCAACTGATTATGTAAGGATTACACTGTTCCTCGTTTCACTATTGGGGGATGTAAAAATATGGTTGAACATTGAGCTGACAAATTCAATCACAACCCGGGATGACTTAGCTCGGAAATTCCTCATCTGATTTTTTCCCTCTGCAAGACTGTAAGACTTTGTAGAGAGATTGTGTGCTTCAAACAGAAGACAGATAAGAACTTATGTCATGCTTGAGAGAGGTTCAAAGAACTCTTTCGATACTGTCCATATCATCAGCAGTTAAATAAGGTATTAGCTCATAGTTGACCAGAATAATAAAAATTTCCTAAATTTAGTTGCAGCTGGTCAAGCATTAGAAATGAAGTATAAGGAGCTATACACTTTGTTGAATTGGATTGCATAAGTAAATCCTTAGTAGGACTCAAGAAGTGCTATGAAGATGGTTGTAGGTATGTTGGAGGTGGATCAGTTTACTGCTATATCTACCCAGATTGCTGAATTGTAAAATCATATAAGCAATATGAAGTTGGGAGTTACACAACCTTTAGCCATAGTGAATGCAATTCAACATATGAGCATTGGTCATTCTATAGATATGTCTACTGCAAATCTTGAGTCTGTGATATTTGTGGGCAATGTTTAGAGGCCTAATTATAGGAATTCCTACAACATAAAGTGGTAGACTCATCCACTAAATCAATAATGGAACACCCAACAGTAGCAGTTTCAGCAACCATAAGCTCAAGTAAAGCAGGCCATAAGCAATATGGAAGAGATGTTGAAAAAACTTATAGCTAGTCAAGCACAGTTAGTAGCTGATATGAACAGTCTGCAAGCAAAGATGAAAAGCCAAAAAGTGCCTACAATGAGCTTGGAGTTATAGATTGGCCAAATAGCAGTAGCATAAAATTCAAAGCCTCAAGGTAGTTTGCCAAGTGATAATAAAACTCCTAAATAAGTCACGACAATCACTTTGAAAAGTGGTAAAGATCTTAACAAAAAACCTCCAAAGAAAATTAAGAAGGTAGATGATGTTTTAGTTCTTATATAGGTAGATGGTCAGGCTGCTGAAAATTCAAGGAATTACTAAGTACTCAAAAACCAAAGTTGTTGAAGAGGTGAAGAAGAGACTACCACCACCTTTATCGTAGAGGTTGATACTGAAGGAGAATGCATGCTTCAAGAATATATTTGACATGTTTAGAGAGCTTCACATTAAATTACCTCTTTTAGATATTTTGTATGGACTGCCCAACTATGCCAAGTACTTGAGGGATATGGTCTTTAATAAAATAAAGTTGCAGGATATGCAGGCAATAGCACTCACTGAAGATTGTAGCTTTGTGGTGACACAGAAGATGCCCAAAAATCTCAAGGACCCTGGAAAGTTCATTCTTCGTATTTAAATTATCAACAGCGAGGTAGTCCACACATTTAGTAACTTATGGGTAACTATCAACTTGATGCCCCTCTCTTGGTTTAATACTCTAGGCTTGGGGAAGTCAAGACTGAGCTCTGTTATACTCTAGTTGGCAGACCAGACCCTATCCCATCTAGAAGGAATTTTAAAGGATGTTCTCAACAAAGTTATTCAGTTTATTATACCTACTGAATTTATTATTTTAGATTTTGAGGCTGATGACAGGATGGAGGTCATCTTGGGACGTTCATTCTTAGTGACAGGAGGAGCTTTAATAGATGTAAAAGAGGGTACACACACAATAAGTTTGGATGGTGAAGAGATAGTTTATAAAGTGTAAAAACCGCTCAATACACTATCCCACTATATGGATTTGTGCATGATTACTCTGATTGAAAGGGATAAGTGTGGGATGGTGGAGTCTATTCCATAAAAGACCTCTTTGGACATCCTTATTGAGCATCCCAAGCCTCCAATAACTAAGCCTAACATGATGCAGATTGATGAGCCTGAAAAAACTATTGAATAGAAAGTTGTTGACCTTGAGAGTTCACACTCAAGAGGTCAGAAACAAATAAAAAGATGGCCTGAAAGTAGAAGAAAAATAATGAAGAAATATGGATGAGTCAGAGATTAGGTCATGCCACGATACTAACTCTGGAATTGCTTGGGAGGAAACCCGAGTTAAGTTAAGGTAGGTTTCATTTTCAGTATTTTTAGTTTTTACTTTACTAATTTTTGTTTTTGTTAAGTCGCAGGTTGATGGAAAGTCTGAGTAGTATAAAACCTAAGTTAAGGAGCTTGGCAAAGACTAAGTGTGAGATCCCTTGATCCTCTTGATATATAAAGATGCTACTAGCTAGGCCTAAAGGCCTAAAGGAGTATTTTTATCTCTATTTTTTAGTATACTTTGGGGACAAAGTAGATTTTTAAGTGTGGGGTAGGGAAATACCTATTTTTAGGGTAAATTTAAATTTTTTATGTTAGTAATAAGTGGGATGTTCTTGTTAGGGCTATATAAGACTACATGATGCAAGTGTTTTGGCTGTAAAAGCATTTTGATTGTGTGAATTACTACGTTTCAGACTCCTAGGCTCGTGATTATGCCTCTTGTACTTGTTGGCTTAATGTTGAATTTATGTGGTTAGTTGGTTAAACATCTATGATGATCATATATGAGTTGAGCATGTGCCATGCATGTTGTGAGCTATTTGTATATTCTATGTTGCATGTAATATCTATAACTTTCCTAGTGTGTGTGTAAAATGAAATAAAGTCTATGGGTTTAGGAAATAATATAGGCATTTCTTTGATAGCCAAACTTATACCTTCTTTTTACCTAACCTTGTGCATAATCCTAGTTAGCCCCATTGAGCCTTTAGCTTTTTCTTGGGTAGATTCATATGTAGCCTAATCCCTTCTTTGACAGACCTTAATTTGATCCAAAGCTCCTAAGTGCTTTTGTTGAAATCTAATTAAGTTAAGGAGTGGAAAATTTAAGTGGGAGAATGATGAAATTGAATCCCCAAAGTAGTAGTTATTGGTGTGTGTAATTGATGTGTTGTGGTTGGGATTTAGAGAAAGTTGTGCTACAGAAACTCTCATTTGTAGCTTAGTTATGTTACAATGAACCTATTTTGGCCCTGGTGCTACTTGGACAGTATGCACCTCAACTAAAGAAAATAATAAAGTTAAGGGTGGTTATTATAGGGGTGCATAACGTAAAGTGGGTGTGATAAGGGTAAAATTAAATGATATGTACATAGTATACTCCCACCATAGTGTAGTAGCTTAATGAGATAGGGGAAACAAAAGATGTGGGTAGATAGAAGTGGTGTGTATGGGTTGTAAAAGGTGAGCTGAATGTCATGAGTGTGTATTAAAGCTCTTCGGAAAGATAGTGACTATTACTGGCCAAAATAGTTCCTACCCTTCCCTTAGGCAATAGTACAACCATTAAAGACCTATTTAAACCTAAGCTTTATTATTTTGATATTATTGGAGTACAGCTCTAAGGGAAAGCCTATGGTTCATCATGTAAGTGAATTCCTTATGGGAGTGAGCATAATTTGATTCGTGTACCCATTCTGTGATGAACTACATTTACGTGAGTATTTATAGGTAACTCTCTTTTTGTGAGGACACATATTTGATAAATGTGGGTGATTTGGATGATGTCTTTGATTTATCAATATCCATAAGTTTACCAATGTATTCAGTAAATTCTTGAGGCTAGGATGTTATGGAGTAGTATTCTTGAGCTTTCAATTATGTATATAACATGCTTAGTGTAAAAACATGCATTTTGTGAAGTCACTATAGTATTAGCATGAGTTTCTTGCATGTAGTATAAGTGTAGAGTCTCCTGAACTTATGATTCTTATAGTGAAGAGTTGTTTGAGAACGAACAAGGCTTTAGGTGTGGAGTGGTGATGTTGGGTGTATTTATGCACTCTAGTGTTATTATCCTAGCCAATTTAGCCTTGTTTTAAGGACGATTCATGTGCTTAAGGTGTTAATAATGATATAAATGAGCATTTAAGCTTTTAAGTATGTGCCTATAATGTTTAAAGGTGTTTTTAAACAAGTTTGCACTTAAATTTGTCACTTAGAGTTCAACGAGAAAACTAGTGTACTAGCTTGAGCTAGGTGTTGTTCTAGTATATTTCGATGGGTTCTAATTTGTTGAATGAGTTCCTAAGGTTGTTATTGTATAATTATGTCTTTAAAAAAAATTAATAATGTTCAAAGTTCAATTGGATCAATCCAAGAGTCGTAAAAATAAGTGAAGATCAATATGGGCAAGCCTAGGCTTAGCTCGTATTTTTAGTTCACCATTTTGAATGTTGTATTGGTTTGAGATCTACTCCGTGGTGTATGATGATGTAGGATTCTTTGTGATTTGATTATGGTGATATATAGATTTTAAAATGGATGGAAATCAAGTGTAAACCCACCACAAAGTATCGGGATGGAAGACAATTGCACAAGACAAAGATGGACGTTGAAATGCACATTCCAGTGAAGGTATGTGAAGAGCCCTGTAACGCGACCCTATCTTGACTTAAACAGACAATTTTCCACACTACCTTATTGACTTAAAAATTCAACGTGCTGCACTACCTTCATGACTTAAGCAGCCAATGCGCCGAACTACCCATTCCCTACATGGCTAACTTTGCACTCCTATAAATACAACAGTTGTACTTGTTTGTAAATAGTTTGGACGCCTTGGAATCTTGGAGTGGGCATTGAGAAAACTTCTTTAAGGGTTTATTTTTCTTTAATTTAACTTTTTCATTCATTATAACATGTATTCGATTGTGTTGATTATGGTTATGTTAGCGGCTAAATGCCTCTTTTCTGGGGTTAAGACCAAGAACATGATTGCTTTTGTTTTGAAAGTTTATTTTTATTGCTTATCTTATTTGGTTGTTTTTTTGCCTTTTTTCAAATATTTTAAGGAGTTGCTAACCCTAGTATACATATATTGTAAACCTTGCAATCTCGAGAGAAGGAATAGGAAGATAGAATGTGGGGGGTATATAGAGTAAGGTTCTTATTCTTTTATGAAATAAGGAATTTGAATTAGACTCTAGGACAGAGATATACCTAGAAGCCTGACTTGGTTTTTAGTGGTATGAAATATAAATACATTTATCTTAGTTCTCGCATCCCCTCTCAATGATGTAGTTATGGGTCTAAGTTATATAGGTGATTAGAGAATTGATAGACAATGATCATAAAATCAACCTTGTGAATCAACAATCAAGATAAGCGATCTTACAAATGAGACACAATATAGTAGAATGAAGGTTCGTAGTGCATTAACCAAGGGATTTCCTTCATTGACTGTTCATGAGTCGTTAGGTGTAATCTTAAGGTGTCCAGTATAAGTCCCAATTTAGGTTCTGTGTTGGCAACTACTATACCATACGAGTCTTAGTGTCCAATTATGAGTGGTGCCATTGAGTTTTAAGTATAATAATTAAGGGTGACTTGGTGTTACTTCCTTGGTTATGACTCATGGTGATGAGTCATAAGGAGAGGCTACAAGTCAAGGGTTGACCCATAGTAAAAGCTGGTATTTTCTCATCTTTAAAGTTAAAGACATCCTGGACATTTCAACTCTTACCCAAATTGTAACTCACTTCATATAACCTTATTAAGGTGTCATTTTCACTTAGAAACACATCAAGTAACTTCTCAAACACTCCCAAAAGGCTTTATAAATTCTCTCAAGCAAGTAAAGTTAGGGTCTCATCAAGTTGGTCATCTAAGGGCTCAAGGGTCAATTTCTCATCAAATTTCTTGGTGTTTAAGGCATGTGACTCTTCCTTCAATGTTAATCTGTTAAAAAGCATATGTATTAAATTGTTGTTCACATGGAATTATTTTGGTTTTGGAAATAAAGGTTGTGGGTTTTGAATGCTTATTGTTGAACGATATTTGACAATGGTTTAATAATAATTATTCATGCTTTAAATATGTTTTGGAACATGTGGGTGCATGGGTATGGTGAATGAACTGGGAAATTATTCTTTTCCCTAAACTTGTTACTTTTGAAGTGTTTATGACCTCAAGCCCAAATTGTGAAATTTATTTTGTTATGAGGAATGTGGGAATTAAACTATTATTGAAATATTGCATCATCATCTTTAATTGATCCTTATAAAATTGTATTTTCACAATTTATGGCCTAATTTAACCTATGGGTTTGTGAATTCCCCAAGTGATTTAACTGTTTGGGCATGGTGTTGTTATCTTACAACTGTAGTTGGTATGAATATACCAACAAGGTATGCCTTAATGTGAAATATGATTAAATGAATGGGAATGTCTAATAAATATTTTAAATTGGGATTTAAAAGAGGGTTGTGCAGATGAGTCGTGAAACTAGAGGTCCAAGTGACCAATACTAAAAACTATGCTAGCCGGTGCGGGGGTTGTTATTGCTTGAGGATTCGAGTCCCCTTGCTTATCCCCATATGGTTCAAGTACACCTTATTATTATTATTGTGATTAGAGGGTTCGAGTCCACCATATCACATTTCATGATCAGGTACTTAACTCACCTTAGTATACGATTGGATGGTTCGAGTTCCCCGTACATATATGTATATTCTTTCTCCAATTTTTACAGCTACATGCACTAAGGCTCGACAAGGGGTTAGAGCTAGGGCCTATATAGCCCGTGGGTATTGTTATATGATGGTTGAGCTACAAAATCCAGGTTAAAGTATTAAAGTGCATGTTAACCCATGTTCCCTATCCTGACATATTATGAGTATACGTATATGCATTTGGTTATGTGCATTGGCTTTGAATGATTTGATACTATATATTATGGATATATTTTATCTTTATCCATGTGTTACATGCTAGAATTTTCCCCGCTAACCTTCTTCTGATATTGTATCCCCACGCGATGCAGGATTTGGCCACACCCTTACTTCTCCTACATAGTAATTGTGGATCAATCGTGAGTTGAGTTGGAGTGGTGAGCTTCCATGCTTTGGAAGGCTCTATTTCAGACTATTGGATACTATTTTTGGCTGTAGTCAGGGGCATGTCCCAACACTTTATTAATATTCAGCTTGGTAGAGGCTTTGTTGGATTACTTTGGACTTGGGATGGTTTAGTTGTTGGGGTGTTTGGTTATACACATATCTAAATATCTTTAATTTCAAGTTCTGTCATCATCATATATGTTCGGAATTCATCCGACATGGGTGTAATATGGTCTACGATTTAAGTGTTGGGTGTCATCTTTGGTCCTTGCTGGACTTGAGATACCTGTCACGACCAGGACCTGGTTTTGGTCGTGACCCTAATAATAGCACGTGGGGTACCAAACTGAGAAAAAATGTTTTCTTTAAGAATGAAATAATAGTTTGACCCTCATTATTGGGAGCGCAACTGCCTTCATCCTCTTAGAAACATAGTCGACTACCACCAATATATATTTCATGCCATACAAACTCACACATGGACCTATGAGATCAATTCCCCATATATCAAACAACTATAACTAAAGGATAGACAGCATGAGGAGCTCATGCTTACTCGAGATGTTCCCTTGGCACTGGTATTGGTCGCAGGCCTGAGCATAATCATGTAAATATTTATAAATAGTCATCCAATAGTAACCATACTTCATAATTTTATGGGTCGAATGAGTACCACCATGGTGGCCCGTACCTGGAGATGAGTTACAGGCATAAAAAATGCTCATTATCTAAACATCAGGAATACACCTCCAAATCACACCACCTACACATACCCAAAATAGGTAAGGCTCGTCCTAAAATATCTTTCGAATCACGTACATGAATCATTTTCACTGCTGAAACAATAAGCCTTTTGAGAAAACGTCACTTGCCAAATAATTGGCGAAATCAGCAAACCAGGGGATTAAGTCTTACGAGGCTTCCCAAACCCGCTCATATGGAAAAGTATAATTAATCTTATGATCATCCCCTTATTTAAGTATTTCCTTCTCTTTTAGACGAGATAGATGGTTTACAACTTGGTTTTTTTTGTTCCCATTCGGTCCTTCACCTTAAATTCAAACTCTTGCAGCGATATTACCCCCCAAATTAACCTAGGATTAGCATATTTCTTTGATATAAGATGAATCAAATAAGCTAGATAAGTATGCACAATGACTTTGGTCCCATTAAATAGGACTAAAATTTCTTAACAGAGACACAACCGTAAGTAACTCCTACTCAGACACTCTAGAATTTTTTTGTGTCACGTTGAGTACTTTACTAGCCCAAAATATTGGGTGAAGAATCATCTCACATCTTTGGCCTAGGATACCTCTTAAGTCCACATCACTGGTGTCACACATAACCTCAAAAGGAAGGGTCTAATTTTAAGACACAATATAGGAGTGGAGATCAACCATTCCTTAAGCCACTTAGAAGCCTTGAGACAAGCAGTATCAAATACAAAATTCACCTCCGCCATATTAAAAAATACCGATATCATAAAATCCTAAAAAGTGGTAGAGCATTACGAAGTCTGAAAGGCATCCTCTTAAATGTGAACATACCATATAGACTTATGCAAGTGATCTTATCTTGATCTTTTGAGGAAATAGAAAATTCATTATACCAAAAATAACCATCGAGAAACAATACCATCCTCTATATTCAAGAATATCTAAGATCTAATCTATGAATGTCATAGTAAAGTGATCCTTCTAGGTCTAAGCATTCAGATTCCAATAATCCATGCAAATTCTATATCCTATGATGGGTCTCTTGGGCCCTAATTCTTCTTATTATGGACGACCACAGTGATCCCACCCTTCTTTATCACACACTAAACTGGGCTAACCCACTTGTTGTAAATAATAGAATAACCCACACCCATATCTTACCATTTTATAACATTTTTCTTCACCACCTACATAGGCGGATTCATATTATGGTGATGATTAATACTAGTCACACACTCCATTCTAAACTGAATCTTATTAGTACAATGATGTTGAGTTTATTTATGCACTCTAGCATTGTTATCCTAGCCTATTTAGCGTTGTTTTGAGGACAATTCATGTGCGTAAGGTGTTTATAATGATAAAAATAAGCATATAAGTTTATCTAGAGTTCAAACGAGAAAACTAGTGTACTAGCTTAAGCTAGGTGTTGTTCTAGTCTATCTAGATGGATTCTAATGTGTTGAATGAGTTTATAAGGCTATTATTGTGTAATTATGTGTGGAAAAACTTGTTTACAATGTGGAAATTTCAATTGTATCAAGCCAAGAGTCAGTACTTGTGGAAAAACTTATTTACAATGTGCAAATTTCAATTGTATCAAGCCATTATCATAAAATCAACCCCATGAATCAACAACCAAGATAAGAGATCTAACCAATGAGGTTCAATATCATAGTATGAAGGGTTGTATTTCCTTAACCCTGGGCTTTCTTCCATTATTGTTCAAAGTCATTTACTTTATGCACTGTTTACTTTATTTTGAGTTTACAAATCACAAACTCTTTTTGGTTACTTTGCATCAATTTAATCTTGATTGTGAACTAAAATTTGATAGTTGTTTAACACTAGTCCTTTTGGGATTGGTACTTGGCTTCTAAAGGGCAACTTTACTGCTTGGTGTGACCTCATACACTTCAGTGTGCACTTGGGTGCAACATACAAATTCCGAGTGGAATTTTGATAATATCTGCAATAGTTCAACCGATGGCCTATTTTGACCTCTATAATACTGAAATCAAGACCTCAACCTATGTCTCCAACAAATCTACAGCAATAATAACTAATAAGGTATTGTTGTCTCTGAAGAAGTTATAATAAAAATGAGAAGGGAGCGCCTTCAATTTCAAGATCGATGGCTCTTCAATAGATGGACGAGCTGGAGAGGTTTCTCTGTTCTTCAAATCAAGGTCTAACTTCTTTGGCACATAAGAATAAGAACCTCTACCAACAATGGAACTCACCATCTCATCATACTTCTCGATACCATCACTATCAAAATTCATGATCAACACTGCCAGTGCCTCGACCTCAAGTCTTTCCACAATAGGTAAAGTCATTGCATCATCATCCATTGTGGCTATCACAGAAATTACTTGTATATCTTTCGGTGACCATATAGACTGACACAAATTAAAAGTAACTTGTTCATCACTAAGTCAAAATTTCATTTGTCCCATCTCCATTTCAATAATGCCATATTCTTGGCTAGGAAGGGCCTTCCTAAGATAATAGAAATTTTGAAATCCACCTCACAATCGAGAATAACAAAATTAGTTGAGAATATGAAAAAATCCATCTTCACCAACACATCACATAGTATGCCAACTGGCTTTTTCACAATGTGATCGGCCATCAATAATCTCATAGATGTTGGCTTGGGTGCTCCCAACCCCAACTGATGATCCAATTAATGACATCAGATTTATGCTATCCCCTAAATCGTATAATTCTCCTACAAATTTGAAGGATCCAATAGTATATGGAATACTGATCCAATCAACAAAAGATCAAGAAGAAATAGCACTACAATGGTGCATACTAACAGTGGACTCAAAACTTACCTCTACTTCTTAGTAACCAAATCTATCATGAACTTTGCATAGCTAGGCATCTTCTCTATTGCTTTCACAAGAGGGATATTTATAAATAATTCTTTCAACATCAACATGAATTTATGATATTTGCCTTCTTATTTCTTCTTCTTTAACCTTTGAGGAAAAGGTTACGGAGGTTCTGGAATGGACTTTAAGACTGGCTTGACCTCCTTCCCTTTACTATTTTCCTTCTCAGCAAGTTTCTCTACACCCTTCAAATTTTGTGATGTTTCACCAATAGTCACCAACTTTTCTATTTCTACTCAGGGTGCATCATTAACATCAACAACATAATTCCTTACCTCATAAACCACATGCATAAGTGGATCAACAGTATCCTTACCACTTTGAGTGGTGATGGCTAGGCAGTGACTGGCATTCTTTAGATTCTAAATAGTATTGATTGGAAGAGTTCTTGGTTGTCATTGATTCAAAGAAGTCAATATCTAACCAAACTATCACTCAATATTCTTAATTGTGGTAGCATGTGATTCTACTTTCTATATTAATCTCGATATATCTTCCTTAATCTCCTTAAATCAACTCTCTAGATTTTTTGAACCCTTTACGAGATTAGCAAACAATGCTCCCATCCTTGAGTCAACATCATCGTTCCCTGGTGGAAGATACATACTACTCATCTTATTATAATCATTATTTCTCTTTCAGTTACCATCACACTCTCTACTTTTGCCGTTATACCTTTCCTCATAATAGTTTTGACTTTGATTTCCTTGACTTGAGTTCGAAATGTCTTGAACTGATTCTTGGCCCATAGCTCAAAGAAATTGTCATCTCTCTATCTATGCACTTTGCTTCCTTCTCTATGTTGGACTCATACTGCCTAGAAGATTTACCTTGTGCCCCAATAACATTCACCTTTTCTACTTTAAGAGCTACAAACTGCTTCATAAGTTCCTTGATCTTAGTCCTCAATCATGCTAGCTATTTAACCACTGTCTCATCTAGGTATCTCTTATCACTAAAGGCAACAATTACATAAGTTTCAACTTCTTTTTATGCCACCCTAGGTTGGTTGTACATATTTGGTCCAAAATTTCCTCAGCTACCTCCCAATGAAGACTTATGAAATCCCCACCAGTAATAATGGTAGCTACAACCTTATTGTTTGTATTTAAGGGTCTATAAAATATTTCTAGTAAGTTCATATATGAAATTTTAAGATTGGGAACATTCATCAACTTCTTCTTGAACTGTAACTAAGTCTCGTACAATGCCTCAAAATATAACTATTTAGAATTATAAATCTCATTCTTTAACTGTAGCATTATAGAAGGCTAGAAAAATAAATCAATGAACTGTGTCCTTAGCTCTTTCTTAGTGGTGATAGACCCACGAGGTAATTTCCTTAACCACAATATTTCTTGACCTATAAGACAAAATGGGAACAACCTGAGTCGCAATGTTTTCTAATTTATCCCCAACAAATTATATGAAGTATAGATCCCTATGAAATTCATAATATGCATGATGCAATATGCATGTTTGCATCATCAGTTGTCAAACCAAAAAAACATACCCTTCAAATTAAGCAATTAAATCATTGCACTTATAATATCAAACTTCACTCTATGGGGAAACTCGGGAGAAATGATGGCTCCTGACTTAACAGGTTTAACATTATAACTACCCAATTTTCAGGAACCTAAATATCACACGGTGCTCATGATCCCTAAGGACCATAAGCCAACCCTCTACTGATAACTATACCTGAACACTGCATAATATAGATAATAAATAAGAAAACTGGTCATAAATTTCACAACATCTAAAAATACTTAAAATTGAAAACTGAATACTGATACATCTGTCTGAAGAGCCTCTAAACTATCTGAACTGTGGAGTTTATAGTACATGTCCCCAACTAACTCTGTCTACTGAAAATAATCTAAGTCTGATAAAATCAGGATCATCCTTGGCTGAAGAGGACTCACTTATATGTAAACTGCTACTGACTGGGACTGAGCTGCTAAGGGTACTCTAGATATCATGCCTCTAAACCTATGGTGTCAAATAAAATAACATAGCGCAAATGCGTTGGTATGGGAATATACCGAGTATGAAGATGAGGTAAGGCTAAATGCAAGGCTTATGCATGAACCATTACTTAAGTGAATAATCATGATAGTACTGAATGAGAACATATACATGAATGCACAAACCATAACAGAAATCATCATGACTCGAAATACTGAAACTCGAATACTACTTTACAACTATCTAAAATCACTACTAATGCCAGAGATACTGAACACTGAATCATCTGATACTAATAACTGAGTACTGGAGTTGCGATCAGTCTTATCTAATGAGTGATCTTAAAATTTGAGGATACTAAAGCTGATTAACTAAATATAGTCACATTATTGAATGAATTTTAAGCTTTCCACTCTCAACTGACTACAACTGATTTCGGAATCTACTATCAATGATAAAAACGATAATGTCTAAATCTGACAACAAGAATACTCAACTGAATCTGAGACTGAGATCAAGCCTATCTGATGGGTGATCTCGAGATCTGATAATGAGATTACTCAACTGAATATGAGACTGAGATCAAGCCTATCTGACGGGTGATATAGGGATTTGATAATGATATTACTTAACAAAATATGAGACTGAGATCAAGACTATCTGATGAGTGATCTCGAGATCTGATAATGATATTACTCAACTGAATATGAGACTGATATCAATCCTATCTGACAGGTGATCTTGGGATCTGATAATGAGATTAATCAACTGATATGAGACTGAGATCAAGCCTATCTGATGGGTGATCTCGAGATCTGATAATGAGATTACTCAACTAAATATAATACTGAGATCAAGCCTATCTGATGGGTAATCTCGGGATCTAATAATGAGATTACTCAACTAAATATGAGACTAAGATCAAGCCTATCTGATCGGTGATCTCGAGATCTGATAATGAGATTACTCAACTAAATATAAGACTGAGATCAAGTCTATCTGACAGGTGATCTCTAGATCTGATACTGAATAACTTTATGTGGGACCAAGCCTATCTGACGGGTGGTCCATGAATCAATAGAACTACCTGAGTTCCTCACTGAGATAGATGACTGTATCTAGCAATCCTGATTTCTAAAGATTGATACTAAAACTACAATTGTGGGAAGTAGTCACTTAACCGACATGCCCCGAATCTCAACTAGTGGGGTCCAACCTGTGACCCCAACTAGAATGGTGTCAATACTAAGCCATGGGTAAAGACCTCTCTGGTCAAGCCTATCTGATGGGTGACCCTTGCAGTAAGTTAAGCCTAAGGAAATATAATAGTCAAGCCTATCTGATGGGTGACTAGCATTTCCTAATGGGTGACTCCTGCATCCTGCACTGGCTACGTAGTTCTGGAGTTCAGGGATTGCTTCTAACAACTCTGACTCTCTGACGAGAAGACGCTATCCGTGCCCTCACTCGGTGCTAGATCCTACTCCCAACTAAAAAACTCTGAACTGATTCTTAACTGGACACGAACTAAGCTGAATATGATACTGATTATGTTTCTAGAATGATCTGACTGAGTTAAGCTGAATTCACTTACTTCCATATCTGATGGAATACTACTAAATCTCGTTATCTGACTGAATGACACTGATCTTTGAATAATGTACTCGATTACTACAGAGGTAAGAATTGAACACTTAAATACTACTAGATCTGAGCTGGGTACAGAACTGAGGCTAGATTACTAGTGGTACTAAGATTATGGATATTATTGAGATTTCTTAAGTTTTGTATCTATCTAAGAATACAGAGTTCTATAACTCGTTGAATTCTAATAATTATGGCTCGACTGGAATTATCGTGAAAACTGAGATGGTCTCTAGATAGCAGCTAAATTATTGGGTATAAATACCCCAGGACTCGATAATATAAAAGTAAAACATAACCATTCTTGAATAATCAATACTATGGACATTCATTCACCATCACAATCACTAAAGAATCTCTTTAAGAATTTAAAAATCATAAATATGTAATAACATAGGGGGACATTCTATTGGATCATACTCTATTCAACAAGGCCTTGCATCAAGCACTTCGCACATATTTAAGTCTGGGCATGTATCGGAAAACACATAATTGGGGAACTTCATGCTATCATGTTATAATTCATTCATCAAACACTTAGCATGTATTAAAGTCTTAGCATGTATAAAAGAGCACATAATTAGGGAATTTCATGCTATCATGCCACAATTCATTCACTAAGGTTTTTCAACAAACACTTGGCATGCATGGGCTTACACACAATTGGATATTTCTAGTCAACATACTATAGTGGCTCTAATTCATTCACATAAGCATTTTATCAAGTATATGGGGAGTATGCTTTTCTTATTCAATAATTTCTACAATTAATTGACATGAACACATCACATAACAAGTAACTGGAAGAGGGTTTGTCATAAACATCACATAAATATCACATACTAGGGTCAAAGCATGAAAACCTTGCAAACAAACATGAATCAAAACTAAATAATAGTATGAACACCAATTTCAACACACATGAATCATGAAAACCCATAAACATAAGATCTTTGAATTTTTAAAAAGGGTTCTTGAACTTCTTGGATGAAAGGGACCTAAGAATCAACATCTACATACCTTAGAGAAACTCGTTCTTAAAATCCCTTGGAGAGATTCTTGATTTCTTGATTTCTCTTGAAGAAAAGGGAAGAATTTTGATTTTGTAGAAACCCTAGCTCTTGTTCTTGAAGAACTTTGAGAGAAAACAATGATATTTTCGGTGAAATGAGGGCAAATCCCTTGTTAAGGAGTATATATAGGGGTTGGGAAAGGACCTTTTTCTCCCTTGGAATTAAACTAAAAAAAATCCTGAATTTATATGCTAGTGCGATGTGCCATAATCACGTCAGCTCACTGGAAATTGGACAATCGGGAAATAGCTTGATAGCTCGACGTTGCCACCTTGGTTGCGAACTAGAAAGGCACCGCGACATGGTGGAATCGTGTTGGTGCACTAAAAATTGACAATTTTGAAACTAAGCCTTAGCACGACACGCCATAATTGTGGAGGCTCACTAGATTCTGATGATTGCCATTTTGGCTGGCTCCGCGACGCGCTAAAGTGCCAGGTGGCATAATGTCTCACTAAAATAGCTCTAAATCTTTGCCTGAATGTCGGATTTGAGCAAATTTGGTATCGATGGAAATCTTATTTAATGATATACATGACAAAAAGTCCATATTAGGGAAATTCTACATGGTTAAAAATACTTCTCACTTGAGAAGACACTTCTTAACCTTTTAGGGCCAGATTAACACTTCACTGAACACGCTCTAAGCCTCAAACTACGAGAGAATTTTGTGAGGTCTTACAAACATATCCCAAATCTTCTTTTAGATCATTATAAAATGATAAGTACTAATAAGAAGGGAGTGGTTGACTTTCATCCCTTCTTTCTTTATCTCTGTCGAGTGTTGCTTGATGTTTTTCTTCCTATCACACTCTTTTCTCTTGCGCTCTATGACAGGCTTTCACCAACCTCATATTCTCTTCAGCTAATAATTGAGCAGTGGTTTGCGTAGCTATCCCTTGAACACTATGTAGAGGTGGTGGATTCAAGGCATGTGGGTTATCTTGAACCCTATCATGATGGTATCCATGCTCATGTTCAACCATTCGACGATTCTATCATAGGTTCCTTTCAAGCTCTAGATCTAGGGATTGCCTTAACTTCGAGTATTGGGCATACACCAGTGTATACCCTTAAAATAAAAAAAACAACAACCAACAACCTCAATAAACACAATCAATCAATGCACAATTGTATTCCTCAGAGACAGCACCAAAATTTGATGTCTCCCAAATTACACCTCGAAGAAAGTATAACACGGTCATTGTCAAATAGTAGAACCAACAAAGGTTGGGTCGAACCCACATGGAATAGGATGAATCTTTGTCACAAAATTATTGACGTATTCAAAAAGTGTAGAAAGTAAATACGAACATTTTTTAAGAATAATAGTAGTAGTGACAAATCTTAAACACATTAGATTGAAATCAGTATAAGACAAACACTAGAATTATGTTCCCCCTGACTTCCTAACTCCGTAAACTTATCGTGCTTGCCAAACCATCTCAGTGCCTTTTATGTATCACCAACTATCTCTCGACACCTTTTGGTAAATTTCACTTATCTTCTCTCAGTCTCAGGGTATTACATTACTAACCATTTTTCTACATCGAAGATTAACTATCTCTTCCCAGTTTTAATTTAATTAGATAAAGTTTGGTAGCTTCAAATTACTATTGTGTTCTTCTTTTACTAATCTCAACCTATCTTTCGAGTTAGTATCAAATACAGGTAGGTACTTGACATCTACAGTTATTAATAAAACAATCAATACAAAGAACACCACAATACATATAAGAACACCAAAAAAGAATGACTTTGCACTTTCTCTACTTTGTTATTCCATCAGAGGTCCCACAACCCTAGTTAAGAGGTTTAGCTTCTCATTTTTCCAAGAACACCAATAGAATTCATAATTTAAAGCATATGAATAATCTCACAAATAATTAAGAATGAAAACCAAAATCTCAAATTAATAGCAAACCCTAAAACTCAAGATCAATAATTCTAAGATCAAAATTATATCTTAGAACCCAATATATTATTGTAAGTATGTAAAGTATGTAACCTAATAATAAAACATCGATGGGGTATTTTGATTTACACAATAAAACCTAAAAATTCTAAACAAAACTAAATAGGAAAATAAGCTCAGCAATGGTAATTCTGCAGACAACAAGCCGTCTGGACTGGTGACGACTCTTTGTCAGCTCTGTATCCTGGGCTTTAATGCTTTTGGTGATGACTCGTCAGGTCATAAGATGAGTCGTTACCTAACTCATTGTTTCTTTAGAAACTTTTTCATATTTCAAAACTTAAACTCTATATGTTCAAAATGAGGGTCGTTATGAGTCGTAGCTTGAACTTATGACTCATCACTGGCATCATTTATACTGATATCAACTTTTATCTTCTTCATGACTTTGACTCTCTTTTACTCAGAATGACCTTCACTACGATTCGAAGTCAGATCCTACGAGTCATAGCCAATGTCGACTTATTCATCTTTTATTTCCTCACTGTTTAGCCAATGACTTGGAAGACGAGTCATAGCATTACCCAATGACTCATTTTCTAAGAAGAATATTGCAATTCTGGAGCTTTTTCTTCCTTTATTCATTTTACTCACTTCCGACCCTATTTTCTTGCAAAACAAACACAAAAGCACATCACATCTAAATAAAGAACCTAAGTACTTACATATTTCCCTTGTTTTAAGCATCAAAAAGTTCCATGAAACTATGATATATCATGTACTAGTATCTCATAAATGTATATGATATGAGGATGTAATGCTCACAACCAAACCAGAATAAGAATTTTGAAATCTGACTAATATACCAACCAGGTAAGCCAAAAATCCATTCAATATGCCAACCATCCATGATCCAACATAATCCACATACCAGTTGAGTAACATATCCAATAATATGTCATTGATACCATATAAATCCAAACTTAGGCAATTTTCACCACAAAGAATATAACCAAATATATATCAATACCAGGACAACAACATCATATAAGACCCCATATGGTTATACATAGAAAATAATTTCCTAATCCACCAATTACAACAACATAGGCCTTACACGACCAAAAAATAGTAATGATAATATTTTCGTGATTGGTTCGCATACCCATCATGTAACACCCTTAAATTTTAAGTATTTTTATTTTTGGTCTCCCCATGTTTAAAATATCAATTTTTGACTTAATTGTACTTGGGTATGTTAAAGGGGTGTCTTAGAAGATTTTTAAAATTTTTAGATAGGGTTCGGGGTGGTTTTGGGTCACGGAGGCAGTATGCCTCTACAATATCAACGTACCACGGAGGCTGGCTTCCACGATAGCCTCTGTGACATGGAGGTTGGTCTCTGTGTTAAGGTCCACTGCATGGAGGTTAGTCTCCAAGATAAGGTCCGTACCACGAACCTATATAAAAAATTATGTTGTTTTTTTTTATTTTAATTAGGATGAGGGGTAATAAGGCCCTTTCACTTATAAACGAACTTTAAACACTATATGTTTCAATTCTCATCAGTTTTCATGATATAAGGTATTACTTCACTTCCAAAAATTATCTCTCAAATTTCCCCTTTCAAGTCAATGCTAGAGTTTTAAGGAGGTGGTCATCTAGGGTTCTAACGGTGTTATCTTCTTCAAAATTCTTGGTAATTAAGGCATGTACCTATTTCTCTATATTTGTTTTTCCTTTATGGAATCAGTTGTTTATTAGTATGCATGGTTTTGATGCTAGGTTTGGAACTATAGGTTGAGGGTTTTGAAGGTATTTAGTTTAAATATTTTCCCATGATTATTATTAAATTATTATGCATTAAATTGATTCTTTATGAGCCCATTGGGTGCATAAGGATGGTGAATGAATTTAGGGGTACAATGGATTCCCAAAATAAATGGCTTTGGTATGGACACTGATAATAACCTTGACCCACTTACATAATTGGCTTTGGAATGTGATTTATCACTTGGTTTGGCTATACTTTTTGAAACCTTGCATTGCATAAATGGTAAATGGAACTTCAATTGAATTGGTTTAGTTTTCAAATGGTTTTGGAATAGCTTGGTGGCCATGGATTTGGTTTTTAAATTGGAAATTATGGAGTCTACTTAGTTTAATGGTTTTGTATGGAAAAATGGAATAGACTTGCAAGCTCTAAATTTTGGTATGACAATACCAACGGTTAATGCCTAATTAAAAGACTCATGTTTTAATAGATGGAAATGTATAAATAATTTTAATTGGGCTCAAAGAGGGTTGTGTAGCTAACCATGGAAGGTGAAGGTCCTAGGGGGACCGATACTAGAAACTCACGTTTGTCGATGTGATAGTTGTTCTTTATGATCGTGTGCTTATGTCACACTATATTTAAATTTGTATCAAGGATGGCAAAGGGTAAGTATTCCCCATCTTTCTACGATACCTCTTATCATGTGGCTAACATGCAATGGGGCCCTTTCAGCAGGGGGAGCTAAACCCGTATAGCACATGAGTGTAGGTAAAAGACGGTCAAGCTACATAATCCAGGTTAAGGTTTTACTCCCATGCTAAGCCTTGTTACCTTTCCCCAACATGTGGTATATATATACATTTCTTATGGTGTTGTGCACTAGTTAGAATAGTTTTTGTATTATAGATCATGGTATTATTTTCTACTGATCTCTGAGTTACATGTTACTTGTTATGTCACCACATGATGTAGGAACTATCTATGTTTCTACTTCTCCAACACTGTAATTAGATATTTGTGGGACAGCTCAGGTGTCAGACTGAAGTAGTCAGATTCCATCCTTTGGAAGACCCTATTTTATGCTTTGGATTTCCTTATGTTTGAATTTTTGTAGGAATAATTTTTGGATATGGTCAAGGGTATTTACCGACCCAACTATCTTTGGTTTAGTTAGAGGCTTTGTTTGACATTAATGGTGGACACTTATACATCCTGGTTGTGATATGTTACTTCTCAAAATAAACTGAAGTTGTTTCTCGCATGGAAGTGAAGAAGGAAAAATTTTCAAACTTCATCCGATTGAATATCATCTACCACTTTAGAATACTTTGTTACATAATAACTAATAAAGGAAAGTTGTTTGATAACAAGTTGATGGACAAGATTTGTAATCTCTTCGATTTCAAGTAGCATAAATCTTCTATTTATCATGTTGTTGTCAATGTCTAGCTGAAGTATTTGATAAGACTTTGTGCTATCTGTTGAAGAAAGACACCCTATCCAAAAGATATTTGCATGAATAAATTACAGAAGCTTTGTGGTCATATAAGATAATGTATCACACACCGACATAAGCAACCCCATACTTACTTACTTTTAGAGTTGAAGCAGTCCTACTACTTAAGCATCCAATAATATCTTTAATACTTGCTACTCAAGAAGGGCTCGGTGAAGAAGAATATGCTCAGCTATGATTTTCAGATTTAGAAGCTCTTTATGAGAATAGGCTAAAGGCTTAATAAATTCTTGAATATTATCAAGCTTTTCAATCCATGCTTTTAACAAAAGAATTTTCTTAAGGTTCTTTTTAGTTAGAGATCAAGTCCTTGTAATAAGAAGGCCAATTATCACTTGTCGTAAGTCTGAAGGCAAATTCACCTCAAAATGGGATGCAATAGATGCAATACAAGAGGCATATTCAAATGATGCATAAAAGTTTATCATTGTTGATGGCATGAAAATTTGTATAACTAATGCCAAATTCTTGAATAAGTATAATCTTTGAAGAAAAATAACGCTCCTTAAGGTACGGGCATAAACTACATGTCTACTCATGGTGTGCAAAAGTATAAATTATGTATGGCCTAACCAAACAAATGTCTGTTAGGTCGAAAACCTTGAAAGAGGTGTCCTAGACAAAAGTTAGGACACAAAAAATAATCACACTTCTAGAACTACATTGTGACTTGATCCTCTTCAGCGAGGTACGCATGTGCTTAGAATTTCATTCTATGTTCAGTTGCATAAGTGTCAAAAATTACATGTTCCTTCTTGATACGTCATATGAAAGTCAGAAATCTACAAGTACTCTTCTCATCAAACTTCATACTTACACCAAGTATTGATAACTTAATGGGGGAAAACCTCTATGGAAAATGAGTATCATCAACAATATTAGAGTTTGAAAATTCACCAAGACTGCAAGTTGAAGCTTAAAATCTTCCAAGTCTAGGAGGTTGAAGTAAATAATCTACCAAGCATCGTGATGGTCTCAAATATATCAAGACTTTGAGTTTAAGTTTTCAAATCTATGAAGACCTCAAGTTGATCAAAGTTTTTGATCGTACAAACTTCAACAAATTCTTCAAGTCTGCAAGTCAAGGTCTACTATTTCTCCAGTCTTAAGGTAGAAAAACTCTATGCCTTTGCACCATAAGTTGGCTATATCTAAATTTCCATGCCTTAAGGTTAACAAAATTTTGTCCATGTACACCTTAAGCTAGCCTTTTCACAGATTTATCCTTAAAAGGATCTATAAGTTTTCATTCCATGAGATGGAAATTTTAGCAAAAGTCAGTAGCTCAAATGGTGTAAAGTCTATGATATAGACTATGTAAATTAGTGTTATATAACACATAAAATATTTTGACCTAGGTAACATAAAGGTATTTTGTTCAAATAGTGTCAAAATCTTTTCCATGGACTATGTAAAGTCTGTGTCGTGGACTTTGTAAAGTCTTTCACTTGGATGGTGTAAAGTTTTTAGCTCATAAAAAGGCAACACATTAGTTTAGACAGTGTAAAGTTTTCATGTAATATAATACCCAATGTTTGGGAGCTAAGGTACATCATACGACTCATCTCCTTGAGTTGTTCATACATCATATGACTTGTATATAGGTAGTCGCACCCATATCAATGTGGAATGATATGAAATATATCTAAGGTATGAGTTGACCCTAGAATTCATCAGGTAGGTTAAGAGTCTGTAACACCCCGATTCGCTGAATCGAACTGCTACACGATGCTCATGACCCTGAGGGATCACAAGCTAACCCATGACTGATATCTGTACCGGTATACTACAAATCATGATATAATAATGCAGAATACATGGAATTGTAAGGCCATAAGGTTCAACTGAATAAAACCATATGGGTGAAAATACCCAAAACAACTCATTCTAAACGTAAATTTGAACATAAATCTGAAAGCCTCTAAACTATCTAAATAAGGAGTTGAAGGAACATGTCTCCAACTAACTCAATAAAATTGAACTAAAGAAATAAATAAATGAATCAAATCATATTGTCCTCAAATCAATGAGGACTTACTGTGTCTTTGCGACTGGAATGCTACCGCTACTGCTGGGCTGGAGCTCGTATCTCGGAACCTATGGTGTAGTCTAAAAAGAAAGCACCATAGAATTAAATGCGTCAGTACAACTGGAGTACTGAGTATACGAGGAAGGTAGGCTGAACATAAAGGGTTTCATGCATGAACAACGCTGACTGACTAATATGAACGTGGGAGTGCAAACACACATATATAGAAACTGGGACCGTGAATACATGATAGCATGACCTGTAAGATAATACGTAGTTTACTGATAACTGTCATAACTGATACTGAAACTGATAACATGGACAACTGTATCTGACCGTCCTATATATACTTATATCTGAAGAACACCCTGAGTTCTTTTACTGAGACTGATACTAAAACTGTGGGAAGTAGTGTTTAACCGACATGCCCCATGTATACTATTATGGCTAAGTTGAGGTCCAATCTCTTCCCCGACTAAAGGGGTATCAATACCGTGCCACGGGTAAGGACAGCTTGTGAGTGACCCTTATCTGGCCAGTACTCAATGAGAATGGTGGAAACCCTAAACTGATGGGTTAAGCCACCTCATCAACCCTAATCTGACGGGTTAAGATATCTCAACCTATGCTGGCTACGTAGTTTTGGAACACAAGGATGACTACTAACAATCACATCCTGAACTGGCAAGTGAGTTCCCATCCTTGGGTTCACTCGGTGCTAACCTCTACTCCCATCTGGAGGGACTGGACATAAATAACTGACTGTGCATGACTTAATCTTACTGAATTCCATTGACTGGTAGAATGTTACTGATATCACAACTGACTAAGATCATAAGGTTTTCCTGAGTCACATGACTGACTGAAGTCTATGGAATCATAGCATGATTTCGGATATCATGAAACATGGCATGGATCTAGGCACACAGCTATAGTTTTTGGGTACAAGTACCCCCAGGACTCGATGGAAGGAAACTGACACACATGACTGACTTGATCATATGAGTAGAGTCCATAATTTATAATATCATAAGTAGGGATCTCATACTAAGCATGGTTATCAACAATGTATTGCATGAAACGGATTTCATATCACATGGAAGTACTTGCACAATCTTAATATCATATTCATTGCATAACCATATTGGCAACACATACCAATAGCATGGAAGTTCATGTGGATTGCATGATTATCATACATCTTGTTCATAAGTAAGATTTGCAAGTAAACATAGCGTAATCTCATAAGAATAGTTCATGAGTATTCCAAAACCATTTACAAGGCACATTAACAACATAGAAGTCATTGGAACGTAAGGGCATATCATGAATTCTTCACTTAGTCATAATTTAGCTATATTGCATGATTTCTAGTTCCTTAGGCATTTTATCAAACGCCTTACATGCACATCTTAAGCATAGGTGAAATCATCAAATTATACATCATGAACAACCAAATTTACATCTTTCCAACTCATATGATATCATGAATTCACAAAAACATATAAAGATTCCATCTTGGGAATCACCCAATATCAACAACATGATCATCAACACCCAACAATATAGAAGTCATACTTTACAATAAAAAAAAGGGTTTTTAAACTTTATGGATAAAAGGGATCCATAAATTAACTCACGCATACTATTATATAGCAAAACAAAAAAGAATCAACATGGTTATGATCATATCACCACAATCAATCAAGCTTTTCTATTTTAAATATTGATTTTTGAACTCCACGGATGAAAGGAATCCGTGGATAAACACTATGCATACCTTAGAAGGAAGATTCTTGATGATGAACCCAATCGTCTATGCTTGGGTTGAGCGGCGCCTAACCAATCGCCTATGCATACTATCTCTCACGAAAATTGGCATAACTTTTTACTCAGATATTGGATTAAGGCAAAATTGGTATTGTTAGAAAGCTAATTTGATTCTCTACAATTTGGAGGGTCTAGATCAGAAAAAATACCACATTAACATTGAGTTATACTCGTTCAAATATGACCCTTGCAAAATCGAACACTAAAACTTAATGGATTCAAAAACTCTTAGCTTGTACTACCTTAAGTGACTCATATGAACATTCTTAATGCATCATAAGCTATCCTATCACTAGGATATTCATTTTAAGTCATGTACTCAAGTATAAATCACAGGATAGGAGATTTCATACGTAGGAATACTTATTCACTTCCTAGCTTACAAGCATGTAGGGTATTACAATATCTCCCCCTTGGGAACATTCGTCGTTGAATGAGAATTTACTTAGAAGGGATACAAAACAATAGAACCTAAACTGAACATGAAGAACTGAAACTTGATATCATGACTGACATGGTAAACATACTGAAATTGTGCATATCTGATGCATGGACAACTGACACATAAATGCATGACTGAGTATGAAAAGGGTTAATAGGTACCAAGTTTATACTTGAAACATCAATGTGAAACTGAATAAGATTAGGGAGAACTATTACCTTGAGCTTGATCTGAATTGGCGGGGAAGAGGTGAGGATACTTGGTACGCATATCTTCTTTTCCTTCCCAAGTATCTCCCTCATGAGACTGATTTCGGCAAAGAACCTTGGCTAGAGGGACTTTTTTGTTCCTCAATCTACGAGTCTGATAATCTAAGATTTCGACTGGAATCTCTTTATAAGAGAGGCTGTTCTGAATGTCGATGCTCTGAATAGGGACAACTGTTGGGTGACCTAAGCACTTCTTTAGCAAAGATACATGGAAGACTGTATGGACAGAGGCTAGATCTGAAGGAAACTCAAGCTCATAAGCTACTTTGCCAAAGCGACAACGAATTATGAAGGGACCGACATACCGGGGATTGTGTTTCCCTTTCTTGCCGAACCTATTCACTCCCTTCATGGTAGAGATCTTAAGATAGACATAGTCATTGACCTCGAACTCAAGATCCTTTCTACTAGCATCTACATAGGACTTCTGTTGGCTCTGAGCAGCCCGGAGTCTCTCTCTGATCAACTAAACTTTCTCTTAGGCATCGAATACTAAGTTGGGACCTATGATTGAGGCCTCACTAACTTCTAACCAACCAATCAGAGATCTACATCTCCTACCATAGAGAGCTTCAAATAGAGCCATCTGAATACTAGAATGATATCTATTGTTGTATGCAAACTCAAACAAAGGCAAGTGGTCGTCTCAACTTCCCTTGAAGTCAATTGCACTGCCCTTAGCATATCTTCAAGAGTCTGAATGGTCCTCTCTGCTTGACCATCTTTCTGAGGATGAAATATTTTACTGAGATGGACTTGGGTACCGAGACCCTTTTGGAATGCTTTCCAAAAGTGAGAAGTGAACTCAGTACCTCTGTCTGAGATGATAGATAGTAGAACACCGTGTAACCTGACTAACTCCCTGATATAGAGTTTGGTATAATCCTCAGTGAAATAAAAAGTACGAACAGGAAGGAAATGAGCTGACTTGGTCATTCTATCTATAATGACCCAGACTGAATCATGCTGATGACGAGTTCTAGGCAAACCTGTCACGAAGTCCATGTTAAATTCTTCCCATTTCCAAGTAGAAATGGTGAACTCTTGCATGGAACCACTAGGTTTTTTGTCCTCTATCTTAACCTACTGACATGTAGAGCACTTAGCCATAAACTCTGCAATATCTCTCTTCATCCCACTCTACCAATAGATCTTCTGTATGTTGCGGTACATCTTAGTGGCCCCAGGATGAATATAGTATCACGCACCATGCGCTTCTACAAGTATTCACTGACTCAATTTATCTACACCTGGAACACATAGACGACCCTGACAACGAAGAACACCATCCCCTCCTTGGGAAAAAACCTCGACTTTCTAATTCTGAACTGACTCTTTAAGCTTGACAAGGCTAGGATACCTGTCTTGTTTATCTTTCACCTCAGAAACTAGAGATGACTCTGAACTACTATGAACAAATACACCACCCTCTGAATAATTCACTAAGCGAACGCCTAGTCTGGAAAGTTGATGGATATCCTGGTAAGCTGATGGATCTCCTGAGCCATCTTTTTCTTACTATCCTCAATGTGAGAAATACTACCCATGGAGAGTCGACTGAGAGCGTCGAACATAACATTGGCCTTCCCTGGATGATACACAACACTCATGTCATAATACTTCAAGAACTCTAACCACCTTCTCTGGCGAAGATTGAGATCTTTCTGGGAAAATACATACTGAAGGCTTTTATGGTATGTGAAGACATCTACATAAACTCCATAGATATAATGCCTCCACATCTTCAAGGCAAAAACTACCGCTGCTAAATCAAGATCATCAGTAGGATAATTCTTCTCATGTGGCTTTAACTGTCTGAAGGCGTAGGCTATGACCTTACCATACTACATGAGGACACAACCTATACCCACTCTAGATGCATCACAATAGACTACAAAACTATCTGAACCATCTGGAATAGCTAGAACTAGAGCAGAGGTGAGTCGATTCTTCAACTCTTGAAAGCTCTTCTCACATAAATCTGACCACTAAAACTTAATCTTATCCTAAGTCAATCTAGAAATAGGAGATGCAATAGAAGAAAATCCATTGACAAACCATCTGTAATAGCCATCCTAACCCAAGAAACTCTTAATATCTAATGGATATATGGGTCTGGGCCAGTTTCTTACTGCCTCAGTTTTCTGAGGATCTACTCTAATGCCATCACCATAAATAATATCGCCAAGGAATGATACTGATCTTAGCCAAAATTCGTGCTTGCTGAACTTAGCAAATAACTGGTGATCCCTGAGAGTCTGAAGAACAATCCTGAGATGGTCTGCATGATCACGCTCTGTGCGAGAATAGCCCAGAATATCATCTATGAAGACTATGACAAACATGTCCAAGTTCTACTTGAACACACGGTTCATCAAATCTATAAAAGCTGCAGGGGCATTGGTAAGACCAAATGACATAACTAAAAATTCGAAGTGACCATACCGAGTATGGAAAGCTATCTTCAGAATGTCACATTCTCTAACTCTGAGCTGATGATAGCCTGATTTGAGGTCTATCTTAGTGAACTAACTGGCACCCTAAAGTTGGTCAAATAGATCATCAATCCTGGGAAGAGGATATCTGTTCTTGACCGTTACCTTGTTGAGTTGACGGTAATCAATACACATCCTAAGAGAACCATCTTTCTTACGCATGAATAATAATGGAGCACCCCATGGAGAAATGCTGGGTCTGATAAATCCCTTATCTAAGAGATCCTTCAACTGATCTTTCATTTTCTTTATCTCTGTTGGTACAATTCTATATGGCAGAATAGAAATAGGTTGAGTATTCGGAAGAAGGTCTATGTCAAAGTCTATTTCCCTTTCGAGAGGAATGCCTGGAAGATCTTTGGGAAAGATATTTGAGTATTCATTAACAACAGGGACTATTTCAAGACTGGGATATTCAGAATTGGAATCTTTAACATGTACGAGATGATACATACACCCCTTAGAAATCATTTTCCTTGCCCGAATGTAGGAAATAAGTTGACCCTAAACACTAAAATGCTACCCTTCCACTCTAGGATGGGCTCATTTGAGAACAAAAACTAAAATATCCTATTTCTATAGTTGACTGTGGCATAGCAGGAATGAAGCTAATCCATGTTGAGAACAACATTAAAATCAGTCATCTCTAACTCCACTAAATCTACTGATGTGGATTTCTGAGATATCATAACTAGTCAATTCATGTATACCCACCGAGCTATGATGGTTTTACCCATTGGGGTAGAGACTGAGAAGGGCTCTTCTAGGACTTTGGGACTGATTCCAAAATTGCCTGCTATGTATGGATTAACAAAAGACAAAGATGCACCTGGGTCTAGCAAAGCATAAACATGAACATGGAAAATCTGTAACGTACCAGTAACGATATCAGGAGAATTTTCCTAATCCTTCCGGGACTGAAGAGCATGGAGTATGTTTGGACATTGCCCACTGGTAGCACTGGAAATGGCACCCTGCTGGTTTGGGCGACTGGACTGAGCTGTAGAATAATTTTGCTGACCTTAAAGACTTGACTGCAAACACTCTCTAATCAGGTGTCCTGGTTTGCTACAACCAAAATAGACATCACTACCGGCTTTGCAAATGCCCTTGTGGTTCTTACTACAAGTCTGACAAAGGGGATTCATTTGGGCACTGCTAACACTGCCCTGAGATTTAGAGCCCGGAGCTTTGTTTCTATTGCCGTCTCTGAACTTTGGCACTGGAGCGTTGGCAGAGGAAGGAGATGGAATGGCTAACTTGGAGCGAAACTATGAATGGTTTCCTCCATCTGACTTGGGCTAAGCAAAGTTTAAATTACCTGACCTTGCTCTCTTGTTCTGCCTCTCCTTACTCTTAGACTTCTTGCTTCTACTTGCTAGGCATGGGTCATGAGTCTGGATAAGGTCATATCACCGATCTTCATTGCAGACCTATACTCATTTACCATCCTATCATTGACCCCTGACACAAACTTGCTTATCTTAGCTCTATTATCTGCAACCACATGAGGAGCATACCTGGCTAGCTGAGTAAATCTGAGAGAATACTCCCTAACCATCATATTCCCCTACCTGAGGTTGGTGAACTCAAAAACTTTGGCTTTCCTTAACTCTTGGGGAAAGAATCTATCTAAGAAGGCTGTGACAAATTTCTCCCACTAGATAGGGACTGTATGATCTAACCTCTCAGACTTTCACTGTTTGTACCAATCATGAGCAATATCCGATAAGTGGTAGGTGGCTAACTCATCACTCTCAATAGAAGTAACACCCATGATGTCAATGACCTTCTGGACTTGGTTAATAAACTCCTGAGGGTCCTCATCAGACTTAGACCCATGGAAAGATGGAGGGTTTATCCGGGTGAAGTCCCAAACCCTAGCTGCTTTGGGAGTGGCCACTGGATTGGCTGGAATAACTGGTGGTCGTTCATTCTGTGCAGCCATGGACTGATCAAGTGTAGTAATTCGGCTCTAAACTCCACATGGGAAACATGTTCTCCCAAAGAATCTTCGGGCTAAGGAGTTGGCTAGTTTCTTCTCTTTGGGGACATGGTCTGGATATAAGAAGAATGGGTTAGACTGAGAGGGATTAGACTGAGAGTTTAAATTTTGATTATGCTCACTAGCATGACATGAATAATGAAGAAAGGGGACTATTCCTAAAACATCTTATATCCTCCTGCACATAAATGTGGCACGCAACATACCCATGTACAAGACTCTACTAGATTCGGATTTCAGACTTCCTAGGACTTTATTGAACCTTAGGCTCTGATACCAAGTTTGTAACACCCCAATTTGCTGAACCAGAATGCTAGACGGTGCTCATGACCCCGAGGGACCACAAGCTAACCCATGACTAATATCTATACCAGTATACTACAAATCATGATATAATAATGCAGAATACATAGAACTGTAAGGCTATAAGGTTCAACTGAATAAAACCATGTGGGTGAAAATACCCAAAACAACTCAATTTGAATATAAATATGAAAGCCTCTAAACTATCTGAATAAGGAGTTGAAGGAACATGTCTCCAACTAACTACATAAAATTGAACTAAAGAAATAAATAAATGAATCAAATTATATTGTCCTCAAATCAATGAGGACTCACTGTTTATTTGCGACTGGAATGCTACCATTACTACTGGGCTGGAGCTCGTGTCTCAAAACCTATGGTGTAATATGAAAAGAAAGCACCATAGCGCAAATGCGTCAGTACAACTAGAGTACTAAGTATATGAGGAAGGTAGGATGAACATAAAAGGTTTCATGCATGAACAACACTAACTGACTAATATGAACGTGGGAGTGCAAACATACATATATAGAAACTGGGACCGTGAATACATGATAGCATGACTTGTAAGCTAATACGTGGTTTACTGATAACTTTCATAACTGATACTGAAACTGATAACATGGATGACTGTATCTAACAGTCCTGTATATATTGAAATCTGAAAAACACCCTGAGTTGTTTTACTGAGACTAATACTGAAACTGTGGGAAGTAGTGTTTAACCGACATGCCCCATGTATACCGTTATGGCTAGGCTGGGGTCCAATCTCTGCCCCAATTGGAGGGGTGTCAATATCGTGTCATGGGTAAGGACAGCTTATGAGTGACCCTTATTTGGCGGTACTCATTGAGAATGGTGGGAACCCTAAACTGATGGGTTAAGCCACCTTATCAACCCTAATCTGATAGGTTAAGATGTCTCAACCTATGCTGGCTACGTAGTTCTGGAACACAAAAATGACTACTAAGAATAACACCCTGAACTGGCGGGTGAGTTCCCATCCTTGGGTTCACTCGGTGCTAACCTCCACTCCCATATAGAGGGACTGGACATGAATAACTGACTGTGCATGACTTAATCTTACTTAATTCCATTGACTGGTGGAATGTTACTGATATCTGATAACTGACTAAGATCATAAGGTTTTCCTGAGTCACATGACTGACTGAAGTCTATGGAATCATAGCTTGAGTTTGGATATCCTTAAATAAGACATGGATCTAGGCACATAGCTATAGTTTTCGGGTTCAAGTACCCCCTGGACTCGATGGAAGGAAACTGACACACATGACTGACTTGATCATAAGAGTAGAGTCCATAATTTATAATATCATAAGTAGGGATCTCATACTAAGCATGGTTATCAACAATGTATTGCATGGAAAGTATTTCATATCACATGAAAGTACTTGCACAATCTTAATATCATATTCATTGCATAATCATATTGGCAACACATACCAATAGCATGGAAGTTCATATTGATTGCATGATTATCATACATCTTGTTCATAAGTAGTATTTGTAAGTAAACATAGCATAATCTCATAAGAATAGTTCATGAGTATTCCAACAACATTTACAAGGCACATTAACAACATAAAAGTCATTGGAACATAAGGGCATATCATGAATCCTTCACTTAGTCACAATTTAGCTATATTGCATGATTTCTAGTTCCTTAGGCATTTTATCAAACACCTTACATGCACATCTTAATCATAGGTAAAATCATCAAATTATACATCATGAACAACCAAATTTATATGTTTCCAACTCATATGATATCATGAATTCACAAAAACATATAAAAATTCCATCTTGAGAATCATCCAATATCAACAACATGATCATCAACACCCAACAATATAGAAATCATACTTTATAATGAAAAAGAGGATTTTTGAACTTTGTGGATGAAAGATATCCATAAATCAACTTACGCATACATTATATAGAAAAACAAATCAACATGGGTATGACAATATCACCACAATCAACCAAGATTTTGTATTTTAAAGATTAATTATTGAACTCCACGGATGAAAGGAATCAGTGGATGAACATTATGCATACCTTAGAAGGAAGATTCTTGATGATGGAGGGAGGAATTTCCTTGAAATCGAATCTTCAAGCTTAATTATGCAACCCTAGTTGTTTTTCTCCTTTAGTGCTATTTGACGATGATCTTTGAGATGAAAATAGGGTTGTAATAGGTTTAGAAGCTATATATTTCTTAGGGTTAAGTTTAGGGATGTGTAAGGAGTATTTAAAGACTTAATTACCTTTAAAATAACTCAAAACGAGGTGTTTTTGACACCTAGAATTCACTTAGGCGGCGCCCAAGTAATCGCCTATGCTTGGGTTGGGCGGCGCCTAACCAATCAACTATGCTTGGGTTGGGCGGCGCCTAACCAATCGCTTATGCTTACTGTCTCTCACGAAAGAAGGCATAACTTTTTGCTCGGGTATTGGATTAAGGAAAAATTAGTATCGTTGGAAAGCTAATTCAATTCTCTACAATTTGGTGGGTCAAAATCAGATAAAATACCACATTAACATCGAGTTATACTTGTTAAAATATGACCCTTGCAAAATTAAATACTAAAACTTGATGGATTCAAAAACGCTTAGCTTGTATTACCTTAAGTGACTCATATGAACATGCTTAATGTATCATAAGCTATACTAACACTAGGATATTCATTGTAAGTCATTAACTCAAGTATGAATCACAGAATAGGAGATTTTATATGTAGGAATAATTATTCACTTCCTATCTTAGAAACATGCGGGGTATTACAGAGTCGTATAAAGGTAAGTCATTAGTCCATCAGTATAGACTCCCTAAGATTATGACCAAGCTATGAGTGGGGGGATAAGAGTCATGTAACAATAATCCTAGTCATAGGTAGGACTCGTATATTGATTAATGTGTATCCTTCAAGATTATCCTAAGCTTATGAGTTGAGGGGCATAGTTGTACCCTTCCATATGAGTCATATTGTTGAGTCATAAAAACTGACGACTAATTTATGTAAAGTTTAGTCAAGGGCTTTTTGGTCTTTTCCTCTCTTATAAGCCTCAAAGAGGCATTGTTTTCCTTTATTCCTCAATCAAATAATGATACTTTCTCCTTCTATCTTCAAGAACATCAAGATTAGGTTCATCTCGCACAAACTCATCCCTTAAGTCTCAAGATTCAAACTCTCTACACAAGATAAGAAATTCAGATATGTGGGGTTCATGAACGAAGATATTTCTTTATCCTTATGCCCAAAGTTCATGGTTTTAAGATTGAATTTATTTATTTTGAATTAGGGTTCATACCCATCTAGACATACTTTTGAATTATGAAACTACATGAGAATGAATGCTTTAAGTGCATCAAGAATTGTGTATATTCATGTTTTGAATTACAATATTCATATTGTGATTTTTAATTTCATTATCTTGACTGGATTGTTGAATGATTTCAAGGTGACTATTGAGCATGGAGTTTTTTTATGAGTTTCCATGAATTAAAGAATGAATTCTAAGTTCTAAGTACAAGTATTAAGTTTACAATAAGATTATGCTCTTAAGCACTATTGAAAAGTTTTATGACTTGATTTAAAGCAAAGATTGATCTTTTGATCCTAAGATAAGATATGAAATCCATAATTGTTCATCTTGATTATGATTTAAAGAAAGAGAAGCATAACTGGTTTTCCGTTGATAAACCCTTATCTTATTTTAAGGTGGATTTCTTAAAGTTTGAGCACACAAGTATTTTGAGAGTAGTATTTAGCATCGAGAAGAAAATGCAAATGAGCGTATCCTAAATTCCTAGAGACTGAGCATCGTAGGTTAAGCTTTTTTCCAATATGGATGAATTTTAGTGATCACTTAAGGTAAGGTTTTATCTTAATGGAAAGGGTAGAACAGCTCTCCCTAACGTGGGTAAGACGTTGAACTCTATGGTAGCTCACATGATTTATGTTGGTTAGAATAAACTCCCAAAAGAAACAATAAAAAGTAAAGCTTTTAGAAGCTAAGTATTATGGCTCATAAGGTTATTCTTATGCTTCATTACTTATGTTTATGATCTTGCATCCTTTTTATTTTATTCAAGCTCAAGGTGAGTTATTTATACTTAGCATGCATTATTTTAAATTTTATATGAATATTCAACTATTGTTTTACTTAAGCATTCACCCCCACATACTCGGTACTGACCCACATATATGTCTATTTGCTACATTGTCTTATAATATAGATTTTGGTGCTTATTTCCAGTAGAACGTTTGACTAGCAGCATCATCACCTACATCCTAACTTTTTGTGAGTCCTCATAGTATGAGGACCCAGCTTCTCAGATATTTGGTTCATTGTTGAATGTGTTTTAGTTATGAGATTTGTAGTTATGTTCAGATTAGCTGGAGTGTTTCCCAGTGGCTCTCTAGTCAGTAGTAGAGGCTTGTCTGACTGTTTATGTTTTAAGTTCAAAGTGTTG
This sequence comes from Capsicum baccatum var. pendulum, assembly GCA_030864225.1. Lineage (NCBI taxonomy): Eukaryota > Viridiplantae > Streptophyta > Magnoliopsida > Solanales > Solanaceae > Capsicum > Capsicum baccatum. The sequence continues at coordinate 227,837,939 of CM061550.1, forward strand.
GTTTAATACTTATAAGTTAAAGAGTCCCTTTAAAGATATGAAATCATTTACGTTTCGATCCTATTTATGTTAGTTCACTTTTATTTGAGTTTCAAGTTAAGTAAGCATTATGGGTTAGCTTAGGACTATTTATTATCTTGAGCACTATGTGATGTCCAGGGGTACTTCCAGGTCATTACAAACTTGGTATTAGATCCTAATGTTTTGAAGAGTCCTAGGAGTCAGATAAGTTGCGTTATGTAGAGTCTTGATCATAGATGTAAAGCGTGCCATATTTATGTGCAAGAGGCTATAAAATAAGTTAGAAATCATTATTTATTTCATGATCTATCATACTTATAGTTGTCTCTATCTTCCTTAACTCTTTCTTTTAGGTGACAGAATATGGCTCCTCACTGAGCCAATACACGCAGAAATGGTGATCAACCACCACCGACGCCGACCCTCTGAATGAGATTGTGTATTGTGTTGAATTTTGGGCTGCCTTTCAAGCATTGGCCCAAGCTGTGAATGCCAATGTTCAGGGCAACTAACAAGTGGAAATTCTACTTAAGAAAAATGGTAATTTAGCTTCAGCCAGGATTTGGGACTTTATGAGGATGAATCTATTTAAGTTCTATAGGCCAAATATGGATGATGATCCTCAACTCTTTATTGATTAGGTGAGAAATATTACTTAAAATATGTATGCTACTAAAGAGGAGAGTATAGATTTGGTATCATATAAGCTGAAGAATGTATCTTATGATTGGGTAGTTATGTGGAAGGAAGGTAGAGGTAAGAATGCAACTCTTATAAGTTGGCAGGTACTTCAAAATATTTTTCTACACAGGTTCTTCCTACATGAGATAAGGTAGGCTAAGGTGAAGGAGTTCATAAACCTGAGGCAGGGCTCTATGACAGTGAAAGAGTGCTGCCTTAAGTTCACTCAATTGTCTAAGTATCCTCCCAAGTTGTTATCTGACTCTAGAGATCGTCTGAGTAAGTTCATTATTAGGGTGTCTAATTTGGTGGTCAAGGAATTTAACACTACCATGCAGATTGGGGATATGGATATTATTTGTTGATGAATCATTCTTAATTGATTGAGGCAGAAAAGCTCAAGGAAATAGAGAATAGACAAGAGGACTAGGACTGGACAGTTTGAGTATAGTCAGTCAAAATTTAGAAGGGGAATACATTCGTAGTTTTAGGTCATTCCAAAGTTCCAGCGCTATCTTCAGTCAGTTCTCCTGCACCTAGGACCCGGTAGCAGCAGTAGGGTAGGACGTCAAATTTCAGGTCTCAGAATAATATAGCTGGGAGGCCTAGTTACTCGAAATGTGGAAAGTGTTGTAGGACCCATCTTGGTGAGTTTTTACTTAGAAAAAGGGGTTGTTATGGTTGTGCCAAGCTAGACCACAGGTCAAGAAGTGTCTGTATATTAAGAAGGAAAATAGAGATGTTCATCCTCAGACTCAGGTTACTAATGCACAAGCTCAGCCAGGTCACCCAGTCTCTCCATAGGGCGCATCATCCAGTACTGGTGGTTGTCAATGCCAGAACTAATTTTATGCTTTACCATTTATTCAGGAGCAATATCTCACCAAATTTTGTCACTGGTATGATTCGTGCCTTTCACCTTGATGTATATGTGTTGTTAGACTCGGGATCAAATCTCTCTTATGTAACTCCAATGGTTGCTATAAACTTTGGGGTAGGTCCTGAGAATCTCTCTAAGACCTTCTCAGTTTCTACCTCAGTGGGTGATTCAGTTATTTCAAGACGAGTCTATAAGGAGTGTCCTACCACCATTTTCCATAAATTCACACTAGTAGGCCTAATAGAGTTGGATATGGTAGACTTTAATGTTATTATGGCCATGGATTAGATACATTCATGTTATGCATTAATAGATTGTCGCACCCGTGTGGTGAATTTTTAGTTTCATGATGAGGTATTTTGTAATGGGAGGGTAGTTTGGTGTCTCCCAAAGGTCGTTTTATCTCTTATCTCAAGGCCAGAAAGTTGATATCAAAAAGGTGTATCTATAATTTAGTTTGATTCAAAGATACTAAATTTGAATCCCCAAAAATTCAATTGGTCCATGTAGTAAATGTGTTTCATGAGGGTTTTCCGCAAAAATCTGCCAGGGGTACCCCAAATAGAGAAATAGAATTCGATATTGATTTTCTTCCTGATACTCGGCCCATCTCTATCCCTCCACATCATATGGATCCAACCAAACATAAAGAGTTAAAGAAGCAGCTTAAGGACCTCTTAGATAAAGGTTTTATAAGACCTAGTGTCTGTCTGTGGGATGCCCTATTCGTGCGCAAGAAATATGGCAATCTTAGAATGTGTATAGATTATAGACAGCTAAATAAGGTTACCATCAAGAACAATTATCCCAATTCTAGAATCAACGATTTATGTGATCAATTTCCAGGTGCTAGATAGTTCTCCAAGATTGACCTTAGGTCGGGATACCATTAGCTGAAAGTTAAGGAGAAAAACATTCCAAAAACAACTTTTTGAATGAGGTATGGACATTTTGAGTTTGTGGTTATGTCGTTTGGACTAACAAATACTCCAGCAACTTTCACGGATTTGATGAACAAGGCCTTCAAGCAGTACTTGGACATGTTTTTCATTATTTTTATAGATGACATAATGGTGTATTCTAAGAGTGAGGAAGAGCATTCAAACCATTTAAGAATAGTGTTGCAGACCCTCAAGGACTGTTAATTATATTTGAAGTTTGGTAAATGTGAGTTTTGGATGGAATTTGTTACTTCTTAGGGCATGTCATTTCGGGGGTTAGTATTCATGTAGATCCTCAAAAGACTAATGCTATGAAGCACTGGCTTAGACCCATCACTCCATCCGATATCTAGAGCTTTTTGGGTTTGGCTGGGTATTATAAAAGATTTGTTGAAGGGTTCTCCTCTATAGCTGCACTAATGAATAAACTGACCCAAAAGAAAGTAAAGTTTGTATGATCAGATAAGTATGAGAAGAGTTTCCAAAAGGTGAAAGATAAATTGACTTTGACACTAATGTTATCCTTACCAGAAGGGTTAGATGGATTTATAGTGTATTGTGATGCTTCCAAAGTTTGGTTAGGGTGTATATTGATGCCAAATAGAAAAGTGATAGCTTATGCCTCTATGCAACTTAAGGATCATAAAAAAGATTACCTAACTCATGACTTGGAGTAAGTTGTTATGGTGTTTTCCTTGAAAATTTGGAGGCACTACCTTTATGGTGTGCATGTTGATGTTTTCACTGACCATAAAAGCCTTCAGTATGTATTTTCTCAAAGGGAGTTGAATCTTCATCAGAGAAGGTAGTTTGAGTTGCTAAAATATTATGAAATGAATGTGCTCTATCATTCAGGTAAGGATAATGTAATGGTGGATGCGCTAAGTAGGCTATCTATGGGTAGTGTTTCTCATGTGAATAAGGAAAAATAGGAGTTAGCTAAAGGAATAGGTTTGCTCATTTAGGAATATGTTTGCTCGATGTTGATTATGGGGGAGTAGTAGTTCAGAATAATTTAGAATCATCTTTGGTAGTGGAAGTAAAGGAGAAATAGCATAATGATTTAATACTTAGCCAAATATTAGAGGCAGTGCAGTGGTAAAAGGTTGAATTTTTCTCCCAAGGGGGAGATGGTGTACTTCGTTATCAAGGCAGACGTTATGTTCTGAATGTAGACGGGTTGAGGGAAAGGATACTAGCTGAGGCTCATGGTTTGAGGTATTTCATTTATTTGGGTGCTACTAAGATGTATCACGACTTACAAGAAATTTATTGGCGGAATGGTATTAAGAAGGACATAGCCGAGTTTGTAGCAAAGTGTCCAAATTATCAGTAAGTTAAGGTTGAACACCAAAGATTGGGTGGTACATTTCATGAGATCTATATCCCCACTAAGATGTAGGAATTAGTGAATACGGATTTCATCACAGGGTTTTCTCACATAAGACATTAGTATGATTCAATTTGGGTCATAGTAGACTGAATGACTAAGTCAGCCCATTTTCTATCGGTCAAAACTTCAGATAACACAGAGGATTATGCCAATATATATGTATGCAAGTTAATAAGGCTACATGGGATACCCTTGTCCATTTTTTCAGACAGAGGCACACATTTTACTTCACAGTTTTGGAAGTATTTTCAGAAGAGCCTTGGTATAAAGGTTAATCTTAGTACTGTATTTCACCCGCAGACCAATGGTCAGGCTTAGCGCATAATTCAAACACTAAAGGACATGTTAAGGGCATGTGTTTTAGATTTTAAAGGGAGTTGGGATAATCATCTACCTTTGGTTAAGTTTGCTTATAATAATAGTTATCATGCTAGCATGCAGATGGCTCCATTTGAAGAGTTGTATGGGCGTAGGTGCAGGTCACCTATGGATGATTTAAGGTTGGTGAAACGGCCTTCATTGGGTCAAATTCTATTCTTGAAGCCATGGAAAAGTTTCAGTTGATTCATGAGAGATTGAAAACTGCCCAGAGCCATCAGAAATCGTATGCCAATGTAAGAAGCAGTGAGCTCAAGTTTCAAGTAGGCGATTGGGTATTCTTGAAGGTGTCGCCTATAAGGGGATAGTAAGTCAGGAAGAAAGGGAAGTTGAGTCCGTAATTTTTTGGTCCATATGAGATAGTGAAGCATGTAGGAGCGGTTGCTTACGAATTGAATCTTCTGTCAAAGTTAGCTGTAATTCACCCTATGTTCCATGTTTTAATACGTAAGAAGTGTATTTGAAATCCATACTTATTAGTTCCCCTAGAGAGTATTGGGGTCATAGATAATTTGACATATCAAGAGATTCCCATTGAGATACTTTATAGACAGGTTCGAAGGATAAGGAATAAGGAAGTAGCGTCAGTAAAAGTTTTTGAAGAAATCAGTTGGTTGAAGGGACCACTTAGGAAGCTGAAGCAGATATGATGACAAAGTATCCTCATCTCTTTTCCTCCAATCCATCTCCTACCTTAGGTAAAGTGATGTTTTTCAGGAAATGCTTTCTCCTTAAGTCTTTTTAAGTGCTCTTATATCGTGTTTTATGTTGTGAGAAATTGAATCCTTGTAGTAGTGGTAAGCTTGATCATAAATTCAGTGTAGAAGTGTTAATTATTGTCTAAATTCTAATTCTAGATGAATCACATTTGAGGAATAATGTTTTCAAAGAGGAGATATTGTAATACCCTATGTCTGGGAGCTAATGTACATTATATGACTCATACCATTGAGTCTACATATATCATACAGCTCGTATATAGGGAGTTATACCCATATCAGTATAGGGTGATGTGAAATTTGTCTAAGGGTGATGTGAAATTTGTCTAAGTTATAAGTTGACCTTATAAGTCGTCAAGTATGGTACGAGTCGTATGGAGGTAAGTCATTAGTCCATTAGTATAGACTTCCTGAGATTCTGATCAAGTTACGAGTGGGGGGATAAGAGTCATATAAAGATGATACTAGTCATATGTGGGACTCGTATGTTTACCAGTGTGTACCCTCCTAGTTCTCCCAAGCTTATGAGTTGAGAGGAATAGTTATACCCTTCCAAAGAGTTGTATGGTTGAGTTGTAAAGACTAGCGACCAATTTATGTAAAGTTTTGCTAAGGACTTTTTGGTCTTCTCCTCTCTTATAAATTCCCATCCATGACCTATAACCCTCAAAGAGACATTAATTTTCTCTATTCCTTAATCAAATAACAACACTTTCTCCTTTCATCTTCAAGAACATCAAGATTAGGGTTCATCTCACACAAACTCATCCCTCAAGTCTCAAGATTCAAACTCTCTTCACAAGTCAAGAAATTTAGGTGTGTGGGGTTTATGAACAACGATATTATTTCATTCTTGTGCCCAAAGTGGATGGTTTTAAGATTGAATTTATCTATTTTGAATTAGGATTCATACTCAACTAACCATAGTCTTGAATTATGAAACTACCATGAGAATGAAAGCTTTAAGTGCATTAAGAAATGCATATATTTATGTTTTGACATATAAGATTCATATTGTGATATTTAATTTCATTATCTTGACTATTGAGCATGAATTATTGTTATGACTTTCCATGAATTAAAGCATGAATTTTAAGTTCTAAGTACAAGTATTGAGTTTACAAGAAGATTATGCTCTTAAGATCCATAGATAAGTTTTATGAATTTATTTAAAGCAAAGATTGATCTTTTGATCCTAATATAAGATATGAAATTCACAATTGTTCATCTTGATTATGATTTAAACAAAGAGAAGCATAATTGGTTTTCAGTCGATAAACTATTATCCTATTTTAAGGAGGATTTCTTAAAATTTGAGCATATAAGTATTCTGGGAGTAGTATTTAGCACCGTGAAGGTAATGCGGATAAGCTTATTTTAAATTCTAGAAACTACAAGCCACTGTAGGTTAAACTTTTTCCCAATATAAATAAAGTTCAATGATCACTTAAGTTTAGTTTCTATCTTGATGGCAAGGGTAGAACAACTCTCCCCAACGTGGGTAAAACATTGGACTCCATGGTAGCTCACATGGTTTATGTTGGTTAGAAGAAACACCCAAAATAAAAAATAAAAAAGTAAAACTTTTAGAAACTAAGTGTTATGGCTCACAAGGCTATTCTTATGCTTCAATACTCATGCTCATGATCTTGCGGCCTTTTTGTTTTATTCAAGCTCAAAGTGAGTTATTTATACTTAGCATGCATTATTTGAAAGTTTATATGAATATTCAACTACTATTTTACTTAATCATTCGCCCTCCACATACGCAGTACATTCCCAGGGTACTGACCACATATATATCTATGTGTTACATTGTCTTATAATGTAGGTTATGATGCCCGTTTTTAGCAGCACGATTGACTACGGCATCATCACCTACATTTTGGTGCCTCCTCATAGTCTGAGGACCTAGCTTCTCAGATATTTGATTCATTGTTGAAAGTGTTTTAGATATGTTCAGGTCAGTTAGGGTCTTCCCCAGTGCCTCTCTAATCAGTAGTAGAGGCTTGTCAGACTATTTATGTTTTAAGTTCAAAGTGTTGGTTTATGACTTCCAAGTTAAAGACTCTCTTTAAAGATATGAAATCGTTTACCTTCTATTCCTATTTATGTTAGTTTACTTTTCATATGAGTTTCAAGTTAAGTAAGCATTATGGGTTATCTTAGGACTATTCGTAGTCTTGAGCACCGTGTGATGTCCAGGTATACCTCCAGGGTGTTACACGTAAGCAGAATGTAAAGTCTTTATCTCAAACAATATAAAAGTCTTTTTGCGAACTATGTAAAGTCTTTGACTTAGATGTTGTAGAGTAGTTGACTCAGATAAGGCAACACTTTGTCTTAGATGGTGTAAAGTATTCTCCTCATGCAACATAAATTATTTAGCTCAGATGGTATAAAATTCTTTGTCGCGAACTAGTGTACAGTCTTTGTCATTGACGGTGTAAATTCTTCGACTCAGAAAGGGCAATACTTTAGCTCAAACGGTGTAAAGTATTTTCCTTGAATAACATGCAAGATTTTTGGCTCATACGATGCAACAGACATGGCTCAAACAATATAAAGTCTTCAATACTATCACCTACAAAAAGGGAGTTACAATGTTAAAGTCACCACCATTTTGTGAAATCCAAGAGAAAATGGTGTCTGATGTCTGTCAAATAGAAAAAATATATGGCTGCCACTTGAGAGTATGGCTGTCAAGTGGGCCGAGCCGAGCCAACCCAGAACTGACTCGTGTTATTTAACCGGGTAAAGGGCCGGTCCGGGTCCGGGTTGGGGTCTAAGTGGGCCGGGCCGATTCGGGCCCAATAGTACAAAAATCAAAAACTACCCTAACCCGGCCCACTTAATCCAACTCGGTCAAACCCACCTAAACCCGGTTAAACCCGATTAAAAAAAGGGTCAAAATATAAAAAAAATAAAAAAAAATAAAAAAAAATTTCAATATACATTATATATACCCATCTATATACATTATAAATACATTAAACAATATATATATACTATATATATAGTATATACTACATTAGAATTTAAAAAATATATACACATATACACAATTACATATATATACACACCATCCAAATATATATGTACTACTTTAAACTTTAAAGTTTAAATAAAATATACTACAATATATATATATATATATATATATATATATATATATATATATATATATATATATAATTATATATATATACACATGTATACGTTAAATATACACGTCTATAGATGATCTATTCACATATATACACTCTAATCTATGTAAATGTAATACTTTAAATGAAATATGCTATAATATATATACATTACAATATATATTTGTATAGTTATATACTAATTTAAAAAACATATACACATGTATATATTAAATATACACGTCTATAGAAGATCTATTCACATATATACACTCTATTCTATGTATATGTAATACTTTAAATCAAATATACTACAATATATATACATTACAATATATATTTGTATAGTTATATACTAATTTATAAAACATATACACATGTATACGTTAAATATACATGTCAATAGAAGATCTATTCACATATATACACTCTATTCTATGTATATGTAATACTTTAAATGAGATATACTACAATATATATACATTACAATATATATATATATATATGTATAGTTATATACTAATTTATAAAACATATACACATGTATACATTAAATATACACGTCTATAGAAGATCTATTCACATATATACACTCTATTCTATGTATATGTAATACTTTAAATGAGATATACTACAATATATATACATTACAATATATATTTGTATAGTTCTATACTAATTTATAAAATATATACATATATATACATTAAATATACATGTCTATAGAAGATATATTCACATACATACACTCTATTCTATGTATATGTAATACTTTAAATGAGATATACTACAATATATATACATTGCAATAAATATTTGTATAGTTATATACTAATTTATAAAATATATACACATGTATACGTTAAACATACACGTCTATAGAAGATCTATTCACATATATACACTCTATTCTATGTATATGTAATACTTTAAATGAAATATACTATAATATATATACATTACAATATATATTTGTATAGTTATATACTAATTTATAAAACATATACACATGTATATGTTAAATATACACGTCTATAGAAGATCTATTCACATATATACACTCTATTCTATGTATATGCATCATTCAATGTATATATACTACTACTTATAAAATATACTACATTTTATATACATTACAATATATATAGATATACTTATATACTAATTTATAAAACATATACACATGTATACATTACATATACACTTCTATAGAAGATATATACATGTGTATATGCACCATTCAATGTATATATACTACTACTTATAAAATATACTACATTATATATACATTACAATATATATAGATATACTTATATACTAATTTATAAAATATATACACATGTATAAGTTAAATATAAACTTCTATAGAAGATATATGCTCAAATATACAAAACATATGCTACTTAATATAATAAATTAATAATATATTGGTAGTAAATTAATAATATATTAGAAGTAAGTTTTTAATTTAAAGTAGAAAACTAGAAATTCAATTTAAAATTTTAAATCGTTAAATGAAAAAAATAAAAAGCAAGGACTAAGGAGTGAATGAATTTGGGGAATTTCATTGATTGCAAAATGATCCAAAATTTATAATTTACATGAATGAAAAAATCTATAAATTATGCATCATTTTTTCCAACTCATTCATGTTAATATTAATGGGAACTTGCATAGGATAGTCGAAGTCAACGGGGCAAAACCATGCATTGGACTTGATTCTGCTGAGTTCTCCCGTGAAGTCATAATTTCTTCAAGTTTCAGCTCGTCGCTCGGCTCCGGTTCCATTCCTTGGTTTCTTCTTTTCGCTCTAATCCAATCTCTGAGGCAAACTAGAACATTCATTGCATTTCTTCCCAATGATTGTCGGTTGTCTCCAAGCTGTTGTCGTCCCTGACTAAAGGCGCTCTCTGATGCAACGTTTGACATTGGAACATTCAAGATATCTCTAGCTAATCTTGAAAGCACAGGATATTGTGTTTCATTACTCCTCCACCAATCCAACGTGTTGATCCGTCGTCTGCGATCCTCTGGTGCCGTTCGAAGATAATATTTCAGCTCTTCCCGATAAGTTGATGTGTAAGTTCTCTCATCAACACTGTTCCAACAATTTAAATCATAAAACGAATCAGAAAAACCACTATGTGCCAGCCTTTTGGAAGATGATGACTCCTCGGGAGGATGAGGAGCGACAGTTGGAGTGATATTTGTAGGTACGGTTAAATCAAATAAATCAGCATAGTGATTGTATAATTTTTCTATGTAATCCTTTGCATCAGCCGTAGCCATCCACAAATCAGGTTGTACTTGTTCAGAATCATGGTTAGTATTTATTTCTAACTTAGTATAAATAAGAGTACTAAAGTGACACATATTATTATATTTCATGCACGGATTTAGCATAGCACCAACCAAGTAAATAGGGGGAATCGGGAAAAAATATTTTTTAAATTTCGTAAACATTGCGCCAACAGCTTCTTTATAATCTTCTTTATTTTTATATTCTTTGAGCAAACCAGAAATATCGGCTATATATGCCAAAATATTACAAACAGTAGGATAATAAGCACCAAAAAATTCAACCGTAGCTACATAAAATTTTTCTAAAAACTTAACCAGATCATTAATTACAACCCAATCAGAATTATGTAGCATACAATCAGCAGAATCAGCAAATGAACCGCAATGTTGGTTAAAAGCTAGTGTGATAGGAATTGTATATTTATAACAAGTTTTTAAAAATTCATACGTAGAATTCCATCTAGTATCAATTTCCTCAGGCATCAAAATCGGTGTAAGTCCATTTTTTTGACATTTAACTTTGAATTCTCTAATTCTCGATCTACGATTATTTCCTTGAATAAAACCAACGGCAAGGTGAATTTTTTCAATATAAAACTCAAAAAACTCAAGACCATCTTTTACAATTAAATTATATATATGACATGCACACTTAATATGAAAAATTTTAGGTAACGACGGAGATAGCGTAGATTTTATTTTTTTTATAGCAGTGTTGTTGTTAGAAGAATTATCAAAAGCAATACATAAAATTTTATTTTCGATACCATAATATCCGACAATTTTAATAATAGAATCAACAATAAATTGTCCAGTATGTTTACGATCTTCATCATATAAAAAGCAAGAATACGTTTTTTCATTACGAAATTACTATCCATCCAATGACAAGTAACGGTTAAATAATCATTTTTATTTACAGCACAACCAAGATCAAAAGTTAGGGACAATCTACATTGAATATTTTTTAACAATGTTGATAAATAAAAATAATATTGTGAATGAAGTCTAAAAATATCAGACCGACAAGTAGTTCTAGGAATACCGTTAAACATAGGATTATAAATTGCTTGTATATAACGAATAAAGGCATCAAAAGAAGAAAAATTAAAAGGCAAACAACCCACAGCTACCATTTTAGCTATTTCTTTCCGGTCCCTTAATTTATTATACTTCTTCGCTACGTGATCGGTTGCTGGGTCCATTCTAGTTTGCGTTGACCCACCAACATCCCCACCACCTTTTGCAATATTTAACTCTCTTTTGTGATATTCAGCTACATGTCTCATTAGCGTACCCGTACCCCCTTGCTTGCCTCCACTTCTATGCTTATATATTTGTTGACAACTATTGCATTGCACCTCAATATCTGATATACGTTCAAAAAATTGTCATGCAATACTAGTTCTTTTACGAGGTTTCGGGGCACTGGGAGAACGGGAAGGGAGATTAACTGATTCAGATCAAACGTTAGCATCTCCTACTGCAGGTGTCTCAGCAATATTTTCATTATCTTCGTCTAAATTAACCGCATCTACTTTATTTTCTTCTTCTATACCGTAATTTTTCTGAGCTTCTACATAATTCATATCGTGAGCACCTACACCTATTTCTTCCTCAAAAGGTGTACCAAGCGGTACCGGAGGCGAAGGCACACGGATATATCTACTACTTGAACTACCTCTACCGCTAGTAATTCGCTTTTTACTACCACTACCGCTTTCGGGACAAAAACTTTTAACACCTTTAGTAGCGAGGTTTCTTAATTTATCCATGATATAAATTAAATTAAACTAAAAATATTCAAAATACACAAATATAATAAAATTAAATATTAAACAATTAATACAATAAATAAAAATTAAACGTAAGAGATGGAACGACAATACCAAATTTTTGAAGTATCCGAAGATTGCGACTTTACAAACTTCCGCTCATACTTTGTAAACGAAAAATTAAAAAATTAAAGTGAAAACTTTAAGAAATTAAATATATTGAATATTTGAGAATTGAGAATTGAGATTTGAGAGAGTGAAAAATTGTGTGAAAAATGATTTAAAGTTGTAGGGTATTTATAGATTTTTTTGGGGATTAAAAAATATTTTTTAAAGTTTTTTGTTTTTTTTTTTTAATAAATGGGCTCAAACTAGCCATTTGGACCTAAAAACGGCTATATAGCCGTTGGGCCAATGGCTAGTTTGGCCCAAAAGCCAAAATCTCATTTTTTTTTAAATTTATTCGGGCCGGGTTAGCCGGGCCCATTTTAAAAATTAACCAGCCCAAAACCCTAAAGTCCTAGGGCTTACCGAGCCGGGTCAAACCAGGCCGGATTAGTTACGAGGCCCGGATCGGGCTGAATCGGACCAGGCCGGGTCGGCCCAGCCCACTTGACACCCATACTTGAGAGTTTGGACAATTATTATCATGGACTCTTATCATAATATTTGAGATGTGTGGAATTAAATTTTAACTTGGACAAAAAGAAAATGTATTAAGTGAATTGATTCAAATCTTAACATGTTCGTGTTAGATGTGTCATTATTAATTCATGATATTTTCTGATACGAATATCATTGCAATTAAAATATCACGTTAATACATCAAAACTGGTCTATGAAAAATTAAATACTTCGATAAATCTTGAAGTGGAGGCATTTGTAACCATTTACTATTTATTTATATTAAATTAAGACATATTAGTCCAAACAAAAGTTGCAAATTATTATAATTAGACTCGTTACTTAAATTCAAATAAATATAAATTTTATTAAAGTTCAATTTTTATTGGGCTAGTCCATTGAGTTAGAAATGATAGGCCTATTTAGCTAAACGAGATAAATCAAATTAAAAAAATTAGAAATAAAAAATAAAGAATCAGAAACCAGTGAATTAGAAATAAATACAATAGATGCTGAAGAAACAGATAATTATGATTCGGAAGGTAGTAAAACATATACAGAAATTCTAGAAAACATAGGAAAACTAAAAATTAATGAAAAATAAGAAGTAATTAATAAAGAAAACTTAGAAAATACAAACACAAAAATAAATACTCGTAATAAAGAAGACGATGAAAACATAATACGTAGTACATCAGAAATAAAAAAACTTACATATTATTATAAAGATAAGTTTTAAAAATGTAACCTAAAAATTGAATATAACAAATAGACACCAAGACAAATAATTAATAAAAATTATAACTTTTTAGATTTAGACTGTGTAATAGATACAAATAAAATAATACAATTATGTGCAGGATATATGTCAAAACAATTATTAGATAATAATATAGATACAACAAATACACCAGAATATATAGAAAGGACATTAATAGGAATAGTAGAATTATGGTTTTTAAAACTAGACGAAGCAAGTAAAAAAAATATTAAGATCTAATAATAAAACAGAAGGAACATCAACAACTACTAAAATATCACCAACAGAAATATTGAAAAGATATGAAGTAGCTATAAGAGATGAATTTAGCAGTATAACAACAGAAGAAGAAGAAGAAGAACAAAATAAAGAAAAAGATACGAATAGAAATTTAATATTAAAATTAGAAATATATAATATGTGCTATATAGATGAATATACGTGCGCGTTTAAAGAATACTACTGTAAGGGAACATATAATACAAAGAAAAGTAAATAAATAAGAAGATTATATTTTAGCAAATTACTTGAACCATTTAATTCAAAAATAATAAAGAGTTGGGATGAAACAAAAATAGTAGATGCCCTAGGAGCAAGAATAAAATTTTTACAAAAATGGTATTAAAAATCTTTATGAAAAAATATAGAGAAGAAATAAAAATGGAAAAAGCATTAATAAGAAATTTAGCATGTTGCAAAGATAAAACAGCACCTCAATTTGGATGTGAAGAAAAATATTATAAGAAAAAAAAAGACATAAGAAATATAAAAAATACAAAAAAATTAAAATATAAATATAAGAAACCAAGAAAAAGATATTATATAAAAAATTATAAACATAAAAGACCATATAGGAAAAAGAAATCTATAAAAAAAATGTACTTGTTATAATTGTGGAAAACTAGGACATTTAGCTAGAGATTGTAAAATGCCTAAAAACCCAAAAAGGAAACAAATATCAGAAATAAAAATAGAAAATACAGAATATATGCAGATAGATTATATAGATTATGAATTAGAAAGTGAAGATAGTATATATGAAATTTCAGAAAATGAAACAGATAATGAAATTGATAGTGATTTAGATTAATCAAATGACTGAAGAAGAAATAAAAATAAATGAAATAACTGAGGAAGATATAAAAATAATAACAAAGGAAAAATATTTAAATGAAGAAGGAACAGATCAAAAAATAATATTTGATAATAATATAATTGACGAAATAAAAGGAAAAGAGTTAGACCTAAGTATAGAAAAAATATTTAAAATATCAACAATAAAAAATATATTTAGTAGGAAAAAGGAAGAATACTACGTAATAAGCCAAAAAGAACATGTAATAGACTGTAGATATACAGAAAGTAGAGCTAGTATACCACTAGTAACAAAAAGAATAATAAATAAAGAAATAAACGATATAAAAAGTAAAGACCCAATAAAATATGTACACCTTGGAGGAACAGAAATATTGATAAAAGCATATTTTAGAGAAGGAATAGATACACCAATAGAATTATATTTAGCAGATGATAGAATAATAAAACCTATAGAAAAAAGTATAATAACTGCCATAAAAGAAAATTTAATATACCAAAAATTTAAGTTCATAATAAGTGGAAATTATTCAGTAGCAATAACAGATAAAAATATAGATAAATCCTTAATAGTATATTGGAAAATATCAGAAATAGAACTAATCCTAGGAAGTAAAATATTTACAGCAACATGTAAAAATCTATACGTATTAACAACAAAACATAAAATAACAGGAAAAAATAAAATTAATAAAATACAATAGAAAGTCCTTTTGAATAATTCGTAAAAACAATTGATAATAATGATTATAGTTACAAAGACAAACATATAGAAGAAGATTTAAAAATAATAAATGATAGAATAAGTACAACAAAAAGAATAGCTCATGAAAAAACCAGAATCATCAAGCTCGTTAAAAAGAACAAGTTATGTAACAACTTCAACAGTTAATTTAAATCAATATTATATATCAGGAACAATAAATGAAAAAGAATATTTAATACTTTTAAGCACAGGGCAAGAAGAAAATTATATAGCAAAACATCTAGTAAAAAGTAGAGAAATAAAATCTAATAGTAATATATGTCCAGATCTACCAAGGAGTCTAACAAACATTAAGGATACAGCTGAAAAGGAAATAATAATAGGAGTTAGAAAATAAAAAATAGAATTTGAAATAAAGGAAGATATGCAAAAAAACAAACATAATATTAGGAATAAAATGGTTAGAACAAGTAAAACCATACAATATAGAACATACACAATTATCTATAACGTATAATAAAGAAAGATTATTCATAAAATGAGCTTTAACATGATATGAAAATATATGCACTTGTAAAAATAATAGTAGAAGGATATTATAATAGATATTATACACATATGATAGATACTAAAGAAGAAGCAAACTTATGTAGATACAACTGTTTACCAGAAAGTAAATGGGATAAATTAAAAACACCAATAGTAGTCAAAGGATTTAATAATGAAGGAAGTTTAATTACATATAAAGTTAAAAATGTAAAAAATACAGATATGGGATAAAATAATAACGATAGAAGAAATCTATAATTATGAACTAACATCAAAAGATATGCTTTTAGAAATGTCATTTTTAGATAAACTATACTCACATATAATAACTAAAATAGATTGGTGGTTTACAACACCATGAAAAAAAAAAGTAAGAGCAAAAAGAGTTATTAATAAAATAAGAAAGAAAACTGATTGGATAAAAGGAAGTAAAAAATTACACAAAAGTTAGAAAATATAAAAAATATAGAAGACACAATAGAACTAGTTGTATTTTCGATAATCAAAAAAGAAATAACTATATTTTCATTAGATAAGGTAGAAAAAATTAAGATAATTATACAGTGAAGATCCATTAAAAGGATGGGAAAAACATAAAACTACTATAAAAATTGAATTAATAGATAAAAATAGCATAATAACTCAAAAACCATTAACATATAATTTTGACGATTTAAAAGAATTTAAAATGCATATAGATGAATTATTAGAAAAACAGTATATACAAAGAAGCAATAGTAAACATAATAGCCCAGCGTTTATGGTAAATAAACAAAGTGAACAAAAAAGAGGAAAAAGTAAAATGGTGATTGACTATAGAAATTTACATGCAAAAACTATGACATACAATTATCCAATACCAAATAAGATATTAAAAATAAGATAAATACAAGGATATAACTACTTTAGTAAATTTGATTGTAAATCAGGATTTTACCACTTAAAGTTAGATGAAAATTCTAAGGAATTAACTGCATTTACGGTACCACAAGGATTTTATGAATGGAACGTATTACCATTTGAATATAAAATGCATCAGGTAGATACCAACACTTTATGGATAGTTATTTTAAACAATTAGCTAGTTGTATAGTATACATAGATGATATACTACTATATACAAAAACTAAAGAGGAACATTTAAAATTATTAACACAATTTACAGATATAATAGAAAAATCGGTAATAAGTTTAAGTGAAAAGAAATTTGAAATTATGAAAAACCAGATAGAGTTTTTAGAAATACAAATAGGTAAAAGTGGAGTAAAAATGCAACAACATATAGTAGGAAAAATAATAAATTCAAAAGAAGAATTAGATACAAAAAAAGAAATTACAATCATTTTTAGGAATAGTAAGCCATGTAAGAGAATATATACCAAAATTAGCAGAAAAACTAAAGCCATTACATAAAAAATTAAAAAAGAATATAGAACATAATTACTATGAAGAAGATAAAAAACAAGTTCAGAAAATAAAAATACTTTGTAAAGAGTTACCCAAATTACAAAAAATTTATATATATATAGTAGAAGCAGATGCTAGTGAATATAGTTATGGAGGAGTACTTAACTATAGATATGAATAAGAAAAATTAGAACATCATTGTAGATACTACTCATGTACGTTTAATGAAACAAAATAAAATGGGAAATAAATAGAAAAGAATTATGTTCATTAGATAAACATTTATTAGCATTTGAGGTATATTGTATATAACAAGTTTATTGTATGAACAAATAATACACAGGTACGTTGGTGGTTAACAAAGAAAATACAAAATTCAGTTACAACGAAAGAGATTCGGAGACTAGTATTAAATATATTAAATTTTATATTTACAATTGAAGTAATTAGTACTAACAAAAATGTTATTGCAGATTACATATCAAGGCAAAGCTACACAGACTGATATAATAGAAGATGATGCTTTAGAAAAAATACTCAAAACTCTAACTACGCTTTCAATGAAAGTGGACAGTATGAGTAATGAAATAGAAAAGCTAAAGACTGATGAAGTTAAACTGAAGTCTAAAGCTATGAATCAGCTAACTCAGCAGTGTGCAGAGCTATGTCGATCGGAAGACATCAAAATTCTAGAGCTAAAAGGGGACGTTGGGACACTCCATAAAACCCATAACGTTTATCAATCTACAATTGCAGGTACAAGCAAAGGAGTTTGTGGACAAAGATATCAGAACATAAACATGAATAAGATATTTGAAAAATCATTTATACCAAAAATACAAAAAGACCCCTTGTACATACCCCCATAAATTACCACATATCGAGAAAGTTTGAACCAAGATAAAAAAGCCTATAACCACATAACCCGAGCATACATAAAAATATCCACAAAATACAGACTTATGTAAATCTTAAACCCAGAGCCACAGATATCCAAGAATTAAACACAAACTATATAACTCAAAATTTACAAGGTTACAATAAGTTAATCGCACTAACAAAAACCAACCCAAGCTTAGTTAAAAATAGTTTTAGTTATGGATTATTAAATACCATATATACCCATGAATGAAATGAACTAACAGTTATACCAAAATTATATAGAGCATTCACCACTTATAAAAGAATAACCAAAGGAAATTTATTTTTTATAAAGTTTTATACCAGAAGATATTATACAGCAGACAGAGATATCTAAAATTGAGATACCTGATTTTTATGCAAATAAACAACTTATTGGAATAGTTATGATTGTTCAAGAATTAGTAAATAGTTATATCAATGGAAACCTAATATGGAGCTATTATTCAAGAGATCATCAAATGATTTATTCAAATTCAAGAGAGCTACGACAAACAGATATGGAAGATGCTAGACAGTGGATTCTGACATTGCTCAACCCAGAGAAACAACCAATTGCAAGAACAATTAGGAAGAGATTTATTTCAGAAGAATTATTAACAAGATATTGCAAAATGATAAGACATAAATATCTAGACCATCTATGTTCAAGATGTAATAGAGAATATAATATTATCCCAGAAGTTCAACTGGAATAGAAGAAGATAAGGACGATAGTTGGAAGATACATGACAAAAGATAGAAAGACACGGAGCAATAATAGAAAGATAAGAAGACAAAGCATTGAAATATGAAAATGACATATGACTTTGAGAAATGTAAAATACGTAAATTATGTAAACATTTACTATTCTTAGGCTAGACTAGCCTATAACCTTTTTGACTTTTCTTATTTTTTTTGGCACTTGCCATTTTTAGGACCATTATTAATCTTTTATTTTCTTGACAGATGTAAAGTAGGAATAGTATAAAGTAGTTTACACATTTTATTTTTAGTCTATAAATATGTAAGCCTTCGGCAAAGTTAAAGGCAAGACTTTCATGTGCTGAAAGCAAGCCTTCCCTCTTGTATACAATTTTTTTTTTGAATATTTAATAAAAAACAGATATATTTCTAAGGAAAAGATATGGATAAACAAAGACCAGAATTATCAAACCTACCAAAACAGGTATATTTATTTATGATTATGAATAGCTAAATTCATAAATTTCTGACAATCATAATATGATAAAATAAGTTCATGTTAGTTACTTTATAGTAGAATTATTCGAAGAATGTCATGTTAAGAAGTTTATTAGTAAAGTGGAAAAGGAGAAAAATCCCTAAGAACTATGCCATTCTAAAGATGAAACCGGTGAGGCAAGAAAGCCGTGATAGGGGAGTAGCCAGAGTAGAGGCGCTGTTTAAGGGAAAAGTATCCAGATTACCATGCTAATAGTGACCGAAGAACATGTTATTTAAGAATAATCTTGTATATAGTAATTTAAAATGATCATATTTTGTTATGTGTATGATTGAATAGAATATTTTGAAAAAAGCAACATATAAAAAATGAATACTTATTTATCTGACAAAATGGTAGATAAATTTAAAATACTTATTTTGTATGTACTTAGGGATATAGAAATTGTAGATATAAGAAAAATCATATTGGAAAAAATATTTGATAAATATTTTATGACTAGAATAAATTATATACCACACCTACCTACCTACTCTTACAAATATCTATATGCCAAACCTACACATCAACCATGATAAATTACGTATATTTAGAATATTGAAAAATGGACATGAAAAATATACAATTAATAGAAAGACTAATGAAAACAAATCTAGAAAAATATATGAGAACTAAAGATACAAAATATATGAAATTCCTTAATGAAAATATACAAGAATTATTAAGATTAAAACAAACAACCAGTAAATATTATGATAAAACATTTAATAAATTATAAATTACTAAAATCTAACTCCAAGTTATCCAAGTTATTCGTAGAAACCTAAGCATCATATGGACAGTATGACAAGCTATATATCTGATGAAATTAAGATACTTGTTTTATATATCATAAAAGACTTAGAAATAGAAGACATAAAGAAAATAATATGGGAAAAATATTTTATGAAGAATCATTAAGTCTAGAATGGTTAGAAGATATGCATGATCTTAGTTTATATTATTCAAATAGTTATTACTCAGATAATAATAGTTATTATTCAGATTGATATTATACAGATTAAAAATGTTAGAATATATAAAAAGAATTAGAGAAAAACAAAGTTGGCTATACGAAGAAATTAATTATAGAAACCAGCTTAGAAAAGGAAGAAAACAATTAAAAGAAAGACTAATTTGGATAGATAAAACTATGAAACAACTAGAATTAAAAGACAGTTTAGAATATGATTTAGACATAGAATTATTCATAGAAGAAAAAAACAGGATAATTAACAAAATAGATAACCTAGAATTTAATATCAGATATAGTACAATTAAAATAAATTATTACAAAGAAATTTGCAGTATTACAAAAACTTTAGGATAAAATGATAAACTATGAATATTTAAAATATTGGAGACAAGATATGGAAGAAATAAAATTAACAGAAATACTTATGAAAGAGAATTTAATTGAATATTTTAGAACAAAAGATATAGAATATTTAGAATACCTTCAAAATAATATACAAGAATTACAAAGACTAAGAGAAAAAACTAAAGAATATTACAGTAAAATATTTAATCCAATACCATTTAATCATCCCCAACATATGAATATCAATAAAACTAAAATAAATAAATTAAAAATAAAAATGTTTAGAAAGGTTAAGAAACATCCATGCACAAATAAAAATAGATCCATTAGAGTTATCATAGATCTATTTAAGTTATCCAAGTTATCCGCACCCCCCTACAATTAGGTCTACTAAATATATTTTTTATTGTTGGTATTTTAAATACTTTTTTACATTTAGGACTAACTTTTTTCATTTTATTTCATCAAATATATTATTATCAAATATTATTTTTTGATCTGTTCATTCTTCATTTTAATATTCTTCCTTTGTTATTATTTTTATATTTTCCTTAGTTATTTGGTTTATTTTTATTTCTTCTTCAGTCATTTGATTCATCTAAATCATTATCCATTTCATTATCTATTTCATTATCTGTTTCTTTCTCCGAAATTTCATATATACTATCTTCACTTTATAATTCATAGTCTATATAATATATCTGCATATATTCTATATTTTTTATTTTTATTTTTGATATTTGTTTCCTTTTTGGGATTTTAGGCATTTTACAATCTCTAGCTAAATGTCCTAGTTTTCCACAATTATAACAAGTACATTCTTTTATAGATTTCTTTTTTCCTCGATCAGGTGAGGTGCATTAAGAGGGAGGATGGCAGAGTGTTGATGGAGGACAGACTTATTAAGAATAGATGGAAGTCGTACTTTCATAAGCTCTTGAATGACGAAGGGGATAGAGCTATTGTGTTAGGGGAACTGGAGCATTCAGAGGAGTGTCGGGAGTTTAGTTATTGTAGACGTTTTAGGGTAGAAGAGGTTAGAGAGGCTGTTCGCAGGATGCGGAGGGGTAGGGCGACGGGGCCGGATGAGATACCGGTGGAGTTTTGGAAGTACGTTGGAGAGGCTGGGGTAAGGTGGTTGACTGGTCTGTTTAACGAAATCTTCAAGACGGCAAAGATTCCCGAGGCTTGGAGGTGGAGTACCATGATCCCTCTTTATAAGAATAAGGGTGACATCCAGTGTTGCAATAACTATAGGGGGATTAAGTTATTGAGTCACTCTATGAAGATTTGGGAGAGAGTGGTCGAGGGGAGGCTGAGACGGATAGTGTCTATTTCGGAAAATCAGTTTGGATTTATGCCTGGGCGCTCGACGACGGAGGTAATTCACTTGGTACGGAGGCTGGTGGAACAGTATAGGAAAAGGAAGAAGGATCTGCACATGGTGTTTATCGACCTAGAGAAGGCTTACGACAAAGTTCCTAGGGAGGTGCTTTGGAGATGCTTGGAGGTGAGACGAGTCCCGATGGCTTATATCAGAGCAGTTAAAGATATGTATGATGGAGCGAAAACTCAGGTAAGGACGGCGGGAGGAGACTCAGAGCATTTCACTGTCTTGACAGGAGTGCATCAGGGATCTACTCTTAGTCCTTTTTTGTTTGCTTTGGTGATGGATGTATTGACGCGGCGTATTCAAGGGGAGGTGCCTTGGTGTATGCATTTTGCAGACGATGTAGTCCTGATTGACGAGACCCGAAAGGGTGTGAATGACAAATTAGAGGTGTGGAGACAAACTCTTGAGTCTAAAGGGTTCAGGTTGAGCAGAAGCAAGACAGAGTATTTGGAATGCAAGTTTAATGACGTGAGGTTGGAGGACGAGGTGGTCATGAAGCTGGATTCGCAGGAGGTATGTAAGAGGGATAGTTTCAAGTATCTCGAGTTTGTGATACAGGGTAACGGTGAGATTGACGAGGATGTCTCGCACCGTATCGGCGCGGGATGGTTGAAGTGGAAGCTCGCGTCGGGGGTGTTGTGTGATAAGAAGGTGCCGCCCAAGCTTAAAGGCAAATTCTACAGGATGGTAGTCCGTCCGGCCATGTTGTATGGAGCGGAGTGTTGGCCAGTTAAGAACTCCCACATCCAAAAAATGAAGGTGGCGGAAATGCGAATGTTGCGCTGGATGTGTGGGATGACTCGAGGGGATAGAGTTAGGAATGAGACTATCAGGGAGAAGGTTGGTGTGGCTCCAGTGGAGTGCAAGATGCGGGAAGTCCGATTGAGTTGGTTTGGACACGTGAAGAGGAGGGACACGGATGCCCCGGTTCATAGGTGTGAGAGGCTAGCGTTGGATGGTTTTAGGCGGGGTAGGGGGAGGCCGAAGAAGTACTGGGGTGAGGTGATTAGGCGGGATATGGATCAGCTTCAACTCACCGAGGACATGACCCTAGATAGGAAGGTATGGAGGGCGCGAATTAGGGCAGAAAACTAGGGTCAGGTTGGGGCGTTAGGGTAGGGAAGTTTTTGGTGGGGGTTTTATTCCTGTTATTCTTCCTATTCTTATTTTTATTCCTATTTTCTATTCTTCTTCTTGTTATGCTTTCGGTGTTCCATGTTTTATTACGAATCTGGGTGCTTTCCGATGTTTCCTACTACTTATGGGTGCCGTATTTACGTTATGAAATCCTGTTCTGTGCGTTACTTTATATTTGTGTGGTGTCTCGTGTCTTGAGCCGGGGGTCTATCGGAAACAGCCTTTGTACTTCTTCAGAGGTAGAGGTATGGACTGCGTACATCTTACCCCCCCAGACCCCACTAGGTGAATACACTGGGTTTGTTGTTGTTGTTGTTGTTGTTGTCTTTTATGTTTATAATTTTTTACATAATATCTTTTTCTTGGTTTTTTATATTTATATTTTGATTTCTTGTATTTCTTATATTTATTATGTCTTTTTCTTTTCTTATAATATCTTTCTTCACATCCAAATTGAGGTGCTATTTTATCTTTGCAACATGCTAAATTTCTTATTAATGTTTTTTCCATTTTTATTTCTTCTCTATATTTTTCACATAGATTTCTATACCATTGTTATAAAAATTTTATTCTTGCTCCTAGGGTATCTACTATTTTTGTTTCATCCCAACTCTTTATTATTTTTGAACTAAATGGTTCAGGTAATTTGCTAAAATATAATATTATTATTTCTTTACTCTCCTATGTATTATATGTTTGATGATAGGCGAATTTACGCGCCTATATCAATATATTTTGCCCATATTTTAGCCTAGTTTTGAGAACTAATTATCTATTTCATACACTTTTAGTCCTTTTTCCTGTAAATGAGCTAACAAATGTGATTAGGAAAGTTTCAGGTATAAATGATGCAAAATACAGCAATTTATGGCTTACTTGACGCAAAAGAAAGCTCACAAACGAGATGAAAAGGAGCTGGACGCATAAAGGACTAAATCTGCTGCATGGAAAATCTGTCCCGGGCTAAAACAGCATTTCTGAAGACTTTGGGGACTTACAGACACAAAGCTGGATTTTTGCCATAATACATTAACCTAGTGCAATTAGGTTATGTGTTTCATTATTCTATTTGGATTATAATTTTGTAACCTTACCCTAGTACATTTGGGTCAAGGATTTCATTAGTATATTAGGATTTGGTTATTTATTTCATTAGCTTAGTAGGAGTAGGATAGGAGTATTATAAATACCCTATCATGTTAGAGATTTTTTAAACACATTCTTACAATTCAATTAACTCTTAACTTAAGACATCTTCCTACAATACATTCTTAATTCTTCATTCTTCTATTCTTAAATTCCACAACAAGAGAATCGTTACTTGCTACGGAATCACCAAAATCACACGCCAAACACCTACTATTCACGCCATTCACCATGCAAAACGTGATATCCTTCGCATTCATGGGTAACTAAACCTCTTAGTTGGGGTTATGGAAGCCGAATGAGTTACTATCTATTGCTATGAGCTTGTGAGTTCAAGACACGTATATTGCTTATATCATTATTCTCTTCATCTTAAATCTACATCCCTTGCGGTTCAAACACAAGAACACGCCATTCTAACATCTAACCTGTTCGAGAGAAAGGTTATTTGTCTAGAAAAGAAGACGCATAGACCAACGCCAGTCTAACATTTAACTTGTTCGAGAGAAAGGTTATTTGTCTGGAAAAGAGATAATGTCAAGGTAGTAGGACACCCTTTCCTATTAAAAAGCTAGTGCCGTAATAGTCCTTGTTTAGGTCGAGAGACGCTTGGATTTACCATCGACTACAATTCTCTATAAGCAATTGCATGTCAAGACTCTACACACTCATAGCCAATAGAGACGTATACTTCTGAAGGTGGACATAACCCCAACGCCTCAATTCTCATTGTTTACAACCAACGTGACAATCTTTCTCTTTTTACTTTAGTATTTTCAGCTTTTATTTCATTACTTTGGTTACTTATTACAATCCCCCCTTCTTACGAGACTTGCACCAAAAGTCTATTAATTTTACTTACTTGTTGACCAAGCTATTCCCTGCGGGATCGACACCCAACCCAGGTTGGGTTCTATATTTGCTAACGACCGCTTTACACTCCTACGAGAGCTGTAGATTGAGCGTTATCAAAAATTGGCGCCGTTGCCGGGGAATACAAGTGTCAATCAAGTTCGTGAAAATTACTAGACCCTTTGGTCAAAGATTCTCGTACTTTTACGTTTAGTTTTTGTTTTTGTTTATTGCAGGTTTTTCTTTTAGTGCATGCCCCATACTAGAAGTTCTGGTCAACCGTTATTACCAATCAATCCGGAACCGCAACGAATTAGAAGAATGGAAGCACAAGCGGAAATCGACAGGATGGCTGCTCAACACGAGCAAGCAAGATTAGCTGCTCTTGCCGCTGCTCAAGTCCAACAACAAAACATTGATAATCCTGGACGAGCAACAAATCCTGACGATGAAGATTTAGGAGATGACGAGTTGATCAACCCAAGGCATGGCGCTGAAATGGCAACACCTGCCAACAGACGAGGTCGACAAGCTCGGTACAGATATGATCGCCAACCTTTGCAACCAGCTTTCGACGATGATGATGATGATCTTGATGGTGCCGGAGCCACTGGAGCTATAATTCCACCACCATTAGCGCCCGGAGCCAAGTTCAACATCACTAGCACCATGATTCAGTTATTGCAACTCAAGGGATTATTTGGTGGACTAGCAGGCGATGATCCGAATATGCATCTCATCAACTTTATTTCTACATGCAAGTCTTTTGACAATCCTGGAGTTGGTCAGAATGCTATTCGATTACGTCTATTTCCATTGTCTCTGTCTGGGGAGGCAACATTATGGTTGAATGGGCTGACTCCTGATTCTATTACAAATTGGAGGCAATTGAGAGACGCTTTCCTAGAAAGATTCTTTCCGCCATCCAAGAGGGCTCAATTGAGAGATGAAATCAGCAACTTTCGTCAGCTTCCCTCTGAAGCTCTTCACGAAACATGGGAGAGGTTCAAGACAAAGCTAGCGAGATGCCCAAACCATCACATGACTAATGTTCACCTCATGGAGATCTTATATAGAGCCTTGAATTCAGTAACTAAACCAGTGGTGGACAACGCAGCTGGAGGTTCTTTTATGGACCTCACCTTTGGTCAAGCAAGCAACATGCTAGATCGTATGATGAAACAAAGTAGAGCTTGGCATACCAAGGATTCTGAGGTAGCAAGCCCCACTTTATCTATTGGCATGTCTACAGATCAAAGAAGGAGAGAAGAAGAACGTGATCAAGATATGGCGCACATGAAAACCCAAATGGATCTTCTTACAAAGCATCTATTAGGGAAGACTGAAAAAGTGAAATCTATTGCGTCAAAAGGAAGAGACGAATCTGATTCAGAAGAGGAGGCCAACTACTTGAACAATCAGGGGGATTTCCATGGGAATGCCCAAGGAAACCAAGGTCGGAACTATTATGATAAATCTGGAGGTAAAGACCAAGGTAGTTGGAAGAAAAATAATGAAAATAGTGGTTTGTACGTTCCCCCTGGTAGACGTGATACCACCACATCTAATTCTATGGAAGACATGATGGCTAAGTTATTGAAAGGAGTGGAAGCGACGAGCGCGGGAGTTAAGGAGGTGATTGACGATTTGGCCTCCATGAAGCAATTAGTTGATTCTCATTCCACTTCTATCAAGCAACTAGAGCAGCAATTCAGTCAACTTTCAGCAGCACTCAACCAAAGAAAAGCCGGCACCTTGCCTAGCGATACTGTGCAAAATCCAAGGACTGATGGGTCATGCATGGCCATCACTACGAGGAGTGGTAAGGTGCTGGAAACTTCAGCAGAAGGCAAGCAAGTAGTTGACAGAACAGCAGACATGGACGCCACGCCTAGTGACGCCACTAGGGAAGACGCCGCAATATCCACTTCCAACGTCAAGGACGTGTTGCCTAGTGACGTGCAGCCTGAAAAAAATAATAAACGGAAGCAAGAGGAGAAGAAAGCCATGGAAAGAACACTTCCATACCCACCACCACCTTTTCCACAAAGATTGAAGAAGGTGGCCGATGACACTAAGTTCAGCAAATTTATGACCATGTTGAAGCAGCTAACTATTAATGTCCCATTGGTAGAGGCACTTGAACAAATGCCTGGGTATGCGAAGTTTATGAAAGATCTTTTGACTAAAAAGAGGGCAGCAAGCTATGAGCTGAAAGAAGATGTGCATCATTGTAGTGCAATAGCTACCCGATCCATAGTTCAGAAGAAGGCCGACCCCGGAGCTTTCACTATTCCTTGCACCGTCGGATCTTTGGACTTTGCTAAAGCATTATGTGACTTAGGAGCCAGCATCAACTTGATGCCATTATCAATCTACAAGAAGTTGGGGTTAGGAGATCCTACACCAACTAATATGAAGCTTGTTATGGCGGATAGGTCGGTAAAACGACCGGTTGGTATTCTATGCGATGTCTTGGTGAAGGTATCTTCATTCATATTTCCAGCAGACTTTGTCATCTTGGATTGCGAAGCAGATTCAGAGGTTCCCATAATCTTGGGACGACCTTTCCTTGCTACGGGAAGTGTGCTCATAGATTTGAGAGCTAATGAGCTTTCATTCCGAATAAATGATGAAGTGGTGCGCTTTGATGTTTGCAAATCAATGAAGCAACCCAAAGATCTAAGTGTATTTTCTGTGGCTGATGTTGTCGTTGATGACGAGGATGAGTTACTTGCTGAAGAGCAAATTCTTGATGATCCTTTGGAGGTTTTGCTCATGGAAGAAGATGATGATGATGCTGAAATTTCTGAAGATGATATTTGTGCTCTATCGGGATTAGGAGCATATCGCTGTCCTCCTAAGAAGCTGGATCTTGATCTCAAGAATCGACCCACACCACCAGCTAAGCCATCTATTGAAGAACCACCCACATTAGAATTAAAGGAGCTGCCAAGCCATTTGAAGTATGCATTCTTAGGAAGCGGAAACACTCTTCCAGTCATAGTGGCAGCCGATTTAGGTGAGCAACAAGTTGCAGCTCTTATTGCAATTTTACGCAAGTATATTAGAGCTATTGGATGGACCATTGCGGATATCCTTGGTATTCCACCTGGGATTTGCACTCATAAAATTCAGCTCCAAGAAAAGTGCACACCCACCATCGAACACCAAAGACGTCTAAACCCACCAATGCAAGAGGTGGTGAAGAAGGAGATTATCAAGTGGTTAGACGCAGGAGTTGTGTATCCTATTTCTGATAGTACATGGGTAAGCCCAGTACAATGTGTTCCCAAGAAAGGAGGTATGACGGTGGTTGCGAATGCAAAGAATGAGCTTATTCCACTCAGGCCCGTCACTGGATGGAGAGTATGCATGGACTACCGCAAGCTGAATTCTTGGACTCTCAAGGATCACTTCCCCATGCCATTTATGGACCAAATGCTAGATCGATTAGCGGGAAAAGGATGGTTTTGCTTTCTTGATGGTTATTCAGGTTATAATCAGATTTTTATTGCACCAGAAGACCAAGAGAAGACAACATTTACATGCCCATATGGTACGTTTGCCTTCAAACGTATGCCATTCGGGTTATGTAATGCACCAGCCACCTTTCAGCGATGTATGATGTCTATTTTCTCTGATATGGTAGAATACACTTTGGAGGTATTTATGGACGACTTTTCAGTTGTTGGGGAGTCTTTCGAAGCATGTTTGGTGAATTTAAGCATGGCATTACAAAGATGTGTAGAGTTCAACCTTGTGCTGAATTGGGAGAAGTGCCACTTCATGGTAAAAGAAGGAATTGTTCTTGGGCACAAGATCTCCGAAAGAGGAATAGAGGTTGATCGCGCCAAAATAGAGGTAATTGAGAAGCTACCACCTCCAATTTCGGTGAAGGGAGTTCGTAGTTTTCTTGGCCATGCTGGGTTTTATCGTAGATTCATCAAAGACTTCTCCAAAATTTCTAGTCCATTATGCAAGCTATTGGAGAAAGATGCGAAGTTTGACTTTAATGATGATTGCTTAAAGGCATTTGAATGCCTTAAATAAAAACTCATTGAAGCCCCTATCATGGTAACACCAGATTGGACGCTCCCGTTCGAAGTCATGTGTGATGCTAGTGGTGTAGCCGTTGGTGCTGTTCTTGGACAGAGAAAGGAGAAATTATTTCATCCTATCTACTATGCGAGTAAGGTCCTCAATGAAGCCTAAAGGAACTACACCGTCACTGAACAAGAGCTATTAGCGGTTGTGTATGCGTTTGAGAAGTTCCGCGCCTACCTATTAGGTACTAAAGTGATCGTTCATACAGACCATGCAGCTCTTAGGTATCTAATGACAAAGAAGGATGCAAAACCAAGGCTGATTCGATGGGTGTTGCTGCTGCAAGAGTTTGATTTCGAAGTTAAAGATAGAAGAGGTTGCGAGAACCAAGTGGCTGATCACCTATCTAGACTTGAGAATGAGTATGTGGCGCAATCAGAAAATCAGATTGGCGATGCATTCCCTGACGAGGAGATACTAGCGACAACAATGGAGAACTTACCATGGTATGCCGACTTTGCAAATTTCGTGGTGAGTAATGTGTTACCTTCCAATTTATCTTACCACCAGAGGAGGAAGTTTATGCATGACGTTCAGCACTATTATTGGGATGAGCCTTATTTGTTTCGAAGATGCGCGGATGGTATCATTCGACGATGTATATCCCATGAAGAAGTGCCCACTATATTAGAAGCATGCCACACTTCGCAAGTTGGAGGCCATCATGCAGGGAATCGAACAGCAAGAAAAGTTTTGCAAAGTGGTTATTATTGGCCTACAATATTCAGAGATGCACACGACTATGTGAGAAGGTGTGACCAATGCCAACGTCAAGGTGCTATTTCAAAACACCATGAAATGCCCATGTCCAAAATTCTGGAGGTAGAACTCTTTGATGTATGGGGTATTGATTTCATGGGACCATTCGTGAATTCGTTTGGAATGAAGTACATCTTGGTTGCTGTGGATTATGTGTCGAAATGGGTTGAAGCTGTAGCATTGGCCGATAATGAAGGAAAGCGTGTTGTAGCGTTTTTAAAGAAGAATATCTTCTCTCGCTTTGGGGTACCTCGTACTATCATAAGTGATGGAGGATCTCACTTCTGCAACAAGCTATTCAAATCTGTATTGGCCAAGTATGGAGTCAAGCAACACAAGGTAGCTACGCCTTATCATCCCCAAACTAGTGGACAAGTAGAGGTTTCCAATCGTGAGATCAAGCAAATCCTGGCCAAGACGGTCAATGCGAATCGGAAGGATTGGTCTCGGAAGCTAGATGATGCACTATGGGCGTATAGGACTGCATTCAAGACACCCATTGGCATGTCACCTTATCAGCTAGTTTATGGGAAGGCTTGTCATCTACCCATCGAGCTTGAATACAAGGCATTATGGGCATTGAAGCACTTGAATCTGAATTGGGATGATGTGAAGAACCTGAGGTTGGAGCAGCTGAACGAGCTAGATGAATTCCGTCTCCATGCATATGAAAGATCAGATTTATACAAGGAGCGGATGAAGAAGTATCACGATCAGCGGATTGTTCGACGACACTTCCAAAAAGGTGATATGGTACTACTCTTTAACTCCAGATTCAAGCTCTTCCCAGGTAAGTTAAAGTCAAAGTGGTCTGGTCCATTTAAAGTCACCCACGTCTACTCGTCTGGAGTAGTCGAACTGGAAAATAATGAGGGTGTTATCTTCAAGGTGAATGGCCAACGTGTTAAGCCATATATCGGTCCTCTTGACTCGATGAATGACATGGACATCACTTATCTCGACGAAGTCTAAGTACTCGAGATTACTACGTCGAGCCACGACAATAAATAAGGCGCTAGATGGGAGGCAACCCTTCGTTTTATTGTTTTATCGTTTTGTCGTTTTAGTATTTTTTCTTTTTGATAAATGAAAATCCAAAAATAAGAGTCGTGCCACGACCAAAACTAAGGCGCTTGGTGGGAGGCAACCCATCGTACTAATCGTTTTCATTTGTTTGAGCAAATATAGGTGTAAGAAGTATGCAACGAGGAGATTGATTTCAATTGACGATTTGGTCGCATGGTATGGTAAAGTCGGTAAGTTAGGAATGGTGATGCATAAGGCTATGGATTGAGCCTTTCTCACGTCATAATAGGCTTCGAGAAAGGCTAGGCCTTGGTAAAAATAGGTCACGAACGATGCACAACCTATTCTATAGCCTAAGGACTCGGAATCTAGTGTGCAATACACTATGCGCCGCCTATTCCTAGGTGTGCTTTTGACTATGCGCCGCCTATGCTATGGCATTTGAGATACTGAGACCAAATGCCATACCATATGCGCCGCATATGCCTAGATATGCCATACTATGTGCGGCGCATATGTCCCATTATGCCATGGACAATGCGCCGCATATACATGTGATATGCCGAGGGATATGCGCCGCATATAGGGTGATTTTGTCCCCAAATCCGATTGTAAATGGGTCATAACCCGACCCATACTCCTCCTATATAAAGGGGACTTGGTTTTTTATCACAAACACATTAGAAGTAACCCTAAAGGCGCCGCATATCATCCCAAATCCTCTCAAATTTTGCTTCCTTTGTTCTTCCAATCCACAACAACTTCTCCACAATCTTCAAGCAAGTAAGTGCTCTCTTATTCTTCATCTATTTATCGTAAGTACTACTTTACTATGCTTATTATAAAATGCTAACTCATGAGAGATTGGTGGTGATGTTCATGTGTGTGGATAATTGTTGCAAAATCGTGTGATTGATTATATACGTATGGAATTCATGACTTGTTTCCGACTTGAATTTTGTTTCAATGGCATTGTTGTGATACTTGCTGAACATATGTGGCCATGAATATTGATTGAGAGTGTTGTTTGGATGCTTGCATGATTAACCATCCCGGCCATCGGGATAAGGTTATAGTGACTATCGCCTTAGGTGGTGGTGTTTGTTGTTTGAATAGCAATTCCATGTGGTAACCCCTATGTTGTAACGTTGCTATATTCCCCATGCACGTCGTCCAAATGGCTGCTCATGAGTGATGTAATACTGATTTTATTGTCGGAATACAATCCTAAGACGTATGCCGACGACGTCTGAGTACTCGACCACGTTCACTTCACCGATTTGTGCCAACAAGATTAAGTGTGGGGTGGTACCCCTAATGCTTGCATATAGATTGTCTAAAGTGCGATTGTGCTGCATCTAACATTATTTCTAGTCTCAGGTTCAATGGCACCGAAAGCAAGGCAAGGCAAGGAGAAGGCTACCACGACCCGCAAGGACAAAAAGAGAAGCCGAAAAGACCAAGGCGAATCATCTTCCGCACACCTACCACGCAGAATGTTCGGAATCAAATGGGTTCTTGAGGAAGAAGCCAAGGCATGGTACAGCAGCAACAAAGAAAAGAAATATGTGCACGTCGACTTAATCAACAAGGAGACCTTAGCAAAGAAGGAGCCGCAACTGTTGGCTAAGATAATGGCTTTGAAGCTGGATTTCATCTTCCGTGACATGGGAGAGTGCAATCTTGACTTGACAAGAGAGTTTTATGCCAACTGGTCGCCAAACACAACAGGCAACGAAGTCAAAATTCGGGGCCAAGTGTTACAGCTTACAGCGGATTGGATCAACTCGTTTCTAGGCCTACCTTCGGTCGACACTGCACCATACAAAGAGCTGTACAGCAGGCCTCCTTACAGAGCTATAAGACACACGCTTTGTGGAAGCAGATCGATGGCAAGATGGGGCAGACATAAGGAAACAGGCCGTCACAACACATTCCCCTATGCTCCACTAAATAGGGAAGCAAGAATCTGGATGCGCATTGTCAACTCATGCCTCATTCCTGGGACGCAATACACAAAGATATCGAGAGATAGAGTGTGTCTGGTTTATGCATTGATAACAAATGTCCCTATCAACTTTGGGGCAATCATTCGATCCACCATGAGGAAAGCCAGACTCAACAGCAGGTCCCATTTCACATTCGGCAATTTGTTGACAGCAATGTTGCGGAAGGAGGATATAGAAGAGGAACCAGCTGACCACAAACTCCCACATACCCCAAAGAAGGTTGACCTCACCAAGGTCAAAGATGCTGAAACAACGCATGGAGTCAACCTTACCACTGCGGAGAGACATGCTCGTGATGAGAGTTTCTTCCGTCATCTCTATGGCATGACGAGATTCACTATGATGAGTGGTGGACGTATTCCAACTGCTGTAGAGCTCCAACAGCTGGACCACGACTACCCAATGAACAGACATGCCCGGGAGATGTGTGGAGTGGGAGTCTATTTCGAGGAACCTCTTGATGATGACGTGCCAACTGATGATGATAGACGCTTGCCTGATTCTGATGCTGAGGAGAACTCTGACGACGACTCTTACGATGACTCGGACGAAGGGGGTATGACCCCCGACATTGAGGAAGAGTCCGACTAATCAGGTTCTTCGACTTTATTTTCCACTGAGGGCAGTGTCTAGTCTAAGTGTGGGGTGTCGGCAGAATCTGCATGCTATGTTTGTATGTTTGCTCTTGTTTATTTTGTTTTGAGTCCAAATTTTTTATTTTTTTGTGATTTTTTTTCGTGTGACGTTTTTTTATTTTTTAGGAGTAAAATTTTTTCTAGCTACGCATGAAATTATTTGGATAGGCAGCATGAGATTAGAACAAGAGTATGTGCTACAATTGTGACTATTGAGACATTTAGGCTCTAGTTGTGACTCATTATGTGATAGTGTGTAATTCAATTCCTTCACTTGTTGGGTCGAGAGTCTATATTACTACCAATCAAGTCGACCATGTGCCTTGTGTGTGTGAGATAATAGTATATTCTATGTTTGTGGCTGATGCTAGAACTTGCCTGGTATGTATGCAAAGCGAAAATAAGGAATGTAAGTTTAGGATATGATTTAGGCATTTCTTTGGCAACCTATATTTGTTTACCATCAGTTTTACCTACCCATGTAAATCATCCTAGTTAAACCCTTTTGAGCCTTTAGCCTATTTCTTTGACAACCTTGTATGTAAGCCTAATCTATTTCTTTCAAGACCATAAATTGATCCAAATTCCTAAGTGCTTTAAAGTGAATAAGTCATGTGACAACATAAGAGGAAATTGGGTGAGTATGATGCTTTAAATTGTAAAGGTTCTTGAAGGTGTTATGAAAAAGAAAAAAAAATGCTATCATAGGAGGTACGTTGTGAAAAGAAAAAGGACAAGAAAGCTGAAAAGAGAGTTGTGCTTAAAATTGAAAAACAAAAGATGATAACAAGGGTGGAAAAATAAAATAAAGAAAGGTTGAAAGAAAAAAGTGTCAATGATACAATGTGATGTATTAAAGTGCTTAGGAACTTAGTCACTATTTCTGGCCAAAATAGTTGATCCTACCCGTCCCTTAGCTTACGTTACAACCATCAAAAGACCTACTTGATCCTAATCTTAACATTCCGACATTTAGTGGAGTACTACATTAAGGGCAAGCCTATGGTCATTAGATGCTACATATGAATTCTTTGTGAGAGTGAGAGCAAGGACACTTTGATACCCATGTTTGAAAAATATGCTATATTTGTGAGTGATTATGGGTACTATATTGTGAGACACACATGGTTGATGAGTTTTGGATAGTCGTATATGATTCTATGTACCTTAACGTTTGCATGCGAGTTGATCACCATCACGAGTCTATGCTTGAGGTTAAATTGTTTCTACTTATAATCGGAAAGCTACTCTTCGTTGATAATTGTTGTGCTTGTCTTGAAGAATGTTTTGTGTTGTTTCTGTAAAAACCTTAAGTCGATGCTTAGAAGGACATGATATGTTGTTCGAGGACGAACAAAGCTCTAAGTGTGGGGTGTTGATGATAGGCGAATTTACGCGCCTATATCAATATATTTTGCCCATATTTTAGCCTAGTTTTGAGAACTAATTATCTATTTCATACACTTTTAGTCCTTTTTCCTGTAAATGAGCTAACAAATGTGATTAGGAAAGTTTCAGGTATAAATGATGCAAAATACAGCAATTTATGGCTTACTTGACGCAAAAGAAAGCTCACAAACGAGATGAAAAGGAGCTGGACGCATAAAGGACTAAATCTGCTGCATGGAAAATCTGTCCCGGGCTAAAACAGCATTTCTGAAGACTTTGGGGACTTACAGACACAAAGCTGGATTTTTGCCATAATACATTAACCTAGTGCAATTAGGTTATGTGTTTCATTATTCTATTTGGATTATAATTTTGTAACCTTACCCTAGTACATTTGGGTCAAGGATTTCATTAGTATATTAGGATTTGGTTATTTATTTCATTAGCTTAGTAGGAGTAGGATAGGAGTATTATAAATACCCTATCATGTTAGAGATTTTTTAAACACATTCTTACAATTCAATTAACTCTTAACTTAAGACATCTTCCTACAATACATTCTTAATTCTTCATTCTTCTATTCTTAAATTCCACAACAAGAGAATCGTTACTTGCTACGGAATCACCAAAATCACACGCCAAACACCTACTATTCACGCCATTCACCATGCAAAACGTGATATCCTTTGCATTCATGGGTAACTAAACCTCTTAGTTGGGGTTATGGAAGCCGAATGAGTTACTATCTATTGCTATGAGCTTGTGAGTTCAAGACACGTATATTGCTTATATCATTATTCTCTTCATCTTAAATCTACATCCCTTGCGGTTCAAACACAAGAACACGCCATTCTAACATCTAACCTGTTCGAGAGAAAGGTTATTTGTCTAGAAAAGAAGACGCATAGACCAACGCCAGTCTAACATTTAACTTGTTCGAGAGAAAGGTTATTTGTCTGGAAAAGAGATAATGTCAAGGTAGTAGGACACCCTTTCCTATTAAAAAGCTAGTGCCGTACCTGGACTAACCTCTTGGAGAATTCGTACCGTTAGACACACTTTAAGCTCGAGAGAGTTAAAGTGAAATAGTCCTTGTTTAGGTCGAGAGACGCTTGGATTTACCATCGACTACAATTCTCTATAAGCAATTGCATGTCAAGACTCTACACACTCATAGCCAATAGAGACGTATACTTCTGAAGGTGGACATAACCCCAACGCCTCAATTCTCATTGTTTACAACCAACGTGACAATCTTTCTCTTTTTACTTTAGTATTTTCAGCTTTTATTTCATTACTTTGGTTACTTATTACAATCCCCCCCTTCTTACGAGACTTGCACCAAAAGTCTATTAATTTTACTTACTTGTTGACCAAGCTATTCCCTGTGGGATCGACACCCAACCCAGGTTGGGTTCTATATTTGCTAACGACCGCTTTACACTCCTACGAGAGCTGTAGATTGAGCGTTATCAATGTTTCCTTATAGTAGTATTCTTTAAATGCGCACGTATATTCATCTATATATCACATATTACATATTTCTAATTCTAACATTAAATTCCTATTCGTATCTTTTTCTTTATTTTGTTCTTCTTCTTCTATTATTATACTGCTAAATTCATCTCTTATAGCTACTTCATATCTTTTCAATATTTCTGTTGGTGATATTTTAGTAGTTGGTGATGTTTCTTCTGTTTTATTAGTAGAACTTAATATTTTCTTACTTGATTCAGCTACGTTTAGAAACCATAATTTTACTGTTCCTATTAATGTCCTTTCGATATATTCTGATGTATTTGTTGTATCTATATTTTTATCTAATAATTGTTTTGACATATATCCTGCTCATAATTGTATTATTTTATTTGTGTATATTACACAGTCTAAATCTAAAAATTTATAATTTTTATTAATTATTTGTCTTGGTGTCCATTTGTTATATTCATTTTTTAGGTTATATTTTTTAAACTTATCTTTATAATAATATGTAGGTTTTTTTTTTATTTCTGATGTACTAGGCATTATGTTTTCATCGTCTTCTTTATTAAGAGTATTTATTTCTGTGTTTGTATTTTCTAAGTTTTCTTTATTATTTACTTCTTATTTTTTATTAATTTTTAGTTTTCTATGTTTTCTAGAATTTCTGTATATGTTTCACTACCTTCCGAATCATAATTATTTATTTCCTCAGCATCTATTGTATTTATTTCTAATTCACTGGTTTCTGATTCTCTGTTTTTTTATTTCTAATTTTTCTTTAATTTGATTTATCTCGTTTAATAATTTTTGTTCTTTATCTTTTTCTTTTTTTTTCTATCTTATTTCATACAGGTCTTTTAGTATTTGTAGTTCTTTTTCTAATTCAGCAATCCTATTATTTTTAGTTTCTTCTATTTTTTGTATTTCTTCTGTGGTTTGTTATTTTATTTTATCTATTTTTTTTCATATCTATTTCTTCGTTTTCTCTTTCTATTCTTACCATGGTTGTCAACTTATCTTCTAATTTTAATTCTTCTTTTTCTAACATTAAATATAAATGTTCACCTATTTTCTTATATATTCTTCCTAAATTAGAGAGTACTATTTTTATTTTTGATCCTTCATGATTTTCATATGTTTTTTCGTCTATTATAAATTCTTCTTTGTTCATTTTATTTAAATGTATATAGGTTATGTTGATATATATATATTCTAGACTCTCTATTGTTGATTCTAAATTTGATATTTCTTCCTTTTGTGCATTTATTGAGTTTTTACTAACTCCAGCAACTATGTTATACTGTAGTCTTTCTATCCTTATTTTTAATTCTTTACGTTTTTCAGATATTATTTGTTTGAATTCCCTATATTTTTGTAATTTTTGTTCGTTATTCATGTAGATCTATTATACACAACATAGCTTTCGTAAATCCAACATATATACTACTTCCGTAACTTTAAACAACATAGGTTCTGAAACCAATTGTAGGGGGTGCAGATAACTTGAGTAACTTAAATAGATCTATTATAACATTTAGATAAAATCAAGCTTTCCCTCATTGGATTGAATCTTCAATAAGATTGATACTACCACTAGAAGGTCTACTCAATAGCATTTTAAGTTTCTAGATGTGCTGTGATTGTAGAAGCTTAAGACTACTTAAATTATCGTGATCTGTGTCTATTGATTTGATCAATTCTCCATTGAAGCTGTGACCTTTAATTCTTGATGCAGGTTGTTTAATGTACTATTTCCTTACTACTTATTGCAGTTGGTATGGTCTAGTCTGATTCTCTTGCAACCATAAATTAGTCATCTGACTTTTATCTTAATTGCGTATTCTTCTTGTAGATCTCCTCCATTATGAAAATGAATGGTACCTATAAAATCAATAAACTTGTTAGTTAAATAGTTTATCAGTTGGTTTCCTTCCCTCAATACATGTGAGACTTGTATTTCTCCCTTCTTCTTCCACTCCATGATACTTTGCACAATCATACTGATAGCCCAAAGGTTGCCTTATTCCCCTTCCATCACTTTCTTCATTATCAGGAAATTTGTTTCAATAATCAGAGACATTACATGATGCATCACGCAGTATTCGATAGCATCTAGAATAGCCATAACTTTAGCTTGGAGGCTAGTAGTGTCGGTTATTTTTATTGTCCTTTCATACTTGAGATCACAACTCTAATCTCTAATGAACAATGCTATTGAACTAGGATCAGGGTTACTTTTATATGAAACATCTATATTACATTTAAAAGTACCCTCCAAGCACAGATATCAGTTTATAAATCTACATTGTACCGACTGCACGTATGTTTCCAGCTACAAAATTAAATTAGGCCAGTTACTAGGAATGTCTTTGATCCAGGGAAATTTAATCTTAGCGAGAAGATACAAATTTTGATTGATGTCATAAATTACTTTGTTCCTTGGCATTGTTCCTCCTCTTCCACAATTGTCACAATATCACTTCTGGGGAAACCTGATATAGTGTTTTCAACTTAGGTGCACAATCTTTCTTCCCCACAGTAAAATAACTTGATTTACTTGTATGAAAGGACCTTGCACTCCTGCTATTCCTAAAAAAATTCCAAATATCTTTAGTAAAATCTCCATTCAGAAAAAGGTGAATTAAAGTTTCCTGATGAGGTTGTTCACAACACTTACATCTTGAAACAATGTTGATCGCCATTGAAGCTAGAACATCATCAACACGTAGTTTCTTCTTCCACACCCTCCATCAGAAAAGGAAATTTTATAAGATAATCCAACTGTTCATATCTAGTTTAAAAACCATTGTATCTCTTTTCTTTGCCTAAATATTTCCCAAGCTGACTTATCGATGAAGTTTTCATACAAACTGGAGTGTTAATTTATACTCCTTTATTAATTTCTTGAGTTTTGGCAGTTACTAGTACTTAAAGGAAGAAAATATATTTTGGGTGGGTTCAGTATGAAAGATATATTTTCAAGAAAGATGTTTAATTTTTCAAACAATATTATCTAAGAAAATAGATGAATTTGTATTTATTTTTCTTGTGATCGATGTGTAAGCAAGTGTTGCTGATTGCCCTGATTTTCTTATCATAATTGTATTTTTCTTTAGATATCACAATTGAGTTTTATTTTAGGAAAAGGAAAACATATTTTTCATATTTGGACAATCCTTGTTCTTGTAGGAAAAAGTTATAGCATCTATATAAATAGAACTCCTTTTTTTTCTAACTTGGTAGCATCTATAATGTAGTCCTAGGAGTTTGGAAGTATTGTTTGACGGAGACTTTGTCAGACACAAGTGTTGCGGTATCACTTGTGTGAATCTACCTCTTTTTACACTATTAAAAATAATAGTTCTTCCGACCACAAAAATAGACCACAGCTTGTGGTCACAAAAAAACTGACCACATGTGATAGATTTTTTATATTTTAATTTTTTTTAAAGCGACCACATGTGGTTGCTTTTATATTTTGAAATTCTAAAATAATCATTTCAATATTTTTTATATTAATTATTATTTATTTAAAAATAATTAAAAAAGCGACCATTTGTGGTCGATTTTGAAATTAAAAAAATAATTTTAAAAAACAGACCGCTTATGGTTGGTTATATTTAAAAAATATTATTAAAAAATATTTTTAAAAATAGACCACTTTTAATCGGTTTTATTTTAAAATTAAATTTAAAATATTTTATAAAAGCGACCACAAGTGGTCGATTTTGGAATTAAAAAAAATAAAAATCGACCACTTGTGGTCAGTTTTATTTAAAAATATAATTAAAAATATTTTTGAAAAGCGACCACTTGTAGTGCTATAATTAAAAATTACTGCTAATGAATGATGCAGTCAAAAAGTAGCAGAATCTATCCAAACATACTGAATATTTTGATTTGAAATGATAGAAGTAATAATATACTGTACGTTGAAGTTATATTAATGTAAGTTAATCAAATTAATCGATAACTCATCAAAGTATGTATATGAAATACGTCGCATTATATTATTGGATAATATACTCGTGTACGTATGTGATGTATATAGTACGTGTTGACACTCAATTTTGACCTCCCGAGGCTCTCTTAGGCTGCTACTTTTGTCAAAATTATTTAACCTTTAATATTAATATTTTTGCACATTATTTTGGTATCAAATAATTTTTGACAAGACACATTCATGATTTAAAAAATATATAAATTATTTTATTATTTTCAGTATCATTTTTTACAGTTTATTAATTCAAATATGAGATTTTACATAATTTTATTGATATTTATTAAATTATTTTTTCACATAAATGTGCACACTCACAAGTACATTGTCTATTATTATTATTATTATTATTATTATTATTATTATTATTATTATTATTATTATTATTATTATTATTGATCCTTTGGAACAACTCGATGAATTTAGTAGATCGTTTTAGGAGTTAGGAACAGGAACAAGGAGAAGCGAGAACCACTTAAATAGAGGAATCGAAAGTCTCATGCACGGTTTTGAATGAGAGAAAGTTAGAGTATTAGAACGGAAAGATCCATTAGATAATGAACTATTTAGGGAAAATGGTCAAATATGCCCCTGAACTTTGCGAAAAGGTCCAAATATGTCCTCTGTTACAAGTTTGGTCCAAATATGTCGTCGCTGTTAAAAATTAGGAGCAAATATTCTCCTACAAACGTTAAGTGACAAGCTGGACATTTGCAGGTCCTTTTTTCTTTTCTTTTTTTTTAATAGCCACGTAAGTAAATAATTGTCACATCACATTAAAAAATTCACCCAACTCTTTTATATCCTGACCCTACCCAAGGTTCGACCCCTTTTTGAACTTCTGTACTATCCTAACCCATTTCACCATATCTTCTACAACACTGATCTCTAAAGGAGAATCCTTGGCAAAGAAAGAGAAACAATAATTACTTTTATCGGTAGCTTGCAGTGTGATCAACGCGACATTGATCTCCATACGACTTTTTTTTGCTGTGGCCTGCCAATGATACGCCCGTTCGATGAACTCCATGGCAACATAACAGAGCAAAGTCAAATTTGTTTGGCTTTCTTGTTTTAGCTGACGATTTTTTTTACGTTTTTAAGTTTTGTTGTTAGGGTGAATCTATTGTAGAATTTGCATAGTATTCGATAATCAAAACTTGATACACTCCATTTGATATGAAAAAGTGACCACTGTTTATTTCCTTTTAGAGGTTTCGATGATTATTACTCTCTTCATTTTAATTTGTTTGTCGTACTTTACTTTGTAGTTCATTTAAAAAAGAATGTCTCATTTTTGAAGTGCAAATCCGAATTAGTCCAAAGCCCCAAATGGATATGGAAAAAAGAAAACAGTTTGAGTAGTGTACAACCAGAAAAACTTACACTAAGCTATCTACTATGTAATATGACTCCACTTTCCATATACATAGAGGAAACGAGTGTAGAATCGGCAAACTTGTCATAGTTTAGCAAATTCAATTGTTTTCTTGCCCTCATGACCTTTACTGAAAAAATGATTGAAATAATCTGATTAAACAACTTGTTTATGAAATGGTTTCTCTCTATTTTCCAACACTTGTTTCAAAGGACCAAAAACAGCATCAGGTGCTGGATTCACAAATATTGACACTGAGACTATGTTCTTACTGGCACTTACAATCACACGATGCTCGATGCTCTTGTACCTATCGTTGCTCATGATCTGAAGTACATCTCCTATATTGATCACGAGCACCCTTTTGACTGGTGGCACATGAATCCAGCCTTCGCCTTTAGGTTCTCGAATGTAAAGGCAAATAATATCATCTTGTAGTAGCATAGTGATTAACGAAACATCAGCATGACGGCCAGCACCAACAGCAAGCTCAAGACTCGGGCACACGGGGTAGTGAATGAGGTTAACAATCAATACATCCTTTACAGCAAACTTCATCGATTCATCAATCTACTTTACGTTTAGCCTCTCGAGCAACACCTCGAGAAGCCTTTGTATAATAGGTTTAGCCCACTTCATGTACTCCAAAACCTGATCTCTGTCGAAGAAACATGAAATTAATCTAAAAAATGGTCTAGATAGATGCTCATATTTTATCATTGTTCTAAGGCTCCCTTTCAAAATAGTCTAAATAGACACTAATATTCAAGGT
Organism: Capsicum baccatum var. pendulum; assembly: GCA_030864225.1. Classification (NCBI taxonomy): domain Eukaryota; kingdom Viridiplantae; phylum Streptophyta; class Magnoliopsida; order Solanales; family Solanaceae; genus Capsicum; species Capsicum baccatum. Next base: position 227,880,865 of record CM061550.1, read on the forward strand.
AGAATCTACAATATCAGTAGAAAAGGGAAGAATAAAACTATATAAAGCCACTACATGACTAGAATTTGCAAGAAAAGATGAAAGGCTAATTAGCTAACACATGCATAGTTGTTTATGCTTGGCATTAGATCACTGAATATAACTTGACAATACTTTCCCCCTAAATGTGGTTACAGTTCTCTCAACTTTCTAATAAGATAATACTACTTACAAAGGATCTTAGATAAGAATTTCCGAAGGCAAAGACGAATCAAAGGATTTAAAATTTATCGTCCCTTGCTTGCCACCAAATCCTAACCTGTTATGACATTTTGTAATGGATATGATCACTTTTCCATTACATTCTCCAAGCCATGCAGAAGTGAGCACCATTCCCTATATTTTCTCCATATGAAAAACACCCAGATCAACAAACAAAAAAAAGGATACAAAAAAATGGGAGAAGAAGATTGGCAATTGAATAATTTATCATACAACATCCCATTCGAGACCTCAATCACCCTCGTAGAACGAAGTCTAAAATCTTATCGAATGCATAATATTAAATCCCCCATAATTAAAAACCTTCATATACCCATCCAAAACAGGGCAAAAAAACATCTAGACACAAAACCCAAAAAAATGGCAAAAACAGTAAAAAAAATAGCATAAAATTAGGATAAAACAACAACAAAATAGCAGCAATAAAATCCCTTCATTCATTCAACTAACCAAAAGATAGTGTCATCAATATCATTCAACAAAAAAAAGTTTTTTTCCGACTATATTATTTGTCAACCAACTATGATTAACCATCAAAAAATTAAGTCAAAAATAAACATAGAAATTAAGCTACATCACAGACAAACACCATCAGGTGTAAGTACTCCTTTGCCTTTAACTCTCATTTTGTTCCTATATTTTTTTTTTCATTTACAATTGTCCAGAAGAGACTGCCTTTTTTCCCTTCCAGGTTGTCTTGACTGGAGAATAAGGTAGATTAGTTGGCACTGAAACACCAGTGTGATCTCTAGTAAAACTAATTTTTCTTGTACCAATTGGAACACCTCTTGTCATCAACTTCTCAACCCAATATTCAGATTCAGGATATACCATTTGTCTTAGGGAAGATCTTCTTCATTTCCAACATCGAGATCATATGGTTCAAAATCTTATGTTGCAGCTTGTATTTGTTCAAGTTCATCTTCCTCTCCTACTATTTTTGACTGTGAATTGCTTCCCATCATTGGCCTTTTTCCTTTCCTTGATGCATTTTTAACTGACTTTTCTTACAAAAATATTGTCAATAATTATGTTGTTAATCACATAAGAATTAAAAATATGTTGTAAATAAGTATTTTGTAGCTCACCTTGTAACAACCTTTTACATTGTGATTTGGTTCACCACAATTACTACATGTCACTTGAGTGCCCTTTCTAGACTCTGACAATTCACCCCTTTTTTTTTCTTGCCTCATCAGGTTCTCTATTCCTCTTCAATTTAGGTCTGGCAACTTGTTTCATTACATTAGGAGGAAACATTTCATGAGAAGCCTCAACCTTCCAAAACCTCTCACCCCTTACAGGTTGCATCTTGTGTTTGTAGGTCAACATGTAAGCCTCTTTGGAATACCACCAATAAATTTTAGTTTCTGGAATCACCTTCTTATGCATTAATGCTTTGATGGCATGAGGGAAAACAATACCTGATAAATCCCAAAGTCTAGAAGAGTATTTTTGTGCTCTAAATTAATAGTGTGTCTATCTTCTACATCAGAAACCTTATACCCCCAATTTCCATTGAATTCCATCTTACATCTATGTGTTATAGACCTCCAGTCATTAAACAAATTCATGCATTCTGGACTAATACCATTAGCACCCCAAGTCTTTATCTTGTTTTCATTTTTTACTAACAGATTCATCACTTTCACTCTTATCTCTTCTAGCATCTTGATTGTTGGCTTACCTCTAGGCATCAGAATCCATGAATTGAATAATTGGGTACAGTTGTTGTTAACCATCATGTTCTTACACTGAGTATCAAAATAAGCCCTGCACCATGCCCTTCGTGAAAAATTCACCAAATCCCTTGCAGTTTCTTCTGTCAATTGTCCTAACTTTTTCAATTAGTCCTTAAATTCATCATCATATGAGCTTTATGAACACCACCACATAAGCTTTCTCATTTCACCACTCTTCTACTTTTTGCATCAATTACTCTCAATATGTCTCGTACAGTACCTATGGTGAGCTCGGGGCAACACTTTATCAATAGCATCCACTAAACCCTGTAATTATAAATAAAAATAAAGAGAAGTTATTTAATCATAAAACAAGACTATTGAAACTGAAATTTAATTTAAAAAATAAGAAACTTACTTTTTGCATATCTGAAATAAATGTGGTTCCAGCACCATCATTAAGGTCCAAAGACCTTTTCAATAGCTCCATGAACTATCTCCATGTCCTTCTGGTTTCTTCGTCCACTATTGCCCATGCTAGTGGATAGAAACTATTCATAGAATCTTGTCCTAGAGCAACCAACAACATACTCTTACATCTACCTTTCAAGAATGTACCATCAACTCCAATAAGTAGCCTCAATCTACATTTTCATCCTTTCTTTAGAGCATCAAAGCATAAGTACATCCTTAAAAATTGACTTTTTTCCTTCTGCTAAGGCATCATTGGAGATATTTATCACAACATCACTTCCAGGATTAGAGCTCCTAATCTCTTGTGCATAGGCCTTAAGATTATTTTATACATCTATAAAACTAACTTCCAACTTCTGAAGAATCATACGCTTAGCCCTTTTTAGTTTGGATTGACACGCATTTAATGTAAAATCATTTTCAAGTTCTCCTCTCATGTCTTTGACCTTATACTTGGGGTTATTTTGAAGCTTATTTTTGAAATATTTGGCCAAAGTGGTTGAATCAGCTCTAGGGTTAAAAAAGGCCATTTCACAAGTGTGATTGTTGATTAAAGTCTTGATCTTGAACCCTTCATTCTTGCCATATTTTGAAATCAAACACCTAAAAGGACACCCCTCTTCACAACCATATCTAGTCCTCTTTGTATCACCCTTGATTATAGTTAAAGCTCTTTTGTTAGCTAATGCATAATAGTTGACAACCTGCCTACCTTCTTTCATGTCCTTAAATGTCATACCGACACACCATTCTTTGTATCTTTCCAACCTATTACTTACTACCCTTCCTCTTTCCTTGCTAATAGCCTCCAACCCCTCATAATCATATTCCTCGCCCTTAAAGAGATCAAAATCAACACTAGAACCAGCACTATGTTCACAGTCTGTGCCAACCTCAATATTTACAAAATCAGTTTCATTATGGTGTGTGATATATTTAGTAAAGACTGTTAGTTCACCATCTTCCACAACAAAAAAGTTGATGACTTTAAATTGATCACCCAATTAGCTGATAATAGCCCTAATGCCCCTATCTCCATCTATAATATAATACTTACCTGAGGGTCCAGTCACTAGCAATTGTTTAACTTGAGAAAGTCCTAGCCTTAAAGTAAAATTATCATATATATCTTTATGACTCAGCAATTCAAAATCAAAACGATGCCATGAGTGCACCAACTTTTTAATGTAGGCAAGATCAGGTGAAACGACCCAACTACCCCTATAATTGAACAGAATATCAACTTCATCAATCATTCATCAAATGCACATGAAAGAAATAGTAAATACACAACAAAATTATAGGGTTCACATCAGATCAAACACATTACAAGCACATAAATAGAAAAAAAATTCTAAAAGAACATATTCATAGAGGGACCACCTAAAATAATAAAACAGACCTTATAAAGACATAAAAAAGCACGTTATTTCCCCTTAAACAAACAAATATCATGAGATTTTGGCAGACACAATCGAATCTCCCCACATGTCTCATTAAGTTGACTTTATTAACACTGCAGGAACTTTGATGATAGATAAAAACTATACAAAGTAATAAAGAATACACTATTCAGTGATCCCTAAGAAAAAAATGAATATCATCCGAAGAAGAAGAAAGGAGAAGTCAAAGATGATGCATTTAGGCAATGGATTAAAATTACCCGAGGCTCTGCGGAGAAAATTTATCATAAACAATGCAATATGCTGCTTTGCCATAGAAGATATGGTAGACTAAGCTATTGTCGTAAAAGCTATGGTGAAATGGGTTAGGGTATTACAGAAGTTAAAAAAGGGTTTTAGGTCGGATCTTAGGTCAGGTCAGGATATAAAAGAGTTGGGTGGATTTTTTTTATGTGATGTGGCAATTATTTGCTTATGTGGTTATTAGAAATTAAAAAAAAAAAAAAAGGACCTGTAAATGTCCAACTTGTCACTTAACGTCTATAGGGGCATATTTACTCCTAATCTTTAACAATGAGGGCATATTTGGATCAAACTTGTAACGGAGGGCATATTTGGACCTTTTTGCAAAGTTCAGGGGCATATTTGACCCTTTTTCCATTATTATTATTATGATTATTATTATTTCTCTGTTACTAATGTTGCCATGATTGATAGTGGTGTTGATGTTAGTTGCATTCAAGAGGGTTTGATTCCAACTAGATATTTCCATAAGATTACACATTATTAAGTCTTCATCTGGCCATTCTCTTGATATTAATTATAAACTTCCTAATGCATATATTTGCCAAAATAAGGTTTGCATTCCGCATTTCTTCTTTTTGGTAAAAAATTAATTATATCGCCCAATTATACTTGGCACCCTTTTTATAAATGCAATTTATCCTTATACTCATAGTGATGCTAAAGGATTTACTGCCACTTATTAAAATAAAGAAATATCTTACCCTTTTGTTACAGATCCAGTAACTTAGGATATAAATGCTTTAATTGATATGAAGCAAAAACATGTGAACTTTTTCATCTTTAAATGTTTAGCATAAATATTGGTGATACCATGAAATCTGCTAAGGTACAGGAGAAAATAAAAATGTTATCCGAACCAATGATTGTTGATATATGTGTTGATCACCCCAATGCTTTTTGAAATTGTAAATAGAATATTGTAACTCTTCTATATGAAGACGATTTCTGCGAGGACAAGATCCCAATGAAATCAAGACCCTGCAAAATAAATGTAGTGTTCGTCGAATTCTGCAAAAAAAGAGATTGATAATCTCTTACAAAAGGGTTTAATAAAATATTCTAAATCTCCATGGTCTTGCACTGCATTTTATGTGATTAATGCTGCTGAAAAGGAACGTTGTATGATAAGGTTAGTGATTAACTATAAACCTCTTAATAAATGTTTAAAATGGATAAGATACCCTATTCCAAATAAAAAAGATTTATTGTCCAGATTATTTGATGCCAAAAGAAGTATGCAACAGCTACACATGAAATGTTAACCATTGTTAAATGTGTTCTTAAGTTTTAGGATGATTTAGATAATCAAATTTTTTTTATTAAAACTGATGCTCAATCGGTGAAGTATATGTTTGACAAAGATTTTAAATATGATGCTCCAAAAATAATATTCGCAAGGTGACAAGCTTAATTAGCCCTTTTCACTTTGAAACACAATATAAAAAAGGAATTCATAATTCCCTGCCTGATTTCTTATCCAGAGAATACTTAAGTGAAAAATGAATTTTTACACTCATTTCCTCTTAGAAAAAATGATAATCACTATTATAAAGGCAATCTCTTTAAACGCAGATATGTATATGCTTATTCTTGAAAAATTCATACATTCAATAATTGAAGTTAAATTTGTTGTCTTTAATTATGAAAAAATTAGAGATGAAATTGATTGGTTTGATATTGATTTATCTGACTAATCTATTATTTACAGCATGACTACAGATCCATCCTGGCAAATGTCCAGAGGAAAAGGTAGAGGTAGAGGAAGATACTCCTCTTCTAGGGGAAGATACACCCCCTCATCATCACAGCCTCAGGCATTATATACTTCATCATCAAATACCCCAGTGATACAAAGGGGAAATATGAGCTTGAAAAATTCTAAGATTCCGCAGATAGGCGAATCTTCTTCACAATCGATCCATCTAGAAGATATTCCGGAGGATCATCCATTATATGGACAATTGTAGTCATATTTAACTGCAGAGCAAGCAGATATGTTTTCTAACATTGTAAATGAAAACGCTGATAGCAAACCATATGAACAACTTGATAATAGAGAGCTAACAATTCTTGTTGAAAACTCTAAAATTCAGAGAAAAAATGATTCATGGAAGATACTCCACAAATATTTGATTACTAACCTCTATTTTGTAGGGAAGTCTTATAAGATCAAACATATTATGAAACAATTCTATTATCCACGGGAAGTGCAGAGATTAAACATTTCCAGGCTTATGATGGAGAACCAGATGTGCATAAGTTCTCAAAAATTGTTATAAAAATGATCATTACCCTTAGATATTAGGGTACAACCTCTATGGCAGAAAGGCAGATGTTGCTGAAAGGTTCCAAAATCAATTTTACATATTGGGACTATATTCAGGCCTTTACCAATACATTATATTACAATAATAATAAGCATAAACATACATTGTTCATAAAGATTTGTGCGAAGATATTCGATGAACCAATCCTAACTGGTTTATTAATTGGTGGGCATATCATAGCTCAACTGTTCAAATATTATTGGATATATTTCTAAAACTATACAAAAGATGGACGAAGGTGTCCCTATTTCCGACTGAGTTATACCACTCAGATCATGTATACAATTTAGACAAGATTGACCAGATGTACTTCTATATTGAATTCTCCATTTCATGGATTCACAAATGGAATATTGAATTTGTATTTACTAAAGAACAAATATCTTGTATTTACAGGGTATTTATAATAACTTCTAGGATAAGCTGATACGCAAAGATCTCACAACTAAAAAATTAAATGGGCAAGAACTCATGGATACTATAAACAATAAAATTCAGGAATATGTTAATGCTCCTCAAAAAATATTGTTGAGGATAAATCTTTAAAACATATCTCCAGAAGGATTGTTATTTATGATGGAGATAGAATGAAGATGATAGAACAATATCTGAAAGAAGTTTGAAAAAAATTGATGAAAACTGTCGAACAACATTTAGATACTTCTATGAAGAGCATCACCAGCGATGATATTGCAGAAGATTTTCAGGACTCCCAGCCAATTAATTCAGGAGATATCTTGAATGTGGAATCCATAGCCAGAACGGAGGAATTTCTCCACGAACTAAAAAAGAAAAAAAACCAGATGTTTGGAAAGAAGTCTATCTGAAAAAAACTTTCATGATGTATGGGACCCAGATGTGGGACCCTTTTTACTATATATACAGTAGATCCACTATGCATAGGGACCTGAAAGTGGGACCCATAAGTACTGTGCATAGATTCCTTTTGCTTTTCCTTTTCTATATATAGGACCTCCATTTATTAGGGAAGGTCAGAAGAAAAAATTTTATTTTTTTTATTTTCTCTCTCTAAGCATAGTTTACTCTCTCTTATCACTTGTGTAACATAGTTCAAGGTTTAAATAAAAGGGGTGATAGTCGTCGTTGTTCACTATTTTGGTCTTGCATCCAGTCAGTCTTAAGGTATTTACTTCTTTAATTTTGACATACTTTAATACGTTCTTCCCCCTTTTAGCCGTGACTATGTCCGGCTAAAACTTTTCATATCTATGCCAGAGATCTAACTTCTCTTACTTAGTAACTATGAAAGATCCAGACTCTATCAAAATATGAAGAAATATTTCTATAGTTTCTTGACTTGGTTCTGAATGGTTGGTACATTCGAAATTAGTATTTGTTATGGTGGCTTTGTCTTATTGACAACGTCTAGAAAGTCATGACTTAAGCCCGTGATAATTAAGAAAAGGGTGTCTCTCTTCACGGTTAGAATCGCTAGACGCATGGGCTCATTCTAAGTATGTATTAATCTTCTGACAGGTCCCTTGCTCGAGTACAAGAATTTTTCATGCAGTCATTAAGCTATTTGAAATTCTTTTATATTTCTGTTGGTGCCTTGATTGGTTTTTTGACCAGGCTTCTCGATATTAGTTAATAGGTCTGGTTGGCATGGCGGATTACCGCCCCCCTGTCCGATCCTTTTAAATGGTATCATAGCCTAGGAACTTTTATAGTAATTATATAATCGATCTGAAGTCTTTGACATAGGTATGAAGTTTTAAAATATGTTGATCTACCCTGCATGACTTATAACTATTATCTGTGTCCAACTCCTCAAGATGTTCTGATAGAGGAAAAAATAGAGGAAAGAGATTGGAATCAGACTAATATGTCATATAATGGAGATGCAATTTATGAATGTAACTTGGATGGCTTATCTGAAAGATAATTATTTGTCCTTGTTCATCGAATGTTAACGTATTCTACTATAGCAAAAGCTATAATATCTGTCGAGAATCATAAAATATGTATAGATGCAACTATTTATAAAATGATTGTTGTTGGTTTTACTGGCCAACTTCATGGTTGGTGGGATAATTTCTTAGATAGTGATAAAAAAATGCTATATTCGAAGTCAGGAATTCCACCCAAGGTGTTGATAACCTAGGAAGAGCATTACCTGCTAATAGAGAAGATGTTATTTATACTATTATGCTTACCACTATTGAGCATTTTGGAGGTAGATTTACCAATCAATATGAAAATACTCAAAACACTCTTAAATGGTCTTTGCAACACCCCAAAATGCTACACAGTGCTCATGACTTTGAAGGACCACAAGCTAACCCATGACAGATATTTGTACTTGTATACTGTATAATATACTATATAAATGCAGAAATAAAGGCTAAAAGGCCATAAGGTTCAAAGCTGTAACATCACTGATAAAATATAACATCAGGATGGGGAATGAAAACTAAAATAACTGTCTAAACATGCTAGTCTGAAAGCCTCTAAACTGTCTGAATAAGGAGTTGATGGGACATGTCCCCAACTAACTCCAACTACTAAAATAAATTAATTAATAAGATAATAAAGTAATGGTCATGTCCTCGAAGGATAAGAACTCACTACTAATGATGACTGCTGATACGGAATATTATTGATGCTCTGGAGCTTGTGCTTCTGAACCTATGGTATAAAACACCATAGCGCAAATACGTTAGCACGTTTAAATGTACTGGTATGCATGTAAAGTAGGCTGAATGTAAAGGGTTCACATGCATGAACTATACTAACTGACTAGATAACATGAATGTGATAATACATGCATGAATACATAGTAACTGTAACTAAGTTCGTGATAACATGATTACTGAGTTTGAGTACTGATAACATGAGATATTGATACTGAATGACTATATATGATAGTCTAGGTTTTGATGGAACTAGCTGAGTTTCATACTATTCTGAGTTGATGATCTTGGGTGTATTTATACCCCTAAGAACCATAATTTATTCATATTGTATCTATGTTTAGAGAACAAAGTGCCCAGTTTCTTATGTTTTTACTCTACTTCTATGTAATTGAGCTAACCGAAGTGATTAGCGTGATTTCAGGTATTAATGAGGTAGATGAAAATATTATAGGACTATGGAATGTGGATGGCATATGACACAAGAGAGAGTAGCAACTTGGACCAAATATGGGGCCTAGAAACTACAATTTGGACCAAATGTGGTGCCTAGAAACTATGTCCAAGACCAGTTTGTCATTTATAATTAGTTCAGGACCTAGAAGACAATTATGAGAGAAAAGATTATTAAAAGGCTTAATGCTGAATTTTTATTGAGAATTCAATTATTTTGTATTATTCAGAGAGAGGAGAATAGCAACTTAGGGGGAGATAGCAGAGAAGGGCGGCTTAGCTTGAGAGAGAGAAAAAAACATTTTTTGCTCTTGCTCTCAGTATTTGCACACCAAGATCTTCTAGTTTTTGGTATGATGAATATATTTATGATGATTTTCTTTTTATTCATGAGTAGCTAATTTTATTAGTTAGGGTTATGGAAGCCTTGTAGCATACAATATGCATTGACTTTTTTATATCATACTCTCTTCATTTATCTTGAATTCTCGTGGTTGTAAACATAGAGGATATGCCTTAAAACACAACTTGTTCGAAAGAAAGGTTGTTGTTCGGAAAAGAGAGTAGTGACAAGAAAATAGGATTACCAACCCCTATTTCATAAGTTAATGCCTTAGAAGGATTAACTACTTAGAGATTTCATATTGTTTTTGGTAAACGCTTTTGATTCGAGAAAACTAAAGTGAATTAGTACTTGATGGTTGATAAACACTAGGATTATGCTATTAAATACAATACGTTTCTCTGTAAACACGATGCATGTATGAATTCGTAATGCCTATAGTTAGAAAGTATTGAAACTATAAGGTGGACATAACCCTAGCTTTCTATTTCTCTGAATTTGAATACTAATACACATATTTCATCTTGTTAAACTAAAACCATTAATTTATGAACTGAATCAAATCCCCCTATTTATTTTACGGAAACGAGCGATTAAAAGTCAACTAATTTGCACACAACTTAATTAACACCATATTCCCTGTGGGATTCGACCCCAACCTTGTTGGGTTATATATTTGACAACGACCGCTTACTCTCTCATAAGAGAGGTGTAGTTTGAGCATTATTAGTTGACTGTATCAAATAGTCCTAAAATCTGAAGAACTATATGAGTTTTTTTACTAAGATTGAATGACTGTATATGACAATCTTGATTCTATAGATGAAACTGTGGGAAGTAGTCATCTAATCGACATGCCCCAAATAACGTAATATAGTTGAGTTGGGGTCTAATATGTAACCCCAATTAGAAGGGTGTCATTACCTTGCCACTAGTAAGGACAATCTGTGAGTAACCCCCATATAATAGATGACTCTAGTAATAACGATGGGAACCCTCATATAACAGGTTAAGCCACCTCATCTACCCTCATATAACAGGCTATTATGTCTCAACCTATGTTGGCTACATAGTTCTGAAATGCAAGGATTGCTTCTAAGAATCACACCCTTATATAACAGGTGGGTTCCCATCCTTGGGTTTGCTTGGTGCTAATTTCTACTCCTATCTGAATAGACACTGAACATGATTAACTTAACTGACTGGACTGAGTTAACTGAGTTCTGTTGACTGACAGAATACTACTGAGATTACAGAGTTTTCCTGAGTTATAAGACTGACTGAATTCTATGGATCATGGCTTGACTGAGAGTATCTTGAAAACATGACACTGATTCTAGGCACACAACTAAATTTTCAGATACAAGTACCCACAGGACTCGATGGGAAGAAACTGACAAAGCATGACTTTCTTGAATACATGACTAACATCAATAATCCATAATATAATAAGTTGGATATTTCATGAAGTACAAGTTCTAAAGCACCATAATGCTACACATATATCCATAATTAATTGACTAAGACATTTCATCAAACACTGCACATGTATAAACTTGTACATAAATTAGGATTTCATATTATCATACTATTATGGCACTTTTCTTTCACATAGGCATTTAATCGAACACATGGGGAGCATGATTTGGTTATACCATCATCAACACATCTAATAATCATGGATATATCAATTAACGTGTAAATTTAAGGGTTTATCATGATTATGATGCAAATCACCACATTCTAGGGTCAATCATTGGAATATGTAATTTCAAACATGAATCAAAACCCTATAACATCATGAACATGAATTTCAATTCAATTTAAATCATGACCATTCATAAATACACAAATCTTGGATTTTGAAAAGAGATTCTTGAGCTTCATGGGTGAAAGGGACCCATGAATCAACACATGACATACCTGGGTTGTGAGTTTCTTGAATTTCTTGAACTTGAAGAACTTGGAATCTCTTAATTTCTTGAAGAATGATCTGAATTTTGTTATTGGGGATTATCTTTGAGAGAAAACCATAATTTAATATTATAGATGGATAATGAACTTATGAGCCTTGATCTGATATTATTAAGGGTTAAAATGAGTGGAAAAAGACCCAATTACCTTTTTAAAAATAACTTTAAAATAACTAAATGAACTATGCAATGGTGGGTGCGATGGTCCATTGCTGGGTTGATGGTCCATCGGTCCTGAGCGTCGCACCTGAGAAAAATAGGGGTTCATTGCCTCTGCTGTGACAATTTGGCGGATGGTCCGTCAGCCTGAGCCATCGCCCGTAGGTAGAAGGTGGTCTCACTGCCTCCGCTATAACGGTTTAGGCGATGGTCCATCGCTAACTTGACGGTCCATTGGCCCTCATCATCGCACCTGGGAAGTTTTGACTACTCTCTATAAAATGGCCATAACTTTCTACCACAATACCGTATTTGAACGAAATTGGTATCATTGGAAAGCTAATTCAATTTTTCACATGACAAAAAGTGAAAATCTTAAAAAATCCATGTATATAATAGTATATTCATCTTTCAAAATAAGTTTCTAACGTACTTGGGATGATTTTAAGCTAGGTAGAAGTATGGGGTATTACAATATCTTCCCTTTGAGAACATTCATCCTCGAATGAGACTGAGTGAGAGGGGAGAAGATAAACTGACATACATACTGAATATGAATGACTGAAATATGACTCCATGACTAACATGACTGATAAACTGAATATATATCATACTGAACATACATATCTGATTCATGTGTAACTGATTTATGACTATAAGACTGAATTACTGATAAGATGAGTTTCTCATCAAACTGAACATGCATATCTGATTCATGAATACATGACTGAACTGATACATAAATTCATGACTAACTATGTAATGGTACTAATACCAAGCTTATACTGGAATTCTGAACATGAAACTGAAAAGGCTTAAGGAGAACTATTACCTTAAGCTTGATCTGAGTTGGCAGAGAAGAGGTGAGGATACTTGGTATGCATGTCTTCTTTTGCTTCCCAAGTAGCTCCTCAACGGACTGATTCCGCCAAAGATCTTTGACTAAAGGGACTTCTTTGTTCCTCAGCCTGCGAGTCTGGCAGTAAAATTTTTTGACTAGAATCTCTTCATAAGAGAGGTTGTTCTGAACATCTATGCTCTAAATAGGGACTACGACTGTTGGTTTACCTATACACTTCTTGAGAAAATAGACATAGAAAACTAGATGAATTGAGGCTAGATCTAAATACAATTCGAGCTCATAATCTACCTTGCCAAATTGACTGAGAATGTTGAAGGGATCAACATATTGGGGACTGAGCTTTTCCTTCTTACCGAACCTCTTCACTCCCCTTATGGGAGAGATCTTTAGATAGACATAATCACTAATCTCAAACTTGAGATCCGTTCTTTGCACATCTGCATAAGACTTCTGTCGGCTCTGAGCAGTCCGAAGTCTTTCTCTGATCAACTGGAATTTCTCTAAGGCATCGACTACTAAGTTAGGCCCTATGACTGAGGCTTCACTAACTTCAAACTAACCAACTGAAGATCTGTACCTCCTGCCATAGATAGCTTTTAATGCAGCCATCTTAATACTAGAATGATAGCTATTGTTGTATGCAAACTCAATCAAGGGCAAGTGGTCATCCCAGCTACCCTTGAAATCAATTGCATACGCCTTTATCATATCTTTTAATATCTAAATGGTCCTTTCTGCTTGACCATTTATCTGAGGATGAAAGGCGGTACTAATATGAAATTGGGTACCAAGGCCCTTTTAGAATGCTTTCCAGAAATGAGAAGTGATCTAGGTATCTCTTTCTAAGATAATAGATAACGAAACACCGTGCAATCTGATCAACTCTCTTATGTAGAGTTTGGCATAATCCTCGGTTGAATAAGAGGTACAGATTGGAAGAAAATAAGCTAATTTGGTTATCCTGTCTACAATGACCCAAACTGAATCATGCTGATGACGAGCATGAGGTAAACCCATCACAAAGTCCATATTAACTTCTTCCCAGTTCCAAGTAGGAATACTAAACTCCTTCATAGACCCATTAGGCTTCTAATGCTCTATCTTAAACTGCTGACATGTAGAGTACTTAGCTACAAACTCTACAACATCTCTCTTCATCCAAATCCACCAATAGATTTCTCGTAAGTCGCGGTACATCTTTGTGGCCCTTGGATAAATAGAGTAGCGCGCACCATGCGTTTCTACAAGAATTCGCTGCCTCAATTCATCTACACCTGGAACACTTAAACGACCCTAAAAATGCAGAACACCATCTCTCCCTTGGGAGAAAACCTCTACTTTCTGATCTTTGACTGAATTTTTTAACTTGAAAAGGTTGGGATCTCTTACTTTTCTTTAACCTCAAAAACTAGAGATGATTCTAAAATACCCTGAACCCATATGTTACCCTCTTTTGAATCGACTAAGTGAACGCCTATTCTGGCAAGCTAATGGACTTCCTAAGCTAGCTTCTTCTTACTATCGTCAACATGAGCAATACTACCTATAGACAATCTACTGAGAGCATTGGCCACTACATTGGCCTTGTCCAGATGATAAAGGACACTCATGTTATAATCTTTCAAGAGCTCTAACCACCTTTTCTGATGAAGATTGAGATATTTCTGAGAAAAAATATACTGAAGGCTCTTATGATCTGTGAACACATCTACATGAACCCCGTATAGATAATGCCTCTAAATCTTCAAGGCAAAAACTACGGTTGCTAACTCAAGATCATGAGTCAGGTAATTCTTTCATGGGGTTTAAGTTGTCTAAAGACATAGGCTATGATCTTACCATGCTGCATGAGGACACAACCTAAACCTACTCTGGATATATCACAATACACTACGAACCCATTAGAACCATCGGGAAGAGCCAAAACTGGAGCTGAGGTGAGTCGAGTATTCAACTCTTGAAAACTCTTCTCACAAGGATTTGACCACTAAAACTTGATTTTCTTCAGAGTCAATCTGTATATAGGAGATGCAATAGAAGAAAATACCTTGACAAACCATCTATAATAGCCAGCCAAACCCAAGAAACTCCTGATATCTGATGGAGAGACAGGTATGGGCCAATTTTTTACTGCTTTGGTCTTTTGAGGATCAAACCTAATGCCATCACTGAAAATAATATTACAAAGGAATGCTACTGACCTTAGCCAAAATTCGCACTTACTGAATTTGACGAATAACTAATGATTTTTTGGAGTCTGAAATACTATTCAGAGATGGTCTGCATGATCATACTCACTGCGATAATAGACCAGAATATCATCTATAAAGACTATGATGAACATGTCCAAGTACTCCTTGAGCACATGGTTCACCAAGTCCATGAAAGCTGTTGGGGCATTGGTAAGACCAAAGGATATAACTAAGAATTCAAAGTGATCATACCGAGTACGGAAAGCTATTTTCATAATGTCACAATCTCTGACTATTGAGTCTGATTATAATTGTGATTCTGAATCTAGAAATGATGCTGAATTGCTTAATTCATCTGATAGTGATCATGCTAATATTTGTGCTGACTGCAATGGTGATAATTATGTTTTTGATGAAACTTTTATAAATTGCAATCATAGTTTGAAGATTTAGATTTTAATGTTCAAACCCTCACTGCCGATAGCGTTCTTGAGTTATTAAAAGAAGTTTGTGATGAAAAACTTCATGAAATACTACTAAAGAATCTAATAGCACCCCTAGTACTTCTAAAATTGCTGATAGCACTCACACTTCTCGAAGTACTGATAATGATTATTACTTTCCTTATTCTTTAGCTGAGGTTAATAGACTTCTTGCTATAAGTCAATTACTTGAAAAATATATATCTTTCAATGATTTAAAAATTGAGGTTGAAAACCTAAAAAAAAAAAATTATATCTCTGAAGCAAAATCAAATGATTTGTGATCATAGGATTACAAAATTTGAGAAAGATATTTCTCACCATGATGTGTCTTCCAGTTTTAAAGGGAATGAAAAACGTCTGATATAGAAGAAGACGATGATATTGTCAAAAACTTTTATGCAAAAAATAATTATTTTTTTGGCATGATGCAAATTGCTATAGCTTATAAAGGGTATATAAATTACAATATTAATTGATAATGATTTCTCTATGACTAATGTTGCCATGATTGATAGTGGTGCTGATGTTAGTTGCATTCAAGAAGGTTTTATTCCAATCATATATTTTCATAAGACTACACATATTGTTAAGTCTGCATCTGGTCATTCTCTTGATATTAATTATAAACTTCCTAATTCATATATTTGCCAAAATAAGGTTTTCATTCCGCATTTCTTCTTTTTGATAAAAGATTAATTATATTCCCCAATTATACTTTACACCCTTTTTATAAATGCAATTTATCCTTATACTCATATTGATGCTAAAAGATTTACTGCTACTTATAAAAATAAAAAACTATCTTACCCTTTTGTTATAGATCCAGTAACTAAGGATATAAATGCTTTAATTGATAGGAAGAAAAAACATGTGAACTTTTTACAACTTGAAATGTTTAGCATGAATATTGGTGATACCATAAAATCTACTAAGGTACAGGAGAAAATAAAAATGAACTCCGAACAAATGATTGTTTATATATGTGTTGATCACCCCAATACTTTTTAAAATCGTAAACAACATATTGTAACTCTTCCATATGAAGACGATTTCTATGAGGACAAAATCCCAACAAAATCGAGACCCTACCAAATGAATGCAGAGTTAGTCGAATTCTGCAAAAAAAGATTGATAATCTCTTACAAATGGGCCTAATAAAATATTCTAAATCATCATGGTCTTGTGCTGCATTTTATGTGAATAATGCTGCTAAAAAAGAATGTGGTATACCGAGGTTAGTAATTAATTATAAACCTCTTAATAAATATTTAAAATGGATTAGATACCCTATTCCAAAAGGAAAAAATTATTGTCCAAATTATTTGATGCCAACATATTTTCTAAATTTGATTTAAAATCTGGTTATTGGCAAATTCAGATATTTAGAGAGCACACTTATAGAACTGCTTTCAATGTCCCATTCGGTCAATTTGAATGGAATGTGATGCCTTTTGAATTAAAAAATGCTCCTTCTGAATTCCAGAAAATAATTAATTACATTTTTAATCCATATATGGATTTCATTATTATTTATATTGGTGATATTCTGGTGTTTCAAAAACATTAGAATTACATTTAAATATCTTGATATGTTTAAAATGATTTTGATACAAAATAGTTTGGTGATATCTAAATCAAAAATGAGTTTATTCCAGACAAGTATTCGATTTTTAGCTTACCATATTTGTCGAGGGAAGATAGTCCCTATTCAGCGTTCTATTGATTTTGCTGATAAATTTCATGATGTTATCACTAATAAATTCCAATTGCAAAGATTCTTAGGAAGTTTGAATTATATATCCCCATTTTATGAGAATTTTTCAAGAGATTTAACTCCCTTATATGATAGATTAGAAAAGGGTTTTCAAGGTCCTAGACTGATAGTCATACAAACCTTGTAAAACGCATTAAGCAATGTGTAAAATTTTTGCCTTTCTTTACTTTAGAAAATTTTTGCCTTTCTTTACTTTAGCTAACCCTGCTTGGCTAAAAATTATTGAAACTGATTCCTCTAATATTGGTTGTGGGGGAATACTTAAACAAGTTAATCCCCATAATAATTTTGAAGAATTGATATGATTTCATTTTGGGAAATGGACTGATAGTCAAAAGAAGTATGCAACGGTTGCAAATGAAATGTTAACCATTGTTAAATGGATTCTTAAATTTCAGGATCATTTATATAATCAATTTTTTTTATTAAAACTGATGCTCAATTGGCGAAGTATATGTTTGAAAAAGATTTTAAACATAAAGCTTCAAAATAAATATTCGCAAGGTGGCAAGCTCAATTAGGCCCCTTTTGATTTTGAAATTCAATATAAAAAAGAAATTGATAATTCTCTGCCTGATTTCTTATCCAGTGAAAACTTAAGTGAAAAATAAATTTTTACACTCATTTCCTCTCTGAAAAATGATAATCACTATTATAATGGCAATCCCTTTGAACGCAGATATGCATATACTTATTCTTAAAAAAATCATACATTCAATAATTGAAGATTAATTTGTTGTCTTTGATTATGAAGAAATTAGAGACAAAATTGATTGGTTTGATATTGATTTATCTGACTAATCTATTATGTGCAGCATGACTATAGATCTACCCTAGCAAATGGCCAGAGAAAAAGGTAGAGGCAGAGGAAGATATTCCTTTTCAGGAGGGAGATCCGCCCTTCATCATCATAGCCTCAGGCATCATATGCTTTATCATCAAATACCCCAGTGATACAAAGGGGAAATATGAGTTTGATAAATTCCACGATTCTACAGATAGGTGAATCTTCATCATAATCGATCCATCTAGAAGATATTTCGGAGGATCAGCCATTATATAGACAATTACAGTCATATTTAACAGCAAAGCAAGCAGATACGTTTGCTACCGTTACAAAAGAAAATGCTGATAGCAAACCAACTGAACAACTTGATAATAGAGAGTTGATAGTTCTTGTTGAAAATTCTGAAATTCACAGACAAAATGATCGTGGAAGATACTCCACAAATATTTAATTTCTAACCTTTATTTTGCAGGAGAGTCTTATAAGACTCTAACATATTATGAAATAATTCTATTATCCACGAGAAGTGCAGAGATTGAACATTTCCAAGCTTATGATGGAGAACCAGATATGCATGGGTTCTCAAAAATTATTATAAAGAAAATCATTATCCTTGGAGATTGAGGTACAACCTTTATGGCAGAAAGGCAGATATTGCTGAAAGGTTCCAAAATTAATTTTACATATTGGGACTATATTCAGGCCTTCACCAACATATTATATTAAAATAATAATAAGCATAAACATACATGGTTCGTAATGATTTGTGCAAAAATATTCGATGAACTAATTCCTAACTGGTTTATTAATTGGTGGGAATATCATGGTCCAACTGTTCAGATATTACCGGATATATTTCTAAAACTATACAAAAGATGGACAAAGGTGTCCCCATTTCTGACTGAGTTATACCACTCAGATCATGTTTGCAATTTGGAAAAGATTGACCATATGTAATTCTTTATTGAATTCTCCATTTCATGGATTCACAAATGAAATATTGAATTTGGATTCACTAAAGAACAAATACCTTGTATTTATAGGGTATTTTATAATAACTTTTGGGATAAGCTCCTAAAAAAAATTCAGGATTATGTTAATGCTCCTTAAAAAAATATTGTTGAGGATGAATCTTTAAAGCATATCTCCAGAAGGATCGTTGTTTATGATGGAGATAGAATGGAGATGATAGAACAATATCTGGAAGAATTTCAAAAAAATTTGATGAAAACTGTCGAACAACATTCAGATACTTCTATGAAAAGGATCACCAGCGATGATATCGTGGAGGATGTTCACGACTCCCAGCCAATTGATTCAGGAAATACCCTGAATGAGGAAGCCATAGCAAGAACAGAGGAATTTCTCCACGAACTAAAGAAGAAAGAAGACAAGATGTTTGAAAAGAAATCTATCTAAAAATACTTCATGATGTATGAGACCCGGATGTGGGACTCTTTTTACTATTTAAACAGTAGATCCACTGTGCATAGGGATTCAGATGTGGCACCTATAAGTACTGTGCATAGATTCCTTTTGCTTTTACTTTTCTATATATAGGACCTTCATTTTTTAGGGAAAGTCAGCAGAAGATTTTTATTTTTTATTTCTCTCTCTAAGCAAAATTTTCTCTCCCCTCTCTCTCGTGTAACATAGTTCAAGGTTTGAATAAAAGGGCTAATAGTCTCCGTTGTTTATTATTTCGACCTTGCACCCTGCCAGTTTTAGGGCATTTACTTCTTTAATTTTTACATACTTTAATACTTTCTTCCCCTCTCCATCCGTGACTATGTCCGGCTAAAAACGTTTCATATCTATGCCAGAGATATAACTTCTCTTACTTAGTAACTATGAAAGATCCAGATTCTATCAAAATATGAAGGAATTTTTCTATAGCTTCTTGACTTGGTTCCGAAATAGTTGGTACACTTGAAATTAGTACTGCTTATGGTGGCTTTGTCTTAGTGACTACGTCTAGCAAGTCATGACCTTTAAGCCCGTGATGATGAAGAAAAGGGCATTTCTCTTCACGATTAGAATTGCTAGACCCGTGGGGTCATCCTAAGTATGTATTGATCTTCTGATAGGCCTCTTGTTTGAGTAAAAGAATTTTTTCATGCACTCATTAAGCTATTTTAAACTCTTTTATATTTTGGTTGGTGCCTCGGTTGGTTTTCCGACTAAGCTTCCCGATATTAGTTAATAGGTCTAGTTGGCATGGCGGATTACCACCCGCCTATCTAATCCCTGTTAAATGGTATTATTATTATTATTATTATTATCATCATCATTATCATTATTATTATTATTATTATCATCATTATTACATCATCTATAATCTATTATCTACATCTATAATATATTAAAAGTGTGAAGACCTTCATAAAAGTATTAAAAGTGTGAAGTCCCTTATAAAAGTGATTTGAACCTTTTGCCCTTCATTAAAATATTTCATAGTTGATAAAATAGTTTTTTCACCTTTTTTCTCAAATTAATTTTATAAAAGAAATGAATTGTTCAATTTTTATTTTTTTTACCTTTAGCCTCCTTTTTCGTTTATGATTTGAATACATACTTCTTTCCACATATGAATACGTGAATTTTTATTTTATTTTTTTAAAAAAAACAGCTAATTGGTTACTCATGGACGTCACTTTTTCTCAAAATTAGGTTTAGGAATAATTAATGTAGATTTCTAAATAATTTGCTTGCCGTAGGATTTAATCTCTCAATTCCACTAAAATTCTTTCACCGTCATCACAAAATCAAATTTTAATGAGTTGGTTCTAAAGAATTTCAATTTAATTAGGAATAGTGAAGTTCTTAATTTATATAAATTTCACTGTATGCCTTCTTCCTCTTCCACTCAATAATAATTGGGCAAACGATATAAATCTCAGTAGTTTAGAGCTTAACTATAGAAAATTTTATGATTTTCCTGTATAAAGATACATTTTGTAATCTCAACATAAATACTCGCATATTGTAATTTATAAAAGAATATTTTTTTCCTTTATAAAGATACATAATTAGCTTCGGATATAGTTTTTTTGAATTTGAGTCTATCGAGATACATAATTAGCTTTCAATACATCCGACGAACAGACATAATTAGTTGAAATTTTTGTAATTAATTTATAAGAGTAGAAATTTGTGTAAATATGATAAATTAAATATATTTTCACGTTATTTTTCATAATAATTTGTAGGTGCTTAGAAGCCATACTTAGTAATTTTTTTAATTTCTTTTTGACAAGAAAAGACTATTCTAAACAAATGCAAAGATCTCTCATATTATTTCACCTAATTAAAGTCCTCTTCTACTCCCTCCGTCCCAAATTGAGATGGTACATTGATTAAAAAATAATTAATAACATGGCTAGTTTACCATAGTGCCTCTATTAAATAATGTTTACATTTTAATTTAAAGAAAAAGTAATTGATGCAAACATGGAAAGAAAATTTGTCTCTTCTTGATTAATGAAAAAAGACAAATAAAATGGAAAATCAAATTAGAAAATTTGAAACGGGTAATTTGAGACGGAGAGAGTACTATTCATGCTCCATTCCACCCTTCTTTACATTCAAAATCTATTTTTATATTGGGCATATAGCATCATAAGGGTTAATAACAAGAAGAAAATGCACAAGAATTTAGATATTTCCACCTTTTCATAGTACTTTTCCTACTAATTAATATACTTTAAAAGCAATTAGTTATCTACCCGCATTTCATGTTGGTACCTAATTCATAAGTGTTGGGTTATGCTTGTCAATTTATTTAAAATTACGTTAAAGTCAAAATTCAAATAACAATGCTTGTACAAATGAAGTATAAAATTTTGAAATTAATGAAAGTTATAGGTATTAAATTTTAACTTATTTGTAAGACATAAGGATTCATAATAATTAGTACTTTAAAATTGAATAAATTTTGCTTTTTAAATCTTTTTTGCACAATATTAGAAATACTAATATTTAAAATAAAGAAAATAAAAGGCCAAAAAATTCGAAGAATAAGGGGGGACTCGGAGAAAAAGAAAAGTATCAACGAAATTGTAGGAAGACGGTCCTATGTATATGGCATGAAAACTATAATTTAATTTGCATGAAATTCTAATTAATGAATTCTTTTCATTTGCAAAAAAAAAAAAAAAAGTTAATAGATGAGATACAACATACAGTAACATATTTGAGATACAATATTTATTTATATTATTAAAAATAAATATAATAATGTGAATATAATTACTACTTTTAAATAATATTATCCTTAATTCGTGTGTATATTTTATTTATTAATGTAATACACACGTGCAAAGCACGTACACTAATCTAGTTGTTAAAATAGTGGCCACTTTGATTCAATTTCCTATTTTTGTATTTAATTTCTAACCAATTTTTTGATCAATTAATATCAATTTTAGCCATATTTTTCCTGAATTCATTTTTTTACACAGCCTAAACTTTAAACTCAAATTTTAATCTCATCCATTGATCAAAATTGATCTAATGGTCGAGATTAAATCAGCCTTATCTTTCTTTTTTTAATAAAAGGGAACCCTAACCCTCATTTTTTCTCCCTCACAGCCGCACCCTTTCCCTTCTCTCTCTCTCTTCTCTCATTCTTTCTCTTCCTCCCTAAACTTCCACCATGACTACCACCGTCGGAGCAGTCCACCGGACAGCCAGCGACCCTCCTCACCTTTTCTCATGTTGTTGCCTCACCATCACTGGTGTAAACAACAACGGTCCAACCAAGCTCCGTTCAACCACTGCCTCCGCATCGTCTAGTCCAATGAACCGGCCAACTGCCGGTGAGTCTCACCATGAAATCCACTGCCACCATCTCCATTCCCTTTAATTTTTGTCTCCACCAGCTAGCCAACCACAATTCAACCTCCCTCTCCTCTCACCTGTTACATCCTTATCAGAGTTGATGATTAGTGGGGTTTTCGATGAACTTTACTGAGATTTTTTCCCAGTTTTATTTCTTAATACTTTCAATAGCATGTTTGTTTTCTTTGTTTGTGAATTATTTGAATCAGATTCTTAGATTAAAAATACGTGGATTTTAACTTCGAGTTTTAATACTATTTCTTCAATTACATATTTATTTATGTCTCTGGGTTGATATATGTGAAAAGCCCCAATTTCTATGGACTTTGATTAAACCCTAAATTTTTACTAGCCGATGTTTCAGTGATTTTATAATTATGGACGACCTTATTATTGGTTGTCAATATTTTGATGCGTAATTAATGATATTGAGCTATTTTTGATTTCTAATACTCTGATGAAAATGAGACTGATTCAATTATGGAATATTCTTATTTGATTAATCTTTTTTTATAATCATAGCCTCAGCGGATCTTTCGTTTCCTTCTGTGATTCTTACTCCCTTATTTATGGTAGTGTTTTAATTTGTTTGTTTTAAATTATGAATAACTAGTGGTACTGATTTGCCTCTATAATTACTCTTACTCTACTATTTATGGTAATTTTTTATCTGTTTTATTCTAATTATGATTGATTAATGGTACTATTTAGGAAAAAGTATCTCATTTGTTCAATAATTGATCTCCTTGCCTGTCTTTTTAATGGACTATTATGCCATTTTTCTCTTGTCATGAATGATTAGAATTTACTAAAGTTTGGTCACTTAAGAAGTGAATTAGTGAGTCGAAAATGTTTAAGTGTAGTTACTTGAAAGGTGAACTTATGTTTTGAATATAGTTAAGTGTGGTCATTAGAGAAATGAATAAGTGACTTGAAAATGTTTAAGTGTAGGCACTTGAAATGTGAACTTGTGTTTTGAATTTAGTTAAGTGTGGTCATTTGAGAAGAGAATTAGTGAGTCAAAAATGTTTAAGTGTAGTTACTTGAAAGGTGGACTTGTGATTTGAATATAGTTAAGTGTGGTTACTAGAGAAGTGAGTAGAAATTGTTTAAGTATAGGTACTTGAAATATGAATTTGTGTTTTAAATTTAGTTAAGTGTGGTCACTTGAGAAGTGAGTTAGTGACTTGAAAATATTTATGTGTAGGAACTTGAAATGTGGACTTGTCTTTTGAATTTAGTAAGTGTGGTTATTTTAGAAGTGAATTTGTGAGTCGAAAATATTTTAAGTGTAGTTACTTGAAAGGTGAACTTGTGTTTTGAATATAGTTAAGTGTGGTCACTAGATAAGTGAATAAGTGACTTGAAAATGTTTAAGTGTAGGTACTTAAAATGTGGACTTGTGTTTTGAATTTAGCTAAGTGTGGTCATTTGAGAGTGAATTAGTGATTCAAAAATATTTTAAGTGTAGTTACTTGAAAGGTGGACTTGTGTTTTGAATATAGTTAAGTGTTGTCACTAGGGAAGTAAGTTAGTGAGTCGAAAATATTTAAGTGTAGGTACTTGAAATGTGGACTTGTGTTTTGAATTTAGTTAAGTGTGGTCACTTGAGAAGTGAGTTAGTAGTTTGAAAATGTTTAAGTGTAGGCACTTGAAATGTGGACTTGTGTTTTGAATTTTGTTAAGTATGGTCACTTGAGAAGTGAATAAGTGACTCAAAAATTTTTAAGTGTAGGTACTTAAAATATGGACTTGTGTTTTGAATTTTGTTAAGTGTGGTTACTTGAGAAGTGAATTAGTGAGTCGGAAATATTTTTAGTGTAGTTACTTGAAAGGTGGACTTGTGTTTTGAATATAGTTAAGTGTGGTCACTTGAGAAGTGTGTTAGTGACTTGAAAATGTTTAAGTGTAGGTACTTGAAATGTGAACTTTCATTTTGAATTAAGTTTAGTTTGGTAACTTGTGAAGTGAATTAGTGATTTGAAAATATTTAGGTGTAGGTACTTGAAATGTGAACTTTTTGTTTTGAATTTAGTTTAGTTTGGTAACTTGTAAAGTGACTTAATGACTTGAAAATGTTTAGGTGTAGTTACTTAAAATGTGAACTTTTCATTTTGAATTTAGTTTAATTTGGGTAACTTGTGAAGTGAATTAGTGGCTTGAAATGTTTAAGTGAAGGTACTTGAAATGTGAATTTTTCATTTTGAATTTAGTTTAGTTTGGTAACTTGTGAAGTGAATTAGTGACTTGAAATGTTTAAGTGTAGTTACTTGAATTATGAATAAGTGACTTTTGTTTTGAATTTAGGTACTTGAAATGTGAACTTGTATTTTAATTTTAGTAAAGTGTGGTTACTTGAGAAATGAATTTGTGACTTGAAAATGTTTAAATGTAGGTAATTGAAATGTGAACTTTTATTTTGAATAAAGTTTAATATGGTAACTCGTGAAGTGAATTAGTGACTTGAAAATGTTTAGGTGTAGGTACTTGAAATGTGAACTTTTTATTTTGAATTTAGTTTAGTTATGTAACTTGTGAAGTGACTTAGGGGTCATTTGGTAGAGTGTATTAGAAAATTAATGCATGCATTAGTTTAATGTGTATTATTAATACCTTGTTTGGTATACTTTTGCACCCTATGTATAACTAATGCTTGCATTAGTTATACACTCTATTGTGTATTAAGGTGTGTCTTACTAATACCTAAAAATTCAAGGTATTAGCATTGTAATGGATTCAATACATGCATTAACATGATTAAAGATACTATTATCCCTCAAAAAAACATTACATCCTTTCTAACATATGTATGGAGGATATTTTTATAAGAATTTTTTTTTGTTAAGAAATTATTTAATTCATTTTATTTTTGATACATCAAACCAAACACTGCATAAGAAAAACACAATCATAACTAATACGAGCATAGCTAACACAACCATTACTAACACATTATATTTTGTATTATTTTTATACACTCTACTAAACGACTCCTTAGTGAGTTGAAATGTTTAAGTGTATTTACTTGAGAAAATTGAAGGAAAGGTGTCTTTTAAGTCTTGAATGAAGGATTGGTGATATAGACCAACTTAAAGGGTCAAACATAATTAGGAAACTTGATTAATTTAATTGTGGACTTGATTAATATTTTCAGAAATTTCCAATCTTTTCAAAAATACAAATCAACTCAACCCACACCCTTCTTCAATCTAAATCAACCAGTCTCTCTCCTCTCTCTACAGTTTCTCTCAACTTTCTCCCAACCATAGTTCTACAAATTTCTCCTTTCAATCCTCGGCGACTTCAACCTCCGACGATAAATAGTTGGGCTTTGAGTTTCTTTTCGACTTTAATCATCAATCAACGTGACAACCTTGCTCTCTGGCCACAACAGCTTTTACTTCTTCATCATTTATTTTCTTCTTTCACGGGTAAAAATTTATGGCCTTTTTAGTTTAAAAAAAATGAGGAACTTGAGCCAACTTCTCTTATAGTATTGGTTAACAATTTCAATAGTTGTTGCCTTAGTTTAAAATGCGGTTTGAATAAAACTCTAATTTTTGGTATTCCTTCTCTTCTCTTTTTGAAGTGAATTATGATTTTTTGTTATTAATTGCATTTTTTGAAGTTTTATTTTTGTTGTTTGTGTCTATACAAATAAAATAATGATTTGAGTTGATTTGTTCTGTTCTTGTTCTTGGTAAAAATGGTGATATTGCTTTTTTCTGTTGAACAAAACCATTCTACTATTTTTTTATCCAACAGATTATTCATCTGGTGCAACATATTAACCATCTGATGTAACAAATTTTTCATATGATGTAACAGATTAATCATCTGATGCAACAAACGGACTATTAAATTAAAATTCTGATGCAACAGATTAATCATCTAATGCAATAGACAAATCATCGGATAGAAAATTTGATGCAATAGATTTATCATATGATGCAATAGTTTAACTAGCTGATGCAATAGATTAACCATATTTTGCAACAGATTAACCATCTGATATAATAAATTTACTATCGGATGCAACAGAGGAACTATCGAATAAAAAATTTGATGTAATAGATTAACTATCTGGTGTAATGGAGGAACCATTAGATTAAAGATTTAATGCAATAGATGATCCTTCTATTGGATAAAATCCTATCAACTCTTCCAACAAGACATGTCCATGACTTGATTTTTCCAACTGATCATTCATCTGCCGCGATAAATGACCTTTCTGTTGGAAAAAATCTAAATAATATTGACTGTTAATAATGTTCCAACAGATCACTCATGTGTTACAATAAATGTGCGACCTGTTGCATAGACCATTCATATTTCTCAATAGATGAGTGATATATGTTGTATAGTTACAACAGATTACTCAGCCATTATTTTAGGTTAGTTAACTGTTCTGACAGATCATTCATATATTACAACAAATATGTGATCTGTTGCACAAACCATTTATCCTTCTCAACAGATGAGTGGTTTTTTTGTATTGGCGCAACAGATTACTCAGTTGTTGCTACAAATTATTTAACTGTTCTAATAGATCACTCATATGTTACAACAAATGTGTGATCTGTTGCACAGACCATTTATTTTTCTCAACAAAATAGTGATATGTTTTGTATTGTTGGAATAGAATTACTCATCCATTGTAACAGGTTATTTAACTATTCCAATATATTACTCATATATTGCAATAATGTATGATCTGTTGCATAGACTTTTTATCTGTCTTAAAATATGAGTGATACATTTCGTATTAATATAATAGGATACTCATCCGCTGCAACAAGTTGGTTATATACTACAATAGATATACTACCTGGTGCAACAGAATAGTGATCTGTTGGAATCGTTATTTTACTGTTTTGCTTGTTAGATTTACTATTATCCTTTTTTAATGATACATTAATCAACTATAATATATTTTTTTATATTCATGTAAATTTTAGATAATATGGCTCCCAAAAGAACAGAAATCGAATCAAGTCCAAGTAAAGGAACAAGTGAAATAACTGGGCTCCATCCATTACTCTATGAGCTTACTTTACAAGTGTTATCTCAATTAGGAGCAGAATAAGATGAACACGCGAAGGAGAAATATTTCAAAAGAGATGATCCAAATGCTAATAGCCCTTTCACCGAAGAGTTGGTCAAAACCTTCAGTATTGATCATTATCCTATGAGAATGCAGTGCGATGGTGCCACAGATTTAATGGGTGATTTCATAGTTAAGTCAGTCGTGGGAAAATCTTTCGACGCCTTTAGAAAAATACTTTGAGAACAAAAATTGGATACTTATTTCAGGGACAGCTACTTTGGAAAATATCTTGATTTGTCGGAGGATAACAATGCTTGTTTCCAAGTGAAAATGGTATATGAACTTCTCAAGCATAGGTTTATGTATGAAAACAAAGATAATATGGATAAAGTGTGAATAAATTATTGTGGCATGCCTGTTTTTTTTGGTTTGAAGGAGTTTACCATAGTTAATAGACTAAAATATTATCCTTCTTCTCAAGTTATACCTATTCTAACCCAAAAAACACCTCGCACACCCAAAAAAGGCAAGGCAAGTAGTATAATCATGATGATCTGGTGTCCATTGTTGGGCCAAGCTTCAAAAATAAAAGTTTGATAGAAGCGTTGAAAGGTAAAGGACTTTCAAAGAAGCACAAGCAGTCATAATGCTTGGTTTGATTTGTACATAATATTCTTTAGGTAAGAGACGTTAACAACAATATAAGCATCAATTTAATAAAGCTCTTCAAGGATCTTTAGGCATTTAACAGCTATTCTAGGGGTTAAGAAAGCTTCAAAATAACTGTCAAATATTTGTTGACTCTGTTAGCGCCAAACACAGTCAACTTATATGGCTTTCTATGGACTTTCATGGTAAATGTTTCTTTCTTTTATGATGATATTATCTATTTTTCTTACTCAATAATGGTTTTGGTTTATTGACATTATTTTATAGGCTTAGGCGTTTGAAGTCATTCCTTATTTGAGACAACAAGTGAACTACTAGAAAAAAGTTTTCTGTCCAAGAATTTTAAGATGGTTGTCTGCCAAAACTGATAAAAATTGCAAAATTTATTGATCTCTTCAATCCCCAAAAAAATGCAGTAAGTATAATTATAATTAAGTTTTTATTTTAATTAATGATTCTTTTGAATGATCTAATCATCATTCTAATATATGTAATATTTAATGTTAGATTGTGTATCCGCCGCTAGTTCTGACCAAACGAGAGTTGAAGATGCCGTTTTTTCTTACTTTATGGTTTGTGCAAACTTTATTAGACCCTAAGGTCATTGACAGAATAAAAATGGAATTGTTTGAAGCAACAACCATTACAAGAAAAATAATTTTGGAGGGTGGGCTTATTGTTATCGATGGTCTTAGTGGTGATGGAGCTGTTGGTGCTAATGATACTCCTCTTAAAGTATTTAAAACAAACCATTATGAGTATGATCATACTAGTTATACAGATTTTACCTCTCCCAGCGAATGTTCTCATGCAAATGTCAGGATTGCAGGGCTAAACATGATTTAGTGATTAATGCTATTAATGCATTAACTGCTTCTGTAAAGGAATTAGCATCTAAGAAGGGTGTCATTCCATTAAAAAGGATTTTATATCCATCCACTCCATTAGAGATTAAGGCTAAGAGGAGAAGGAGAGTGATTTTCAATGCATTATCAAACATCAAAAAAATTAAAATTGCAACTCCTCTGTCTTTGTGTTGCACTGAGCAATGTACAATGTCCAAAAGAGAGCAGCATTAGCTGAAGAAGGTGAATATATGTCTTTTCTAACTAACAAACAGACACATATTTTTTTCAACGGATGACACATCTGCTAAAAAATTATCAAATATATATATATATATATATGTTGTAATAGTTGACTAACTTGTGGCACCAGGTAATGTATCTGTTGCAACATATATTTTGTCTAATTTAGAAAATCAAATAGCTCTTTGTACCTCTTTTATTTATACCAACAGATGACCTATCTGCTATAACAGATGAGTCATATGTTGCAGCAGATTGTTTATCCATTGGAAATTATCATACAGGTCTTCCTCATGTAGAAATTTGTCCCAACAGCTGATTCATTGTTGTAACAAAAATATAATTTGTTTGGGACAATTTAAAATAGGAAAATCACATGTTTGATTTTCTAGAACGGATAAGTTATCCTTTTTCATTTTGTTGTATCTCCGTGATTAGCATTGATCAATTCTGTCTTACTAGGCGGATGTAAAAGCTACTGCTAAATATCATTGATAATATGCTACTCTTTTTATGGAAATACGGAGAACAAAAAATGCTAAAACCGTACGTAAGCAACAATAAAGATCCACGATGACCAACCCAGAATTCCATAGTACCGGATGAAGAACAACTTGTCCATATTAAGTAGATCTTTATAGCTTAAGTCTGTCAAAGTAATAACCTGACCCCTCCTTAGGAATCCTTGGCATCAATACTTAAATGTTGATGTATTTGTTGAGATCTATACTCATAACAATTTTTTTATATTACATTTATTCGTTGATTTATTTTATCTAATTTCTAATGGCTTTGATTTATTTTATTTTTTATATGAATTTTATTTTCTCCTTAGATTTGAACTTATTAATTGAAATAGAATTCTAGATTCAAACATTGCAACAGATCAATATCTGTTACAATCGATGACACATCTGTTGGAAAATATCAAACAAATTTAGACATATGTTGTATTGGGTAGTTAATTTATTAGAATTTATCAAATAGGTCTTTCCACTGTTGCAACAGATAAACTTAGATAGAAACATCGACATAATGCAATAGGTGACCAACCTATCACAACAGATAAACTATATGTCAGAACAAATAGAATATCTATAACAATGGATAAAGAATTTGTTGCATTATAAAAATTCAAATTTCATTGGACATAAATAATTGCCACTACATGTACAAAAAGTAAAAGTGAATTGAAATAAAAAAGGCGAAACCCATCAATACTGTTCAGTTCAAAACACCTAAAATAAAATAGGCATCAAGTGGATAGTGTTCATTTTAAATACATAAAATAAAATACGCATCAAATGAGTCAGTTTGGCACTTTTTAACCTGTTGGATACTTGCGTGTAATTCACACATCCAAGGCTTGTTAAACTCTTATTTTTGTTGACTTGGTGTCTGATTTGGACCCCAACGATCACTTTTTTTCTCCATTGTCTTAGATATTCATCTTCTTCCTAAAGTTTAACTCTAAATTCCCAAATCTTCTTCTTCATCATCATCTTTTTTTATGTATCCAAATTCTTCAAATTATTTGCATTTGGTCTTTCTTTTCTTTATCTTTTTTTTTATTTTTTCCAACCGAGCTTGACAATATCGAGCGCATCTTCTTCTGTTTTTTGTGATAAAGATTTTTGATGTTGTAAGTGTGTTCATGAAGCTCTATTGAAGACTTCTTGGACTCAACAAAATTCAGGTCATAGATTTTTTACTTATAAGATTTCATAGGTATATTTTTTATTTAATTAGTTGATTAATTATTGACCTGTAATTATTTTGTAATTGTGTTCTTATTTTATAAAAATTGGATGGATGCGATTACTTTGATTGGTATGAAGAATGACACCCTTCACAAGCAAATCGTGTAATCTGGAGTTTGTTGAACAAAGTCAAGGCTTCTGAAGAGAAACAAAATCTAGCAAGAAGATGCTACATTATTGTCATTATTGCTACTGATTTGGTGTTGTTAGACACATGGATATTCAAGTCTAATTGCTAAAATTTTAATAGTGGTGTATTTGCTACTGATTTGGTGTTGTCGAGCACATGGATATTCAAGCGTAATTGTTGAAAAATATCAAACAGATTTAGGCATATATTGTAAAATTTAGGTCATCTGTTGGAAATTATCAAATAGGTTTTATCACTGTTGCAATAGATTAGATAGAAATAACATCAGCATAATACAACAGATGACCAACCTATTGCAACAGATAAACTATCTGCCAGAACAGATATAATATATTTTACAACAGATTGACAATCTATTGCATTATAAAAAGCTCAACTTTCATTAGAATAAATTATTGTCACTACATGTACATGTAATTTAAAGTAAAGTGAAGTGTGACTTGAAATAAAAAATTGTTATTTCACAGGCTCTTCTATATACACGGGCTCCAAGCGTCCAGTTAGTACCCCATAATCCTAGACCTCTTGCAGGTTTTTCACAGCATTGTCACACAGAAAGTCCATTAGCTCAGCTATTTTTGTGCCGGACAGCAAACATTCAATATGTGCAAGAGCGTGTGAGCCGCACGCGTAACCGATATCATTTTTTGAAAGGTTCATACCCTTATTTTGAACTTCAAAATGCCATGATTTGTTCATCAACACTTCCTTTGGAAAATGATTCATCAGTTTACTCTCCCTCAATAAGATGGGGAACAGCTCCATTAGTGGCTACACGAGGAAAAAAAATGTACCTTGGCGATGGTAGGTATGTTGCAGTCATATACTTTGATCTTTCCCTCC
The DNA here is from genome assembly GCA_030864225.1 of Capsicum baccatum var. pendulum. Classification (NCBI taxonomy): domain Eukaryota; kingdom Viridiplantae; phylum Streptophyta; class Magnoliopsida; order Solanales; family Solanaceae; genus Capsicum; species Capsicum baccatum. Next base: position 227,913,397 of record CM061550.1, read on the forward strand.
TCGAGTAGCATCTCAATAGCTCGATAATGTATTCTATCCATTCTAATGGCTGCAAAAATCCTCTTTGCCTCGGTCCATCTCTTGCCGTATGGATTTAGCCTCTTCCCTCGAACATATTTTATCATTTCTTCTTCATCCCAGTCCAACATAGAAACTAAGAAATCAAATCTCACTCCACAGGCTGACACATCATTATTGATTTTATCATACTTATCCTTGATTTTCTTGCATAATTTGAGGTTCATTATCCTATCGGCAGCGTCATAAGCTTTCGGGTACGTTAATTGCCTTTTTCTCAGAGAAAGAGAATTTTGTCAACATGTTGTGATATAAGAAGTCAATTTTAAAATAGATTAGTAATTGTAAATATACAACGGATGGTCCATATATTTCATAGGGTTCTCTAAATTAATAATCCAACGCAAGTTATGCAATAGATGGATAATAAGTTTCAACAGAACCACTATCAGTTGCACCATAATTCCAGTTGTTGCAACAGATTTCACATCTGTTGCATAGCTTCTTCTTTATGGAGTAGATTATAAGGATAGTTTAGGAAAAGCAAACTTTCCTTTTCCTCATACCACATACGTATATCTGTCATAATCTGGAAGTCTTAGGGGGGAAAGAGAGGCGTGGGGTAATTTGGTGCGCCTGGCTTGGCATTCTTGTCCTATCGCAGATCCCTCTTATATTTGGCGCCAAGTTCCATGTATATGTCTACCTTCTTGAATGGCCCCTAAACTTCAACAACTTTTGGAGAAGGAGGAGTTGCAATTTTTTATTTTCGATCAGAGAGTACGTCACTAATTGCTCTTTTCTTCTTCCTAATCGTCGTTATAGGAGTGTATGTCTCTCTCACCTTCTTGTATGGTATGAAACCCCTCTTGGATTTGAATTCCTTGACATATTTAGATATAACCTCTACTTTTTCAATGAGTTTATCCTGGATGTCCTTGCAATCTTCGCATTCTCAACGAGAACACGAGAGTAAAAAAGGGTGAGAGAGAAGGGTGAAAATGGGTGTTTTCAAACATATTTATTTTTTCTTGAGCATCAAAATGATCATCATCATTAGTGGTAGCATCATAATTATGCCTTCCGCCAACACCAATAACTCCACCAGAAGAAGCGCCCGAATCTGCCTTAGTAGGTTAGTCATGAAGAGCTTCAACATTAGGTTGACCTTGCCTAACTGCTCTTCTTATGGATGTTGCTCTAGCCAATTCCTTCTTTATTAACTCCATCGCGGGGTCTGCTATTAGTATCAACATAACCTAGAGTAGTATAAGAAGTCATCACCAACTCCCGCTTAGTAGGCACGATCTGTGGATGCACAACCTATTAAAAAGGATAGATACATTTAAATCATATAATATAATAATTTTCATAGTTGGGTTATACACAGTCAAATTCTATAATAGATTAACAATATGTTTCATTAGATTACCCATTATTTCATAGTTTGCAGTAGATGGTTAAAATCCATTTGAGTCGGGTTCAGAGAACCAGAGTAATACATGGATAATCTGATGCAAAATATCAATCATTTGTTGCAATAGATTACCAATTTGTTACACCAATTCAATAAGATGGGTAATCTGTTGGGTTATATATTATGCAACATATGATCTATATGTCACAACAGATTAATAATATGTTATATCAGATTATACATCTGTTGCATAATTTGCAGTAGATGGTTAATCTATTAGGAGTTAGGTTCAGAGAACCAAAGAAACAAATAATTAATCTGATGCAAGATATCAATTGTCTGTCATAATAGATTATTCATTTATTGCACATGTTGGCACAGGAGGGATAATCTGTCGCAATAGATGTCCCATCTGGTGTATCAGATTTAACATCTGTTGCACCAGATATAACATCTATTTGATATCTTTATTGAGTAAAATTATTTCACTTGAAGAAGATGTACTGCATCATTTAGAGGGTTAAAAAGATTAGCCTTCTTAATTTTGGTGTTGTTCTTTCCAGCCAATCACCTAAACATCCTTAGATGAGAACTCTCATCCGGGTAATCCACAACCTGCTTTTTGAATGGTTTCAAATGCCCAAGCCTAAAAATTGTAAACAGAAAGCAAGCAAAAAATGTGATGATAACTATATTCAATATAAATCAATGGATGAGTAAAAATATTGATTAATTTTACCATAAAAGCCCAAGAAAAGCCATATAATATTGTTGTCCCTGAGGATAGCTTTGTCAGTAAATATTGGAAAGTTAAGTGGAAGCTGTCATATCCTGAAAATAATTGTTGAATTTATCAAAATCCTTAGCACGCGCCAACAAATCATCTTTTGTGACCTTGTTGACGTGTCTTGCCAATATAACTGAATTGGCAAACCAAACTAAGAAGAATTGATCCCTTTACTTCTTTGGTATGGTTTTATCCATGAGATCTATCAACAAATTTGATGCTTTGTAGCCACGTCGAGCAATGTCAAACAACCCATCTATTTTTTCCTTCTGTTTTCTTGCCTTGGATCTTTTACGGGGTGTTCTGTTGGTGATAGGTAGTTCTTCTAGATAATGTCATCTTAACTCCATCACTATGGCAAACTCTTGCAAGCCAAAACAAACTAGCATGTCATAGTAGTTGATCTAGATTTTATCCATCTTTCTGCCCCCTTCCTTCGAATCTTTATCATCCCACACGTACTTGATCCTGCGCTTGAGAAGACCATATACCATCTTCATATGGAAATGGGCAGGGGGTCCTCAGGAAGCTCAAGAAAGAGTCCAAAGTAGCTCTTCTTAAAAGTTCGTCTATGTTTTCGTTCTTCATAATTTTCTTAAAATATATAAAATTTCTCCCCATCTGGCATTTAAGTACAAGTTGACCAGTTAGTTCTTTTTATGCTTTTGGGTCATTTATCAGCATCGTAACTTGAAACCTGTCAATACTAAAAGTTTTGATAGGATTATGCTGGGATGTCGATATTAATTCACGTCCCATTGGTTATCCATTATCATTATGTTGATGATCATCCTCTTTCTCTTTCTCACTCTCTAATTCCTTCACTTGCTCACTTTTTTTTTCTTCATTACCATCTATAGACCTTTGTCTACCTCTATCAATGGTGTTTTCATGTATCTCATCAGCTTCACTTTTCCCTGACTGAGATTGTTCAGAAAGCTCCTTTGAATCCCTCTGTACTATAGCCTTTTTTTAGGTGGTCAGACGTTGATCCACTTTCACTTTCATTTTTTTTGGGGAGACATGTTTTATCTACAAATAACAGGAAAACAAAAATTACATTACAATTGATGTATGCATAAATTTTAAAAAATACTTTACAAACACCACCAATACCGAAATTCCAACAGCCACCACCACCACAAACACCACCAACCAATGCCACAAATACCATGAATAACGACACCACCGATAGCCACCACAAACACCACCACTAATGCCACCACAAACACTACCAACCAATACCACCAACAGTCAACACCAGTGCCACCACCACAACGACCACCACCACCGCCACCAACACCACAAACACCATCGAACAATACCAAGACATTCAATGGAACACTGCGATAAAACTAGGGTTTTCTCAAGTTCTTCCTACAATTTTACCATCAAAACTCAAAATTGTAAACCTATTCTAAAAGATAACACAACTAAAAATTTTCTTTCTCATCATTAACTTAAAAGCCCTTATTTTTTATAAAAAAAAATAAAAAGTATAGAACTTTTATCAAACTCTGTTACCTACGAAGATAGAGAAATGGCTAATACAAGTAAGAATAAAGTTAAAAATAATACCTATGTGGTCGGAAATGAGAAGAAAATCAATATATTGTGAAGGGTAGAGAAATTTATTGAGTAGTTATTGTTTGTGCTGTATAATTGACTAAGAAAGAGAAAAGAGTGAGAACTCGAGATTTGAAATGATGAAATATTTTTCTCGCAAATGGATGATTTATATGGGTTGATTTGTATTTTGAAAAAGAATAACAAGTTTTAAAAATGTTAATTTGGTCCTAATTGATCTTAATTATTTTTTAAAATTATAAAAGATATGCGTAATTTTTAATCCTCTCATCATGCAATTGCCAAAAGACTCAATTGAAGTTGTAGTTGACCATACGAACTCACACCTGGTCCTAGATTAATCAATTAGGTATTAGAATCTAATATCTGAACTCAATTAAAATTGTATAAAATAAATGTTCAACCTATTGTATCAGATTACGCATCTGTTATAAATTATCAATTGGATTAAGTCATTTGTTGCGACATATTAAGCATTTATTGTAAATAATCAAACATATTAAGTCATATGTTGAGACAAATTACCCATCTGTTGTAAATTATCAAATCGATTGTTATATATCACAATAGATTATCCATCTATTGTAAATTATCAAATAGGTGTTGCCATCTATTATAGTTGACCCTATGAGAACTCAACCCTAGTTTTAGATTAATCAATTATGATATTAGTTAAACATATGAGGTAGTAAGAATTGGTTCAGCTCAGAGTGATTGATCGACGACTTTGGTCGAGAGCAAAGCAATACTGTCTCACCATACAATTGCAAAAGAACTCAATTAAAGTCATAGTTGACCCTATGAGAACTCACCCCTGGTCCTAAATTAATCAATTAAGGTATTAGTCTAACATATGAAATCAATTGAAGTTGTATAAAAACAAATGTTCAATATATTGCAACAGAATAACCATCTGATGTAAATTATCAAATAGATTAAGTTATTTGTTGCAACAGATTAAGTATCTATTATAAATAATCAAATAGATTAAATCATAGATTGTGATAGATTACCCATCTATTGTAAATTATCAAAAGGATTAAGTCATATGTCACAACAAATTACCCATCTATTGTAAATTATTAAATAGGCACTGTCATTTGTTGTAGTTGACCCTATAAGAACTCACCCGTGGTCCTAGATTAATCAATTAAGGTATTAGTTGGACATATAAGGTAGTAAGAATCGGTTCAGCTCAAAGTGATCAATCGACGACTCTGGTCGGGAGAAACGCAATACCATCTCATTATGTAATTTCCAAAAGATGCAATTGAAGTTGTAGTTTACCCTGTGAGAACTCACCCCTGGTCCTAGATTAATCAATTAAGGTATTAGTTTGACATATGAGGTAGTAAGAATTGGTTCATCTTAGAATGATCGATCGACGACTCTGGTCGGGAGAAATGCAATACTGTTTCATCATGCAATTACCAAAAAACTCAATTGAAGTTGTAATTGACCCTATGAGAACTCACTCCTAGTACTAGATTAATAAATTAAGATATTAGTCTAACATATGAACTCAATTGAAATTGTATAAAAATAAATATTCAACCTGTTGCAACAGATTAACCATCTGTTGTAAATTATCAAATAGATTAAGTCATTTGTTGCAACAGATTAAGCATCTGTGTAAATTATTAAATAGACTAAGTTATCTATTGTGACAAATTTCCCATCTGTTGTAAATTATCAAATAGATTGTCAAATATCGTAACAGATTACCCATCTGTTGTAAATTATCAAATAGGCGCTGCCATCTATTGTAGTTGGCCCTATGAGAACTCATGTCTGGTCCTAGATTAATCAATTAGGGTATTAGTTGAACATATGAGGTAGTAAAAAGCAGTTCAGCTCAGAGTGATCGATCGGAAGCTCTGGTCAGGAAGAACGCAATACCATCTCATCATTCAATTGCCAAAAGACTCAATAGAAGTTGTAGTTGACCCTATGAGAACTTACCCCTGGTCCTAGATTAATCAATTAAGGTATTAGTCTAACGTAAGAAATCAACTTAAATTGTATAAAAATAAATATTCAATCTATTGCAACAGATGTCTTTTCTATAGTATTTAATCAAACAGATTAAGTCATCTATTGCAATATATTACGCATCTATTGTAAATTATCAAACAGGTGATGTATCTATTGTGACAGATGATCGAGATTTGAAAACTTTCAAACATAAATTGTCATCTGTTGCACGTAGATATTTTAAGACCCTTTTTTTAAAACCAATTTAGGTATTTTTTGTCCGAGATAAAAAAATTAAAATACTAAGACGGTAAAAATATTACTTGGATAACTCAAAAATATCCAGAGTGAGTAGTCTTATCTAGTGTTTTTAATGTCATCGTCTCCTCGTGCCCCTTAAAAGTTATTTAATGAATATTTAAAACTCATATCTAAAAGAATACTCTCTCCTTCAGCCATAAAGTAAGACTCAACTCATCTATCACTCTTCTTTATTCTTAATTCTCTTTCTTTCCTTTTTTTCTCTCTTTTCTTTCTTCTTTTGGATGAGGATCCTTGTGAATCTCAACCGATCAATATATTTTCTCGACAGAACTGGATGTTCTAATCCCTTTGATTTTTTCACATTGCAAGTATGGTTCATTATTGCTCTTTCCATCTCATTTTTTTCTTTGAATGTCATTTAAATTAGATATTTACATCTGTTGCTATTAATGATTTACCCATTACCAATTTTTTATTTATTGAGAAAATTAAAAAAAAGGTGACTTTTAAGTCTTGAATGAATGAACTGTTGTTTTTATTAAAATATGCAAAAAAAGTCATTTGTTGGGAGAACTTAATAAGCCTTGTTGTCAATATAGTTTGATGAATCAGCTGTTGGAATAGATGAAGCAACTGTTTGAAGAAATCAAACTAGTAGCAAGGCTGGTTTGATTTATTCCAATAGATGAACCATCCATTGCAACATGTCATCCACCTGTTGCAATAATGCCTCGTCAATTGAGCAGATGGATAATCTATTATATCATATTGGTCATCTGTTGATTCACTCAATTTTGTGTTACCCTTTTGTATAGACAGAACAACTATTTGAAAAAATCAAACCAGTAGCAAGGCTAGTTTGATTTATTCCAATAGATGAACCATCTATTGCAATATGTCATCCATCTATTACAACAGATGCCTCATCGATTGAACAGATGGGTAATCTGTAGCATCAAATTGGTCATCTGTTGATTCACTCAATTTTGTGTTACCCTTTTGTAATGTTCTTTTTGTTCTTCTCTTGTTTGACATCAAAATGTATTTCTCTTATTTGTAGATAAAAGGAAGTAAAACTGGATCTACTTTTGTCCGACCAGTATTAAAGGCTAGAGTAAAGATAGGTTCGAAGGAATAAGCTTCTTGCAGATAGAACCACTTCATAAGTGGGAGGTATGATTTCTAATCAACCTATCATGAAAATACACATCCAGTACAATAATTTTGTAAATATTTTTTGTTTACCTATTAGACGTTAATCCTTCAAACAATATATGGAATTTTATAGTTAAGATTGTTAGGTTCAAACTGGTAAGGCTGAGGGACCAAGTAGGTGGTGTCGATACCCTATTATAATTTAATAACCTTTTATGCTCATGTTTTTGTGTCAAGTTTGGGGAAGGGTTCAAGTTTTTGGCGAAAGTGTAAATATCCAATAGAGATTAGACCAGTTTTAATGGCTCAATGAACTTCTTGAAAGGCCTCTGACGCCTCGTACTGCAGCAAACAACAATGGAACCAATAGAAATTCCCTTGGTCTAAATTTATATAGATGGGTTGCTGGAGGAGACTATTATATAGAGTAGGTGCCTGGGATAATACTTGTGTGGGAAGAGGGAGGTTGAGAAGGCCATATATTATCTCAGATCATGTTTAAGAGGAAACACAAGGTAGGAACAAAAGTGTAGCGAAATTGGCTGATGAAATTGACATGAAAAATAAAAATATTGGATAAGCTGCGAATGTGAAAGTGTATCCAAAAATAAAAATCCACTAGTCACTAAACAAAAAGAAGAATGGTCAAGAGGACTTGAGCTAGTCACTTTGCTAGAGATTGGAATTAGTGAGTGTGGCCTCAATGAAGACCCACAAAATGCAGGACCAAAACTCTAAGAAAGCATCTTTGCGAGCATGGAAGGTGGTAAGATTGTCGGTCAGAATTGAAATCTAAACTAACTACTCCTGAATTAAAAATATGGGATCAAGCCAGGGTGGCAATTTCTTAAGATAAACTTGCATCCCGTGCCTCCTATTTATGGCTCTGGTCAGGTCAAAGGCAGTGGAAACAACAAGACATGGGATTTCTACCCAACTTCAGGCCTTTTTGTTTATACTGTCATTGACCTAATCATAGCCACAAACTGAAGGAATGGCATGCAAGTTAGACTTCAAAAATTGACACCTTGGCTTTCCTTATTTTTAATTCAGGAGTTGTTGATTCAGGTTTTAATTCTGATCAACAATCGTACCAATTTCCTGTGCTTGCAAAGTTTATTCCTTAGAGTTTTGGTCCTGCACTTTGTGACAGTATTCATTGAGGCCATGCTCGCTAGTTGCATTCTAGATAAAAGTGTCCAACTCCAGTCCTGTTGACCATTCTTATTTTTCTTCAACAACTGACAGATTTTTATAATTGGATACACTTCCACATTTGAAGCTCATCCAGTCTTTTCATTTCTCATGTCAATTTCATCAGCCAGATTCGCTAGAAGTTCCTTACTTACTTCCTTGTGTTTCCTCTTAAACAAGTTCTGAGATGATATGTGGCCTTCTCCACCTCCCCCTTTCTACACACGTATTCTCCTAAGTACCTTCTACTGTATAAAAGTCTCCTCCAGTAATCCATCCATATAAATTTGGACCAGGGGAATTTCTATTGGTTCCATTGTTGTTTTCTGCAGTGTAAGGCTTCGGAGGCCTTTCAAGAAGTCCATTACACCATTAAAATTGATCCAATCACTATTGGATATTTACACTACCGCCAAAAACTTGAACCCTTCCCCAAACTTGACACAAAAACATAAGCATAGACAGTCATTAAATTATAATAGGGTATCGACACCACCGTCTTGGAACCCTTCGGCCTTATTAGTTCGCACCTACCAAACTAAACTGTACAATACAGGATCTTGTTTAAAGGATCAGTGTCTGATCTGTAAAAAACTACATTCACAAAATCATTGCACTTTATGTGTGTCTGTCACAGTAGCCTAATCAATAATACATAACTTCCACATATGAAAGTGGATTCATTACACGTACCTTATTCTTCCTACCTCATCAAGACATGTCAGACAGTGTTGTTTATTCTTCTGCATGCATGTGATAACTATTAAAAAAGAGGTGTGAAAAGTCGTAACTTTTTATCTTAACATATTTAAAATAGTTGATAAATCAAAATGTCCATCTGTTTCAACTGATGAATCAGTTGTTGGAAGAAATCAAAATATCTCCTCCAACATATGGTCCATATGTTGCAACAGATAATCCATATATTACAATAAATGGTAAATCTGTTGTGACAGACCAGGCATTATTTATTCATCTACACGCATGTGATGACTATTAAAAAGGAGGTGAAGAGTCGTGACTTTTTATCAAACATATTCAAAATAGCTGATGAAGCGAATTCTCCATCTGCTGCAACTGATGAATCAGTTGTTAAAAAAAATCAAAACATCTCCTCCAACATATGGTCCATCTATCGCAATAGATAATCTATATGTTACAACAGACGGTAAATCTATTGTGACATACCAGACAATGTTTATTCATCACACGCATGTGATAACTATTAAAAAAAGTAGTCATGACTTTTTATCTAACACATTCAAAATAGCTGATGAATCGAATTCTCCATCTAGTGTAACTGATAAATCAGCTGTTAGAAGAAATCAAAACATCTCCAAAAGATGGTCGATCTATCACAATAGATAATACATATGTTGCAACAGATTTCTCTATTATTGCACATACAAACCATCTGTTGCAACAGATAGTAAATCTATTTTGACAGACCATCTGTTACTCATACAAATAATTTATTACAATCGATGGTAAATCTTTTATGATAGATGGACAATCAATTGCAACGGCTCAATATTAATGGTTGTTATCAAATTTTAAAACCATTTTGAAAATGTGAGAAGTATTAATGTAAAAGAAAAAGTTGCGACTTTTCACAGAAAAAATACCACCACTTTGAATGTAATTCATACAATGGAGCTTAACAGTCGTGCCTTTTGGCTTGCCACATCCAGATTCAATCCTTTATAAATAGGTCCCTCCTTAATCTTCATTCTACTAAACTTTATTTATTTATTGCATTATTTCTTTTCATGGGACATCTTCAACCATTTTTCTTCAAAGAACATATTCCTTTCTCGTTGAGGTAAGTTTTTTCAATGTAAATCTACCAGTTGGTAGTATACGTTGTATTATATTTGGACTCTTTTTCTTTACATTTGTCAATTCATGCATGTTCTAGAAATGGCTGATCCTGTTTAGGACATTGGTATTTTACACAACACAGTGCGATAACTTCAGAGGCAGGTTAATGACTTTAGAAGGAGTTGGTAACCATGAGAGCGACAATGTTCAGAGAGATGTAGAGGCTGATGAGGGCCCTGCTGCTGCAAGTTGATTGGTCGGCTGACATTAATGATGATGATGATAATAATAATAATTAGAATGTGTTGTTTTTGCGAATGTACTTTAATTTTTCTATATCAGATCTATACCTAATGTATTTTATTTTTCGTTTAATGAAAAATTTATGTTTTGTTGACTTTGGCTTTTTAATTCTTATTCAATTTTCATTATGTCTATTTCTTCTAAACATACATGTTAACATGTCGACAGTTGGAGGTAAGGAGCAATTTTGAATCCAGTAGCAATAGCAATTTTGATTTTTTAGTTCTTACAATAGATGCACCATGTGTTGGAACAGATTGGTCATCTATTGGGTTTCTATCAACAGATTATCCATCTGTTAAGACAAATTTGTTATCTATTAGAGGAAAATATTCCAGTTTGATGGAACTGTGTTGTGTTTTTCCAGCTAATGTCCATCTATTGCCACAGATGGTTAATTTGTTGAGAATAATTATGGTTTGCTGTATTATTTAGTTCATGTTTTGCCTCTTTTTATTGATGTATAAGTTATTAAAAAAGATATTTTATATATAATAAATAATAACATTAAGTTCAAAACAATGAGTTAAATATATAAAAGTCCACAAGAAACAACAACACAAGTTTCTGCAATAACAATGATCATAGTGGATTACGATCCGGGCATATAGTTCTTTTGTGGCTAGTGCACTTACATATGGAGCACTTGTTTCTTCTTGATGAAAATGATTCTCCGACTCTACGCCTCCTCTTATATGGCTTTCTTCCTGGTTTGATAGTGCTTGGGTTAATATATGGAGGAGGTATTAATCTCCCCAAAATCTCTGTAGGAACAACCCAAGATTCTTCGGGAGGCACCAGAGTAATATGCCTACTATATGCCATTTCATATTCTTCCACTGAATAATATTAAGAGGAGTGCTCATAAATTTTTGGTCCATATTTCGGACTAAGCTAGAAGCGCTGCCATGGCATGTGGACAGGGTATTTTGTCCAAGTCAAAAACTCTGCTCGTACAAGATCTTGTTTGAAGATCAACTATGGCAACATCACCATAATCGGTGATACTGAATTTGTAATCTTTTATTTTATGAGATAATAACCTATTCCCAAAAATGCTTTTCGTTGATATTATTTTTTTGATTTTGAGAACAAATCGAGTTCTTTTTGGTCCCTTGAACTGGACACACCTTTCGTTAAAAAATCAGTCATACTTCTTGTTTATTACTTCAAACATAGCCTTGATGGAAAATTTTCCTTCATCACCAAACAATGAATTCACCGATTCAGCTATGTTTGATGTCATAATATTGTACCTATACAAAAGAATCACTTAGTACGACATCATACTAAATGTGTAACTCAAACAAGATATTAAATTCATAAGAATGTACCTATATGCTAGACAAAATGCCAAGCTCCATCTCTCAAAACCAACACGTACGAGAAGTTCTACTACCTTGAGATTCATATCCGTTATTTGATTGAAATGGTATAAAAATTCCTCTCCACTATATGCTTTAGCTACTATATAAAAAAGGGTCACGACCCTTTCATTGTGATAGTTGGTCTGAATGTTCTCTCCAAGATGCCTGATGCAACAACCAAAGTAAGTTGAAGTAAAGAAAATTGAACCCATCTTTGGAATACTTGGATGCCTATCCTAAACAAAATACAACTCTTTGGTATCTTCGACGCAGCTTCGCAGTTGTTCAAAAAAATTCATAAGAGGCATCACATTTCTCATCCAATACACAAAAGTGATAGAAAAAATATGATTCTCCGCATTCTGCGCCACTGCCACTAGCAGAACTCCATTATACCTGCTCCTCAAGAAGGTACCATCGACGGCTATGCCTTTTCTCAAATATCAAAAACCTTGAATCCAAGCATCATAGGATATAATAAAGTACTTAAACATTCCATTTTTATCAACATGCAATGTCATCTTACTTTCGGGACTTATGGACTCAATCATGTAATGGTAGGCCTCCAAGACTGCATACCCATGCTCGTGTGTCCCCCTTACTAAGTCCTTGTCAATATCCATGGACATATATATCTTCTAATAACTAACCAGGACACCCAATTCCGTAAGGAGTTGATTGGCCATAACCCTTGTTGAAGGGCCTTTGCCATCGGGGAAACTACTCCTGAAATATTCACCAAGGACCTTTACCGTGGTGTGAGGATTTTGGCCCGAGATATGCTTCGAACCACATATGTGATGCTTTTCGTATTTATGAAGGATGAATCTGTTAGAACTTCCATACTTCACCGCTCTCAACCACCACTTACAATTCGGATTAGCACATTTGAAGCAAACGACACTGCTCGAATTAATCACCTTTTATATTCTGAAATCTTTTTTCAAGTAAGAAATAAACAAAATGGTAGATAGTTCATTCTTGTCCTTGAATGACATTTCAATAAAAAAGTTGGTCCCATCGTCTTGAAGATTTCCAGACTGTGTCGATTGAGAAGAACTACCTATCGTATTGGTTGCATCAACGGGCATAGGTGTTTGATCATCATATGGAATATTTATGTCTAGATCATCTAACCTATCATCAAAGATGTTTTGTTATTGTTCTTCTTCTACATTTTGGTTCTCATTCTCTCTCTTTATTTCAACCACGTACACCCTTAACACCAGCCTGGATGAATCACTAAGATAAGCATGCAATCGAACCTGATCGGTTATCTTAAAAGGCAGTACCCTCTTATTTTCAAAGAAGCTGTGTATATAGCTGATGACAAGTTCTTCCGACTGATAATTTAGTCCAAAATAACCAATGATTAAATTCACAAAGTCATCATATGAAACATCACTTTGGACTATCATAGTTCTCATCTCTAGCATTTCACCCCCGTTCTAATGCCATACATATTGATTGTTCTTCTCGATCCATTGACCATGACAATCCACCCCTATTATTATTGATCTCTCCATTAGTGGTACCTAAATAAAGTTATTTGTTAAAAAAAGTTAATAGTGATTTTATAGTATCGTAAATGAATCCCAATAGGTGTGTAATCAGTCGCAACAGATTACTTATCTGTTAGGATTTATATTATGCTCCTGAATCTGCTTTCAATAGATGAGTTATCTATTATAATAGGTGAATCATATGTTGCAACAGACTATATATCTTTTGCAACAGATGAAGCATCTGTTGGGATTGATGTTACAGTACTGAGGCACCTTTGAAACTAATTCCAACAAATGAGTGACATGTTGCACCAGATAATTAATATATTACGATAGATGACTTACCTGTTGCAACAGAAGACGATCTTTTGAAATCAAGGTCAGTATCTATCGCAACATGTTACTAATATCTTGCAACAGATATTTACCGTCTGTTGGAATCAAGTTCAGGTTCTGTTGCAACAGGTTCATAATCTGTTGCAATAGATATTTACCCTATTGCATAGACAACACATCTGTTGGAATCGAGTTCAGGTTCTGTTGCAACAGGTTACTAATCTGTTGTAATATATTTTTATCATGTTGCACCATATAACTAATCTGTTGCAACAGATTACTCATCTGTTCGATTCATGTTACGGCACTATAGAACCATAAACATAAATCCAACATATAAGTCTTCCTTTGAAATACATCCATTTAAACAGATGGATCTTATGTTTCATTCATGTTTGCGTGATATCTATTGTTGAAAAAATAGCACAATAGCAGTTACTCAGATGAAAAATTCAACTAAAAATCATAATTTAACTTACTAAAGTCTTCTATGAAGTAATGCCAAAGTGGAAGGTGATGTTCAAAATAAAATTTGACCTAAGAAATTGATCAAATAGCAACAGTAGCGGTAACAACAGTAACAACAACGACAATGGTCAACAAAAAGAAGATGAAAATGATAATGAAGTAAAAGATGAAGAAGAAGAAGAAGAAGAAGAAGAAGATAATGAATAAAGCACCAGCAATAATGAACAACAAAAATCACTAAGAGAGGGAAAACAACGATGGATGCGAAGAGAGAGAAAGGCACATTTTTTTCCTCCGTTTTCTGTTATATTCGGTACACTGTTGGATCAAAGTGTAATTTAAAAACTTTTGGGTTATTCTCAAATTTACCAAACTTTCTTAATCCATAATAAAGTAATTGACACCTTCACTCAATAATTAAGACTTGTGTCACCTACACCTCATTTTAAAACTCTTTTGTCACCTACAGCTTAAAGCCCCAAATTATGAATTAGTGACTTTTGTTTTGAATTAGGTACTTGAAATGTGAACTTGCGTTTTGATTTTAGTAAAGTGTGGTCACTTAAGAAGTGAATTAGTGACTTGAAAATGTTTAAGTGTACGTACTTTAAACGTGAACTTTTCATTTTGAATTAAGTTTAGTTTGGTAAGTTGTGAAGTGAATTAGTGACTTGAAAATGTTTAAGTGTAGGTACTTGAAACTTGAACTTTTCATTTTGAATTAAGTTTAGTTTGGTAACTTGTGAAGTGAATTAGTGACTTGAAAATGTTTAAGTATAGGTACTTGAAATGTGAAACTTTGTGACTTGAACTAATTACTTGAATGTTATTGATTGTGTAGATGGAACCTTATAGCTAGATATATCAACGAAATATTAATAATAGAATGGGTGAGGTTGAGAATGTGGATGCGGATGATCAGTTGTAGTTTTTAGTCTTTTGTATGTTTTGTAGTTTGGATTTGGAACATCAATAAATTTTATAAATAATTTGATTTTTAATGTTTGTATTCTTATTGTGGTTGATTGTATATTAAATAATTGGTGGGTTGTATTGTATAATGAAATGTAGCATAGCTATACGCTGTTATTTTATTTACAAAATTACTAGAAAAAATGAACCACATGTGGTTGATTTTTTGAAAAAAAATTAATTTTTTTTTTACAAAATTACCAGAAAAATCGACCACATATGGTCGGTTTTTGAGAAAATTTACAAAAAATTTCACCACGTGTGGTCAGTTTTTAAAAATATCTCCTGAAAACCAATCACATGTGGTCGATTTTTTTGGTAATTTATTTTAAAAACTGACCACATGTGGTCGGTTTACTATAATTAATTAAAATTATTTTATTAAATAAATTATTAAATTAAAAAACCAACCACTAGTGGTCGATTTTGTATTTAAATTAATTAATTAATTTTAATAAAAATGACCACATGTTGTCAATTTTTTATAAATTAATTAATTTATTTAAATACAAAATCGACCACTTGTGGTCAGTTTCTTTAGAAAATTTATTTTTGTTTGAAAAAATTTAAAAAAATAATAGTGAATTTTAAATATATATATATATATATATATATATATATATATAGATATAGATATAGATATATATATATATTTACAAAAAAAATCGACCACACGTGGTCGATTTTAAAAAAGCTACCACGCTTTTTCTGACCACGCATTTTGATCAATTTTTTGGTCGAAAATGCAAGAAAAAAAAACAACCACATATGGTCGATTTTTGTGGTCGATTTTCTTTTTTTTTTTTTAGTATTATTATTCTGATTGAATTGTGTGAGGTTGTCTCTCTTGACAGTTTGTACTCTCTTTTATATAGTGGACTGCTCATCTCTTTTTGTGGATGTAGGTCGATTGATCTAACCATACTAAATTATTGTGTCTCTGTTGATGTATTTCTCATGTATTTTCTTATCCATGGTCTTTCGAGATTTGTTTTGCTAGCTTCCGCATGACACCTGATTAATTTGGTCATAACAGCAAGAATATTATCAAAGTATTTGTACATAATCTAAAAAAATACTATAGGAAGTAAGGATGTGGGGTGTCGAGTTTGGGGGCTAGAGGATGGGGATGAAGTGAGGTGTGTTAGAGGGTGAAAAGGAAACAATCAATGTGGAATAGCACTCGTGGAACTTGTTTTTTCTACTTCCACTTGAAAAGTTGTTTTCCTTATTTTTAGAAAATATATTTTTCTAAGAAAAATATTTTCTAAAAATTTTAGCTGATAAAAAAGAAATGGAAAATAATTTTGGTTTTCCTCCATATGGAATACACCCTTAATTTTGGCAATAACTATTGAAGACTAGGCCACAGGCTATCCTAATTACAACGTTAGGGGTCGTTTGATAGAGTGTATTGAAAAATATAATGCATGTATTAGTTAATATGCATTACTAGTACCTTGTTTGATACGTCTTTTTGTCTATGTATAACTAATGCAAGCATTAGCTATACACTCTATTGTGTATTAAAGTGTGTATTAGCAATACACTCCATTTCCTATATATTAGTAATACAAAGGCTAAACACATGCATTAACTTATTAAATGACCTTAATACCCCTCAATTTTCCTCTCAAAATATTTCACAATTTTTTTTCCGCCATTTTAATTTTCAACAGTGAATTTTCTCAAAACATTTCATAATTTCTTTTCCCACCATTTTAATTTACAACTATGAATAATTGATATAAATAACCGTAACATATTTTTGCTTTGCTTCGAGGGTCTTTAAAAGGATTACAAAAATTCTTGAGACTGTTCATTAATTTTACTTCCTGTATTTTATTTTTGTTTTGACAATGTTAATCAGTCGTCAGTGTAACATTCCATGCGCAAAGACGAAGGTCTTACAATTAATCCTAAATCTCTATATACTAGTTCAACAATACTAATTATCTTTAAGATAGCAAAAGAACTTTGTTGCAAAAAAAATGTATATAGTTAAAGAAGGGTACTTTCGTTAACAAACACTTATTTTATAGAAATTATGTAAGATATATTATTTCTTATACATCAAATCAAATAATGTATAAGAAATAATACAAGCATAATTAATACAAGCATAACTAACACAGGCATTACTAATACACTATATTTTGCATTATTCTTATACACTATACCAAATGAACCCTTAATGTTTAGGTACTATGTGCTATAAGTAAAATATCCCTTCTTTGACGAATAAAGCCAATAAACAATTGATGGAATCGTAAAAAATGGTCCACAATCAATGATACAACAATAGAATATCATCTTAAAATATACTCCCTCCGTCCCAAATTATCCGTCCTAAATTTGTTAATTTGATTTTTCATTTTGCTTGTCCTTTTTCATTAATCAAAAAGAGACAAAAAACTTTTCATGTTTTACCATTTGCATTAATTACTTTTTTCTTCAAATTAAAAAGTAAACATCATTTAATAGAGGTATTATGGTAAATTAGGCATGTTATTAATTATTTTACTAATCAATGTGTCATCTCAATTTGGGACGAATAATTTGGGATGGAGGGAGTAAAAGTCTATTTCTACAAAATCTATGACACTTCGGAAAAAGAAAAGAAAAATTATGAATCTAAAATAAATTTTGTGGCTCTACATCTGCCTAGTTTTATAATTGAATCTAAATAGACACGGCGCTTTTAGCTACTTCACAATGCTTCTTCATGGAATATTCTCGGTTCAATTTGAGTTCATGTTTTATCTAAAAGGAAAAAAACAAAAATAAATTATTTATGTTTGAGCCCATTTTTATCTAAAAGGAAAAAAAATCAAATAAATTATTTATTTATTTTTTAAGGAAAATTGAACCAAATTAAATTAAATCAAATCAAATTTAATAGAAATTGTTTACCAAGAAAATCGTCATTTTGATTAAGAGTAAAATTTGTGAAAAAATGGTAAAAAAAAAAAAACATGTGAAGTAAGAGTGATCAAGTTCATTTTTTTTGAGTTAAAATATCAAGATCCTTATTCAATACAAGCATATGGCTTTATAAACAAAATGGAAAAGTACAAAAAGGGGAAGTTTTGAATTGATTACGAATGTATCTCACCCATTATGGTATGTTCTTGTACTAGGTAAGTTAATATGTTATTGTATTAAATAACGAGAAGATAAAAGTAACTTATTCTTACTATATAGTATAACAATAAACAGATGCAAAATCAGAATTTGAAATCTGTGAATTTAAAAAAAATGCATAAAAGAGTAAAAAGTTGAAGAATAAAAATATATGTTGGTGGTGGGGTTCAAACCCACATCTATGGGAGAAGGGGCCTCAACAACCATGAATCCACCACTAGGTTAAGCCACAAGTATGTGAATTCGCACTATATATAAATATGTATATATTTAAAATTTATTAATATAAATACATAATCTACACAAAAATTATTTGGTTCATCCCAATCCTCGTAACGTACAGTTGCTCCGCCCCTGGCGATAAATGGTTGCTTATCTATAGTTTATCCCACAACTAAAAACAAACCACAAAATGAGGGTGAAAACCGATGAACTGCGTTAGTTTTTTTTTGACAAAATTGAGAGAAAATCGATACATTCACAATTGACGGATTTGAGCTCTTGCTTTTAGTAAACCCATGGATAGGATCGATTAGCACCAATGAATGTCCATTAATTTACTTTAATTCCACTTGGCCCTTTTTTAAAATTATTTTCGGACATGAAACAAGAGAAACTGACAAACAACATTGATTGGTTATATAATTTTATATTCTTAAAAATTCAAGTAAATCGACGATCTGGATCGATAACAGCTTGGCGAACACTCCAATATGAATCGCTACGTATAGTGGATGACTAGTCTTTTTAATTGTTAATGAAAATGTCTTACTTCGCCATTATGAGTTTCTTCAAAATGTTGTTTGGATTCCATTCCATACTGTATTCCAAAAGCATTATTGATCATTTCATGCACCCTATCGTGTTGAACATTATTTTGATCATGTACAGACCTAGGACATTCATCCACAAGTAGCAAATTATAAAATATATCATTCAATCTATCAGTCTGTCCCAGATCTGTTCATACAAAATATCAAAACTTAAACCTTTACGATAGTGATAGCTGAATTAAAAAATTAAAAATTACACAAACCCACAAATTAAGTTTCACTTATTACAAAAAATTTCATCTCTCCAAACATATGACAAAAATCATATTTTTCTCTAAAAATATATATACATAGTTTTCTATGTATATGTCGGCCATGTTATATATATGAATCGGCTTTGTTATGTGTATGTCGGCCTTGTTATGTATATGTCAGTTTTGTTATGTATATGTCAGCCTTGTCATATACAAAGATTTTTATGTATATATTGGTCTTGTTATGTATATGAATTGGGAGAGAGAGTAAAGTAATTAAGGAAGTAGGAGAGAGTGTAAATAATTCTAATAAGGTTGGATTTATGTTATTTTTACATTAAAAAACCTTCATGCAGTTGCATCGTTTACAAGCAGTGGCGGAACCAAGAAGTTCATTAAGGAGGTTCGAAAGTGCACACACGAACTAGTCGAAAGGGGTTCAACATATACAATATATACATAAAAAATAATTTTAATCGTATATAAATAGTGTAATTTTTCGTCGAATAAAATTCAAATGAACCACTGAATATATGCTAGATCTCTCACTGTTTACAAGGAAACCTAATTAATTCGCGACTTAGAAAAAGATTGTATGATTGATAAATCCACTTTTAACAAACTCATCTCTCATCCCCCTACGCGTTTCATCAGTTGTATCATACCTCCACAAGTGATAGTGCATCCACAATTACACAAATATTCAATTATAAATTAGATTACTTAAAAATTTAGATTAACTAATTTATAGTGATAATTAAATTTTATTTTTTAATAGCTAATAATTATCCGACGAACATCCTACAAAAGTAAGTCGAATTTCAATATAATAAAATATCGTGTATCTAATTATTAATTATTAAGATTAATGATAAATTGTAATCATCAAACAAAGCGCATCTTAATTCATGTTTATGAGTTTGAATTAATCATTTAGTTCAAAATCTTAATTCGTCTCATTTTTTTCTCAAATACATTATAATTTGGTCATTTCATTAATATTTTGGCTAAACGTTTTACTGCATTGAAATATCAATCTACAAATTGAATATTAACAAAGTTACAAATTACAACTTAACACTATGGCTTGTTTGGTACAAGAAATAATGGATAAATAATTTCGAAATTAATTTTAGGATGCGCTTATCCATGTTTGATTGAAATGAAATGTACGGAATAATTCATTTCGAGATTGTAGTGTTATATCTATCCCATCTTGTGGGTGGAATAACTAATATCGAAATAACTAATTTCAGTATAATTAATGTTGGGATAACTTATCTCCCAACCAAATTACCCTGTATGTAATATCAAAAATCAAAATTAACCTAAATTTACAAAGTCTAAATTAATTGAGGAAATTAAGTGAGAGGTGACAAAAAAGTCTTTAAATTAAAAATGGTGATAACTTTGACCAGCTAAGGTCAAAGTTTCATTTAAATTCTAATTAAGTTAATTAGGGTGTAAAGTGTAACTGTTGCAACAATTATCGTAATTATTGTAGCAACTATGGTAATTGTTGAAGCAACTCTCGTAGTTGCTGAATTATTTCTTCATTCATTTTTAAAAGAAATCAAAAAATATCTTTTCAAATTTGTCAAAAAAAAAAAAATTAAAAATAGTCCATGAAGATTAAAAAGGGAAAAAAACGAACTGAAAAAAAAAAGAAAAAGAAGAACAGTGAAGATAGAAGAAGAGGAAAATCTTGAGAGAGAGAAAAATAAGCAGAAGAAGATGGGGAGAAAGAAATTTGGAGAGATAAAAAAAAAAAGAAAAATTGAAAGATAAGAAAAGGGAAAAAATTCTAAAATTTAAAATTTGGATTTGAAGGACTTTTTAAAAAATTAAAAAGTTTTTAAAAATTACACTTTATATCCAATTAATTTAATCAAAATTTAAATGAAGCTTTAACCTTAGCTGGTCAAAGTTGTCATCATTTTTTAAAGACTTCTTTATCACCTCCCACCTAATTTCCTCAGATTCTATGGTAAGCATTTGGGCTCAGCTGAACAGGAACTTCCTCCTATTGATAATACAATGATGCCCAATGGTCCTGTTCTCTCAAGAATCCAACAACTTGCTCCTATAACACCTATTTCTATTGAAGAATTATATATGGCCTTGCAAGGTATTGATGATGTTAAAGCTCCGAAGTCTGATGGATCAAACTCTTTCTTTCTTAAAAAAACTTGGCTTGTAATTGGTGAACATGTTGCTGTTGCTATATTGGAGTTCTTTGACATTGCTGGGTAAATAATTTCATTAATTGTGCTACTATAACTTTAATATCCAAAGTGAAACGTCCATTTCAGAGCAAATATTTCAGACCCATCGTCTGTTGTACCACTCTATAGAAGATTTCCAGAATTCTAACTAAATGGTTGCAGGGATTCATGGATTTTCTCATTGATGGAAATCAGATTGCATTTGTACCTAGGAGAATGATCACAAATAATATTAAATTTAGTTGCGAATTGATGAAAGATTATGGTAGAAAGAGTACCTCTCCTAGATGTATGATGAAGGTGGACATGCAGAAAACCTATGATTCCGTAGAATGACCATTCCTTTAGTAGGTATTACGTCCTTTAAACTTTTCCTCAAAGTTTATTACCTGAACTGTGGCATGTATTGAGATTGTGACTTACTCGGGGCTTTGGGCTTTAGGTGACAAAGGAGTTTTAAAATGAAGTGTGGGTGACACAAGTCTTAATAATTGAGTGGAAGTGACAATTACTTTATTAAGGATTACGAAAGTAAGAAAAATTTGAAAATAACCCACAAGTTTCTTAACTTACACTTTGATCCAATGTAAAACCTAATATAACTAGAAATTGAGGAAAAAAAGGCACGTTTCTTTCTCTTCTCATTTATTAGAGTTTTCTCTCTCTTCGTGATTTTTGTTGTTCATTGTTGTTGTTGCTTTATTCATAATCTTCTTCTTCATTATCATCATCTTGTTCTTCATTATCATCTCTTCTTGTTCATCATCATCAT
Source organism: Capsicum baccatum var. pendulum (assembly GCA_030864225.1). NCBI lineage: Eukaryota > Viridiplantae > Streptophyta > Magnoliopsida > Solanales > Solanaceae > Capsicum > Capsicum baccatum. The sequence continues at coordinate 227,935,733 of CM061550.1, forward strand.
CTTCTTGTTGTTGAACATTGTTGTTATCACTACTATTGCTACTTGATCAAATTTTTTTAGGTCAAATTTTATACGTATATCACTTGGGAATTACTTATAGGTGATTTTAGTAAGTAAAATTATAATTTTTAGTTGAATTTCTCATCTGGGTGTATTTGCTACTGTTGTTTTTTCAACAGTGGATAAAACATGTAACGTGAATCCAACAGATGAGTAATCTATTGCACAGATATGTAATCTGTTGTAACATATTGACTAATCTGTTGCAACATATTAACTAATCGGTTGCAACATATTGACTAATCTGTTGCAACATATATAACTAATCTGTTGCAACAGATTACTCATCTGTTGGATTTGTATTATAGTATTGTAACATGAATCCAGCATATGGGTCATCTGTTGCAACTGATTAGTCATATGTTGCAACAGATTACTCACTTGTTGCAATAAATGACTTATTTATTAGATTCATGCTGCAGGTTCTATCTATTGTAGCAATAGCAAATATACCAAATAAAAAATTCAACAAAAATCATAATTATACTTACAAAATCACCTATGAAGTAATGTCCAAGTGATATACGAACAAAATTTGACTTAAAAAAATTCTAAAAATTTCAACAAGGGCACAACGAATAAGTGAAACACATGAAAAATTTCATGAAACAGGTAAAGAAGACAAAAATAATGTATCATATATCAAATGCAAAAAGATCGAGGGGACAAACGTTTGAGTTATCCTAAAAATATTTAAGTTTCCTAGTATTCTAATTGCTTTCTTATGGATAACCCATCTATTATAACAAATTTTCTATTTGTTTGATAATTTTCAACAGATGAATCATCTGTTGCAACATGTTAGTCATCTGTTGATTCAAATTAAGCAATTATTAGTAATAACTAAATTGATTTAGCTAAAATTAAAGACAAGTCTTTAAGACAATGGGACAAAAATTTGAGTTCTCCTAAAAATATTTGAGTTCTCTAGTATTTTAATTATTTTTCAACAGATCACCTATTTGTTGCAACAAGTTAGTCATCTGTTGCAATAAATGCTTATAACAGGTTAGTCATTTGTTGATTCAAATTAAGCAATTATTAATAATAATTAAATTGATTTAACTAAAATTGAAGACAAAACCTTAAACAAGGGGGAAAACGCTTGAGTTCTCCTAAAAAATATTTAAGCTTTAGTATTTTAAATTGCTTTTCAACACATATTTTGTCTATTTAGTAATTTCCAACAGATGAGTCAGATATTGCAACAACTTAGTCATCTATTGCAACAGATGTCTATATTTGTTTGATAATTTCCAATAGATGAATTAGTTGTTGCAACAGATGTCTATATTTGTTTAGTCATTTTCAACAGATATTTTTATTTGTTTGGTCATTTCCAACAGATTACTCATCTGTTGTAACATGTTAGTCATCTATTGATTCACATTAAGTAATTATTAGTAATAACTAAATGGATTACTAAAATAAAATATGAATTAATAAGTTTACTTACAGTTTCAATTAATCTCATGGTAATTACACGATCAATTAAGTATGTTCGTCCTAAGTAGAGTGATCAATTGACCAATTTTATTTGAAATGATTCAAACTAAGTCATCATTAGAAATAAATATATTGATTTAACTAAAACTAAAGATAAATTTGTAAGTTCAATTACGATTTCAATAAATTTCATAGTAATTAATGATCAATTAAGTGTTTCATACTGAGTAGAATGATTAATTGACAAATTTTATGTGAAATAATTCAAATTAAACCATTATTAGAAATAACTACATTGATTTAACTAAAATTAAAGATGAATTAGTAAGTTCAATTACAATTTCAATTAATCTCAGTAATAAAATAATCAATTAAGTGTTTCATCCTTAGTAGAATAATTAATTGATCAATTTTATTTTAAATGATTCAAATTAAGCCATTATTAGTAATAACTATGTTGATTTAACTAAAATTAAACATGAATTAATGAGTTCACTTACAATTTCAATTAATCTCATCGTAATTACATGATTAACTTAGTGTATTCGTCCCGAGTAGAATGATCAACCGATCAATTTTATTTGAAATAATTCAAATTAAGATATTATTAGTAATAATTAAATTGATTTAACTAAAAATAAAGATAAAATTACAATTTAAATTAATCTCATAGTAATTAAATTATCAACTAAGTGTATTCGTCATGATTAGAGTGATCAATATAGACCAATTTTATTTGAAATGAATCAAATTAAGCCATTATTCGTAATAACTAAATTGATATAACTAAAATTAAAGATGAATTGATAAGTTCACTTACAATTTCAATTAATCTCATATTAATTACACGATCAACTATGTGTATTCGTCTCGAGGAGAGTGATCAATCAACCAATTTTATTTCAAATGATTCAAATTAAGTCATTATCAGTAATAAATAAATTGATTTTTACTAAATTAAAGATGAATTGATAAGTCCTCTTACAATTTCAATTAATGTATTCGTCCTTAATAGAATGATCAATTGATAAATTTTATTTAAAATGATTCAAATTAAGCAATTATTAGTAATAACTAAATTGATTTAAATAAATTAAAGACAAGACCTTAGACAAGGGGACAAACATTTGAGTTTTCTTAAAAACATCTGACCTTTAGTATTTGAAATTATTTTCCAACATATATCCTATATGTTTGATAATTTTCAACAAATGAGTCATTTATTGCAATAACTTAGTCATCTGTAGCAATAGATGTCTATATTTGTTTGATAATTTTTAATAGATGAGTCATTTATTGCAACAGGTTAGTCATATATTGCAACATATGTCTATATTTGTTTGGTCATTTCCAACAGATGTCTTTATCTGTTTGGTCATTTTCAATAGTTGTCTTTATCTGTTTAGTCATTTTCAACAGATTACTCATCTTTTGCAACATGTTAGTCATCTATTGATTCATATTAAGCTATTATATTAGTAATAAATAAATTATTTAGCTAGAATTAAACATGAATTAATAAGTTCAATTACCGTTTCAATTAATCTCATGGTAATTACATTATCAACTAAGTGTGTTCGTCCTGAGTAGAGTGATCAATTGACCAATTTTATTTGAAATGATTAAAATCAAACCATAATTAGAAATAACTATATTGATTTAACTAAAATTAAAGACGAATTAGTAAGTTGACTTACAATTTCAATTAATTTTATAGTAATTACATGATCAACTAAGTGTTTAGTCTTAAGTAGAATGATCAATTGACCAATTTTATTTGAAATAATTAAAATCAAGAAATTATTAGTAATAATTAAATTAATTTAACAAAAATTAAAGATGAATTGATAATTTTAATTACGATTTCAATTAATCTCTTAGTAATTACATGATCATCTAAGTGTATTCGTCTTGAGTAAAGTGTTACCAATTTTATTTGAAATGATTCAAATTAAGATATTATTACTAATAAATACATTGATATAACTAAAATTAAAGATGAATTGATAAGTTCAATTACGATTTCAATTATTCTCATATTAATTACACGATCATCTTAGTGTGTTCATTCTGAGTAGAGTGATCAATTGACTAATTTTATTTGAAATGATTCAAACTAAGCCATTATTAGTAATAGCCAAATTGAATAATAAGTACAATTTCAATTAATCTCATAGTAATTACATGATCATTTAAGTTTATAACCTATTGCAACGGATTTAATCTATTGCAGTAGATGAGTCATTTGTTGAAAATTATCAAACAGATATACACATATGTTGCAATAGATTAGTCATCTATTATAACAAATATCTTTATCTACTGGTCATTTCCAACAGATGACTAATCTGTTGCAATATATGATTTTATCTGTTTGTTATTTCCAACAGATTACTAATCTGTCGCAATAGGTAACTAATCTATTGCAACAGATGTCTTTATCTGTTTGGTCATTTTCAACAGATTACTCGTCTTTTGCAACATCTTAGTCATCTATTAATTCATATTAAGTCATCATATTAGTAATAACTAAATTGATTTAACTAGTATTAATAAGTTCAATTACTGTTTCAATTAATCTCATGGTAATTACACAATCAACTAAGTGTGTTCGTCCTGAGTAGAATGATCAATTGACCAATTTTATTTGAAATAATTCAAACCAAGCCATAATTAGAAATAACTATATTGATTTAACTAAAATTAAAGATGAATTAGTAAGTTCAATTACGATTTCTATTAATTTCATAGTAATTAATGATCAATTAAGTGTTTCGTACTGAGTAGAATGATTAATTGACAAATTTTATGTGAAATAATTCAAATTAAACCATTATTAGAAATAACTACATTGATTTAACTAAAATTAAAGATGAATTGATAATTTAATTACAATTTCAATTAATCTCATAGTAATTACATGATCATCTAAGTGTATTCGTCTTGAGTAAAGTGTTAATTGACCAATTTTATTTGAAATGATTCAAATTAAGATATTATTAGTAATAACAACATTGATTTAAATAAAATTAAAGATGAATTGATAAGTTCAATTACGATTTTAATTAACATGTTGCAATAGATGAGTAATCTGTTGGAAAAGACCAAACAGTTAAAGACGTTTGTTGAAAATGACAAAACATATATAGACATCTATTGCAACAGATGACTAACCTGTTGCAATAGCTAACTCATCTATTGAAAATTATCCAACAAATATAGACATCTATTGCAACAGATGACTAAATTGTTGCAACATATGACTCATCTATTGGAAATTATTAAATAGACAAGATATATGTGAACTCAGAACCAAAATGAGCCACATAATTTAAAAAGTGACCAAAATAGGTCACTTATTTAAAAAGTTACCAGAATAGGCTAAACATAATAATTTATTACGTTTCTTATTTTTTTCTTAACGATCAACTAACGGAGTTGACTTTTACAAAAACGTAAGAATTTCTTACATTTTACATTTTTTTTTGTAAAACGTAAGAAATTCTTACATTTTATAAAAAAAAATATAAAACGTAAGAATTTATTATGTTTTACACGATAACCGAGGAAAAAAATGTAGTGAATTATCAAATCAATTAAAAAGATACTAAAAAATGAGTTGTTCAACATAACAAAAAGTTACGTTCTTAATTTTTTTTATAGCAGTGGTCCCCCACCCACAATTCTATTTTCTATAAATGTATCATCAATTCTACTTTTTCCTCTTTTTACATATGATAATTATGAATTTTTTGATTAGTTAAATTTATTTATATTTTACATGTAGTTCAAATCATTTATTTTTTCCTCTATGTAATAAATTTTTAGTTTTACATAAAAAATTTTAAAAATAGAAGTATCAATTACCTCATTAACTTAATAATGTTTTTTTATATTTATTCTATATAAAAACAAATCACTTCTATCCTTAATTATCCGATTTCTCTCTAAAAAAATTATACTTTTGAGTTTTTCTCTACTCCAAAATAGTGAAATGTTGAAATATCATCGATCAAATATGCTACTATATAGAAGAATTATATTTTTTTGGTGTGTTAAAAATATGAAATTAATTTTTTCGGATAGTGATTCATCGTAGTTTTCGATTAGTGTTTCGATTAAGATATTGAGGAAACTCACATGCACAAATAAGTTTCATATTATAATTAATGGAGTAAAAAATCACAATTTAATTTAGGAACACTGCTAAATTAATATAAGAAAATATATTTTTTTAGGAACACTCCTAAAAAATATAATTCTTGTATATAGTAGCATATTTTATCGGCGATAATTCAATATTTCACTATTTTAGACTAGAGGAAAACTCTAGAGTATAATTTTTTTAATGAGAAATTGGATAATTAAGGATAGAAGTGATTATTTTTTGATATAGAATAAATATAAGAAAATTTTTAAGTTAATAAGGTAATTGATACTTCTTTTTTAATTTTTTTTTATGTAAAACATAAAAATTTATTAGAAAAAAAATTATTTGAACTACATCTAAAATATAAATAAATTTAACTAATAAAAAAATTCATATTTATCATATGTAAAAGAGGAAAAAATAGAAGTAATGAGACATTTGTGGAAAAAGAAATTGTGGGTGGGGGACCACTGATATAAAAAAGTTAAGAACGTAACTTTTTGTTACGTTGAACAACTCTTTTTTTAGTATCTTTTTAATTCATTGTATTTTTCCTCGATTATCATGTAAAACGTAAGAAATTCTTACGTTTTTGTAAAAGTCAACTCCGTTAGTTGACCATTAAGAAAAAAGTAGAAAATGTAATAAATTATTACGTTTAGCCTATTTTTGTAACTTTTTAAATAGGTGGCCTATTTTGGTCACTTTTTTAATTTCGTGGCTCTTTTTGGTTCCGAGTTCGATATATGTTGAAAAGCAATTTAAAATACTAAAGCTCAAATATTTTTAGGAGAACTCAAACATTTGTCCTCTTGTCTAAGGTCTTGTATTAAAGGCTTGTCTTCAATTTTAATTAAATTAATTTAGTTATTATTAATACTTGCTTAATTTGAATAAATAAATGACTAACCTATTATAAACATCTGTTGTAATAGATGACTAACTTGTTGCAATAAATAAATAATCTGTTGGAAAATAATTAAAATACTAGGGAACTCAAATATTTTTAGGAGAACACAAATGTTTGTCCCATTATCGTAGATACGTCTTTAATTTTAGCTAAATTAATTTAGTTATTACTAATAATTGCTTAATTTGAATCAACAAATGACTAGCATATTGCATCAGATGATTCATCTGTTGGAAATTATCAAACAGATCTGTTGTAATAGATGGCTTAACTATTAGAAAGCAATTAAAATATTAGGGAACTTAAACGTTTTTAGGTGAACTCAAATGTTTGTCCCCTTGATCCTTTTGCATTTGATGTATGATATATTATTTTTGTCTTTTTTACCTGTTTCATGAAGTTTTTTATGTGTTTTACTTATTCGTTGTGCACATGTTGAAATTTTTTTAAAAATTTTAGGTCAAATTTTGTTCGTATATCACTTGGACATTACTTCATAGCTTATTTTGTAAGTAAAATTATAATTTTTGTTGAATTTCTTATTTGGTGTATCTACTAGTGCTACAATGGATAGAACCTACAACATGAATCCAACATATGAGTCATCTATTGCAACAAGTGAGTAATTTGTTGCAATATATGACTAATCTGATGCAACAGATGACTCATATGTTGGATTCATATTACAACACTATAAAATAAATCCAACAGATGAGTAATCTGTTGCAACAGATTAGTCATATATGTTGCAACAGATTACTCATTTGTTGCAACAAATTAGTCATATATGTTGCAACAGATTAGTCATATATGTTGCAACAGATTACTAATCTGCGCAACATATTGGTCATATATGTTGCTACAGATTACTAATATGTGCAACAGATTAGTCATATATGTTGCAACAAATACACATCTATTGGATTCACGTTACATGTTTTATCTATTATAGAAAACAGCAGTAGCAGATACATCCTGAGAAATTCAACTAAAAAATAACAACATTAATAAAAATAACAAAAAACATACAAAAATAACAAACACCAACAAATTAAGTTCCTCATTTTCGTCATAACTTAAAAGCCTTAATTTTTTACTTGTGAAAATCGAAAAGAAATGATGAAGAACTCAAAGTTGTTGTCGCCAGAGAATGTTGTTACGTCTACTGACGGTTGAAAGTAAAAAAGGAATGGGTAAGAACTCAAAACTATTTGTTGCCAGAGGTTGAAGTTGTACAAGATTGAAGGGAGAAATTTGAAAAGTTGTTGGTTGGGAGAAGTTAGAGAGAGAAACTATCGAAAGAAAGAGAGAAGAGAGAGAAATTGATTTGCAGAGGGAGGAAAATTTTGTGGGTGTGGGTTAATTTGTATTTTTGAAAAGATTAAAAAGTTTAGAAAATATTAATCAAGTCCACAATTAACCTAATAAAATTTTTTAATTATGTTTGACCCTTTAAATTGGTCAATGTCACCAATCCTTCGTTCAAGACTTAAAAACACCTTTCCTTCAATTTTCTCAACTTACTCTACTCTGGTGAATGGTCTCCTTACAATCATTTGATGCTAAAATGGGACTTAGACAAGGGGACCCTAATCTCCATACTTATTTGTTATTGTTATAAAATACTTAAGCAGATTGCTGAAAACTGTGGAGACAGTGAGGTTGTTCAAATACCATCACAAGTGATCAACGTGAAAATTATTCATCCAGGCTTTGATGATGATTTACTTCTATTTGCTGGAGGTGATTTAGAGTCTATGGGTGTTGTGTATGCATGCTTTATGAAATTTTTAGTTGCTTCTAGACTTATTGCTAATCTAAGTAAAAGCAACCTATACGTTGTCGGGGTTAAACAGGTGGTTCAACATCAGATACGCAGGTTGACTGAATGCACAAAAGGAAAATTACCTTTTAGGTATTTTAGAGTAACTTTGAGTATAAAGATACGCTTCAATGCACAATGTCAACCTATTGGACAAAATGCTCCACAAAGTCACTTCTTGAACTGCTAAACTTCTATCCTATGCAGGCATAGTGCAACTAATAAAGAGTATTCTCACTTTCATACAGTCCTTCCGTTCCCAAATTTTTGTACAACCTAAAAAGTATTTTCAATGATGATCTCTATTTAAGGGAATTCTTATAGACATGAAGTATTGGGAAAACTAATAAGGCACTGATCTCTTGGGAACAACTTTGCAAGCCAAAAGAAAGTTGGTTGAATATCATTAATGTTATGAATTGAAAGTTGAAACAAAGTAATTGTCTCTAATTAAGCTACTGTGGAATGTTTGTTCGTGAAAAGAATAAGTTGTGGGTTAAGTGGGTGCATAAGTACTACATAAAAGGAAAAAATATTTGAAAAGTTTTACCAAAGCAAGCATCATGGGTGGTAATTATGATTTTTAAGAGCAGGAAGTACTTTGAGAAGGTCAACTACACCTACCAGGAATATCTAGCTGTACAGTTTTTCTCTATTAAGAAGTTCTATAGAGCATTGCAAGTTCCACGACCTGAAGTGATACGGAGGAGATTGATTTGTAATAATTTGGGAGCTCCTAAGCAGACTTTTCTGCATAGAGTAACAACTTTGGGTAGACTTTATACAAGAGACAGGCTTGTTAAGTGGGGGATAACCAGAATAGTAGTATGCCCTCTATGTCTTGCAGGGCTGGAATCCATGGGGCGATTGTTCTTTATGTGTCCCTTTTCAAACTGTTTTGAGGTCGATATTAAACTAACTAGGGATTAATAGACTGCCTCAAGATTGGGATAATGAATTAGAATGGATGTCGAAAAGATATGGAAGAACTGTGGAGTATGAAATATTTCAGATGATAGTTGCTGCTTGTATTTATCATATATGGAAGGAAAGAAAATAGACAAAGATCACTTGCATTAATATGACAACTAACGTAAACACATAAGTTCATGCAAAGGATGCTTAAAAATGATGAGGAATATCTCTTGAAGCGTGAGCAGATATCTTGATGTGTATCCGTCCGAACTCTCTCAATACTGAGTGGGCAAGTACGGAATTGAATACTCAAATTCTTTTTGTTGTTGTTGAATTTCTAGGCTAGGAAAATCTCTATTTATAGACTACTCCCTCAGTCCAAGGAGGAAAGGAAAATACACACTTGTTTCTACTTGAACAAGGACAGACAGTGACTTCTCCTTTTCCCATATAAAATAGGATTTCGAGTTCTACGTAAAATATGGGCACTGTAGGGACCACAAAATTAATTATTGAGGCATCTTATTATGTAAATAATTCAAAATACAAATTTAAATTATTCTTACCATAGTAAATTATAAATTATTCCACTAAACTTTTGTAATTGCACTCCTCTATTTTTATTTTGAAATTCTCCATTAAACACTTATTACTTTCCCATGTTACGCTCACAGATATTAATCAATAAATTAAAATACTGACGAATTTAATTTAATGATTAATTTCATTTAGAGCAATACTGAACTTATTTCATATGTCGAATTCATAAATCCATCGGCCAGGTTTACACATGAAAACATATAATCTTTTTATAAAAGACACATTATTATTCTCTATATCGAGACACGAATTTCATCAACTAACTTATTAATTTAGCAATATACATTATTATCGTTCAATTTACCTGGAATATTGACCCATCTCAGAATCTCACATTTTAATAAATTAAAATGACAAATAATATATACATATCATAATAGTTATATCAAGATTGAGAATATAAGTACATTTAATCGTTTAGTGAATATATTTTTATCAGTTAGTCAAAAATAATTATCTCTACTCATTCCTGTTCAATACCTACAAAATGCACTTGCACGAGAAGTTAGAAATATACCATTCTCGTAATCAAGATAAATTACATTTAATCTCGTGCTACAATCATTCTGGTGGGTTGTCCAAAATTTCATCTACGATTGGGAACTATAACTTTAACTTATAAGAACCGATGATTTAATTTTATGTGTACAATCTTAAACTCTATGTACCAAATCATCTTCTATATAAGTAGAGGACACATATATGACAATGATCTATTTAATGTAATGATTTATTGAATTAAATATATAAATAAATAATCATTCAATAAATAATACTACAACAAAACTGCATAGTTTATAGTATAGCATAACAATCTGCCACTTAGACTCATAACCATGCACCCACAACTCTAACACCCAATCCTTCTACATGCCTTTCAGATTGCTTCTGTGATAAAGCTTTTGTAAAAAGGTCTGTTAGGTTGTTTTCTGATATAATTTTTGCAACCACCACATCTCTTCTTTGTACTATGTCTCGAATCAAATAATATTTATGCTCAATATATTCTGCTTTCTTATGGCTCCGTGGTTTCTTTGAATTTGCAAATGCATCACTATTGTCATGTTAAATTATACATAGCACTTCTATCGCAGGAACAACTGCCAAGTCTTTGAGAAAGTTTCTGAGTCATACTGCCCCCTTAGCTGCCTTAAAGGTTGCTAAATATTCGAATTCCATGGTGGAATCAGTAACATAAGATTGCTTGATGAACCTCCAAACAAGGGCTGCACCTCCCAAAGTAAACACATTTCTATAGATCAACTCTCTAGAGTCCTTGTCGGACTAAAAATCTGAGTCTGTGTACCCTAATGGCATCAACTCATTTGAATGGTAAACTAGTATATAATCCTTTGTGAAATACCCTAGGTTTTGTCCATTGGAAATTTTTTGAGCTTTGAGCTCACTGGTCTTGTAATGACTCATCATACGAGTTGTATGGTGTGGGTATAGGTCAGGTAACCTAATTCGTGAGGTGTCCAGTGATTGGTGGTTGGGTTTCTGTGGTAGGTATAGTTTGGTGGTATGGGTCGTA